>JALIRY010000002.1:0-600000 GCA_026401215.1 Trichoderma erinaceum
CCCCCAAAACCCCCAAAAGCCGGTGTCTCCAGCGCCCCCCGAAGATCGCCAAAATACGACTCAGCACCCTCCTCTAGCGGTCGAATTAGCGACCTCCAATTTTTCTCCATCTTCCCGGCCCGCCCAGACGCCCTTCTGCGGGGTACAGAATAGATCCGAACTCGGGTGCTCCGCAGATTCCACGCTGTTTGTTGCTGCTATTGCTTCTTTACTTTTAAAGCATAACTACTGTGCTGTTAATTTCCCCTTTTGTTCGGCTGGTGGCGAAATGGCCGTGTTATCGATCATTCAGCCTACATAGAACGTTACTGGACGTATCTCGGGATAAGAGCAATAATAGTACCAAATGTCTAGACAGTAAACACCATCGCATTTGAAAGAGCAGTAACACCAGGCAGGGAAATAGATATTATTAAGGCCTTCAATATATACATTGTCTACTTCCATGTCCGCCGCCTCTTTGTACGCCCCCACCCTTCTTGGCATACATTTCACTCAAATGTCGAAACCCTCATCTTGAATCTTCTTGGAACATCTCAACTAAATTAACATCTATACTAGGCACCATTCTCTCTCTTCTGTGACTTGATTGAAACTGGTATTAACATCATCCCAACTAACTATCCCATCTCCGTACACTTTTGAATTCCTGCCACCTTCTTTCCTGCTAATAATCACAGCAGCACCACACCCGCCCAATTATTTCCATGCATTCAATCCAGCCCATGGATCATGTGCCTGTTGCTGTTGGGCTGATCGGGGCTGTGCGCTCTGAGCATGGCCAGATGCGTGATCATAATCTTGCTGACCAAAGTGAATAGTCTGTTGAGGTCCCAGTGGAGGAGGACCTGGGGGAGGCGGCGGGGGAACAAAGCCAGGAGGTACATATCCCACTTGGGGGAGCTGCTGCGGTTGTTGCGATTGCTGCTGAGGCTGTGAAGGCAACGCGCCGTACGTACTGTAGGTCTGGTGCTGCCCAAAGGATGTTTGTGTTGGGGGAGGTGATTGAGGACCTCGCATGACGTTCAGATTGAAAGATGTTTGGTTGGGAGGAGGCGATGTCGGGCCGGGGTTTCTGCCGTACGTGCTTGGGTTGTATATGGGTTGCGAAAACGTGCTCTGAGGAGGAGGGCTGGTGTAACCAGGAAAGTTTTGCTGATTAGGCGGTGGAGATGTCGGTAGCTGAAACTGTCCTTGATAACTGTTGCTATTGCTTCGCTGGGCGTATTGAGTAGCCTGGCCTTGCTGCTGCTGCATCAGGGGCGCAGGCGTTGGCCTCTGTGAAGGCGGCCTTGCTGGCACCGCCGGCCCTGCCTGCGACGCCTGTCCAGGTCCAGGCTCAACTGACATGCGTTCCATAAGGCCGCGTAGGCGCTCTCGTTCCAGTTCTGCTTGCTGGCTTTTGTTGGATGATCGCTCCTGTTCGATCTGGTTGAGTAACTGTGCGCCCTCTGACCTCCGGTTGTTTACAAATGTGTCCACATTCTTCTCAAGGCTTTCCACCGTTTGCCTCATCTCAGAGTACCAGTTTTTGGCGCTCTGCAAGCCTGCTTCCAGATCCAAGAACTCCTGATAGGCGCGCTTATACTTGCCAATGGCTGATAACCGCTGTCGCTGGATTGACTCGTACTTGCTCTGCTCGGCTCGCACACGCTTGTCTTGCAGCAAAGTGTTAAAGGTAGCAGTGAGTTCCTTCATCAGGGCTGACTGCTTGTGGTTTGCCTGGAGTAAGCGATTCTGGTGAGGCCGGAACTTTTCCAGTTCCTGCTGGAAAAGCTGCTGTTCATAGTTTGCTATTGTCTTTTTGTTAAGGATGAGGACTTGTGAGATGTCGTCGTTGTGGATCTATGGTTCATTTGTGTTAGTGCGTGTCTTCCGTGAGTCTTTCTGTATGGCACTGTAAATATAGCTCTCACCTTGTCCTTTAGATCCTTGAGTACTTGGTTCCGCTCTCTTTTAATCAAATTTAGCTTCTTGAGAATTTCTTCGACCCTTGCTATCTGCTCCACGACTGTCGGTCCAGATTCATCAAAGTCCGCATCGAGTAGGTTTGGTTCGTTTCCAGATGGGCTGACAGCGTTGCTCCCCCTAGCTTTGGCCTGCGAGACCGCTTTGGAAAAGAGCTGGTCGACCTGCCCGTTGGCGACGGCGTTTCGCATCTCGTCGAACCACGCTTCATTTTGGCGTAACTTGGCTGCTAGCTGACTGTCACTCCGGCTAGCTTCCTCCAGAGCCTCTCGGTAGTTGCGAATATCACCTCGCAGCGTCGTTGTAAGGCGTGCACTAGGCTGTTGACTCCACTCGTTTTCGTACTTGGACCGCATCTTTTCGCACACACTCTCCTCCATGTCCAGCTGTTTGGAGCTCTTGTCCAGAGTAGACACGATGGATTCCTTCTCACTCCGCAGAAAGTCAAAAATGCTCACTGGATTCTCGTGATTGGCAACATCTTCACACCACTGCCTGAAGTCCTCATCAGGGAGAATATCCTGATCGAAACCACCTTTCAATACCTGCAGTGCTCCAGGAAGTCGCAGATAATCCAGACTTGCTGCCATTTCTCCGTTTGCCGTGTCTACCTTTTCCGTCTCGGCTCTCACCAGCTTGGCCTTCTCTTCGTCGTACAAACTGGCAGACTCTGTAACGGCCATGGGCACGATCTTGGAAAACAGATCAGGTCCAGTAATGCGCTGGATATCCTGACCAGCGTAGAGCTCGCTTACGGGGATGGGCTTTGCAGCTGGCAGTTTGGCAATCTGGGGTAGACTAGCCTCGGCGGGTATTGTCTGGTGGTAGATGTAATCGTTATCCTTGATGGCCTCTCGCAGCCGCTCCTGAACCGTGGAGCACTGTCGCTTCGTTAGTTCCTGGAGATGCGTGCTGCAGTCAGCGCCAAGATTGGCATTGGACGGCACGGTACTGGGGAAGTTTTTCGCTAATCTGTCAGCTTCCTTGGCGAGATTGTCTGCGACCTGAAGTCGAGACAGCGCCACGCCATGTTGGCCGGCGTCACCGTCAGTCAGTGCTTGATAATATTCCGCCATGGAGTTGAGTAGATTGGCCTTGATCTACATTGTTTTCGTCTCCCAGGTTAGTCATCTCGTGCATATAAAGAACGGTACTTTTTACATCATCGCCATTGGAAAAGGGGGCACAATCAGCGAGTAAAGTTTCCGTCTTACCTGAACCATTGTCAACCAGACCTTCTCAAATATGGCCTTTGTAACATTCTCCTGTACGCCTTCAATGGCTTGACCATAGAGATACCCAGACTGCGATGCCAACTTGGCCAACAATCCCGACTTCTTCTGGTCCTTGATCTGCTTCTCCAAGAAAATCTCCTGTGCCTGAGCAAGCATAATATGTATCAAGGTCTTGACAGTCTCTCGGCTAAGATCAAACGAAGGAGCGTGCAGGAAATTCTCATTGATGTATGTGAACATGCCGGCTGACGCTTGGAACGAGTGGTAGGCTACTTTCAGCGCAGAGTCGTCTTCTCGATTCTGTATAGCAGCATGGCCGGAAAGAACAGCCGAAATATTGAAGATGACGGAAGCCTTTTCGAATGCGAGCGAGTATTGTGTCGTAGGCTTGTGGGTGAATGCATCGAACCTAAATCAGGAGATTCATGTTAGTTAGCAATCGTCTCCTCCGGCAGCTGGTTATGGCAAGCCCCTTTCAGACTTTGAAGATGATATGCGTACCAAGTAAATGAGATCTTAATATGCTGCTCGTCCACAGGAAATCGCAGATCCAGCAGCTCCAATTGTCCATAGTAACGGTAAAGCATATCCCTCCCAGTGGTGCTCTCCTTCCCCGCGCCTCGCATGTCCTGCCTCAGGCGGTTGAGCGTCACGCACTCTTCAGCATATCGTTCGGGGTCATCGCCGTAGGTATCGCGGATGTAGGACTTCAGCGGCGAAACCCAGTCAATCTCATTGGTTGCCTTGGGCGGCGCGGCTATCATGGGAGACTGCGTCATCTTGTGCGACTGGCGGTAGACTCAAATCAGGCCACGGCTGAGACGTCCAGCAAGTCGCATGCGCGTCGGCCAGCGCGGAGGACAAAACGTCCAGGCGGGGATACAGCAGCGCGGTGCGATGGCAAGCTGCACGAGAGAGCAAAGTAGTATTGTTATTGTATGTCGGTAGACCGTTTGCTGGACAAGAGGAGGCGTTGCGGAGAAGAGTGAAATAGGCGGGATGCAAGCTATAAGCGGTTGCTTTCTCTGGTAAGCAAGTATCAGGCGATGGAGAGATTCGTCGACAGCAACGATGGGCCGTTCAGCTTGAGAGAAGACGACGAGGCGAGCTTGCGTAGGGGCCTTGCGTATGCTCGAGCTGTTTTGTGCGGAGGTAACGTAAGATAGCTAGCTTGGTGACACCTTTTCGGTTCGTCCAAGTATCTCGCGGCCCTTACTCAGATGTTTGGATTCCGAGGCGGGGTTCCCTTAGCAATGGGACGAGGAGCAATCGAAATTGATGCTGAAAGAATGAGCAACAAAGTGATGAGGCGACGATTTGAAAGAAACAACTGCTGCTGTTGTTTCCGATAACAAACCTTGAGCAGCAATGTAGGAAGCGCCAGGTAAGCTGGACGGTGGCTGGTGATTTGCCAATGATGTAGGCGGGACTACTATGGACAGCTGCGGCAGAATTCCAGACCCATAAAGGTGGTGATGCCATTCTCTCCAGAATAGCCGCTGATGGAGGTTGGGCGACAAAGCTGCTGGCGGCAGCGGGGGTCCGGCGCCTGTTAGGCATGATGAGCTGCTGTAATGGTGCGCCACCGCCCACTCCAGGGGGGGCTCTAACAGTCGCTAACGCCGCCGTGAATGAAAAGCGGCGGGCTGGTCTAGGTCGTTAGCGGGGGTTGTCAACTTGGAAGACCCCTGAATGAACCGGCATGAAGACGAGAGACCCAGACTAGATTTCCTGCATAGCAGCCATTGTTTGTTGGTCGCATCGTCGTGGGCCGGCATGTGCGTGAGTGCCGAGCATGGGCCAGAAAAGAGTTGAAACAAAGAAGCATATATTTAGAAGTGGACGGTTTTAATGTTGAGTTTTAGATATATTATCTAGTTGTAGATGGCCTTGAAACAGAAGCATTTGCCGCGCGTTGCCGCCGATCTGAGTTTGAGTATTGAGCCTGTTTGCAGCTTGGGCACCAATAACCGAGAATGAAAAACGAAGGCGAGCCAGGGTCTGTATAATAGAGTGACTCATGCGACCGCAATGTGAAAGCGGTGAATAGGTATTTCAGTAGCACTACGAAATAGGTCTGTTTAGAGTTGATTTTCCTTCTCTTACTATACTCTTCATCTTTAACAATGTTTCATACACAGTGAGCGAGAATCTAGACAACCAACATCAGCGTCTCCTCAACCTCATACGTTTCTTCAAAAACTGTCTGCTTCTTTTTACTTTCCCTCGCTAAAGCTCGAAATCAATGGTAAGAGCAAAAGAAAAAGAAAAACGGGGAACAAACCACCTACCCTTATGAGAACCACTAGCAACTCTTTTCAACCTCCATCACAGGTTTAAACAGTCCTCATCTCCAGACTTATGCAAGTGATGTCCCCAAATGTGACCACTTCGCCGCTGCTATTGGTCACAAAGACTACCCAGCACGGCGCTTCCAGGCCACCAGCGTAATCCACTACAGAATGTGCCGTCTTTGTTATTTTTTTTCTACCAACTTTGTGCCGTCTCTCCTCAAGTATCTACTTCGTATGTGACACCGATGAGAAAAACTCGAGAAGCAACTGCGCCAAAGTCTAATTGTCCTCGCTTAAGGAGTGGTTCACAGCTAGCCATCCTTGTTACAACCCCGGTAGTGGCGCGCTTGATGCGACCGGATATGCGACCTCGCTTCTGCAACGGGGTTTCTGGTGAATGCACGAAATACAGGCATTGACCGATGTTGCTGTATCTTGAAATAGGCCGCGTAGGAGGGTTGATGAAGTATAGGCGCGAGAGCCAAAAAAAAACAACTCGTGGATAAATTAATACTCATTACAACATATTACCTAGGTATCTTTGCTTTACTTTTCCCAACACACGGCAAGCCAGAGAAATGTACACAAGCCTCTCAAGTATACACACTCTCCGTCCAAGCATTCACCTGAAGACCCCGCTCAGCCATCTCGGCATCCTTCAAAAAGTCCATTGGCATCCACACCAGGTGGCCCTTGATTTCTGCCAGCTTCTTCTTCGCCTCCTCAGGAGGCATGAACTGGTCGAAAATATGGCCAGGCTTTACGCCCGTAGGCGGGAGGAAACGATTGTAGTCGTCAAATGTTTTGACTATTTCAGTTGTTTGGTATTAGCTTGTGAAAATGCACCTATAACGTCAAACCTAATATTCACGGGAAGCACTTACTGTTATTATCTGGATCGGCGTGGAACAGTTGGCGGAAGAGGTCAGTGTTTCGATCTGCTCGACTTGTCCACATATCCCACAGCTCGTCGCTAAGCGGATCTTCTACAAACTTCCAGCTTTCGTCATCATCGTAGACGTTATTCTTAGGCTCGACGCTCGGCGGCATTGCATTAATGTCGTTGTTGGCATCAAATTCCTGCGGAGGGAGAAGACCGAGATGCTCTCGCCAAAGCATCCGCCGCAAAGTGGCTGCGTGGTATCCGGCTTCAAACGGCCTTCCGTTCATGGTAGTTCGGATAATGTTCGTGTCCTCCATAACAATACTCAACTCACTGTCGTGGTTTCCTTGCTGGCTACGATCGTTTAGGTTGCTCGAACCGCAAATTACTACTCGATCGTCGGCAATGAGTATCTTGGCATGTACGTAAAGCTCCTCCTGAACCCAGTTCTTAATCTCGGATGCTGGGTCCGATTCGGACCAAACCTCGTCTTCCAAAGATGGCTGGCCAGCCATGGCATGATGTGCAACCGTGGGTGAAGTTATGACTTCTTCCCGCGGCTTGGCTTTCTCAAACGTCTCCTTTGCTTGCAGAGCTTCATTATGGGCCTTTTCTTTCTCGTGTTCCTGGCCCATGTGGTTATCCCTTTCGTTCTCAATGGGATCTGTTGTTCCGTGAATTCCCTCACTCATAATATCTTCGGCGAGAACTCGCTGGACCTGCTGATATTTGATGCCCGTCTTCTCCTCCGCTTCGGTGATTGCAGGGGTCTTATTTAGGCGGTCGTAAGATCTCAAGTTGAAGAAGAATATGTGCTTGGTAGGATCCACTCCTTGAGCTTTGATTTGTTCAAAGATGGAGTGTTCCCCTCGACATATTGACTTGTACTGGTAATCCATGATGGCTCTCGTGCCAGACGCAGCGTTATCTCGAAGATCACCCGCAAATCCTGGAATGGCAGGAATGACAATGATAATTTTGAATTTTCGACCCTCCTTTCCAGCTCGGACTACAGCATCGACAATGGCCCTGCCAATCGTGTTGTGGATTGGGGACTGATGCTCACCAGTGGCAGTGATGAAGAATTGGTTCTCAATGTAGACATAGTGCTCCGCAGTGGCAATGATCTCTGAGTACGCGTTTTGGATGGAGTGGTCTGTCAAGATTCCACTGGACCAGTCGGCACTGGATCTCACCACTTGTGCATGAACAGTTCCCCGGTTGGGCAGGTTCTTGGTGGCTAGGGGGCTTAAAGGATGCTTGACGTAGTCTCCCATTGGGTGCTTGGGCCGCTGCACTCCGACCAGGTCCTCATCTTCGCCTTCACGGCCCTCGAGGATGATCCAGTCAAACCTAGCGTCCCGTTTATATTTGTCCCGTTTGACAAAATTCCATCGCAGAACGAAATGCTCAGCTATATCAAGGACGCAAGGACCGATAACAGCCATGGAGACGTCATGCCAAGGCATGCGGCCATAATCTGCCTTGCTGACCTCGTTGTTCTGCCAGTCCTGCACCTTTTGGAAGTCCATGACTCGATTGTTGTTGAAGTCCTGGCCCGGCCAAATCTCCGCAGTCACATCATCTGGATGAACGTCTGAAAGCGGGTGGCTTCGGGTGTCCCACCGGCCAAAACAGAGATCTAGACCTCCGATGAAGGCAATGGAGTAGTCAATGACGACAAATTTCTCGTGATGCGCCCAGTACATTGTCATGTCTGCCGCATTTTCGAGAACATTGTGATCTGGATGTCGCATAATATTGATATTGTTGAATCCTGGTGTGCCCTCCGGACAGAGCGCTTGCAGGGCGTGTTTGGTGTGTTCCGAGTTGCAAGTCAAAGCGGCTTCGACCTCCTTGTAGACGATGACGAAGATTTTGACTCCTTCATCGGCCTTTCGCTTCAGAATTTGATCGAGTCTGTACTCTTGCTTTTCGTGAGGCGGCCGTCGCATGAACAGCTCTGGGGAGAGCCACCAGTCTTCAATGTAGATGGATTCCTTGGCCTGCTCCAAGGCGACAGACACGGCCCAGAAATAATCTCGTCCGTCTATATACCACTTGACGAGATTGCCATCTCGCTCGGGGAAAAAAGATTTGAACCGGTGAGACTCGCAGATTTTAGTTCTCTTTTCGTCGCAGCGCACCTCGTGCTCTTCATCGTGGCGGTGATTACTGTTGAACAGGTTTCCAAATTTACCAATCTGATGCTTCTTATTTATTGCGGCCACCTTGACATCGTGAAGCTTCGTGTCGTGCAGCTTGTCTTTTAAGTTGTCTATCAAGCCGTGGAAGCCGTGATGACTTCCGCTTTCTGCGGGCTTGGGGGCGGCCATGGTTATAACGTTATAACGCTACTAGTAATAGAATATGGTCGATGAGTTTTGTTACAGGGGAATGAGCAGGTAGGAAGCTGCTATCACTAGTCTCACGTGCAGCTGGGTGAAAATGAGTTGGGTATCTGAGAAATAAGAACGGATGAAAGCTAAGAGAGAAGGAGAAAAACACCAGATGATAGAGGAGGTACCAACTGAAACAATTGTATATATAGCACGCGCGCAGTCGACGCCAAGATCGCGGCCGAGGAAGCGGGGGCTCAAGCTCAGCAGACTTGCACAGCATGAAACCATGACGAAGATCGACCCGAAGAGCGCTAGCTGAACTAAATAACTCTGCCTGCAGGTGCGCATTTGCAAAGATACTACTAGTAGACTAAGGATTCATTTCATTGCTGTACGAGGCAGATGCTGGCGACGCCACAGGGCTGACAGCCGAATAGCAGCAGGGATTTGAAGCCTTTGAGACTTGGATCCGCAAACTTATTTGAGGTAAGTGGTTTTATGCAAAGCTAATCTGTCTGGTAGCGGCCCTACTTCTTGAGTCTTTGGGCCAATTAATCCAGTTTTTCGTTTTGCCATTTTCTGTTGCGTGTTCTTGGCGCAGCATCGGATCGAGCTCTGGCCGGTTCGCATCGAAAGTGGAGGGAGCCAGCCTTGTTCATTTGTGAGGGGCGGTGACGTCACATCAGCCAAGAGCTGGGGTGGTCTGTTCGTTACCTAAAGAAAAAGGAAAGAAGGCAGTTTTTGGCAGGGAACGTTTTGTTCTCGGGTGGACACGGTGACGTATGGCTTGGATTGGCATTCGCTGAACTGTGAATCGTGAAAGAAGAGCGCATTCGTTGTATTTCTTGATTGGCTCTGCCCGGTAGCTGTAGAGCTTGTGCTTGTCTTGGCGCTAGTTCTGACAGTTGGCGCCGCTCATCTGCGAGATCTGAGCTTGAAGTCTATGTTTATAGCCACACATGGGAGGGACAATGATATATCGCCGAATTGGGCAAAGATTGGGTCATCAATCGTCAATTTTGCGTTTCTCAAAAGAAAGGCCATCAATGATCAAAATAGGCGATCCGTTTTCAGTTGTGACAAACTCGGAGACATACCATTGTAGCTTGCCATTGATAGCTGATGAGCGCAGCGACTGATTCTACCTGTGGTATATAGATACTACAGGCATTAACAGAGGGCTGTACATGCCCCTTTTCTGGATACATGCATACAGAACAGCATATACGCTCGAATATATCCGGAAAGACCCCATCTTGAGGACGATATTCATCAAAACCATCATCCAAGAATCTCAGGGGATGTAAAGGTACCTAGAAGGAGGTACTCCTACTATACTACTAAGGTAGTAGCATATTAACGCGCAATGCTGAACCTAAGCTACGCTGCCCGACATTATGTAAGCGGGATGCATATCCAGCCTCTCTGTCCCAAGAGCTCAATTGCAATCTGTCAAAGTCTTGGTTGCATGTCACGCTTCTCTAGGAGCAAATGCGGAGTACCTAGCTACATGCAGCAGAGTGGGCATCAGCCAGGGAAATACGGATCGCGGCCAGTCTTGAAACGGACCCATTTCCAGCTGGAAAGACAGCCAGTATAAGAGCTGCTAGGTGCCACGTTAAATCAAGGGCTTTTGGTATCTTTGCGTCTAGCTGTACCAACTAGTAGTACATATATCTTAAATGAACACACACTCGAAGATTTCTTTGTTATTGTGACTTGTCAGCTGTCAGTGTAAAGTAAATACTAAATCAATACGACACAGTGCTCGTATCATCCAGCCCCATTGAGTTTGCTGCAGATTCGTAACCCCTCCCCATCGACCCCTTTTCTCTTCAACTCTCCTGGCGGGCTCTCCAACAATGGACCCCACCTGTGCCTCTCTGCCCCACCAGCTCCAGGCCAGATGTCGAGCATTCACCGCCGACCCAGAGACCCAATCGCGTCTGCATCTGCCTCAGTTTCCTTTTCCTTCTTCTTCTCTCTTCCAGCTCCTCAATTCAATTCCATTCCTGCATTTCTGTCTTTTACTTTTGCAACTCATCAAAAGCAAGAAAAAACCTATCAAAAATGTCTGCTCCTGAAATCCCCGTCGGCGCCACCATCGTCCACACCTTCAAGCAGTCCTTTGTGGACGTGCCCATTGATGCCGAGAATGGCAATGCCATTGCTACTACCCAGTTCCTCGACGCTGCCGAGTCCTTGACCACCATGTTCGGTAAGCTATAGCTGGATGGATTAACGCCTTGAAGAGAGTGAGATGTACTAATCTGAGTATGCAGACGTCCTGGGCTCTGTTGCCTTTTCTCCCGTCAAGTCTGATCTGTTGGGCAACGTCAAGGTACGTTTATAGCTTTGTTGCAGCGTGCATCCCTGTTTATCAAACAGAAACCTTCAACGTGAATCAATAGCTAACGTGCTTTGTTTCAACGTCTAGAAACTCCGCGAACGCCAGCTCGCCGCCCCCGCCGAGTCCACCAATGTCCAGGACCTCTGCCGCAACGAGCTCAAGGCGAAGAAGCACACTGCCACCGAGGGTCTTCTGTGGCTAGTCCGGTATGTACAATTGAGCTTTTCTGCAGCTCATCCACACCCAAGAGCCTTCAAGAAGAAGAAGAAGAAGAAGAAGAAGAAGAAGAAGAAGAAGAAGAAGAAGAAGAAGAAGAAGAACGCTCGGTGACTAACTAGATTCTCCAATGTAGTGGTCTCGAGTTTACCTGCCTCGCCCTCAGCGCCAACGTGGCCAAGGAATCCGAGGAGCTTGCCGACTCCTTCCGAAACGCATACGGCTCGACCTTGAAGCCTCACCACAGCTTCTTGATCAAGCCCATCTTCAGCGCTGCCATGAGCGCCTGCCCATACCGCAAGGACTTCTACTCCAAGCTCGGAGCTGATGAGGCTCAGGTCCAGTCGGAGCTGAGGGTCTACCTGGCCGCTCTTGACAAGATTGTCGGCATTCTGAAGGGTTTCCTGGAGAGCAAGGAGGCCAAGTGGTAAATTGATTGATTGATACCTAGTTGGTTAAGTTATTAGCACGATCTACCTAGTATATATTGGTAATTAACGAAGAAACGAATCAAGGTCGAATAGCCCCTATCATTAGCTGGGATAGACATGTTGGCATCTTAGAGATGTAGGATATACTGTATAGCCATCTCTGATGATGTACTCGCTCAGAAGAGAAATCTTTCAGCCCATGAACAAGTGAAACCATCTAAACATATAGCAATGTATGGACTCCGTCAACGAATCGAAGGTAGGTATCTAGGTAATAGCATATTGAATTATTTACTAGTACTACTTTGAGAGAATCGACATAGCTGAAGTAGATCGCCTATACGCAGCTGGAAATTAATTATCCAAGTACAGCGTAGCTACCCTAGAGCATCGCACTTTTGAATAATCTCAATCACTCATTTGGCTCTTTATTCAAGCATAATCAGCTTCAGCTGAGAGAAATAAAGCTTATACCATCACTATTGAAGCATACTCAGTTTGTCAGAGAAAGATCCCAAGCCTAAAGATGCGGCGGAGAGCACATATATCGCGTTGCAGTAGTTTGTTACGTGAGTAGCAATAGAATCCTCAGTACATGAAGACTACCAAAAGACTAAGGTACTTATAGTTAGCAGACCTTGAGGGCAATAAATGACATATAAATTAGCGATTATCTATCTCATCATCTAGGGTAGCAACGCCCGTCTTACGACATTGCACCTTAACGTCCTCATAACTCTCCTCACCATACCAGGCATCCATTCTCATGTTCACATGAAGCAAAGAAAAGAAAAGAAACTAATAAGCCTGACTGCCTCACATGGCATTCGGTGGTGTTTGTCAAAGTCAAGTTTCCCCTCCCCTCCATCCATCGGCACTCACAAGCCCCGTCCATCCCCTCGGCACATAGCTCAACCACGCCACGAAATTCAGTCAGCACTCTATACAACCCGCGTTCTAGTACTAGTATTCACATCATCCCTATTCATTCCGAATTTACTCTTATGGCGATCAATATAGAACCATCAAACTAGTTTATTACCATTTTTTGATCTGATTCATTCACACCATTTAGATCAGCCTTTCCATCAAGCCACCTCGTGGTCTCATCCACCCCCCATGATCCCCCAATAGTCTACCCGAACCATCCGAGCCGCATCTCCTCCCTCGTCCACCCACAGTATAGCTATCTTAGCTTCTCCTAAGAAATAGTAGACTCCGTATATCCCTGACAAAATCACAAGCAAACAAAGAGAAAAACGATTCATAACTCTCCGTCTGCCCATTTAGATCTAGTCGAGAGTTAATCTTGCCTTGTAAGGCTTCCCCTCCACGTGCTCGACTCGCATGAAATTCCCACTCGCTGCCGGCTATCCGGCTTTCACAAAGTCATCAAGTAGTATATCACAGGTTCATCAAATATGAAGGTGCCATTAGTGTTGGGCTTGCATGTTGGAACGCCACAATATGTTAAAGTATCAATAATAGAAATTTGCAGAGGAGGGGCGTGCACAGAAAGAAAGGAGATAGAGGATGGTGTGGGTTCATTTGGATCATGTCAGACAGCCATGGCTGACAATCTTTTCAAAACCCAAACTCCTGGATTTCAAGTAAAGGCGGGAAGTTTAGCTCAGCGCCACGGGAAGTAAGGTGTGCCAAGAGATAGTTTTGATATATAAAATTCGTTCAATTGTAATCTTCAAACGTGTACTATCAAATCAATTGAAAAATTCATTTGCATCTGTTCAGCCAGGTCTCGTTGACACCAAATAAACATCCTAATCGCCTATTCGCCGCTTCTATGCATGTTCCCTCCTCCAACGCCAACAATAATCAGTTCGCTAAATAGTCTCTTCGTCTGGCTGCGGTCCATCTTTCTCTACTAACGTGTCTGTCTGTCTGTCTGTCTTTGTCTACTCTTGTCTACCAAGTGCAACGCAGTGCTGTGGTAAAATCGAGACAATATCAAGCAGAGGGAAATAGCAAAACAATGGAGGAGGGAAGCAAAAAAAAAAAAAAAGGATAAGAGAAACGCTATGAGTCGCCAATCAAGAGGTAAAAAAGCACTAAATCTAAGGAAAACAAATGTCGTGGTCAAAACGGACCAGCTGATTTTGATCGGGATATGAAACTAGGCCGGGGTATCCGTAGACGCTTTGTTTTCATAGACCGCATCGATTCCCTGTCAGTGTCGTGCGCCTGACCGAGCCAGTTGGCAATGGCCTGAGTCGCCTCTGCATATTCGACTTCGACGCTCTCTTTTTGTACCATTGGCGGGGGGCAGTCCCATGCATGTTTCTCGCCGGCAACGATGCGCAAAGTGACAGTCTTTTTCAGGCCCTGTAGTCTCTTTGCGAAGCGGGTACCCTCTGCGAGAAGCATATCATATTCGCACAAGCAGAGATGGATGGGTGGTAACTGTTTCATAATGTCATCCGACATCAAGCCCGGGGACAGCCGAAGATCTGCCCGTTTGTGGCGAGGGATGGCAGGGAAAACGTATGAGGCATCAATGAGGTCCGTCAGGCCCTTGGACAGGGTGAGATCAGGACGAGCGCAACTCAGCCTCTTGTCAGCCCTGTTAATGGTCCAGTCCAGGCCGGGATAGAAGAGCACGAGGCCCGTGATGCGAGGCACCGGGAAGGGCAGGGTGTAATTCCAGCGTGAGGGATCATGCATGATGAGCCAGCTGGACAGCGCTGTGGTGGCACCTGCGGAAAACCCAGAGAGGATGATGCGATTGGGGTCAATGCCAAACTGGGCAGCGCGCTTGGTAATTTCCAAGATGGCATCGACAGAGTCTTCGATGGCGGTTGGAAACGGGTAGCTAGGAGCCAGGCGGTAGTTGACGGTGAAGACGACGGCATCCAGCGAGGTCATGACGGCGCATGCCCAGCGCGCATTGTCGGTTCCCTGGCCGAGAATCCATCCTCCTCCATGGAGAGCAACGACGGCTGCTCGAGGCCCGATGGACAGGCGAGGCGGCGTCCACACCTCGACCCTGATCTTCTTGGGCCCCTTGCTCTCAGCGAGGGTCGAATCAACCCAGAACTCGGTGGACGGTGTAGGAGCGGCAGGCTCAGTGCGGTTGGCGATGCTGAAGCCGAGGCTGGATGCATAGCGGATGGCCTGCGCACGCGCATTCAGGGTCCAGCGGGAACTTGCCTCCAAGGGGTTGACATAGTCGTCAGGCTCCGGCACTGTCGGTTTCCTGATGGGATCCGGGACGACTTCCATGGGAGAGGCGCGCTGTGGTCATCCGCCGTGAGGCTGTTGAGCGATGATTTGGTGACTGCTACAGCGTAGCCTGGCTTCTACGGAAAGGCAGGGCAAGCGGGGATTGGCTGTAGACTGGCTCTGGGGAACGAAACAGCGGGGTGGACGGATGGAAGAGGGGCGTGGATGGTGGAAGAAGAGAAGAAGAGGAGAAAAAGTTTGATTCTATGAGGAGGCAACGAAGGGTGGGTGGCGCGAGGCACGGATAAGGTACGGCACAAAAGATGAGATGGTGGACGAAAAGAGGCGAGGTACGCGCCGATACCTGCGATGATGGCGTCAAGCTGGCTGATAGTACTGTATTTGTACCGTGTCGTGTGCCTTGCTGTTGGTGACGATCTACAGTCTGGATAGCGAGCCGATGCTCAGGGGGACTTGTATACGGACTTGAAGCCGCTTACGGAGTATCGTTTTTGCCCGACTCGTGTGGCTTCGGGTCTAGGGCTTATCTGGCCACGATAGCAGTCAGAGGCACGTTTTCCAACGATCAGGTTGATTCATGAGAAGCTCGCTGCCAAGATGTCAAGAGCACTATACGTGTATCTTACACCATATACGCGCAACACAACGCTAAAGGAGGAACTGGACAGAGACAAATCAAGATGCAACCGAATAACTGGGGTAGCATTAATTCGTGGAGACGCAGCAGTAAGGAAAACCGGGAGCGGGCTCGATAAGGCGCTAGCTGAGCCCCAGCAACCAGCAGGCTGGATCGGCGCAAAGCTTCTTTTGAGAGAGACTATTTGCTGGGGCTCAGGGAATCTGGACTATGAGGGAATGGCTGGAAGGCTCAACGTCGATCCTGTCAAGGTACAAGCTGAACGATTCGTGGTTATTGTTTGAATTTTCGAATTTGCAGACTTCTAGAACCAGACTATCATCCATCAGTTCCTTTTGGTAGTTGGCAGGGCACCTTGCCTAAAGTGGCACCTTGATTGTCACTTAGTAATAAAAACCCAGTGCTACGGTCGTAGTGCAGCGATGGAAAATCGTGGAAGTCGAAATCGGAGCACAGACCTGCTATGACGTACTGAGCATTTCGACCATCGTCTGGTGCTCCATAGCGGGACCCAACGGTTCTTCCTCGTATCGCGAGTATCGACTTGATTCTGATTTATTGATTCCTTCCCGGGGAGCTGATCGGACGATGCCGGGCCAAGGCATCGCTTACTTTACCGCGCGGTTCCTCTTTTTTCTTTCCTTTTTCTTCGACTATTCAATGCACATAATTTCACTGCTCCATCTTAATGGGAGAACCTGCATGCCTACCTACCTAGGCAAAACAGTTCGAATTACCGAGCAGCTGCCAGGCCCAAGCTGAGAAACAGTTTCAATTTCTGACGTCATTAACTCCGACTTCGCATATGGGCGATTTTACCTGCACCGCGAAATAAGAACAGAAAAGTAACCACATTGCGGATACCGTTGATTGGCAGATATATCCCTGATAGCCGCTCTCGGCCAGGATGAGTGCAAAAGTGCACAGAGGCAGCGGCACTAACGGCACTTGATAAGTGAAATAGACTATAGGAGAAGCTTCAAATAAAGATCTACTTGTAGAAGTTGCTGCTGCATCTGCTGCATTACTCCAATAGGGCAGAGCGCGGTATGCTGGTAGTATAGGCACATTGGTTGCCTCGTAATTTAATGCCCGATTGAAAAAAAAGTGAAAAAGCTTGCGGTAGATCTTCACTCCCAATTGCTGGTTATCTAACAACATGGGCAACCAGACCCTGGTAATCGCTTCTGTTAACGGTTTCGGGGAGCTTGTGATTTACAGGGGGGACAGCTCCGTAAATGGCACAATTACATCATGGATATCCCCTCCAAACAAAGAGTCACTGCATGCAGCGCTTCACGTATAGCCGTATATGCATGTTATTCATCATTTGGAAACGGGAAACGGGGCCTGCAAGCAACCCGCTGCTTGGGTAAAGGCGCACATAATCATGCATTAGCTGGAGGAAAAGAGAGTGGAAAGGAAAGTTGAGGATAGGGCGCTGAAAGCGGCAGCACGAGCAGCTGGGCGTCCAGACTGTCTGCTAGCGCCCTTCCGCCTGTCCGCTAATCATCCATCCGTTGTATCTCGTGTGACGCCGGACAGCACTAGACATGCAGTGCCGGCCGACGGTGCGCACATACTAGACGCAGAAGAGCAATTCCAGAGCAAGCAAAAACGCAGCAAAAGGGAAATCCCTGCTACCGTTGCAGCCACTGCTGCATGTGCTCGGGCTCAGTCAGCACGGCGCCTAGTGCAGGGCTTGCTTGCTAAAAAGTATAGGCTGAGATTTGATATCAAACTATCGAGGTACACACTTACTCTACTATTACTAAACCTCTTGCAGGCGCCCACCCCCTCGGCCGCGCTCGACCCAATGACACCGACAGAATCTTCGCACTGATTCCGTCCCGTGCTAGGCGGATAGGCTGCTCGGGGTCGGGCGGAGTCCAGCGTTGACGGCGGGTGGAGATTGGGCTGATGGCAGCAAGACGATGGATGACCGTCAACTGGCAATTTCTGCACCACGGCCAGGGGCCCACGAGCTTGCCGAGGAGAGGTCAGAGGACGAGCCCCTCCTGCTCGGTTCGGCCATCCGACGAGAATTTCGCGCCTGGTTTGGGCTGAGTCTATGCTGGCCTGGACTTGACATCGTGCATCGTAGTAGGTTGATGTCTTGTTTGCTGCTGATACACCCCCCGTTCAGCTGCCCCTAGCAACCTCGGCGGCATCCACTGCAGCAACGGGCTTTTGTCACCTTTTTGCATTGGCTTGTTACCAAATGATTACGCCTACCTGCTGGTCCAACCAGTGATAAACTAGGTCGTAGTGGACTAAGCATTGGCTGTTGCTTGGAAACGCCTCGTTGCGTTATATAAGACCAGAGCAAGCCTCGCCAAGAGCTACTGCTGTGGCTTCTCTCTCCCTCTTCCTCTTCTCTTCATTATCACCGTTATTGACTCGCCGCCGCCTCTGTGGCTCAAGGGATATTTCTCATCCAAGGAAGAAGAGGAAAGTTCCGCGCCTTGCTTTGCCACAATTCCGGTTTCAGCACACCATCCTCTCGATATAAAGCGTACAGCCTATCTCCTATCAAATACAAAGGCCACAGCCAATTCCCATCTTTTGTGACAGCCTTCCAAAAATAGCCCTCCCTCCCCCCACGGGTCAGCGGCCCGCGCATAAAAGCCCATTGAGAAAGCGCAATTCTCCGCCTCGACGGTTGCGGTGATTCAGTTCCACGTCATTGACTCTGAACTCTGAGGCATCAAGGCACGCGGAGGCGAAAATACGACGCAGGAGCTGTCAGGGCAGAGATTTCGATAACATCATCGCGCCTACAGGGGATCACAGCGCCGGACCAATTACAGTGGGCTGCAGCGCAGACTTCAGGCACTTCTGCCCCCCCAAAAAAATCGCCCGCCTGTTTCTTAACCCCGCCAAAACGAACCCCGCGACCTCCGGCAGAGGGAAATCAACCGTTGCCACACGTTCGCTCATCTCATCATTGTGCGACCTTTCTCGCTGGCAGCCAATCAGACTAGAAGTTCCGCGGATATAGCACCAAGAGCAGCATTTTCTTGTCACCGCGGTGTTTGCGGTCCCTCCCTGAGCTGTTATTTAGTCTCTTGCTCTCGTTGCCAGGCCTCTGATCAGATCCCTGCTCAGGCAAAGCCCGAATAGAGCCCCATAGCATAGCCATCTCGCGCATCTATATCGTCACCATGCCGTCCACCGACAGCGGGAGAAACTCCCCCATCCTGTCGGCTTTTGGCCTTCCTCTTCGCTCCAACAGCACGAGAAGCAGCAGACGCGCCAGTCCTGACCGTTCCGTGCCTCGCGATCACTATCCCAAGAACTACAACGCCGCCGGCACCAACAGCAACCGCAGCAGCTACCACCAGTATATGGTCAACGAGACTCCCACGCCTGCGACGCCCACGATGTCGGCGCAAGCTGTCCCTACTTCGCCCACCTCTCCGGCCGTCCACAGCGAGGCCACCCGCAAGATCCTGGCGACGATGAACGAGGGCCGCAGGTCGGCGCCGAGCTCTCCGCGATCTAGCATGGACAACTCTACCACGTCCTTTGATAGCGTGCGCAGCAGTGGCTCTGACTGGCCGACGCATCCCTACGAGCTCAATACCATTGCCGAGCTGGACACGCTGCCAATTGGCACAGAGGTCAACTTCCGTGGCCGTATCCATACCCAGCGCCAGCTCTCCAAGGCCCTCGACTTCCTTCTGCTGCGTGACCAGACCTTCTCCATCCAGGGCGTTCTCTCCCGAGAAAACATGGAAATGGTTCAGTGGGTGCAGAAGCTGCCTGCCGAGTCTCTGCTCCAGATCAACGGCGTTCTCAAGGCGCCCCCGGAGCCTGTGCGATCTGCCACCGTGTCCCACGCCGAAGTTGATATCCACGGCCTGTGGCTCGTGAACCCAGCTCAGAATGCCCCCTACAGTGTTTACAGGCCCCCAGAGGCTCTGCGCAACCGCATGTCCTCGCGTATTCTCGATCTGCGGCACCCGGCCAACCAGGCGCTGTTCCGCATTCGATCCCAGGTCTCTCACCAGTTCCGAGAAACCCTCGAGGGCTTTGGTTTCGTGGAGATCAACACTCCCAAGCTGCAGCCTGCCGCCACTGAAAGCGGTGCCTCCGTCTTCAAGGTCAACTACTTCGGCCGCAAGGCCTTCCTGGCCCAAAGCCCGCAGCTCGCCAAGCAAATGTCCGTCGCCGCCGACTTTGGTCGCGTGTACGAGATTGGCCCCGTTTTCCGTGCAGAGAACTCCAACACTCATCGCCACCTTACCGAGTACACTGGTCTTGATCTCGAGATGGCCATTGAGCATGACTACCATGAGGTTATTCAGGTGCTTGACGAATTTCTCAAGAATGTCTTCAAGGCCGTCTACGCCATGCCTGAGGTTGAAATTCTCAAGCAACGATGGCCCAGCACCGAGTTCAAATATCTGGATGAGACACTCATTCTCGACTTCAGAGACGGCCTTCAGATGCTGAGGGACGATGGTCGTGAAGCTCCCGAGGAAGACTTGTCCACTTCCGATGAGATCCGCCTGGGTGAGCTCGTCAAGGAGAAGTACAACACTGATTACTACGTTCTCGACCGCTTCCCCACAAACGCCCGTCCGTTCTATACCCACAAAGACCCCGAGGACCCCAGATGGACCCGATCCTTCGACATCTTCATCCGCGGTCAGGAGATTTGCTCTGGTGGCCAGCGTATCCACGATGCTGCAGAGCTGCGCGCTAACATGTCTGCCGCCGGCATTGCGGAGGACGGTATGGAGGAGTACTTGGCCGGTTTTGACCTGGGTGCGCCGCCCCATGCTGGAGCTGGTCTGGGTCTCGAGCGTATTGTGACCTGGATGCTCGAGCTCGGAGACGTCCGCAACGCCTCGCTCTTCTACCGCGACCCCAAGTCCCTCCCCGACCGCAAGCCCGGCCTGCCCCATCCCGAGGCCGACACCACCAAGCAGTACGCCGCACTCCATACCCCTCCCGTCGAGAAGCTCATTGCCAACTACGGCGATGCTTCCAACACCTCTTGGCTCGACGAGCGGTTCGAAATCTGGAGACACAAGTCTGGTGCCGCCGTCGGTTTTGTCCGACAAGACAAGTTTGCTATGGTCACTGGTGATCCTCTCTGCGACAAGTCGCAGTACACGGACGTCATCAACTCGTTTATCAAATATGTGCTGACGGAGCTTCACATGGTCCCCATGTGGATGCTTGTCTCGTACGACGTGCAGAGGATCCTGGCCCACGACTTGGGCTGGCGAACCCTTTCCTGCACGGAGGAGCAGCGTGTCGACACGGCCAGACACCAGAGCCCTGCCGGTGGCCCCAAGGCCCGCAGAGTCGAGCGTGAAGGCGTCAAGATCCACGAGGTCAAGGCTGACGAGGATTTCATGAGCCGCGTCGACCCGCAGATCGAGGCCTGGAAGGCCAACCGCAAGGGCAAACAGGTTCACATGACCGAGGTGCGCCCCTGGGTCGACATGGAGCACCGCCGCTACTTTGCTGCCGAGAAGGACGGCAAGGTCCACGCCATGGTGGTGTTGGCCAAGCTGGCTCCCCGACACGGCTGGCAGGTCAAGTGGGCGCTCGACTTCCCCGGCGCCATAAACGGTGCTATCGAGATCCTCATCGAGCACGCTCTTTCGTGTGTTACCGGCCAGGTGACGTTTGGTGTCGGCGTGTCAGAGAAGCTGACGCCTGGCGAGCACCTCCACGGCATTCGGGCTAAGTTCCTTGCCACCACGTACCGTTCCATCGTCGAGAGTCTGGGTCTCCGTCGCAAGGCGGGCTTCCGATCCAAGTTTGGCGCCTTGGGTGAAGAGGTCTACATCTGTTATCCTAAGCACGGCGTCGGCTTGAGGGACTTGCAGCAAATCATCAAGTTCTTCCAGGATTAAAGTTTCCAAAAAGTGTGCGCTCAATGGGTTAAAGGAGGGGAAAAAGTGACGATGTGATACCACAAGATACCATTAAGAAACAAAATAGGAAAAAAAAAAAAAACAGTTGGGTGCACGATAAACGAGTGGAGTGGGGAAGGATTGATAGCGGTGGGATCATACACGCATACGGGGGTGGTGGACTGGGGGTTAGGATGGATGTTGTCTTTTTTTCTTTCTCCTTTTTTCTCTTTCAAGATACCGAATTTTCCCTGTTTCCTTTCTTCTCCCCTATTCTTCTCTTCTCTTCGATGATGGAAATTACCAAGGCATCGTGAATGGAATACGTATAGACGGGGGTGGTGGCGGAATAACCCTTTTGTGTTGTTTATTCTGTTTTGGTTGGATTAATGAACTAGCGCATGAAAAGAAAGATGGATTAAACATTGGTTATGAAGTAGTTTTTTTATATTTATTATACCTTTTGATGAATGGATATGATGCACAGAATTTTGAAGTCTCTGGCATAAGTTCCGTGTTTTGAAACTGGAATTTGAATTTGTTGACTTTTGGCTGCCACCTTGGGCGAAATGGATTGTGGAATTTTAAGAAATTAAATTTTTTTTTTTTCTATTCTCATGACGTTCTGGCCTAACATGTATATAGTAGCTTATACTCTAACATGTGTATGTCATCAAGCTTCCATATCCAGCGCGATGCATCTAAATCTACTTTTCTATAGATTGGGCCCCTTTCATTATTCTTTTACTCATGCCATGAAATGTACAGCATAATGCCCGCGCCAGCTGCAACGGCCGCAAACTGCGTAAGCGTCTTTCGCAGCTCCTCGCCCTTGTTGGGTCCCGTCTCGAGCAGCTCCGGGATGACGGCGACGGTGCCGACGTACAAAAAGGTGCCCGCCGTGAAAGGCAGCAGCATATCGCCCCATGTCTAGTGTAAGAGATGTTAGTCAAGATTTGGGAAAAGAAAGAAGAGACATAAACCTACCAGGCTTGTTCCCCAGAGCCCCCCATTCCGCGGCATCGCCTCGCCGTCGGCACCTCCAGAGCCGAATTCCTGAACGGCAATGCCAATGAGCGTGCCCATGAGGGCGCCGATGGCGGTGACGAATTGGGACGCCATGGCGGCGCGCTTGGAGAAGCCGGACTGGATGAGTAGTGCAAAATCGCCAACCTCATGGGGGATCTCGTGGAAGAAGACAGCGACGGTGGTGGTGGCGCCGATGGTGGGCGAGGCGTAGAAGCTGGCGGACATGGCGAGGCCGTCGGTAATGTTGTGGGTGAAGTCGGCACTAGGAATCAGTTGTTAGTATCAGGTATGTATGTATACTTGGAAGCGTGAAGTACACATGAGGACTTACATCAAGTTGAGGTATCCGCCTAGTTTTACGCTGGGGTTTATCTCCTTCAGCTGAGACTGCTCATCTGCCTGAACCTCCTTGTTGTCGCCCTTCTTCCTCAACTTGGCCTCGCCCTGGACGGTGTTTGCTCCAGTAGAAAGGCCGACATCTGCCGTCCTAGCATGCTTCTCGTCACCATGCGCGTGTCCGTGCGAATGATCGTGGCCCTCGCCCCCCGTCGCAATTCGCAAGCCCTTGTCCATCGCCACAAACGTCATGAAGCCAACGAGGATGCCCAGGCCGAGGATCAAGTTGCGGTTCGGCTCGACAAGCACAAATTTGGCCCTGTCCGGCTCGTCCTCGCCAACAAAGATCTCAGGCAGCAGGTGGAAGAGCGTGTCGCCGAGAAGGCCTCCGACGGCAAAGGCCACCATGACGGACAGCGAGGAGGGGTCGATGTTGGTCGGGACGAGGGCGAGCAGGAAGTTGGGGGGGCCGGAGATGTACAGCGTGGCCAGCAGCGCATTCACGGCGGGCGAGCCGGGGAAGAGCACCGAGAAGAGCTGCGTCGTGAGGGATGAGGGCGCAGCCTCGAAATGGGCCGCCTTGGCGGTGTTGAGTTCTTGAACAACGGGGCATGTCTAGTCATTCACACGTCAGTGAGATTCTGCTTTCCTTTTCTAAAGGAACAAAATACAAAACGGAACGGTACAATACCTGAAGCCGGCCGTCGAGCTCCTCCAAGCTCAGACTCTCAATGGCAGCTGGGCTTCCCTTGATCTGCGACGCCGCCGCGCAAGCCGCCAGCACGAAGAAGCATGACGCAATGGCAGTTCTGAAAGCGCCTCGACGAGCCATTGTGTGTGAGCAGTTTCTTAAAACTGCCGCTCTTCGTGACTTTTTGCGAATTGAAACGAAACAGAAGCCGATAGAGGCTGCTATCGCTGTCGTGTGATGGGATGAAAGAAAGACACGAAAGCTCCAATTGGGGGTGGAGCTAAGATGAAGAGACCCCGGCACATACAGGAGCTTAAATCAGCGGCCTAGGCTGCTTTGGGAAGAGATGCTTTGATGTGCTAATTATAGCCTTGGTGTCTTATACAAGAAATCATGATACAAGAAAATGACATCCAGGTTTGTGCCTAGCAACGTGATATGTAGTCAATCATTTACACAAGACGATTATAAATGTCTTGAGTTAAATGGCAAAAATATTAAACGTGAATTCGGCCACATGGCTTAGAGTCAGAGACACTGTAGCAGCATATATGAAACCAGCCAAATCCAACTTTGGCCTGCAAGGGCCAGAATCTCAGTAATAGTCTCCTGCCATTGGCTTAACAACATCGTCGTGGGCTGGTCTAATTAGCTGCTCAAAGGCATCGCACAGCAGTTTCACACCTATGCAGTCCAATTCCATGCCTTATCCATGCGCAACGACCCCGCCTCTCAGCGACCGTTCTCGCTGTCCAGTCCACGTGCCTCTTACAAGGTCATGAATTATGAGTAATCGTAAATTCACTCTTTGAATTGATACGCTGATTCAGTTCTGGGTATCTTGTTTTCGATCCTGCCAGACAAATCATTCATCACCATCCAAGACTACAATGGCCACCAAAAGTACCAAACAGCGCCCACCCTATCCCCGTGGCATCCCCTCCAAATTCTCATCTGATGGAGTCCTCCAACGCTTCCCTGGTAACACTATAATCTGCCATCTACCCGCAGATTCTCCTCTCCAGCCAGGCTTAAACAGCGTCTACGCATCGCTAAGCTCCCACGCCGTCCTATCCAAGCTCATCCATCTCCTACCCAAAGACTCATGGCACATGACTGTCCTGGGCGGCATCCACGGCGACAAAGTCACTCCTGGAAAGAGACCTCCCGGATTCGAAAAGCGGTCCCTAGAAGAAGTCACCGAGGACTTCTCCCAGAAGCTAAAACAGCTGGGCTTGGAGCTGGAAAAGGAAGGCCTGGCACCTCCCTACAAGATGAAAATTCGGGGATTCAATGGAGCCAAGTTCTTCATCGGGTTGGAAGTTGAAGGAGCTACTGCAGGAGAGGAAAAACGGATACGATTGCTGCGAGATAGACTTGCTGATGCGCTGGGGCTGAGACAGCCGAATCACGATACGTATGGCTTTCACATCACCGTGGCGTATCTGATGAGATACATTGAGGGGAAGAATAGAAAGATGCTCAATGCACTGTTTGAGAAGCACCTACCAGAGGTGCAGCTGGAGTTTGAGCTTGGAGCTTTGGAGTTCTGCACGTATGAAAACATGTATGCCTTTATAAGGCTGTTCTATCTCGGAGAAGGCCAAAACTGAATAGGATAATAAGCCGCTTTAAGATCTCTTTGTATGAAGATGTATAACAACGTAGATATTGTACCTTATAAAGCGTAGACAGCGCCACCCGTGCCTCGGACACAGCTCCATTCCTCGCTCCCATCTCAACAACTGCAGCCTTCATCCAACGCCAATTGATGCCGTCAAAGGGTGTTATCGTAGGATAATCCACCCGATCAACGAAGAATGCAAACGAGAGCGAAAGAGACACTTCGCGGGTAGCCAGCACGTCGATTGTTGTTGTGAGTTCAATTTCACGCGATATCAAGGTCAAGGGTGTTACCGACTCGAATTCGGCATCGTCTGGTGAGTGAGTCGTGCCATCTTGACGCCGCAGCGCCTTCTCTAGGCGGGTGGTAATGTCCACGATGGAGCCGTCCGGAGAGAGAAACGGAGTCTTTGCTGCATCATCCCCAGCAATATCAGAATAGTTACTGCTTTCGACAGAGATTCCACCCTCCACACCCGCCTGAATATCCTTCTGCTCTTCGGATAACGGACTAGGATACGGCTGAGAAGCTGATAATTATCCCCTCTGCAAATCTCCCCTATCCAGCAGAGCCTTCAGATATATCCGATGCAGCTTGTCCCGGCACCCGACAAGGCGGCGGATACTGCCGAGTCTTTCTCGGTTTGTACACACAACCTCGCTTCAGCCTCGTGCAATTCCGACATACTGGTCGCAACTCATCACATTTGACTTTTCTAGATCGACATGTTAGGCAGCCGCTCCTCACACGGCCGCGGTAACCCGTCTGTGAGCCAGAATATGCTGAAGTCTGCATGGCATAGCTGCGGGTTTGATGAATCTGGATCAGGTTCTCGGATCAGAAATCATGCACATGAGCAGGAGAGATTCTTGGCCAGGTGAGTGATGTGCTGGTCTACATATCAACGACAATTCAGTCACGGGACACTCTTAGAAAGGATATGTCGAGTCATATTTCAACTTCAGCTTTTAAAATTGTCTATAGGCTTTTGAAGTGGACAAGGAATGAGGCTGTGTGGGGTAAAAGCAGAGCCCTTATGGAATGTGAGTTAAAACGTGCCACATGTACACGCTGCAGCTTGCTAAAGATGGCACGATTGCCTCATTGGGGAATTTGGGGCAGCCATGTGGCTCATCTCTAGCCGATGGCGAGCTTATCTGTTACCGACGCACCTTGATGGTCTCACTTCGCTGGCTTATACGTGCATCATCGAATATCAAATCTAGTTCAATCAAAAGAGCAGCTATTTAGATATAAAATGGAAGGATATCAATTAGAGGTCTCCGGAACAGTATAACAGTATTGATCCAAAAATTCACAATACATTCATATAAATGTATCTGTTATATATATTTGTAATCTTGATGATATATTATATAGTGAAATGAGCGTGTTCATTCATCCATGTAAACCATAAAAACCCCTTGACCCAAAGTATGTCATAACCCTTCATTAATCAGTCCGCAGGGATTCATTGAATCATTCGCAAGCCAGACGTCAGGGCATAAACGAACCAAACAACCTATTTTTCTTGGTATATCTGGTACGTACTAATGAATAAAAGCCATATAATTCATTAACGTGCCATCCTCAACCACAGTGCATGTACCCCCTCGTGTCCATTCTCCTGGTAGCCCCCCTCTCTGTTTCATGAAGAGAGTCTGTAGAAATATCATTATTGGGCATTTACAGAGCAATGGCAGCCATAGCAACAGCGGCGGCAGCAGCTCCGAAAGAGCCCAGCTTGTTACCACTGCTTCCAGGGGTGGTAGACGAGGGAGCAGAGGGGCTGGTGCCAGATCCAGTGCCGGTAGGAGAGCCACCAGAAGAGACGGTGCTGTTAGCCGTAGGGAAAGGCACAGAGGCAAAGGTAGAAGAGGCGGGAGGAGCACCACCGGCACCAGCGCCACCAGGAGTTGAGGAGCCTGAAGAACCGGTAGTTTGAGGCTCCGAACCAGTAGTCTGAGAGCCAGAGGAGCCAGAGGAGCCAGAGGAACCAGTAGTCTGAGGCTCTGAGGCGGTGGTCTGAGAGTTTGAAGAACCAGTAGTTTGGGACTCTGAGGTACTAGTAGAGTCTGAGCCTGAGCCAGAGCTAGAGCCAGAGCTAGAGCCAGAGCTGGAGCTGGAGCTGGAGCTTGAACCAGAGCTTGAACCAGAGCCGGAAGAAGAAGATGATGATGAAGAACCCGCAGAAGAAGAGGCAGCAGCAGCGGAGGAACTAGCAGGCTTGCTGGGAGCAGAGGAAGAGGTCGGGTTCGTGGGGTTGGTGTCGACATTGGCGCAAGAAAGATCAAACAGAGGCTTCTCGGTCAAGGAGCTGCCAATGAGGCCAAAGCTGGGGTTGGGCGCGCTAGGCTCGGCATCCTGAAGAGTGTACCACCAGACATTGGTCTTGCCAAAGTTGGGGCAGCCAACCTGCTGCCAGTACTCCCGAGCGTTACTCACGGAGGCCACGGCGTCGCCAGAGCTCTTACCGTTGACGGGCCAGCCGGTCTCGGTGACCCAGACTTCCTTGCCAGGGCCGGCGTTCTGGATCTTCTCGAGAGCAGATTCGTACAGAGACTTGGCGTTGGCGATGCCGTTGGAGTTGGTGTTCTCGTAGTAGGGGTAGGTGTCCATGCCGAGCCAGTCGGAGGCATCAACCACAGGCTTGTTGGAGTCCAGCACCCAAGCGTTCCAGGTGTCAACGTGGCCAACGGGCACCTTGGCCAAACAAGAGCCCTTGATGGTGTCACGGACCTGGTTGATGTAGTTGACCAGGGTTCCGGGCTGGGCTCCGGGGCCAGCATTAGAAGCAACGCCGGTGGGAGTGATTCGGTACAGATCCTCGCTGCCAACAGAAATACCAGCAACCAGGCCGTCCAGCTTGCCACAGTACTGGCTGATGGTGCTCTTCAGAGCAGCAATCTCGTTGGCAAAAGCGGCATCACCAGCAGAAGCCCAGAGACCAAACAGCAGACTTGTCTTTGTGCTGATGGCAGCGGGAATGGCACTGATGGGTGAGTTGGTAGTGCCGCCCTGGATCATGGTGTAGAGACGGGCACTGGTGAAGGCGCCATTGGTGCCGTCAAGGCCGGCAGCCGTCTTGAACTCGGCCTCGAAGTCGGTTTGGGCCTTGGGTTGACCGGTGGTAAAAGTCGAGCCGTAGTTGAAGCCCTGGTAGGCAGCGTTGACCGCGGAAACGGCCGTGGCCAGAGCAAGAAGAGTGGACGAAGAAGGCATTTCGCTTGTCTTCGACCTAGTAAATTATGATTATTTCTCTTTCTCTCTTTATATGTATGTATATAAAACGGGAGATCCGGATGATGGGGTGTAAATCCGGGGGTGCAGTGGCGATATCAGGATAGTGCCGTTGGTCCCCAAAAAGCGAACGAGATCAAGCCGAGCAAAGAAACGAGTGTATTCCTTGCAGAGCACGACTTGGTGATATTACTAGGTGTAGCAATCACAGATCAAGCGAGAGTGAAGAGGCCCAAGTCCACAAAGGATCAGACCAAAATAGGGATATAAGCGACTGAAGGGGAGAGTGTGTGGTGTTTTAGAGGAGAAGGATGTTAGAAGAAGAGACAAAAGAGACGAGACAAAGAAAAAAGCAGCCGGAGACACTGCTTGAAAAGGAAAGCCAGAGACACCACAAAACGTCAGCACGGCGTCTGGATACGAGGACGTAGCAGCAGGTCCCCAGAAAACGCAAGGTACAACACACAAAAAGTGTCCACGCAGCCTGCAACAACCCACAGTTCCACACCAACTTTTCTTCTTTTTTCTTCTATTCGTCTTTTTTCTTGTCTTTCACGTTGCTCTAGTTTCTTTCTTTGGCGGCCAAGCCACAGGGGTTCCGAAGTGGGCGGTGGCATTTCGTCACAGGCACCGGACAGCTCTTCCGTAGCATCGCCGTTCGCCCAACTTATTGGCCGCCATCCCACAAATCGCCCAGCGAGCCCACACTGGATCGAAGTGGCCCACGTTTTGTTTGATCCAGACGGTGGGGCTGCCGTCCAGGCCTGGCCCTGGTCGTATCGCCGTCGTGTCATGCCATGCTGTAGAAAGAAAAGAAAATGCCTCTCGATTGGCGAGTTTTTTTTCCTGCTGCTGCTCATACTATGTACTGTAGACGGAACACCCCTGCCTGGAGCATTGACTGCGTGCGACGTCATGGCGCCATCTCAGATCACTCCATCAAATGGCATAGCATGTTTCCAGGTATCTATTATTATACACTCGGAGCATCGAGCATCATCATCATCACATTGGTTGGAAACATCCCCGAATCTCAACAAAGAGAAGAAAGAAAAGACGAAAAAAAAAAAAAGAAAACGCCACAGCGGCTGGCCGGCATCCCCCCGGTTCAAATCGTGGGCGCTAAAGCATGACAGCTTCCTAACGTGCGCGATACTTGCTGCAAAGTACCTCTTCCAACATACCACCCTCTCTCCAGGGCCGAGATCCGACTGAGAGGTACATGCAAGCATCGTACCTCTGCCCTAAACTCTGCCCTAAACTCTGCTGTCTTTCGTGCTGGAATAAGTCAAGACATGTAAACATAAAGTAAAGATCTGGGAGCAAGCTTAGCCGTCGAGTGAGAGAGAGCACCAGAGCAACAAATGTCAATGCCAATATCAACTTCTTCTCAACTTTACACACTTATACCTGTAAAGGCTGCCAGGGTGCCCACACCGCACTTCACAAAGCGCTCGTGACCTCGTGTTCACCCAAGAAGGGCATCCGTCTCTGAACAGCTTCGTATTCCAACCAGACTAACCGCTAACCAAAAGGCCCCCTCGATTTTGATACTAGATTTTTCTCCTCCTTCTTTTCTCTCCAAAGAGGAAAGCAAAATACATCTCAAAGCACAAATACACACGTACAGAAAATGCGTCTCTCAACTGCTCAATCTCTCACCCCAAGTAAAATCTTGGTAGGCCTTCCGGTTCTTCGGAACATCCGCCTGTGGCTCCCACTAACGCAGCAGAAAAAATGCTAGAGGAACCACAAGGGGCGCCACAGGCTTCGTAAGCTCGGTACCTGCATGGAGATGCCCAGTATTACACGTGATTGTGAACAATGGATCTTAATGGATCTTACAGTCGAATCGAGATGCAGCTTGACAGCTTGGCTGCTATTGCATGCATGCCAGTACATGCGAGTACAGTGTTATTGCAGCTCGCAACAAACAAATCGATACTCATCCATTGGTTCAGAACACAATACTATTTGAATGTTGGAACCCGGAGCCGAAAGCCTGAGTTCACATTCGATTCATACGCTTTGTAGATAGTTATTTGACGTAGAGTGATGTCCTATTACTACTCAAAAATTCGCTGCTTTTCGTGGCCCAGTATCTGGGCTTCCATCCATAAAACCTAACCGTATACTCCGTATCGCTTCTATCAAAACCATCTACCATTAATCATAAGCTTCCTCTCGACCCATCTCCCAAACCGAAAGAGCACGAATTATATACGCAATGGCTTAGGGCAGTCCTGACCCAATTAGTTATTAACAAACCCACGTATTCCCCTCAAGCCAATGGACTTCTTTTCCTTCTTAGGCTTGCCGGACTCATCCTTAGCTTTTTCCTTGCTATCCCTGCGGATCATGCCTGCACCTATGTCAGTACCTGTACATCTCAGAGCAAAACGTATGTTTTTCCCGCACTTACTGCCAAAGTAACTTCTTTCCGGGCTCACCGACAGATTGAGCGATGAAGTCTTACCGTCTGTCTCTCCTGTCCCCGCAGAACTCGTGGGCTGCAGTGGCTGCAGCACAGAGGATGTTGGCGTCCTTGGATGCGAGCCAAGCGATGACGCTGCTCCCTCGGCGTTTTCAGTCGCCGACAGAAGCTGAACTGGCCTTGATCTTATTGACATTGGGCCCGTGGGTGACAACATACCGTCATCTTCACCTTCGGCTATGCTCGACTTCCCCGTTGTGACCGATGCCTCTAACTGCATGTCCAGCAAAGACGACTGCAGTGCTGTATATTTGCGCGACAGTAGGTTATACTGCTTCTGCATTTCAGCCTGCTTGGCACGGCTTGCGTCTAGTGCTGCCTCAACTGCAGCGTTCACTGCCGCAGCAGGTCGCTTATTTCGTTCCTCCAGAGCTGCCGAGAGCTGCGCCTGAAGCTCAGTCACCTGCCCATGAAAGAGCTTGTTCATTCGCTCAAAGTCCACCTCCTTGGCGCTCAACTTCATCTTCAACAATTCCATCTGATTCTGGGCATCCTCAGCTGCGTTGATAGAGGCCTGCCGTTCGACCTCTTTTGCCTGGTAGTCCCGTTCAGATAATGAGAGTCGCTCAACCTCTGCCTTGAGCCTGTCAATCTCGGCGCCATGTATCTCAATCGATTGCATGTTTTGTCTCGCATTCAGCTCCTTCACCTCGGCGTCGCATACAAGCTGGCGCAGCTTTTCGCACTCTTGCCTCTTCTCTTCAAGTTCTTTTCGAATGTACTCAGACTCCGTCTGCATCTTCTTTGATTCTTCCCTAAGGTTTTTCAGCTTGTTTGCGAGGTCTGCTTCCCACTTCTTTGCTATGGCACGGCGATTTTCTGACTCCTTGCGGACTTGCATCTCAGCCTGCTTAGCTTCTTCGTAGCTTCTTTTCAGATTCCTATTCATCATGATCAGGTTCTGCATCTCTGCCTCCGTAGCAGCTTCCGCCATCTGCCGCCGCCTTAGCTCGCCAATGTGAGCCATGTGTTGCAGCTTAAGATACCTCTCGAAGCTAAGGTCGTTTTGCAGCAACAGAAGCCGTCCTTGAAGATGAGCAATTTGAGCGCTGCTTGCATCTCCTGCCGATACGGGCGTATGGGCCTGTGCAGGCAACGCCATTGTCGTAAAGGGTCTGGTATCGGCTGTAGACTCTTGGTGGCTCAGAGCGAGAGACGGCACGCTATCATTTGCCAATGATTGGTTAAGGCTGCTTTTGATCACCTTATTCGATCTAATGAGGTCTTGAAGCTGGGTATGAGAAGCCGATTGGAGAAGCTGGGCCCCTGACGGGCTATCGACGCCAGCTAAATCCTTAAAACGCGTCGCTTCGACAGAGTCCCTACCCGAGTGTTGACTGGATTGAGATCCACGCCTCATCAAGGTTGACGGCGCGCCATCACTCGTGGCAGACTCTGTGCTGGATATATGAGAGTTTCTCCACGAATTCACCTTGGTTACCGAACTGCTCAGCAAGCCCGGATCCGACCTCTCCTGGCTCAGTTCGTCGTTGGGGACCTGAGCTGAGGACTCCGGGATATGTGATATCCCGTGGTCGGGAAATAGTTGGCTGGTTTGTGTGACGCACAGCGCCATGCATTCAGTCACGACTTCGGCAGCCTCACTCTTAATCCATCGCCCCAAATCTGTCTTTTCGGTTTCAATCGTGTAGGTGAAGAAATTGGGGTGAAGCAAATGGCTTCTCCTAAACCGTTCCGATCGATGACGAATCTCAGTGGGCTGCACTTCAATCTCGTCGGCATTAGGCAGGTTAGCATGCCGTATATATCTCTGCGGTTTGCGAATGTAATCCATAAAGTTTATGGGATACAGGCCATATAAGATTGTGTAATAGTTGGCCAAATGTGATACGTGGGCATCTTCCGTTTCCGGATCGTGTGCAAACACCTCCCATCGATTTGTTTGTTCGGCCTCGTGTGAAGGTAACTCTGAAGCTTCCCAGAAGAGCATTCTGGTATAGATGTTGAAGAGAGTAGGCAAATGCGGCACGAGAGAGCTAGGCATGTGCGGCAACAGCATGGCAAGGGCGGTGAGTGCAGCCGAAAGGACCGCAGTCGAAGTATCTTGCTGCAAGCAGGTCAAGAGATCCGTAAACAAGGGAGTATGGGCCACTTGATATAAGTGAGGTGGCTGTGACTGAAGATAATTGCAAAAGAAATTCAAGCTAATTTTTCTGTACTTTTTCTTGACGAAATAGCTATCCAAGGAGCAGAAGAACTCCTACATTCTAGTTAGCCAGGTGACGATATTGAAGACGGGCAAAAGAAGGGTAACATCTTTATCAAGCAGATTCTCAACAGCGAGAAACAAAACAAAGGAAATGCCGCAGCATAGATTGTACTTGCCTTTGGTCGCTTGTTGCCAAATTGCCCTAGCGCATCGCCTATCATCTTTTGGGTATGCTGCGACGGCAGGAAGCCTTCAAAGTGAGCTGGCTGAAAGTCTTCCATCCATATCTCGAAAAGTCTATCAATCAGAGGATTCGAGGCAAAATCATTGCCGGCGCCATCGTGGTATTCGTCAGCGATGGCAACAATCTCGTTCAGAGTGTCCATAGCCTCGTCGACAATGTTTTTGTTGAAGTCTGTCTTGTCGAGAATCCCTTTGCAAGCTTCCAGCCACACAAGTATACGCTCGGGGGTCTGCAGCACTCTTAGGAGCCGGCGCAGGATGCCCAACCAGGCGCAGGACGCAGCAGGGTTTCCCCGAACATTCTTTTCGAAGATGAGGAGCAGTTCCTCCTGCAGGCGATCGGATGCGGCTTCGTCGTATTTCTCGTGCCTCCGCTGGTAGGCAGCAATCGTGGCGACGATCTCCTCTGGCAGAGGCACGGTTGGCTCGACGATGAACTCCTTGATAGCTTTGGACAGCTCCTTAAGGGATCTGCCATGGGTGGGTCAGTTAATCAATTCGCGGTGCAGTCACCCCGCGCGGAGTGCGTGCTGAGGAGAGGCTCCAGTGATGTGCGAAGCCGTCGACTCGACTCACAGTGTAGTAGCCATCGCGGCAGCTTTAGCAGGAGGCAGGAGGTGAGGCCGTCGTGGCCACCGCCGCCTCCAGATTTGCAGGTATTTTGGCTTATCTCAGACGCAGGCTCCTCTCACAGGAACTTGGAGAGCGCATATGCGGCCCTGGATGATATCACGGATCTCGCCCTTTTGGGGTTTAAGATGTTGCACGCGGTTTGCTGAGGTTTAGCCGGATGGAGAACAAGCTCTGCAAAAGATGGTTGAGCTTGATTTGCAAAGGCCAGGCAGGAAAAGGTCGCACTAGGGCCGGACGGGGCTAGCGGCAACCTGTGCGGAAAAAGTTGAAGGAACCTGCCGATGCACCCCGCGGTTGGTGGCAGCGCAGGTTCTCGGTACTGCGCGAGGCGATGCTAGGGAAGGGGCCCGCCGACCTCCCTATTACCCCGCAACGAATCCCTCCCGCAGGACCCCACCGCTACTACAGGCCCTGCTGGCCCTACGAAGGCCTGCCGGGGGCCTGCTGGAGCACTGCTGGAGCCCGCTGGAGCCTGCTAGCTCTAGCGCTGCTGGCCCCGGGCACCCGAGCAGCAGTGGCTCGATCGACTGCTGATTTGGCTCCGCAATAGTGGCACGTAAATGGCCGGGAGCGTCGAGATGTGTCGAGCCACACACGACCAGCCGTAACGGCCTCTGAATGCCCTGATGATGCCCTGAGGCATGAGCCACCAGCTGCTCGACCAATTGACCGTCATCGCGTGATCCCCTCTTTGTGCCCCTCCTTCGTTTCCCCTCCCTCTTATAGCTCCTGGCTACCTATTTCTTCTCGTCCTCGATCTCTTCTTCTCTTCTTCCTCTCCTCCTTCATCCTCATTATACCCCAAAGACAACATTTCAATTGACTGAGCAAAGGACCCTTGTCTCTTGCTCTTTTATTCAATTCCCATCAAACACCGCTTACACTGCAATCTGAAGCTCTCAATTGCTTCTGATTGACATCCTCTTCCCCTTCTATTCCTCCCATTCAAACGACACCTCCCCCGCATCTTCAAGATGGCTGCGAATAAGACTTCAGCTATTGCTGACCAGGAACCTGTCGATATCCTCTTTGCCTTGCAACCAGGCTTCGACATCCTTGACTTTGCAGGCCCATTGGCTGCCTTCTACAAGGCGCAGCACGATCCCGCTGATTCCTGTATGTTTTTTTTGCACGAAGCTTGGGCTGCCAGCCCCCATTGGTGTCGTACCCAATGCTAACCCGCTTCCCCGCAATACCAAACAGCCACCAGAGCATTTGAGGTGACGCTTGCGGGCCTTGAGCCACAGGTCCTCTCCGCTCAGGGCACCATCGTGCAGTCCCAAATCACCTTCAAGGAAGCTCATGAGCGCCTTGAGGAATTCGACGTTCTCGTCGTTCTCGGCGGAAACGTCGATGAGGTAGTCAAGAAGGAGACTGAGCCTCTTGGCCTCATCACCGCCTTCTCCGACCTTCAGAAGAAGGATCCAGCCAGAGAACGAACAGTCCTGTCCGTCTCCACCGGCTCACACCTGCTTGCCCGAGAGGGCATCCTCTGCGGCCTCTCCGCTACCACACTATCCGACCACCTTACCACATTTGAGAACCTTTGCAGCGATGCTGCCACCCGATACCTGACTGAGCGAACCGATGTCATTGAGGATGCCAGATACGTAGTCAACAACCTTCGCTTTGAGCTCACTGAAGATGAGAGCCCATACACACGTCGCGCGTCCGATGCTGGACGGCCTCACGGCCGGTAAGTAAAGCCTATATACAGATTGGTACGTCTGAATTTGTTTGCTAATAACTTGTTTTACAGAAAGGGAAGCATTTCCTTCAAGGAGTCCAACACACGTCGTGAGTCGATTGCCAGACGTGCCGCCATGCGCCTCGGTGGCCTTCGAGTTATAACCGCTGGGGCTCACGGCGCTGGCGTGGATGCAGCTTTGTATCTCGTCAGCGCCTTGGTGGATGAGCAGTGTGCTGAGGAGGTGGCCAGGTCCATGCAATGGACTTGGACCAAGGGTGTTGTTGTCGACGGCCTCGACGTCTAAATGACATAAAGTGCCATGTAATCGCCAGCGGGAGCTTGGCTGTGTAGTAAATCTTGCGGATCTTATGCGTGCCTACTATAAACGCAAACCGCCATGTTCATCAAAGAACTAGCTGTAGTATTATGATATGAATGGAATGAAACTTGAGACTGTGTTTTTTTTTTTTTTTTTTTTTTTAAACATCTTCTTACTTTCACATCTCACTCCAGTATCACCATCTACATACTGACCAGACTGGCCTTTCCCTTTGCTGTGAGCTACCTGAGAGCTGCCTGAAATGCCGGAAGACGGCAAAGGTTAAGCTACCAAGCGGGGGCATGTCTTTGCTCGCTCGTATCTCAACGACGTGTTATAGGCTTATAGCAGCCCACCCCACTCTACTCACCTTGTGCTGGGTCCCCATGAATAGCCAAGCGATGCGGCAATGAGTGATTGAGTTGAGGCGGGGAACCTTGCTAGTCCTGCATCTGGTGGATTCCCATCCATCTCTATTTCCTACGAATTCTCTTATTAAGCCTGGTTCTTACTCAACTCTTCACTCATTGCATGCAGCAGAGGCACGCCTCACGTCACCGGTATCCACTTATTCAGAGTTGGGCTTTGCTTGAAAGGTTCTCATAACCTGGACTGTGCGCTTGATCTCTAGTGGCCATTCTGGATAAGATATGAAACCAACTGTTTTGTAAGAATCACAATTTATGTTGCTGTAATAAACAGTCAGTAATCAGACATATAGCTGTGAGGTAATGCCAGCAGAGATACTGTCAAAGCACCGGTCTCCTCTGTAAAAGGCTAAATGGATGCGGAGATGAGATGACAAAGTGCTGTAACATCGCTGCTAGCAGGCACAACCACAAGTAACTGCTGGCAGGTGGTCACGAGGAGGGGCAATGTTAAACCCCACCAAAGCTCTTAAAACAGCATCCTTTCCATTCATGATTCGACGTCTTATGCTGCGCTCCATCATATGTGCACACAAGCCTTTGCTTGTGTGCAATATCGCCCACACAAAAGCACAGAGCAAGAAATTAACGAGTGACCTCTGTGTCAGAAAAAAAAAAAGCAGCTAATCCGAAACCGGAATAACACGCGTCTTACATAATCCCACTCCAAAGCCTCTCATCCCGCCATGGCCCAGAAGGTGCAGCTGAACAGGCTAGAAATGGAGCCTCTGCAGGGGGGAACGTTCCAAGTTCAGCCTCAGCCTTTAACGCTTCGCGACGCGCCAGAGTCTACGCTTTTTCTTTAGCTCCTCCAACTCAACAAGCTGTCGCCACGATACCAAAAACGTTCCCTTGACCTCTGACTTTTTTTGCATCTACGCCTGCGTAATCGTCGTCGCATAATTCTGAATTTTTCATCAATCTGATCTATTTTACTCCATTCGGCTTTATCATTGCGGCTTACCGCATTCAAAAAGCTGTGGCCTTCTTCCTTGCCTGCCCCCCTTGCCGAACGGCCAGCCAAACCAACACAAAACCACAAAAGACAAAACATAGCAAAGCAGATTATCCCTTTGCGTTGACACCAGGATTAGGTGCTGCAGCGCATCTACAAATATTTTTACAATGACCGACTGGTCGAAGCTCAAAGTCGTCGACCTTAAAGCCGAGCTGAAGAGCCGTGGGCTGCCTTATGCAGGGCTAAAGGGGGAGCTGATTGCTCGACTGGTCGCCGCCGACGAAGAGGCAGCGCAACAGGAGGAAGAAAATCCAGAAGAAGAGGAGAAGCCACAGGAACCAGAGCCAGAGCCAGAGGTTCAGCTAGAGCAAGAAGTTCAACCCGAGATTCAACCAGAGGCGCAATCAGAGGCACCAACAGAGCCAGCGACTGTCGAGACACAGAATGTCGAGGCCACTTCAGAACCAGCCGCGGTGAAGCCTCCCTCGCCCGTGAAGGAACGCGACCCGACTTCCGAAGAGAAGGCCGATGCTGTCCAAGAGTCGCAGCCTGCGCAGCAGGAGGAGCACAATGAGCCCATAGCGGCAACTGGGCCTGAGCCAGCCGCGCCAGCCGCTGAGATTCCTTCAGAAGCTGCAAAGAGAGAGGACAATGACCAGAGCGGTGAGGCAGCGACCGGCAGTCTTCCGCCAGCTGAAGTAACTCCAGCTCCCCTCGAACAAGTTACTTCTTCGTCCTCCCCCAAACCCGAAGAACAGTCAACTGCACAGGCCTCCATCGAACCGACACCAGAAGCCCAGAAGCGCAAGCGACGCTCGCACAGCCCTCTGCCTACCGAAGAAGACATAGCCCGAAAGCGCGCACGCTCTGACAATACTGCAAACGGCGACGAGATTCATGCCATAGCCGAAACGAACGAAGCCGATGTTGAGATGACCGGTGCTGGCGCGCCTGATATTACGCCACAGACAGTCGACAAGGGCGAATCTGATACCAAGGTTATCGCAGATTCGCGTAAAGAGTCGCCTTCACCAGCCGCCGTCGTTCCACCTGTTGAAATGGAATTTGAAAGGGACGTGGAACCTGCGGTGCACACTCCCACTGCCGCCCTCTACATCAGCAATCTCATGCGCCCCTTGCGCGATGTCGATATTCTTGAGCATCTTGGTAGCCTGGCATCTACATCCAGTGAAGATTCAGGACAAGACCGCATCGTCAAGTTTTATCTAAACTCAATCCGCACCCATGCATTTGCTGTCTTTGACACAGAGCTGTCTGCCACTCGAGTACGCGCCGCGCTGCATAAATGCGTTTGGCCAAACGAAAGCAATCGTAAGGCACTTTCAGTCGACTACATCCCTCCCGGAAAAGTGGATGAATGGATCGATGTAGAAAAAGCTGGCGGAGCACGGTCTTCTTCCCGCTGGCAGGTGGTATACAGACCTGGGCCAGATGGTTTCGAAGCTGTGTTAGAATCCGGATCTGTATCGAAAGCGAGACCAACTGAGCCGCCACCACCGTCCAATCTTGGTGCCGATAGTACCAATGCCATCCCCATTGGTCCTCGCAGCCACCGTGAACGTGAGCGAGAGCGAGAGCGGGATCGTGATCGTGGCATGATGCCTCCACCACCTACGGGGCCTAGAGGTGGGCGATCAGGAGCAGGAGCAGGATCAGGACCCGGTGGCCGACTCAGTACCAGTCCCCTGGATCATGTCGTGGAGAAGACTCACTCTTGGCCTCCCATCTCTTATCAGATGGTCTCTGAGGATCTCGCCCGCAGCCGCTTGGACAAGATGCGAAGCCACTACACTCGTGACAAATCCCGCGATTTTGGACGGGAAATCAACCGCTATTCCTTTGAAAACGGAGACGTCTTTGTAGACCGTGGCAAGGAGGTCTTCGAGGGTATCCGACCTCCTCACCGTGAAGCAGATCGCCGTGGCGGCGGCGGCGGCGGACGAGGAGTTCGTTCGCAAGGCCGAAGAGGACCACCGCCGCCTTTCCGACAGCGGAGTGATAGGTACCTCCCTGGAGCTGGCGGTGGCGCTGGTTCGAGCTATCGCTCTGGAGGCGGACGACGCAGAGACAGTGACGATGACCGACTACCAAGACGCGACGATTCTAGGGATAGGGATTATAGAGATCGCCGCCACCGCTGAAGAACGCGATTATTTACGATTTTTTTCTTTCTTTTAATGGATGTCATCTATCTCGAGTTTTCTTCCCAACCGATATTTATCGATTTAATAGGAGAGGCATCGTTGGAATGACCGACGAATTTTCTCCTTTCCTTGTCTTGTTTCTAAAAGATTTCTTATCTTAATACTTTTCTCTTTCATACCCCTTTTTCTTTATGAAAAGGCTTTCTTATTCTTGTTTCTTCGATTTCTTGCTTTTTTACTTGATTCTAAACTTGAGATGTGAGCGAGAGATATTTGAGGCTATATCGGAAATCATACGGGGCCGCCAACGGCTTTATTCATGAGATGAGACAGGAACAGGAATAGGATGGGATGGGATAGGGCAAGGTCAGGAATTGGCACGGATGGGATTGGCACTCCGAAGGGTAACATGATTCTGGGCTCGAGCATCAAGGGGAGTGGCTTTATGACTACTGGACGGCATTTGTATCATTGTAGGATATTGTATTATTGTGTATACTATGTATGACAAGATACCATTATCGTATTCAGTCTTACGGTGCCTGGCTGTGAAGTGTCTGACTGAAAGAGAGGCTTAAAGAGAGGCTTAGAGATGAATGGTGAAGAACTTTACGCAGTGGAGCATGTAGACTCAAAATTTTGATAATTGTGTTTTTATTTTCAAATTAAGCTGGTATTTAAATCCATAAATAAGCCACAAAAATACGATCTGATTTCCCTGATAAACAACGCCCAAAAATTCCCAACTCATTCATCTTTTTTTTTCTCCCCGAGCTAGCTAATGCTGTCTCATGCCAACTTCGTGATTTAGGCAAAGCCAACAAGAGGGGTGGGCTCAACACCGACGCGCTCCTTGCTCAGAACGTCAAGGATGTACTGGCTGGGCCGGTTGTCCTTGAAGACGTGCTGAGCGCTCTTGGCGGCGCGGACGTTCTCCAGGTACTTCTCGAAGAGGTACGAGGAGTCCATTGGGCCACCCTTGGCCTCGGGGTGGAACTGGGTAGAGAAGATGGGGCGGGTGCGGTGCATCATTCCCTCGTTGCTGCCGTCGTTGAGATTAACAAAGTACTCCTTGAAGTCGTTGGGCAGGGTGCTGGAGTCGACGGCGTATCCGTGGTTCTGGGAGGTGATGTGGCACTGGCCGGTGGTCAAGTCCAGGGCAGGGATGTTGTGGGCTCGGTTGCCGTACTTCATCTTGATGGTCTTGGCGCCGACAGCCATGGCCAGGAGCTGGTGGCCGAGACAGATTCCCATGATGGGGATGGGAGAGGTCTCCATCAAGCGGGCAAGGTTGTAGACGGTCTCCTGGCAGTGGATTGGGTCGCCGGGGCCGTTGGAGATGAAGACACCGTCAAAGTGGTGGGCAACCTTGTGGATCGGGTAGTTGTAAGGGAAGACGGTGAGCGAAGCACCACGGCTGACCAAGCTACGGAGGATGTTCTCCTTGACACCGCAGTCGATCAGAGCAATGTGGAGGTCAGCATTGGGAGACTCAACCACGAAGGGAGCCTTTGTGCTGACGCGCTTGACCAGGTTGATCTGGCCAGGGTCGACAAAGCCTTCGTCCTCATCGGCATCGTACTCGTCGCCAACGGAAATCCTAGCGAGGGAAGAACCCTGCTCTCGGAGGAAGGTGACAATGGCTCGAGTATCGACGCCGGAAATGGCGGGAACGCCCTCGCGAGCACACCATTCGCCCAGACTCTCGACGGCGGTCCAGTGGCTGTACTGAAGGGCGACGTCGGAGACAACAACACCAGCACATTGAATGTGAGGAGATTCAAAGTACTTCAAAAGGTTGTACTGGTCACGCTCACTGGAGGGAACGCCGTAGTTGCCAATCAGGGGCTGGGTGAAGACGAGGATTTGGCCACGGTAAGAGGGGTCGGTCATGGATTCGGGGTAGCCGACGAGAGAAGTGGTGAAGACAGCCTCGCCAGAGATGTTAGTGTTGGCGCCAAAGGCCTTGCCTCGGAAAATGGGGCCATCCTGTTCAACGTTCATGTTAGCACATTCTCTATGCTATATACCACCATATTGTCTATGTCGTAGGTGTAAATGGAGCATTTCTTACTCGGATGGTAAAGGTGGCCGGCAGAGAAGCCCCGTTTTGAGCAGTCTGGAAAGGCACAGTCTTTCCCTTTGTGCTGCTGGCAAGAGTCTGGCCAGACACAAATCGGGTCTGGAAAGCAACTCGGCGAGTGGAGCCCGCGGCAGCAGTGGCCGCTTTCTGGGCAAAATTGGCCGCCAGCTTGGAGAACATGGCAGCGGTTTATTCGGAGGTTGGTTGTAGTTTGTCTTGGTCACAGGTAGTAGAAGCAGTAATCGGTTGTTGGGGGAGCTGTTTTAAGCTGACAAGGCCCTCCACAGGTGGTCTATGTGAAGCAGGTTAGAGGGCATCATGAGGGGGTGAGTCATGGTAACACGAACCAGAGAGATAGTCCTGTAGAAACGTTAAAGTTAGCATTTTTGATTTTGAAGGAAAATTGGAACAAATAATTGTCAACTGAAGCGGACGAGCAAGCAATAGATGTTACCCAACCCGGAATACGGAAATGGACATTAAGTGTAGAGTGCACGTGGGGTAATTGTATCAGCAGCAAAAAAACAGAGTCACATACCTGAGAAGTGAATTCCGACGGGCGCCCGTTCATAAGGGCGGATTAGAAAACAGTAGGTTGACGATGTAAGAACGAGGCGCGAGGCACTCTGAAATAGATTGGTGAAGTTGATTGATTTGAATGCGTGATGCACAAGGTGCGATTGGACTGATGACTCTTCTGACTGATGGAGAGAGAAAAAGAAAAGAGGAAAAGGAAAAGAAGGGAAGAAGTTGGAAAAAAGGGTGCATCGGAGGGGTCAGATTATAACAGCTTAGTGCCATCTCTTTTTTTTTTCTCACTCTTTTTTTTTTTTCGCGCTCAGAGATAATGACCAACGCCGAATTCCCGGCAATTGGTTGGTTGGAAACGTCGCTAGTGGGCTTTTGACGTGCTGAAAGGAGGGGCAGCTTGTCCTGTTTGGGCGAGCTTTGGGGCGCCGATATCGTTGTGGCCCCTGTGCCCTATTCTATGACATTGAATCATTACGGCGGATCTCGTTTTATTATCTCTTGCGAGTTAGAGGCGGGAAAGGACATGACTAGAGAGACGGGGATGGGGATGGAGATTCAGATAAGGGACAAGGCGCTGAGAATGCTGTTGCTTTGTGTTCTATTGCGTCGATAGCATGTGGACTGCATGCTGAATGCATGGTAAATAGCTTTTTACTTTAATTGCAACTCAATCTACCGGCAGAGACAAGTGAGTGATTCATTGTTCTTTTCAGTGGGGTAAACGGAGCATCCAATTGACGCTCCAATGTCGTCGCCCGATTCGTTTCCATGCTGCTAAAAGCGATTCCTACCATATGATAAAACTGCACTTATTCTTGTATGTGAATAAAGCTATAGTGACGGCTTTCTTAGTTTCCCGTTCTGAAGATGCGTCCAAGAATTGGTGGGAAGTCCCATCTCTCATGTCTCAATCCAAACGTAGTTCCTCCAGCAATAATCTTAGCAATCAAACGAGCACCAAGGAAACCATAATGGCAATTCATAGAGTCATAACGGGGGTTCTAATTGAAACAAGTCTAATTGATCCCGCCCAATCCTTCTTTTGCATCCTATAAATTTGAACAATCCAAAAGCTCCCATTTACAAAGCACCAAGCTCCTTCAGCTTTCCAATCAAGCCATCCACGTCCTCAACCTTGCCACCGCCCTGTCTCACAGGAGGCTCTGAAAATAGCAATTAGCCATCATCATCCTCTCATATATAATAGAAAGAAGAAGGGGAAAAAAAAAATGAAAATTCAAAGAGGACAGGCATAGAAACTCACCAGTAACCTTCAACACCTTCAACCTCTTCTCATTCGTCAATCCAAAGTCCTCCAACGTCTTCTTATCCAACTTCTTCTTCTTCGCCTTCATGATATTCGGCAGCGTCGCATACCGCGGCGTATTCAACCTCAAATCCGTCGTGATAATCATCGGCAGCTTCGCCTTGACCGTCTCCACTCCGCCATCAATCTCCTTTGTCACAGTCACAGCATCGTCCGCCCCAAACTCAATCTTGCTCGCTTGCGTCGCCTGCGGCCAGTTGAGCAGTCCAGCGAGCATCTGGCCCGTCTGCCCGGCGTCGTCGTCGATGCTCTGCTTGCCCAGGATGACCAGGTTGCTCTTCTGTTCCTCGACCGACTTCTTCAGCAGCTTGGCCACCGTCAGGGGCTCCAGCTCTTCGCCGTCCTTGATCTCGACGTGCACCGCGCGGTCGGCGCCCATGGCCAAGGCCGTCCGCAGAATCTCCTGCGCCTTGGATGGCCCAGCAGAGAAGGCGCAAATGTCTTCGACGCCGCCGGGAGCGCGCTTCTTCTCACGGATTCGGACAGACTCTTCGACGGAGAGGTCGTCAAAGGGGTTCATGGAGTGCTTAACGCCGGCTGTCTCGACGCCCGTCTGGGCCTTGTTGACTCGCGGCTTGACCTATATAGATACATGATTGGGGGGCAAGGTAAGCATTAATTCGAGTCAATTGCCTTCTCTTGAGACAAACACGTCTCAACTTACAGCATAGTCAATCACTCGCTTCACAGGTACTAGAATCCGTAGGGCAGACATTGTAGCGGCTGGATGTTGGATGATGTGAATGCAGCCAGAATGAGGGACGTTGCCGATATTAACATGCTGCCGCTACCCAAAAGTAGCCGGCCGACAAACGACCCGAGCCTCCATACCGGCTAGGGCCGGCTTCCGTACAACCTCGGATACTCGCTCACGTGATATTTACACCCGCCTCGATGCGCGTATGAGTTCAAGTAAAACGAAGAGGACGATTACTCTGATATGTAGAATGATAGAATATAAAAGAATTAGAAATTGATATTTAAGTGCGACTCGTATATACATGAATATTCATCCTCTAATAATATTGCCTCCCCAGCAATACTCTAACATTGCAGTCTGAATAGTTGAGAAAAGACCTTCCCCGGCGGCGTACTCCGTACATGCATGGCGGCATACTTGGTCCAGGCCCATTTCGTCAGTCAAGATGCTGTAGATTTTCGCTCGGCGAGGTCAGTCAGTTAGTCGTCATAAGTGGTGGTATATGGGGGCCATGTTGTATCTCTGGTCAAAGGCTACCGTCTTGTCAATTTATTCCAAGCGCTCATATTTCGTCAAGTGTATCTCTTCAGGCCACAAGTACTCCAACGCCAGCAAAAGCAAACATTTGAAAGTTTAATCCCAGCTGTTTGTTTACCAATCATCCCACTCATCGCCAGTCTTGGGCTTCGGCGCCGAGGCTCCAGGACCCGACGACTTCTTCCCCATACCAATAGCACTTGTGCCGATAGCATTGTTCTGCTTATTTTGGTCTGCTAGGCTGGAAAAGTCGTCCCAAAAGTCTTTACGGCTGGCATCCAGAGGTGCGTTTCTTTTGGTAGCGTCGGGACCCTCGACAAATCTGTTGAATCCATCTTGTGCGTTTTTGCCTGCAAGCTGGGCCTGCTTGGCGAGCTGTGCAGCCGTTTGCTGGGCCTGCTTGGCAAATTCACCCTCAGCAATCTAAGAGGAAGCAATATTAGTATTAAAATCATGTTTGTCCAGCCTCACACAGAGCGAAGGAAGGAAGTAAGACGCACGCTCTTTGCAGTGGGTTGAATGTATCCATCATTCACCGTCTTGGCCGTCTTCGTCACTGTAGACGCAAACCAGCCGAATCCCTTGGTAATGGCACCCATGGGGTCCTTCTGTAAATCGTCAAAGATGGGCATTCCTCCCTGGCTCGACTGGTTCGTGGTCGGCATGTTTCCAAACCCAGCATATTTTCCACCTTGGCTCGGCGGTAGGTCATCAGGCCGTGAGGCATTGTCGGCTCCCAGCTTGGCAAAGTATTTGTCGTCTACCTTGACCTTTCCGCCCTGCGCGGGACTCTGGCTTCGGTTCGCGGTTCCACCGAGGGGTGTGCTCGTGCGCGCCCCCGACTTTGCAGCCGCCGGGGATGCCTGCGCGGCAGCGGGCTTCTTCTCTCCGGGGACGTATTCTCGCTCTTCCACCTTGCACGTTAACCTCTCCTTCCACTCCTCGCCAACCTCGCCGCTGTATCGCTCTGCAATCGTAGCGTCGTCCCAGGTGAGGCCCCTCATCTGCGTATCCTCGTGCTCCTCGAAGAACTTCCTCCAGCCCTCGTTGCCGCCCAGCCGCATGCGCTCAATCTCGTTGGCCTTGAAGGCGTCCATGGATATGCTTCGGACAAAGGAAATGTGCACGCCGAGCCCGCGGTGAACTCCGGCACAGCTAAGGCAGATGAAGATGCCAAACTTTGGCGATGCCCACTGTGGCGACGGGGCATTGCAGTCGCAGCAGACATTGTTCTTGGACTCCTTTTGCAGAGCAGCCAACTAATATGAACCGGTTAGTTGTCTGGCCCTATATCGATGCTAAATGCCAACCCAGATGCTCGATGCCAGGATTTGTATATCCATGCCATCATTCTCCGCAGTAAAGGGGCGGAAGAGAGGCAAAGGCAAGATTTGGGGAACGCAAAAGGTTGCGCCGTACCTTGGACCGAGTCTCGGGATCAACCTCCCACATGGCCTTGGAAGCCATTGTGTCCTAGTGAAGCGGATTAGAAGAACGACTGCAGAATCTATGACAAAAAGCTGGGCGGTGCGTAAAGGCTTGAGAAACGCTTGCGCTACGTTTCGGCTGGCGCGTGATGTTTTGCGTGGCCAGCACCGCTACAGCAGGGAGGTTGTCGCGGCAAAGGAGAGCGGGGCGCGGGTGCTCCAAACCTGAAACCCCATAATTTCAGGAGCCAGCTGGAGGCCTTTCTACGCTGTCCCTCCCGGTGCTTTGGGTGCTGCAATGATGCGCTACCAAGCGCTGTGTGCCCTGTTGCTCCCCTACAACAAGTAGGTACCCGCGTTGATGGCATGCAGCCACCTATAACATTAATTGGATGGAATACAGTAGCCAAACAACCCAGAGGCTCCATTCCGCTGTAGCTACTAGTAGTTCATCCACCGTCTCCATTCTCATCGAGTGCCAAGTCTGAGCATTCCTTATCAAGGCGAATAGCATAGATACGAGGTACCTCCTCCTGGACCAGCCCAGAACTGGAGGGCAATCGATACACCCATGACGCTTCCTTGCTTACATGGGACAATCCAGCCAACCAGGGCATCTCTCCAGCTGCCATTATCAGCATCACCAGGTACAAGGAGGTACTGCTTGCACCGCCTTTCGTACCTTTCTCGTACTACTAATCCCCTATAGCTTCCCCGTCACATGCATTCAAGGGCACCTGGCCCGCGTCGTCTAGATATTCACGACACACACAAGTATAAACTCAAGAGCACGCACAATACCGGTCACCATGTGAAAAGACATCACTTGCAAGACGAAGACAAAGTCAAAAATCACAGCCAAAATATACTCTTTTTCATTCTCGTGTTCGCTTTCCTTTTTTTTTCTGCTTGCTGCCTTTGACCTGAGTTCCCGCATAGCTAGTAGAAAATGTAGTAACTAGGAAAGGCATTTATGAAAAATAAATCATTTGAAGACGGCCTTTTTTTGTTGTTTTTGTTTCAAGTCCCATGCTCCAACGGAGGGGATTTATTAAGTTGTCAAGTAGTAGCTGGCAGGATCATACCGTACCTGGGATATTAAAGAGTTTCAAGCGATATCTGCATGTAGCTCCGTTCCAGCCCCAAAGTAAGATATAAAGCCGTCCGTGGCGTCATAATTGAAATCGTCCAAAATCGCGTGCCATATCATAAAAGAGTACTCATCAAACGTAGGCGGCAATGTTCAGCCTGTGAAAAAAATGCCGCGACTCAACATTTAAGCAGTGGCGGCAGGAGCCTCAGCAGCGGGCTGCTCAGCAACAGGCTCAGTAGCGCCCTCTTCAGCGCCGTTGGAAGCCGGAATGTTGGACTCCTCGTCGGTCTTGTCAGGGCTATCGATGGCGACCTTGACGGCGATTTCACGTCCTTCAATCTCCTTTCCGTTCATCTCAGCAACGGCCTTCTGCTGGAGCTCCTCAGAAGCCAGGGTAACGAAACCGAAGCCACGTCCCTTGCGGGCCTCGCCGCGAGCCTGGAGCTTCTTGATCATGAAACGGGGGATGGGTCGGAGAGCAATCTTGGCTGATGAGGGTTCGTAGGCCTTGAAGAGCTCAAGGAGCTTCTCATATCACTTAGTACGCAGCTTCATGAACGTGGGCTATGGACTACTCACCTTCTCCTCAGTAAGATCATATGGCAGGTTGGCCACCATGACCTTAGTCTTGGAAGGGATGCCATCAGCAGGTGGGCCACGCTCGCGGCGCTCACGCTGAGGGCGGTTCTGGTTCTTCTTCTTGTCATCCTTATCCTCCGAGACGGTGTTGGTGATGTCCTTCAACGGCTCAGCCTGGGTGGCTTCACCTTCGACGGCTTCATCTCCCTTCTTCTCATCGTTCTCCTGTAACATCACGTTAGCATCGTTGTAAGAAAAGCATTTGGCAGGGGAGAAAACTTACGCCAGTGGCGCGACCGCCACGGCCACCACGGCCACCACGTCCGCGGCCACGTCCGCGACCACGACCAGAGGCTCGGCGGCGAGAGCCCTCCGCGCCGGAGCCCTCTCCGTTAGCACCCTCAGTCTTCTCACCAGCAGGCTCGGGCTTGCGAGCCAGCTGAACGGAAACCTTTCGCTCGAGGATCTCCTTGCCGGAAAGCTCAGCAATGGCACGATCAGCCTCGTTGGGGGTAGAAAGGTCGACAAAAGCGTATCCGACAGGGCGGTCGGTACGAGGGTTCTTGGGGATCGAGACAGACTCGCTGTGATGGTTCGTCGTCAGCAGATGCTTTAGTACATGTGGGGGGACAGCAAGGGAGCGATGGAGGGGTAGAGACTGAGCAGCAGAGAATTCAGGGAAGCCGCAATGCTCTTGCTGCAGCTTGGTGGAGGGTAGCGGGGCAGATGAAGCTCATCGTGTGATGCCAAGCTAGGTAGGCAACACTGAGGCGGAGTGACATTCACCGCCAATCAGGACACCGTCGCAAAGTTAGGCTGCGAAAGCTTCCACGCCGGGCCATGTCTGTCATCGGAACCACGCTGCCTCGGCAGATAACAGAGAAGACCATCCGAAAAAATGATGTCGAGCAGACGATACGCAAAAAAAGAGGTGTCCGGAAGCGTGTATAGACCAGAGACCACTTACACAAGATAGCTTTTGAAGAAGTCCTTCAACTCTCCCTCAGTTGTCGCATATGCCAGGTTGCCGATGTACAGGCGGCGGCCCTCAGCAGCGCTGGCCGAGGCGGCCTCGTTGGCGGCAGCCTTGTCATCGGCAGGCTTGTTGATTGAGAGGTTGCCCAGAGCGTTTGCAGCGTCATTAACGGGGGCTTCGGAGCCTTTCTCCACGTTGGTAGCAGACATGGTGACGAGTCGGTGGATGGAGAGGGGATGCTTGGTCGGCGTATGACGTGTGGCGGATGGAAAGAGTTGAACTTGAACTCTGGTGCAATGAGGGAGGAAGTTGGGTCAGGGTAGCTTGGTGCCCTAGAAACAAGTTGAGAGAAGACAGACGTCGGTGCGTTGCGCGGAAACACAGGTTGACTGAAGGTGTGTGATGGAGGAGAAGAGAATGGAAAAGGGGAGACGGCGAGGCGATAACTAGAAATATTTTTTCGTAAGGCGGTGCTTGCACAGGGCCGTGCAGGGGGGCAGGTACGAGCATCGCAGGTGCATCTGGTCTCAGGGCGCAGGTACCACGCGGCCGGGCAGGTACATGCAGCAGAGAGGGGGAGGGGGCGCGATGCAGGCAACACGCGGCAGGCTCAGAGAGTTCGGACGGCGCAGGCACAGGCGGCGGCAGGTATCCCCCAGCTTTGGGGTACCCGGTTGCGCTACCAGCGAGTACCAGCGCCGCAAGTACCCCGCGGCCCCTGGAGCACAGCGGTCAAGGTGTATTGCGTACCGGCATGCGACTTGATATTCTGGAACACTTCGAAGCTGTCTGCTGCGCTGAGGACAGCAAATGGCTGGCTGGAGACCCCTATTCGCCAGGTAAGATTTGGCGGTTTTCTTTGTTGCCACGGAGCATGGAGCCCATCGGTTCATCATCCGATACCGTGCAAAAAGCACCAGGCACGCAGAGGCCTAATGCGTGATACCTGAGTGCGCTGTAGCCCCCCTCAGAACCCAACTGCTATACTCTGAACGTAGCCACTACATGGAGACAGGTAATACCTACCTGCAGTACACGACATGCGAGCCCAATTCTGATGTAATGCAGCTGCCCAGCATCGACTAAGGTTTGTGCCTGGCGACAGAAGCGCCGAGTCTCTCCGTGCCTGCCGCTCGTTACTGCGAGGGAAGCTGCAGCTGAGGGGCCAAATCAAACCGTTCCTGCTGCGTCCCTAAAATCGTGAGGGAGCTTGTTTCAAGGGCAGCCGCATTGCCTCAGAAGCCCCCTATTTCCCACCTCCATCGGTTCATCCCTACTTTTACATCTGCACGAGTTCAGGAGGCAGTCTTTTCGTGGCTAGTGCATAGGATTGAGAAATAATATTGCATGTTATCTTATGGAGAAGGGGACGAATTCACGAGGCAGCTTATTCTTAGTAAGTACTGCCTGCGCTGAGGCCGCGAGCCTGCAGCTGCACTCACCTTCAGCGTCCATATTACTAAGTTGCACCAAATTCTTACCCATGCTTGTCTCATCTGCTCCAGTAATACCTCTCCGCACAGTATCAAGGCATTGCAGCACGACATGCACCTCCAATAAGGTACCATAGATGGGCAAAGTTGCTGCTTTTCTGCTGCCCCCTTTCACCTTTTACCGTTCACCTTGCAGTACAGTAAAAGCACACTTGACACAGGTATCCATCCATCGTCCAAGGGTCGCAGCAATCCCAGCAACTCTTGTTGAGGCCCTGGTCGATAATCGATCCACACCAGGCCAAGGTGGGCATCGTGGCTCGGGCCACGGCCAAACATCGCAATCCCGGACAGCATGAACGCCTTTGATTGTCTCGCTTAAATCTTTGTTTGTACGTTGGGTATGATCCGGCGATTTAATTAATTCTTCTGCCCTCTGCTTCGCTATTGCCTGCCGACCGCTACTTAGCTCACCGTAGGATTTGAGTGTAATTCCAGGTACCTGCCACCTCATCGCATCGGCTCCTAGCCATTAGCAGCACCCCGAGCTGTTTGCTAGCCCAGCCACAAGAACCGAGCAAGCTCTTCCCCAGATTCTGTCGTTGGACTAGCTAAAGCACTGATAAAAAGTGTTGCTGGCCATGAAGAGTCTGCTGAGAAGGGAATCGCACAAACATGGGTTGTGCAGCGGGCATTTGATTGCATTATTCGGCGCATGGCACACGAAAAGACGTGTAGAGAAAAAGAGGAGTTTTACACAGCTGTTAAACTTTGCAGTGACTACTAGGCACCTACCTAGGTACCTACTGGAGATGTTGAGCAAACAAGTATTATTAGCTAGAATCACATGTCGTAAACTAGGCAACCTACAAACATTAATCAATTCTACATAAGAGTAAAATGAGAATTCCTATGCAAATTCTCGTCCTTTGTCCCCTTTTAGCAAACCAATCTCTTCATTTTTCTCATGCATCGGCCCGCACGTGGCTGAAGGCCCAGAGAGGCAACTTTCATCGCTGACGTCGATTACCAGATCGGACGGACCCCACCAAGCGGCAGCCCGGCATCGGAAGCCCGAAACTTATTTTGCTTGGCGCCATAAAAGCACTGACAAGCATTTATCGCGTACAACTAAGCCCCGAGATATTCCCCATGCAAGTTATAAATCTGCGATACGAGTGACATACCTTTGCGATTCGGCAAGATTCAAGACAGACAAAGCCAAAGTCCTTGATTAACATGCAAATTCCAGACCATACGCACCGATAGCAGGCAACGACGTCCGAGGAACTGCCTGGCGGATTTCGCCGCAGCTGAGGCCAATCATCATCACAATGACGGGCCACGAGAGAAGCGTCTTGGTCCTGTACGGATCTGAGACGGGCAATGCCCAAGACATAGCCGAAGAGCTTGGCCGGCTGTGTCAGCGGCTGCATTTCAAGAGCCATGTCGAGGAACTCGATGCCGTGGAACTCGTACGCCCTCTCTATTCTCTATCATCTATTCTCACTTCTCATACACATGTACCCTCTACCTGACTGATTGAGGACTAACACAGAATCTCACTTCACAGAGTATCTTGCTGCAGCACCAACTCGTGATATTTGTCATTTCGACAACCGGACAAGGTGACATGCCGCATAATTCACTTCTCTTTTGGAAGAAGCTCCTGCGGAAGAAGCTGCCCCCAAATTGCTTGAGCCGGCTGAAGTATTCCTGCTTTGGTCTTGGCGACAGCACATATCTCAAGTATGGAAGCATGCTCTTCCATATTCATCACTGTGAATTGATCCTAACTTTCTCTTAGATTTAACTGGGCTGCGAGGAAGCTTGTGCGAAGATTAGACCAACTCGGTGCCACTACATTTGTTGACATATGTGAGGCAGACGAGCAATTTCCAGATGGGTACGATTCACACGTCTTTTCACATATGAAATACACATACAAGTAACTAATACTCTGCTTCGATAGCATTGATGGTAGCTTCGTAAGATGGGCCGACGATCTAAGAAAGTACCTCCTTGAGCATTACCCGCCTCCGTCAGGTTTAGAGCCAATTCCTGACGATACCATGCTACCAGCTCGCTGGTCTTTGGGTCCAGCTTTAGCAGGCCTCGCAGAAAAGGCTCAGGTTCCTGATTTGTCTCCTCTTAAGCTAAAAGACTCAAACGGCACGCTTACGGCGCCAAACTTGCCCCCGCCCGGTCTTCTACCCATACCCGCCGGATGGACGGCGACATTGACCAAGAATGAGAGGCTTACTCCAATAGAACACTGGCAGGATGTTCGCCTTGCATCATTTGACATTCCAGCGCACCAATCAGTTGGAAAAGTCCAATGTGTCCCAGGAGACTGCCTCACGTTATATCCAAAGAACTTCCCCCATGACGTCCAGAGGCTGATTGACCTCATGGACTGGAACAGCATCGCCGACCAGCCACTCAATCTATCCGCCTGCGAATCCCTGCCGCGGAATCTCTATGCACCAGTATGCTGTACTCTCCGCGATCTGCTCCTCAACAACATCGACATAACTGCCATCCCACGGCGTTCTTTCTTAAAGAATATGTCCTACTTCTCTTCAGACGAATACCATCGTGAACGATTGCTAGAGTTCACAATGACCGAGTATATAGACGAATACTTTGACTACGCCACACGGTCCCGCCGCAGCATCATCGAAGTCCTCGATGAATTCACCTCCGTCAAGATCCCAGCCGAGCGCCTGCTCGACGTCTTCCCCTTGATCCGCGGCCGCGACTTTAGCATAGCCAACGGGGGCACATCAGCAAATCATCCTTCCAATAACGGGACGACCAAAGTCGAGCTATTAGTCGCCATGGTGAAATACCGCACCATCTTGCGCAAACCTCGAGAAGGCCTCTGCTCTCGCTATCTCGCCAGCCTCTTTCCCGGCTCAACCCTGCGCGTCTCCTACAAACCCGTCCTCTCACCCATTCATGGCACCATAAATTCCCAGAGACCGCTTATAGCCATGGCCACAGGCACCGGCGTCGCTCCTGTACGATGCCTCATCCATGAACGCCTCACACATCCCAACCCAGCGCCCATGATCATCTTCTTCGGTAATCGTAACCGCGCAGCAGATTACTTCTTCGAAGACGAATGGCGTGCGCTCTCAGAGGAAGCGGCGAAAAAGAATACTGAGCTTTTGGTATTCACGGCCTTCTCGAGAGATCAGCGCGAAAAGATTTACGTACAAGACTTAGTTCGCCGAGAAGCACCGAGGCTAGAGAAGCTGATACCCCAAAGAGCCATTTTTGCAGTCTGCGGAGGCTCCTCCAAGATGGCTGATTCGTGTAAGCGTGCGGTTTTTGATCCCTTCATCGAAGGAGGCGATGAGGAAGTGAGGAAGGAGATGTTAGAAGCGATAACGTGGTGGCAAGAAATTTGGTAGACAACTTGTGTAAGAATTTATTGTGAAGCAAAGGATAGACTTAGCGTGTATTGGGAAATTATTGGCTGTCGTTGCTTTATTTTTTTTAACATTGAACCACTCCGAATTATTGTATGTGTATCAATTCGTCGAATTTCCATCATATATGATATTATATAATATCTTGTGCCTGTTATACAGGCATGCCTGCACTATCTTTATATAAATACTCTAATATCTTGCCTTGCTAGCACATGAATAATATTTCATGAGTCTCATTCGGCGGTGAACAACACCGTTCACTTTGAGACCGTCTAGTATCACCGGAAGCCGTTATATGTATATATAAAATACATATCATTCATTATTCTTATTCTTTTCTTTGGATTTTGATATAGATAGAAACTTATTGTACTAAATAAGAGAGAAATTATAAATAGGGGATAAAACAGGAGAGAAGTAGTATAAGTGGTATAAAATCCTCCTTGAAGCTCCTATCGTAGTAAATTTTGTAAATACATCCAGTCGGTGTGATTCCATACCTAGAATACCATAACCCTAAAATACATTTGCCCACGCTTCCAAAACTCCAACCATGGCGCTACAACACATAGGAAATTGGGTGAGAGGTTTGGCGCGAAAGGAAGAAAAAAGGCGCAGATAAGGGAAGATGGAGAAAAACGAAATTATAAGGGCTTGGCGCTCATGTTGCCAAGTTGAGTGAAATGTTTGGCCATCATTGACGTTTACTCTTCCCAACTATATCGTTTTTCTGCCATTTGGGGAATGTGAACGATATCGTTTCCATCTATACGCTCCTCTGCTTGCGAAGATTCAGAATCCATTATATCGTGATTTAGATATTGCTCTCTACCCCTCTCCTGTGTATTTTCGGCGGAAAAGGTGCCTCTCTGCGATCGAGCCATGGAAAAGGTGGCTTGGCGTGACATTTCCTGCATCATTCGATCTTCTTCTTCTGTATAGTTACTTCCCAAACTATGATCAGAGAGGTGGCAGTCAGCATTAAATCGAGGCGTGAAGTCGCTATCACTATTGCTATTTTCCTGGCTGACGATTTGCGCCAACAGAATGCTGTGTCTAAGCGACTCAAGATTTTCTGGAAGACTGCCTAGGCACTCAATATGTGTTGGGTCAATTGGGGTTTTCTGACAAGGCATAGACGATAAAGCGGCCTTGGCATGCAATGCGACCATATTATCTGAGTATCGCGCGTTTGCTTGAGTAGTATCTGATTGCATAATATTGCCGTTGTATTGCCCTGCTGAAGACTGACCTGCGGTCGATACAGTGGTTGCGTTCGTGGAGCTATGGCTATTAAATCCTGACCCAGAGGAGATGGGCGAAGGCGATCCTGGAAACGATGCTGTCCCCAGCCCAGATCTTGGGGAGACTGGGGTTATCTCCCTGCTCGAAGCTGTATGGGTTGGACTAGCTATAAATGGTGTTGCTTTCTCTTGAGGCATAACGATTTTTAGCGACGCACGATACTCAGGTGGAGATCCTCGAAGTTGTCTTTCGATCTTCTTCTGTGCCATCTCATAGGGGCTGAGGCTCTGTGTAGTATTGGCGTCTAAAGTCGCATTGCCGATTATTGAAATATTGTCGACGTCTCCATCGCTGGCATCAAGCTCTACCGGAGCCATGGGAGCGGGAAGCTCCACGGGAGCTGTTGGAGCAGGAAGTTCGCAAACTACTGACTCTGTCACTCCTTCGGATTTTGAGGTAGCAACGGTAGGATTTATAGTGGCTTTGTTACTTTTGAACAAGTTCCGTATTGGAACGTCGAAACATTTGGTATGTTTGGATATCCTCAGTGTAACCGAACCCTTGGTAGATTTGCTGTCATTCACTTCTTCGGGACCTGTTTCGTCGCCCTTTGTCTCCGATTTCCTTCGGCGGCACAGGTAGCACACGCTCACCAGACAGAATATACACAGCAAAATGGCTCCAACAGCGATTCCTACTAATTGCGCGGTGCGTAGCTTGGTGCTGGTTTGTGTTGGTGGCCCTGGGTAAGGACTGTTATTCGGTTGCTTAATCGGTATCAAATTTGCATCTGCTACCGGCTGCTGAGGAAATTTGGCTTGGTATACCGAAAATACGGCCTCGTCATATTTTGTTATCAGGTACGCTTCCTGTAGAAATGATCGGCCGATGACAATTGAAGAGTCATTTTGAGTCCTCCGCAGTGCAAAGTATGGGACAGCTGGGTCTCCATATTTGATAGCTCGATGTTTAAATGGATATTGTAGTAGTCCGACGAATGCTTGCATTGGCACGGTAATATTTACCAGTCCCGGTACATTCAAAGGAGAGCCAAAATTGTCATGGTTGTCGAAGCTTGAGAGGCTAAATGTGAATGTGAACGAGTTGGGCGATCCAAATTTATTATACTGCTCATTCGTGAGAGTATACAAATCAAAGGTACTGTTGTAGGTCAAGTTGAAAGCATCTGCGAACTGATCACACACTGCGTTCGGTAGCCACAGATAGGGAGTAGTGCTGTCAATCAAGGCCGTAAAAGAATTGTCCCAGCTTGAAAGGTTGGAGATCAGAGAGTCCCACTTCTTCGGCTTTTCAGTGTCGTTATTCGCAGAAACTTCGATGCCCCGAACTAAAGCGCGAGGCAGGTTATCCTGAGGAGTTAATGTGAAGTCAATGTCATGCGGGACGTATCTAGCTGTGTCAGAGCCTCCTAGAGTAATGGAAACTGGAATATTTCCTGTTTTCTCAAATTAGCACTATCCATAGTATGCAAGCCACTTCTCACATACGATAAGAGGCACCGGCAGTATAGCCGTAGCTATAGCTGGGAATCCATCCAAAGGTGCGGACGGCTTGGGTCAAAGGCGACTGAGCCACCTCGTTACCAAAGCTGCCTTGAGTGATTCCTAGACCAAAAAGACCTATATAATAGTCTGTTGAGTTGATAGCAGACATGAGAACATTGGACATCCCAAAACCGATGTCGGTGATAGTGCTGTATGCGTTGACTGTGTCGAGCCCATATTGACCATTTCCTCCGTATCCTAGATAGTCCAAACCGAGTTGCCAAATTCCCATGTAGGACCAATGTTTGGATGCAAAGGGCGTATAAATGCCGCCGCGAGAAGAAGAACAGTGCGGTTCTTCTATGATATCTAACTCAACTCCTTGGCTAGATGAAGGAGTAAGATGCTGACGGCCAGGGTCCCCAAGGTGTCTTGCCAGCGGCGGGCCTCGATCATGCTGAGATGGCGATGTATTCTGTAGACATCCTCCGGGTCCTATCGCCCAAAACTCGGAAAGCGATGTGCTCAAGAGAACATTGACAAGGTCTGAATTTGACCCCAGCAAAACTTTGATTGTCGACCAGTTCCCGTCAATACCAAGCCTACCAAGTCAAGGTCAGATCCATGGCCCGAACTCATTGCAGCACCCATAAGTAGCCAGAAATATAAAAAGAATAATAGCATACCATTCTCCAGCATCGAATGCCACCGGTGCCGGTTCGTTTGCGTAGACAATACCTGCTACTGTCGCAATTAGTAGAGCATCAAGACGCATTTCGTCGACGCCAGTGCTGCAACACCGAAACTTTGCGCGCTAAGAGGAGGACTCCCAGGTTGTGGTACTGCTGGGAACCCAAGGCTTGGTATCATTAGAACCTCTCAGCTTCCGTTAAATCGCTACCGCGGTACTATATCCATGGGGTTTAATCGCGTAGTGTGACGAAATTCGCAGCGTTCAAGAGCGCTAAAGCTCGTGATCCGGCAGGTTCACGCAGCAAGAACGCTTTGTTCTTAGGTACCATACAATTCTCGAAGAATACGATTTTGTTGTATGTATGTATGAAGAACGACGGCAAGGGATAGAGATGCAAGGCTTTGGCCACCTTCTAACAGGCCCTCGGATGGCTGGCCGGGGAGGGTACCTTGTGCCAGGCACTGACTGGAAGCTGTTGCTAATGGGCATGCATAGATGCCAGGCCGATGTCCTAGAATATGGGGCCTGGAGCTTCCTTGTCGCAGCCGCCCTTGATAGCTTTGCCCAAGGGAAGGGTTTGCTCATCTGCACGCTCGCCACAGACCCAACGAGAGGGGCCACTCGAAGCATTCCATTTCAGTTTGCAACACACAGGGCCCTATCCCAGATGTCTAATAGTGAAGCCCGCTACGATCAGCCTAGCAACGCCAGCTTGTGCCAGCCATCAAGCCGCCGATGGCTCGCGGAAGCGCTAATGCTAGTAGTAATACCTGGCCGCCAATATGGGACCAGATGGGGAATGGTTTCAGTTGCTAATATCCTGCTGGGGTTACACTTGGAACACTTCACGCGTCCTGGGTACAGGTACGCTGATGTGTTCTCTGGTCAAGTCATCTCCAAGTGTCCAGCTCTTTATATTGGCTAGCGGCTCCAAGCAGTAGCAATGCCATTTCGTCTACGGACCCTTGGCAAAGAATATTGAGTTAGCATCGGTCGAGACGATTTACGCTTGACCGCCTCTGTTCCATCACTCATGGTTTCGGGGTCAGCAAAGCTCGCTCCTCATGTCTTAGAGGTTAACGCAGGGAGCACACGCACTAGCTTACTACAGAAGAACATTGATCCCTTATAACACGTACGTGCCGCTGTCAAGTCGTTTCAATCAGCTCGAGAACCATACCATGTTGCAATATACATCTCTACCAGCGGCAAAAGGTTACAAACGGCAGTATGAGAGAAATTTGGCGACCTATCCGGTGACCAGACCGTACTGGGCTTTCTCGGCCAATTGTCGTGTAAGTCAAACATTTAGGGCGAGGCAGGGAAAATTGTCTTACTGCCTCTGTTTACCTGGCGTCCTGATGTTTCGGACATTCACAAGACAGCATCAACGCTAAGCTTGATACAAATTGCCCACATACCTGCTCTGGTGGCGACCCTAGACTCGGTGTGGCGGCGTAGCGCGCGCAACATTTGTTGTAGTACAAAATACAAAGCAGTGTATTGCCAGCCGCGTTATATCGCCGGAATGTCCATGTTCCTTGCTGGCTACGAACTTCCATATGCAAAGCAGCTGTCCGAGTATGAAGCTTTCGGCTCTTCTCAAAACCTGTAGAACGGCGCCAACTATGGAATACTTCAGATGTCTCTCAAATAAAAAAGAAAGTGACTGGGGTAAGGACTTTGATTAGCATCGCTTGTTATAACATCTGGAGATGGAGGCCCACTGATCAGATGGTTGAAGCCGGGATTAGCGACCGGCCGCCATCCGCCCCACCATTACACGCTCTTCTTTGGAGCAATTTGTCTATATGAACCAGTGCAACACACGACACATTGGACCTGGCCACTTGAGCACGGACAGTACTACTGCCTGGAATCATGCCAGTATTCTGCATCCTACAGGTAGACAAGAGCGTCGGGGGCTGAAAATCTGGCACGCGCCAACACTTTGCTGCTTGTTCGTCGAATGCGTTTACGTCTTGTGCGCAAGTAAAGTGCTGACGGAGGGATCGTCTGCCGGAGCTAAGCTCCCTGCCATGCACCACTAGCGGTATTAGCACGGCCACTTGCTCATAACTAGGTACTGGTAGTATTGTGCATATAAAACAGTACAGTAATTCCACCCAGAGAACTTACCAGGGAGGCTTTTGACCAGCTGGGATGGTAAAATGTCCAAACCTCTACTAGCAGCGGTCTGGCCAGAGTGATAGCACGAGTAATGATGAAGATGCAAAGCTTGGGAGCAGGACTAAGGTAGTCACACACGGATCTACATTTTAGCACTCCATTTTAACCGCAGGCATAAGTGATTGGGGTAGAAGTTACCTAGGAGTGCTCCAAATGTACCGCCTTGCCACGGCGAGAGCCGATGTAACCACTACAGAAGGACGTTATCCCACAAGCTCCTTCCTCATCTGCAGATGAACGAAAACCACATGACGAGAGTATTGCCAACCCAAAATATTAAACATCTCACCTCTTCTAGCAGTAGTCATGTAGCCAGATACTGATTGTACAAGCACCTAATGATATACAAGTTGCCTCAAAAGCTACCCTGGATTTATGACTAAAGCTGGTCATAGAACCATGGCTGCGATACGCCTTCATCTGGATCCGTCAAACAGCGTCTACTTCGTATGTGTTCTAGAAGCTGTTCACAGACAGTGCCAGATCCTTTCGAGGCCAGGTCTAACTGCTGTTAGTGCCAAGATACATACAAAGCGACGAATGAGGTTCATCTTTACTCAGTTTCCGAAATCATAGCCATCGTTTTCACAGCTGAGAAATCGAACTGCTCGCCTCAAAGAAATGACGAACTGCCAACAGCGGGAAGGGCACGATAGACGGCCCATGACACAACCCTTGTAGCAACGCCAGGAACATAGCCTATCAATGGCGTGCCTCTAGCTGCCAAGCTGCATTGTTGCTAGCAACAGCCGCTAGAAATGCAAGGGATGCGGATTACAGGCCGTCTGATCAAAATTCGGCATTGCCGTTACAGTCGGGACCAGCTGAGCCAAGGGAGTGGTGTCTCAGAATACGGACAAAAAGAAACGTCAGTTTTCCATCTGCGAAATAGCTCGCAATGATCACTCTTATGCATCCGCTATTTGACCGGAACATCCAACCGATATGCGTTATTGGACGCTAAGAAAGTCTGCTAGCAAGGGAGAACAAGCTCTTTAGAGGTGCACTCATATTCACAGCTGAGATTGGGCAAGCCGCTAAGATCCGCGTATCAATCTCGTCCAAGAAAATGATTCATGGTTAAATGGCTTCACTGAAGCTCAGCCAATACCATACATGGGCTACTCGCGGGAAGCGAGCCGCAAATTTGAAATGGGAGGACATTATTTGCCACTATATCCGCCCTGCATCGGAGGCTTGGAGAGCCCGCGAGGTATCGCAGCCGTGACTCTGCCGTGCGTCACACACATCCTCCTTGGGCTTGGCCCAGCCATATGTATCTTGCGGGAAATTTTGATGATGGAATAGAGCACTGGGGTTTCAAATGAGAGAATAAGACTTTGCTCTCCCTTTAATTACTATTGGCCACAAACCCCTATTCTAACACTCAAGACACGCTACGGTCTGGTTGGCTGCATGATCCTCCATCTCAAACTCCCCACACCAGAGCGCCTTTAGCGTTGTGTTCCCGTTAATATCGGAAGGCTGAATACAGGACGGCGAACTGGCGTAGTGTACTGGCGAAGTTTGGCCAGGCCGGGCTTAACAGAACATCATGTCTCTGCATCCAGCAGCTCGTGCAGCTTAAACATGTCAAACCCGCGGCACATTACAACTCTCTTTATACGAAGGATCAGACGGGTCAGTCAACATTACAACCTCTGAAGGCCTGTGTAGCCGCGCTACAGCCAAAGATATTGGCGAGAATCTTTCATGTCTCACGACAGCGGCTGGAGCTACTCGATGTTCCTCATCTCCCTTTTTCAAGCTTGAGATGGTGTGTTGGTCCCAGCACTACCAAGGCCAGCCGCTGCTAGAGTATATGGAGTACCTACGTTAGTGTGAGGGCCAGCTGTTATTCATATTCATCTCATACTTGCATACGCCTGCAGTCGACTGCGGCAGTGCCCAGTGCATGGAGCTAGGTATGTGTGATGCTGACGTACTTCATACCTATGTGCTATCAACCGAGCTTTCTTGAGCAAGCTGGGCTTGCCTAGGAAAATTCGACTTCACCATCGTAGTAGAAGATCCCAATTCAGTCGCTAATTATTGTTTGATCTCTACTTGCTCTTCGCCTTTGGAGAATATGGTATTCCTATGAATCCTTGAGTCACTACAGCCCAATGGCGACTTATCCTGCTCTCTATCCATAAGCCCCATTCCAAGCATACAATAATCTGAAAAATTTTCGCAACCTTCGAAATTACAATGAAAGCAACAAATGTTGCGCTGTTATTTTATACAGCATCTGTGGTAGAGGCCGCTACGGCGACTACACGGCTAGGTGTGTTGATCTTTTAATTTGCTGCCAAAAGGACACTGTTGTTCATTTGTTTATACAGAGTTTCTGCATCATCGTCATCAGCGACGTCTATTCCAATCCAACAGCACCTTGAAAAACGTTCAAGATGGCCTTTGGCCACTAGGTAATACCGCGATCGAGGCTACAGTCCCAGAACCGACGGCTACGGCATATATCAAGATTTCCGTATCTCAGGCAGTCGGCGCGCCAACGACAAAATATAACGCCACAGAGAGGCCATTCCCATACTCAACATCCCCGTCAATATCTGCTTTACCGTCTACAGCACCCATAACGGGTGCTGAAGTCAATGATATTAACGGAATTCATTTACCCCCACCAGCCGAGAGTATACATAAGGCAGGAGAGCCCAATCTAATATCGACGCCAATCCATGGCTTATTTACGAACTCGTCCGCTACCGCTCGCGGAAATGCTGATGCGTCAGGATATTCGTCAGCTCTTCCAACAACAGGTGGCAGATTTCCTGCGAATTCTTCTTCTCCAATAACTACGAGTTCGATAGAGCCGTGTACTCCATTGCCCAGCGACAGAGCTGTTACCGAGTATTCTATTATTTATACTTCAACCATCACATTCTATGGCAACAGTACTGATTATACTCCTCCTTATTCACCCATGAAAACGCCGAATTTTTGCTCTCCTACAGGCGAAGCTCTCATTACCTTTTACAGCACAACCCACGTGTCTAACTCAACTGCAATAGAGAAAGGCGCGCCTCTGACTACGGCTTCTCCAACAGTTGACATCGGTATACCGGCCCTAGTTGCTCCTATTCCTGCCATTACCTTTTCGTTTGATCTTCCAGAGATTCTTACTCCAACGCCTGGGGTTACTGGCGGAGACGAAGATGGAGATGATATAATTATCACCATCAAGCCGTATCGCTCGTTTACTCGACGAATAATTACTTTCATTACAACCGACAAGAACCCAGCCGTGGTTTTCTCGCCTGAGCCGACTCCTGATTTTAGTCCCACTTGGATCACTGGCAGTATTGGAAATGGTGTTCATAGAACCATGGATGTTATAGATACTCCGCCAACTGATACGTCCATCTCCAATAATCTTGTGGAAAGCGTGAAGCGACCTCCAGTTCCTACTTTTCAAGTCACTGCTGGAGGAGACCAGGTTATTATCAACGAAAAGACGATATCTGGCCTCAAACCGAGCCAGACAATTACTATCACAGTTGGAAATGACGTGTTTACAATATTTCCAACTGCAGTCGTTGGTTTCGGTTCAACAGTCACGAAGCCTGCACCTCAAGAAATATCCCTTCCCACGTCAGCTATCGCATCCGGAGTGTTGGGCGGAGTTTCAGTTATAATCTCAGGAACAAAGGCTGTGGTTGACGGTTCTACATTGAGTATCTCGCCACAAATGGCTACAACTACCATTAATGGCCACAAGGTTGCTCTTGGCACAGGAACTATAGCTGTTGGTCATGAAACGCTAGTCTTCCAGAACCCCTCGCCTCGACCAACTCATGAGATTATCACGGGAGGAGAGATGATCACAGCTATAGGCAAGTCTATCGTTGTACTACACTCTACAACCATCACTTACGGCGCGAAGATTGCTCCAAAGGAAACAATCATCAACGGCGTGTCACTCTCAATCGGCCCAAGGGGTATATCTTTTCACGGAACCACTCTAGGAGGACCCTCAGCAAACTCCACCAACACGGAGTATGAGATTGTAGGCGGAGTCACTGTGGGAAAGCTTTTGCCATCTCTTGTAGTAGTCAATGGGGCAACCTATTCGATTAACAAAGATGGCGACCTGAAAAATCTAGAAACGACGATAATCGATAATCAAACCATCACTATAGGGCCCAGTGGCTTGATCTTATCGTCTCAGACGTTAACATACCCAGGGAGCTCAGTCACTGCTACTTTGTCGCCTTCCATGCCGGATCGCCCTGCTGTGACAGCAAGTCGGGACGGAGACGAAGAGAGCAGTGCGTTTGCGATCCGTCAACAACTCAGTTTCTTGTATATTTGCTTAGTAGTAGTAAGCGTTTTGGTAATCATTTAAGATGCATAGGACGTGTCATATAGAATAGACAAGTCAAGGTGGATGGGAATTATGAAAGTTTTGGGGGCAAAAGTGACTGGGCTATAGAAGGATGTATGTTAAAGTTCACCTGTACGATATTACAACAAATTCTTAGTTATTGGATCTTGGCAGCCATTATCGAGTTGGATTGCTGAGAGAGACAATATTCTATGAAAGGAAGAGGTTCCGAGCTTTCACACCTTATAAAAAGCACCGCCTTTGCGAAAATCAAAATTGTATTTATCGGGACTTGCACAGAAAAACTAAAGTAAAGTCTCGAATGTCTAATTTGAATACTTGCCAAAGGTTAAAGCATGGCAGGCACATCAGCACTTATCCATGTATAGAATGTAAAGGTCTTCAACCAGTCTCCACGCCGAGTCTGCTTTCTCTCTCTTCTCCGATTTTCATCACCACCTCTGTACACTTTTCCCTTTCCCCTTCCCTTTTCCAACTCCATCGCCAGGCAAAGACGGGAATTCTTCACGCTGGATACCCAGCCCCGCATCTATTTCTTCTGATGACGGTGGCGGTGAGTAACCTCCTTGATCTTGCATGCTTAAACTTAAAGCTATTGCCAAATCTTCATCTTCAGTTGTAGTTTGCCACGAAGCTCCACCCACGGGCGTGTGGCTCGATGACGGCGAGCCAGATTCCGACTGCTTTCCCTTCTTGCTGCTCTCAGGCTTGTATTTGATATTGACGGGCAAATCAAAGTCGCCAGAGCTGTTTCCTCGCGATGTTTCTATGGGGGACGGTCCGCCCTCATTGTCAACGCCCTCCATGAGGGACAATCTTATCGCTTGTTGGATTTGTTGCTCATACTCGCTCTCAGCCACACCGTTGGCTTCCGAAGCAGACATGCCGCTCCTGTTGAGATCTGGCGTCTCTACGATATTCTCACTGAAGGAGGAAGCAGTATCGAGACTGGCATCAGCTGCCGAATCACTGGCTCGATGTTGCTCTTCGGCGTGATACGCTTCTTCAGACACCATTTGTGCATAGAGGATTGCTTCTTCTTCGGTCAAATCACCTAAAGCGCCAAATCTCTTGAGACGGCGGCTATATTCACGAGCCTGCTGTGCATCTTCTCGATGCATTTCAGCTTCCTCTGATGCGATATAGTCCGTCACCGCAGTACCTTGCCGGCGGCTAGCTAGACGATTATCCATATCAGCATGTCGAACGCGCCGCTTGCGTCCTGCGACGTGACCTTGTGATCCATATGACCAATATCGCAAGAAAGCTCCAAAGGAGACTACACCCTGCAGAGTCGTAGGATCAGGATCGAGGAATATCGCCCCCACAGCAGAGTATGTATTCTCCCGCAGTGCTGGGTTCATGACCAGCATTTGACGAGGAACACGACTATTCGATCTGGCATTGATTGTTCTGATAGGTTCCACTGCAGATGCCATGGGGTCCCAGGCTTGGACAAGGCCATCACTACCGCCATGAACCAAGTACAGTCCAGAAGCCGCAACGGCGGATACCTCAGGAGAATCGGTTTGAATTATTCTTAAGGGTTGTATTCTGCGCGTTTTGTCGTCATCTCGGGCATTCCAAACAAGAACCGCGCCGCTGTTGGTGCCGATGACAATGAAGCGAGTTCGGCGTCCCGGGATCTCTCTCGAACCATGATCGGCCCAAGGACTCGTTGAAGATGAGGCTTCATTTGCAGTGTGCAAGGGATCTTCCCCTAGAGTAAAAAGCGATGGAAGAGAGTTATCTAAAGCGACCGACGTGACAGCATCATGGCTGTAGCCCCTGAGTTCCAGCTGCTGCTCGGACCAGTCGTGAATAACGGTCGAGGGCATTGGCGGTGACTTTGGAGTAGGGGGCGGAGACAGCGGTGTTTGAGACTCGGAAGCTGGAGAAATTCGATGATCAAAGCCGCCAATGCTACCGAATAGCGATGTAGAAATTGACGCCACGGGTGTCGCAGATTCGCTAGGAGGTTTTTGTACAGGTATCAAGGACCGTGAATAGCGCTGAATGCTGGCAGGGCGGTTTTCAGCCATGCCACAGTTAATCACAAAGATATTTTCTCCGGCGCCTTTGCCGTCGTCACTTGCAAAGTCCACTTCAAGCCTTCGTTGCATGTCCCAGCCGTCACAAACTTTGCGGAAGTGAGAGGGCCTGTATCTCATATATTTTTCGATTTCTCGGGCCTCCGCCACTAGCTGCTCTTTGCTGAGGTGCATGTCATTTGAGGGCGATCGAGGCGAATAAGCTCCACGGGTTGCATTCTTGTCCAGCTCATCTTCCCGAGCAACTCTGCGAGTTGCCTCCAGAAGATGCCAGTATACCGTACGACCATTGTACCAGGCATTCCGCGTCATATCTTCTCCACTGGCACGGACCGGTTTTCCAACAGGGACATCACATAAATAGTATACTTCACCCAACGCATTCAGGGCTACCGCCCAGACCCTAGAGGAAGACTTGCGCTTTTGGTTAAAGCTGTCATCAACCTTCAGCGAGATGATGGGAACTCCTGGGCTGATGATCCAGCGTGCTGTGACGTCGCCGTTGGCATATCTCGGACCTGTAGTATCCCAGCCAAGGGAGTAAGCAGTGACCACACCAAGCGCGGATCCCGTGAGAATACCACACATCGATTGCGTTGTTGATGTGACGGCTGATGACTTGGCAATCCATACGCTGCAAATTGCATCAGACATTTCGGGAATCTTGGGTATGTCCGGATGGGCGTCTACGGCACTGATCTCTGCACCAATGTACCGCCCGCGCGGTACGTTGATCCCTCGGAAGAACGGCCGGCCGCCTGGGAATCCTTCTCCAGCTACTACGCCGTATGTATAGCTCACATCCATGGTATTGGGAACGCCTGCTGGTCCATCTCCTAGGCCATACGGCAACAGATTGGGAGCAACTTCGTCCAACTGTGGCATCGTGAATAGATCTTCAAGGCCCCATTTTTCAATCTTACCAGTCGTAGGGTCGCTAACGGACGCTGCGCCGAGATCCCCGGCCCCCTGGACGACGCGCGGTGGCTTCTTACCATTTAAGAAGACGGCGTGAATGTTGGTCACTTGCCAAGGCAGCTTCGAATTGTAGGTCAAAACTGCGCTGTTCTTTTTCCCAGCGCGACCAACTCGGCCAGACAAGCTCCCTCCTGGAGGAGTTCCTGGCTTTCCGCGAGCCAAACTTCTTAGGTGGCGAGTTCTCAAAAGATACTCGCTTCTCCAAGTAGCCAGCGAGGTGAGCCGGGGGAAGTATCGAGTCTCGAAGCGCAAAATATCGGAAGATATGGCAGCTCCAGACGGCACAGCATCGGCTTTAACATGGCTGTCTAGGCTGGTATGTCCTGGAAAGTAGCGCATAAAAGCCATGCGCCAAGCATGATGCGTGGTAACCAGTGCCCAGAATCGTTTCGATACGAGCGCCACCGATGAGTGGCAATCAGGCGGCAAGTGCGAGAATATATGCGTCAAAATCTCTGGACGTACGTATTAGTCTGGAACATTGCTGTTTAGTATGCAATGCGCAACGTACCGTTGGGGAAGTTGTCGAGGCGTATCCCATCAGAGCGGGGCTCTGAGCGCTTTACGACCTGGAATCCAAGGTCTTGTTTCGCAGTCTGAGAGGCCAGAGCCTTTTCGTATTCGGAGATTCGCTGTCCAGGTACAGAAGGACGGTCACTTTGAGCCTCGTCAAGGGTCAATCGTTGCAGCTTCTTGTCCAGCTGGTCGGCATTCACGCCGGCGCCACTCTGGTCTGGGAGGGGTTGACGCTGGTCATCCGCACCGAGGCGAGAGTGGCCGAAGCCGCCTGAAAGGTCTCGACGGAGGCCACTCGCATCGCGGGGAAGAGAGCCATGCTGGGAGAGATGGAGAGAATCGAGATTGCTGTTGCTCAGGAGCTGCGTCGGAGTCTTGATAGGGTCTTGGGTCATATAGCTGAGAGAAGAGATCGAGAAGGTGGGAATGTTGTGACCGTGCAGTGAATCTTTGCACAGTCTAGCGCACGCCGGATTAGTTGCAGGCGGGAGTGGTCGTGGAATGCGGCTGATTGTTGCGAGAGCTTGGCGGAGTGACTCAGAAATGATGCAGTTGGTGAGAGGTGATGAAACAGGTAGAGTGAATATTTTCCGCAGCGCGCGTTGTCACAGTCACACTGGCGCCAGTGCTCGGTACTTGGACGCTTTCCCGGCGATAAGCCGAAGTGACGATATGGCCTATTTGCCGGACCTAACACGCCAAGGGCTCTCACGTTTTAGCACATGCACCCTCTATACATACCTAGGCCGCAGCTTGGCAACATTTGAGTCTCTCTAGGCGACATTCAATACTTCTTCTTCTAGCACAACATTCAGCAGTGGCAAATCGTCTATTGAACCCAAAAATGGGCCCGAATCTGAATCAATCGCCACTCGGCAGTCTGAATTTTGCGTGGGGCCCAACTAAGTCTTATAGTCTAGAAGTGTTGATTGTTTATACCTGGCAAACTCAGGTTGACGGCTGGCATCTATCAGCAAAATTCCACCACCATAACCTTAATATGTATCCATATTTCAGCTATTAGGAATAAAATAGATGATTAATCGATTTATATAGCTGCCTCTGTGATGATTGGTTGCTTCAATTATCAAGATAAAAGTAATGGCAGATATGTTAGTTTTGTAGGACGACGACGTACTATCGAACGATAGAGGACGAAGAGAAGAGATGACAAAAGCTCCGGCTTATATATGCATGCTAAGCAAATAGCGTCCAAGGGTCCGCTTTCTCGCTAATACCGACCCCTACTTATCTGCTAGACATCTTGACATCATTGCAAGGGCACTATGTGAACCACTTGTGCCACTCTTTCTATGGATAGTAACCACCAGTTAACAGTATATGCTCAAATCTTAAAGGAATGTTAATAAGATGAATGTATCGTTAACTGGAGAAGCTATTGAGTTGGCTCTTTGAGGATTTTGAGCGGAATCCATCTTTAAACACTCAAAGGTTGTAATCCTATCTCTACAGCTCATTGAAGCTAATAGGACCACCTACGCAGACAGCTGCGTTGTTTTAGACTACATAACTCTTTCAAATTAAATACGTAGGTAGGTTAAGGAATAGTTTTCTCGGTAACCAAGCCGGGCCGTCGCCTCGCCCTGCTCTTTGACGACGTAACAACACATGCTCATATAGAATCAACCATCGTCACTATCTGACCATCTCTATAGACTAAGAGCTATTAGGAGTGCGTCCCACCTGTTTCCATGCCGTCTGACCATGAAATAGGTCTTATTGTTTCCAGCCCCCGCTTCAACCCTAGTTGATAGGCTGCCTAGCTACCCGCCTAATTGTCCGATAGTGATGCTTATTTTTCCACCCATTAGAGAAGAAAGCACTGTAATCCCCTTTTTAGAATATCAGCTAGCTTGAGTCTTAGCTATGCCTACCGTAGAGTTTTCCCTCGGCTCGTAAATCGAATGCAGGAGTTTCCGTGTCAGCATACTGCATATGCAGCGCAATATGCTTGGAGCGCTGGAGTATACCCATTAATCTTGTAGCCCAGTCACTACTCAATATGATTTTGCGCATGAAAAGCATTCAGGGAGAACTTATATGCCATCTTTAAGAGTTCGAATTGTGATATATCCAAGCACCATGGCAGCATACTGAGCAAAACCGTTGCCATATATACCGCAGAGGAGAGGATTCGTATCTATACTTCTCAAAAGAGAAAACAAAGAAAAGAAAAGAACAACTAGCCCGTGCAGGCGCTCAGACCCCGAGACTCTTGGTATTTCTATATAAGCTGTTGCCATTACTAGTGGAGCCTGGATGTTCAAGGTAACACCCAAAGTGGGTAGTACCTATACAGGTTAATATGCTGAGCTCACGCAACATGAGGAGTATTCAAGTTGAGCTTTGGCGGTATGAGGACCCAAATCCCTGTATGGAACCTTTTCTTTTCTTTAAAAAAAAAAAAAAAAAAAAAAAAAAACTATATGGTACATTTGCTCACATATTTCCACATAGAACGCATCCAGGCCAAAGCTATTCTCATGCAGAGTACTGGCGTGTAGCTGCCTCGGCTATCTCGCGTGATAACGAAGTTTCAGTCTCCATAACTGCCTTAGAGAAGACATAAGCCGAATCCGCCTCTAATTCCCTGTGTATTTCGACCATTCATGGCAGTGAGAGATAGTAGTATATCCATCCTCTACGAAGTATGCCCAGCATACATGTCTGTTACCTATCCAGCGATAGAACACTCTTATCCCCATAAAGTTGTAGATATTTGGACATCTGCATTTCAATCACTCCATTTCCAGCGCAGGCTAACCACGCATCAGGTTGAGTTTCCATCGAACTGGGATTTTGTCAGCTTACTCGGCATATCGGCACAATGTTTAGCAGCAGTGAATCTCCTCCTCGATCACAACCAGCACACATGTGGAGGTTGTCCATGCACACTAATCATGAGATGCTAGCCAAAGGACGTTACAAGCAAGGCCCCAGCGCGCGCGCTTCAGGAATACGATCGATTACAGACCTATACTATAAGCATACTGGTATTCAAGGGTAAGTAGTCAGCAGCAGGAAGGTATCAACAGGGATTTTGACAGGGGTTTGGACAAGGGTTTCCTTTATATTTAAGCTAGTTTTTCTACAGTATTAGATAGAAGAAATTGCCTAGAATTGCCTAGTATTTTATATATAGCCTATTTACAGTAATTACTGCCTTGCAATAGGCTGGCATTAATTCTACTAGATTATATAAGAACTTATCTAAGATTATATCCTAGGCTTCCTTTATAATAACATGCAATCTATTATAAGTTATTATTTCTTATAGATAATAGCTTTAAATCTAATCCTTTATTTTATTCCACATATGCTTTATTAAATTAAAGTCTAGGCTATTAGCTAGCTAATTAGTAATATAAATAATACTATAGTCTTTAAGTTCTAAGATTATAAGGCTGTTAATATATAGTAATATGTTATTTTATATAAACTTATGGCCTAAATAAAGCTAAACCTAGCTATAGACTAAAGGTATAATTCTTTTATAATATCTAGCGCTATTAATATTACCCTATTCCTTTTCTTAGAATAATAAAGGTCCTTTCCCTCCAAGGTTAGAAAAGCAGCCCTAGAACATCCAACCTATCTTCCTTTAAAAACACTTAATAATATAGGTTAAGTTAAATTCCTTACTAGGCTTCCTAGTTACTTAAACTTATATATAATAGCCTAGATTAACCTAGGTCTTATTAAACTATAAAACCTTTAACTATTATATAAAAGTCCAGTTGCAATACTTAAGAGCCTAGGCCAGCTGGGCTTTGCAATTTTTCTTACTAATAGATAGTTTAATTTAAGTAATATAATATAAATAGCCTAGCTTCTAAAATATATAATAAATTATATATTTTCCTATGCCTTCCTAGCTAAGTATAATAAGAATCTTTATATATAATAATAAATAGTTCTCTTTGCTTTTAAAAATAAACTTAATAAGCCAGTTAAGCTTAGCCTAATTAAACTTATAGTAACAGCCAAAGCGTTATATAGAAGTCTCTTTATAATTAATAGCATATTACACTTAGTTATATAATAAAGATAATTAAAAACCAATTGCATTTTATATATAGCTAAGTTAATACAACAGCTTTACATTATAACGCTAATTGCACATAGTATCAGCTCTCATTTTTGCAAAAACGCATAGTAAACAAGCCTTTAAAGAACTAAAAGAGAAAACAGTTAGTAGAAAATTGTAAAAAACGCGTGTTTTAAGGTACTTCAAGACCCCTATCAAAAACACCCTGGTCGGTACCTATGCGTTATTAAATATTTATGCCCGCACCCAGTATGGAGAACTTTGTATAGCAAAACCCTTGCTAAGCTCTGCCCAACAACTTACCAAGCATAATATATGTAGTGAATAGAATGGGCGGTCTATTTTATTATAAAGGGCAAGAGATCTGCGTAAATATTACTTGGCATGAAGCATCTCTCAAGCATTTCTTCTCAAATAGATCAAGGGCACTTTTGACCAAAATGAAGTTGCTTGTCACCACAGTCATCGCGAGCTCTTTGCTGAGTCTCGGACTCGCCAACCCCGTCAATGTGACTGAGCGTGCTCCTGGTGGCGGTGTCTATCTATGCCCCGGCCCGTAAGTCTTCTCTAATTTTGGCACAGTCTTGTGCAACGCTCTAAACACTTTGGGGAATTATAGTAACTGGTCACCGACAAATCTATGCCAGCACATTGACATGTCGAATGGCGGCTGCTGGACAATCCCATGGCAGACTCTGGGATCAATCGGTCCTGATGCAGGTGAGAACCAATTCTCCCCGCTAGATGTGTATGCTTAAACGAGCCGCTGAATCCTTATTAACCGCCAATTTGTAGGCTGGGTTTGCTCCATGTTTGTTGAGCCCAATAACTGCGTTTCCAGCTCTGGCAACCTCAACTCTGGCGGTATCTTTACTCCTGGCGTTGCCGACTTGACAACTTGGAACGATGGCTTCACTGGTAAATGGAACGGATACTGGTTTACCGATGCAAAGACCATCCAGTGCGAATATTCTTAGGGTGCGTTGATGCGAATTATACGATTGCGATTGAAGCTTGAATTGAAGCGATGAACAAGCCGTAATTATCAGATCGAAGATGTGTAGGACCATTTAGTCATACATACCTCATTATATCTATAACACTTGAGACGAATTGCCTGAAAAGGTCTTTAAAATCCTTTTGATACAATAAAGAGTTATCTGTATCGAAATTTTACATGCATACTCGTTCAGATGGGGCGCAACTATCTTCAGATGGTCCTCATTTAACCCTCCCATACGTAGAGAAAATGTGAGTTCAAGGTTAACTTGTTCAAATGTATAATAGAAAATGAAGATTAAAAAGTTTACTACAATCACTGGCCTTAGTTGAAATGCTGCGTGGTAGTTGGTTGTTTCATGGAGTTATGCTAGTTTTAACTGCCTGCGATGTACTATAGACATCAAACCCATCATAACCGTGGCGTTCTTCAAGGCACCTACCCAGGTACTTTACCATAGAAAGCTTGACCACGAACCTTACATACCTAGGTACGATATGTTTACATTCATGCTTCCAAATGCATGCACTTGGCTTCAAGTAATAAAAGATGTATAGACTAGAGACTTCAGTCAACCTACACTTGTCCAACATGTCTTACATAGGTAGGTAGGTACCTTAAATTCTGTGTATAACCCCTAAGCAACGCTCGCAGACAGCGTTTGCTGCAAGCTCACCTTGGGGATAAACATCAATACATGTAGTAAGTACATGACAGGCATGGTTGACGCTCAAACAAAGGACCAAATGCATTTTATATACTTGTAGCTACCCATATCGAATTGATCTTGCTTTCAAATTGGAGCTTTGCATCATTACTAACCCACAGCATAGACCAGAGTTGAAATGAGAGTGGCAGAAATCAAAGACTTGATAGAATAATCTCAAAGAGATGTCGATAATAAGATAAGAAAAGGAAAAGAGACGGAGAAAATAAAGAACCAGTCGTGCTCTCTCTCGCCTTTTTTTGTGTATATAGCGCTAACGTTTAACAAGACGGAAAAGAAAAAAAGAAAATACTACGAGGTATAACAAAGTCAAATAATGTATGAGTCAAAAACGAACGAAAAAAAAACAGCGGCTCCTTAACATCAATGAGCCAGACCGTTCCCGACAGAAGTCAACTTTCCACCATATCTATCCATCATGTCCAGCACGCAGTTGCCTCTTCTAGCCAGTTAGGTACAGCAATGGATCGAAAGATCGCCGCTCGTTTGTCCTTCGTTTGTTCCTCTTCCACTTATTTGGATGACAAAGGAAAAAGAGTGTTGCTGTTTTCGCATGTTCGCTGGATCCACGTCGGGTAATAAAAGAAGAAAAAAAGTGTCGCCAGATGAAACGGGATGGTAAAGGAGAAATAAAAAGAGGTATGAAGAGAGAATGGAATATGCCTCAGTACGGAATCGGTGCTTCCAATAAAATCGATTGCCGTCGTCAAGCCGTTTCTATAAAAACCAGAGCAGACGTCAAGGTGAATGCAAAACATGGTGAGAAAATGGAATTCGCTAAAAGACGGGTGGTGCAGGCGCAAGCCTGTTGGTGGTGAGAAAGGCCAATATCAACAGCTCTATGTGAGATTCAAGCCGTCCAGCTTGGACTGCAGCCTTTTTATGACTTCTGGATCGGGTGTTGGCTCTACCTTGCGAGGCAGAGCGCGAGGGGAGGCATGCGACTTTGGAAATTTGCATTTCTTGCATTCAGTCCCATCTTCGACCCCCGTAGGATATACAGTTTTGCAGTTTAAGCATTCATAGTGAGGCACGCTCTTTGGTCCAAATGCATCGCCAGGGTAGCCAAACGGATATTTGTCTTTCTTGGGCCTATAGCGCATTATTGTTAGCATCTACCTAGATAATCAAAGCCGCCCAGAGGAAAAAGGTGTCAACTTACGGGTCTCTGGGGCAGTCCGTGCAGCGAACGTGCTTGCACTTCTCGCATGTCTTAGTTCCGGCCGTGAAAAGCGTATCGCATTCGTGGCAAGTTCGTCGGACACGTTGACGGGGCTTCTTGTGGACAAGATCCTGGCCTCCGGTCTTGCTTGGGCGCTTAAGAACAATCTCTTTCTCGATTGGCGCGTAGTCGGGCAGTATCGGAGCATTCTCGCGGTTGGCCTTGATCTTGGCAGCTCTCCTTTCACGACTAGCGATGATCTCGGCCTCGGAGCGCTTTGGTGGGTACCGCGTGCATTTGGTGCAGCGGCTATGGCTGCAGTTGGGGCATTCCTTAGTGGCGCCAAAGGTAGCGTTGCAGCGATGGCAGGTTCGTCGAATGCGCATTCGAATGGGTTTATCCATGCGGAGGACGGTGTCGCTGGGGATGGCGCTCTGCCATTCCATGGGATGAATCTCTAGGCCAAATCGCTCATTCAGCTTCTTTGCTCGCTCTTCAAACAGCTCTAGCTTAGAGAGCCGGCTAACACCGGGCATAGCCTCATAGAGAGCTCTAGCCTCTGCAGCTTTGGCGTCGACATGGCTGATACTATGTCAAGATTATGTTAGCAAAATACCCTCAGTCGGACATAAGCCACAGTTATAGGCGCGCATTGTAAAGCCCAGCGTGAAGGGTGCTTGTGAGCATCATTCACAGTATATGAGCAAAACAGGGCAGCCCGAGAAGGAGAAAAAAAAACCCCCAAGAACAATTCGTGTCACACATACAGCTTGGGAGCATCCTCAATCTTAGTTCCTGGAATTGGAGCAGTTGTAGCGACAACACCGCTTCGCGGTTGGCGCTCAGTGCCGGTTCTTCGCAAAACGCCCTTGACCTTTGCAAACACTTTGACAATTCCCTTCCTCTCTCTATCGGCCTTTGGCACGGGTTCCGCTGGTTGGGCGGAGGAGCTCATGATGCTGTTGGTTGGCGTGCGGGCGACGGCAGTGGTTGTCTCAGTAGGTGAACACCTTAAGGGAAAAAAAAAAAAGACTTCGTAAGGAGTCCGACCGGCTGGTAGATGGGTATCGCAAAAGGAATCTAATGTGACCTGTCGAAACAATCGGAATCGTTGCCGGAAAATTCCTTCCTTTCTTTTTTTCCGCAGGCTCTGATTTAGTTTTTCCTCTTTGCTTTTGTTTCGGCAAAGGTAGCGGCTACCACGGTCAACGGCGATCCTTCAGGGTCGTGGGTTTTTTGTCGGTGCGGCTGAGTTGTTGGACAGGCTGGAATTGTAATCGACAAGCGGCGCAAGGGCCCGGGCCTAGGAATGGAGCGACGAGGACCTAAGAATTAAGAATCACAGCGCATCAGCCGGCGAGCTGCTGCGATTGAAGTTGAAGGCGGATTCGACGAGGCCGCAGCGAGGAGCGGTGGTGTGTAGAGATTGGAGTCGGAGGAGAGAGACAGGTTGCACAGCGTCTTGCGAGGACCGAGAGGGTGGTTCCCTTGGTTATTACAGGTATGGCTAGCACTAATGCCAGGTCAGGCCAGGTCCAGCACGCCTGCAGCTTCAGCGGTGCCTAGCGCGCAATAGCGGCTCGCCCAGTGCGGGCACGGCGTGGGCACCGGGGCGATGGACGGTGCTCCGGCAGGCAAATGACATCGACACTAATAAGGAGCTGCACAGTGTCGAGCTACTCGCACTTGCACCGGACCGGCACCAGCAACCTGGGATGGTTCTCGGCTTGACAGACTCCCTGCCTCAGCCAGGCACTACTGGCACTACAGGCACTACGGCACTACAAGGCACTACAAGGCACTACCAGCGCCTGGTTAGTCAGACAACGTTACTCCGTACCTATTCTGCAAGGGCAAAAAAGGGCAGAGGGTCCGAATCGTCATCCTTTACCTGGGAAAAATCATCGCGACTAGTAATTGCTTCCCAGCCTATGGATCCCAAAGTCGGCCAGCAAGGGCTCTTGTTGTACACGCCACCTATCAATGCAGAACACCTATGGCTACCATCTCCGCCTCTTATGGTATGACAGCATTGACGCACAAACTGGCACGAGGCCACACAAAACACCTGCGTGCAGCAAGACTTTCTGCTCTGCGCTGCTCGTCTTCTCGTCTCCCGCCTCGTCTCGCAAGCGCGCGACTCATGGGGCGAAGCTCCTATTTCCAAAACCCCCTCCCCACTCCCTCGCAATTAGCAACGGGCGACGATGGGGCTTCGATGGGCCTGTCCAACGCACCGGAGCACGCGCGGGGTCTGTCCAGCACTCTAGGGAAACACTCAGCGCCATCAATGCACGAGGGTCCACGGGGCTGTCGTCTGTGGTTGGGCGGACAAACGTCCTCGGACCCAGCTCTCTGGGAGGATGGTGTGTTACGGGAGCTGCCAGCGGGAGCACCAGCCAGCGACTCCCGTCAATCCGCACCCAGACCGTCGGGTCCAGCAGCGGCCGGTCGGGCTTTGGGGCGAGAGTGGAAGACCAGTGATTGACATCAATGGAGACGGCACGCCGTCGCTGGAGCGCACAGCATGCAGTAGCGCTGCAGCACGTCCTGCGTCTTGTCTGCGCAAGGCGCATGTGCTGGGGCGTGCGAAGACATCTGCTGTACAAGTAAGTGAGTAAGTGAGCTTTGCTGGCAAGCTCGAATATAGACGTAGACGTGGCCAGGCCAGGCCACGGAAAGGTGGGGGAGGCTCCCGACGAATCCCGGCTCAGTCCGGCTGCTCATACACGTGGAACTGCGCCGCCCGCATATGGAGATTTACATCAGAAGACAGGCATTCGTTGCAGAATCTCTAAACGGAGGCGCGATACTTGAAACAAGTTTGAGCCCTCTAGGCAGCTTTCCGGGCTCAAGCACATGGCGGTGGATGGAATTCCCCGACTTGATCCTGGTGAAGCTAGCACAGCACCGTATTCTCGTCCTATCACAAGTCGGATACAATCAGCCCGCACCAGCAGTAACCAGTCCTAGTATTTTTGGTTTCCTTTTTTAGTTTTTCAAGGAAGTCTCTACAAGTTCACCGAGAGGCCCATTCTCTTCGCTGCTGCCGGCCCTAGCTTTCGGCAGAGATGTTCCAGGGGCCCTGACGCTGACGACTTCGGTAGTTTCTAAACTCATCCCAGCAAATGCTCTCTGTATTAGCACTTGAACATATTCTCATTGAATAAATGCTTTCCCAATGAAGTCTCAAATTGAAAGGACCATCAAGACTACCATCAAGTCTGTTACCAATAGCTATACACCAAAGTAGCCATTGAGCGGTAGTACAGGGTCCAGTCCAAGTATTCGCCAACTCAAACCAATATTCGCATGATGCAGGGAGCAAGCTAGTACATTCAATATATGCATTCCCGTACTTTGCACGAAGTCCTTGGCGAATAATACCTAATCTCCTAACAGCTTCCGCAACCCATTTAAACCTGCTCATCGTCATCAACCCCCCAAAAAGGTATACTATATAGAAACGTCCATGTGAGCTGTGTAAACGGGAAATTGCCCCCTTGCTGAGGCCAATCTCTGCCGCTGGTCTGTGCTGGCGGCGTGGAAAAGCCCAATATCGCCAACTGGGCGCTGCGAGTGCTCCCCATCCCGACTACCAGGTAGCAATCAACAGCTCGGCCTTCGCGCTGTCTGTCACTGGGACTAGACAGCCGCACGAAGGAAGGATTAGGCGAGACTACGGCACTGCTGGGCTGGGCACATACATAGTACAAGTATCAAGGGTTCATCTCCATACGAGCCTGCGCCATTTGCGGGCACCATGTCTTGAAATTTTTCCAGCCCAGCACGCTTCTAGAATGGCCAACGCCACCTTCGCAGTGTCCTCTAGGCTTGCTGATGCTGCACATCACAGAGACCGTCCAGTATCGAAAAGGGAAGCTGGCCCGACAGAATGGCATCAAGTCCCCGCACGACTCGACGGTTTTCTTAGCACTGTGGCGGCGAGCTACCCATTATCTGATATGTCAACTCTCACACGGCTTAGCCCAAGAGCTCGCCCGCTAATTTGAGACCCCGGCAAGCTTGAAAGCAGCATTATGCAGCATGTACGGATCCCCCTAGCTCGGGCAGCGTGTCCGCGGCTTGGCCTGGCCGGGACACACCCAGTTGCGACTTGGGTAGCATCAACCAGAGGAGCATGCTCTCCTTGATGGACTGAAGAGGAGAAAGGTGCCTGTATTGTACAAGTAGATGCCTGCAATTATACAAGTGCGGAATGAGCAGCGGAATTTACGGGCCAGCCACAAGACCCTGAGACTGACTTCCATGCGCAAGGCGACAAGGCCTGATGCTCTCTGCAGAACTTGTAAGCGTCCATCGCCACGAGCCATGTGCAGCAGATCCACAGTGCGATCGCTTACTCACTATCTCTGCTGGCGGTCACCGCTCTATTTCCGTTTCCGCGGCCTTCTTTTGCCTTTGCCGATGGTAAAGCAACAAGACAAAGATTTTAAGGACAGGCTGCTAGACTGAACATGGGCACGGAAATAGGCACATGTGGTTAAGTGCGAGCTATCGGCCTATTCTTGGCTCACCGACATTGACAGCAAAAGCCTTGGGCAGAGAATCGCGTCGTATACATCTAAGTATTCCGTGCAGTAACGCAATCTCCAACTCTTCACACCCATTTGTCGTCCTGTGGGTAACATTTGCCGACAACATGAGAGTTTTTGCGGAGATAGCACGCACACAACGGGCTCCGTACGGTACTTGATACTCCATATATCGGCAGGGTAGCGGCAAACAGCTCCCCTTTGCATTTCCGACTCTAGCCAAGCGAGGGAGGTTTTTGGTGAACTGCACATACTGGTTAGGGGAGATTCTGCAGGTCGCAAATAGCAGGTATACCCTCAGCAAGACGTCTTGGGAAAATATATGCAGTAGGAATATCAATGAGACGGTGTAGCATGTGCATTGTAGCTCATTACATGTACATGTGTTCTGCGGCGGCTGCCACCACTAGGTAGAAGCAAGGACATATCTCATTTACAGCAAGCGTCGTGTGGACTTCATGTCCCAGCTGGACGGGAAGCACATAATCTTAGCGTTGGAACAAGAAGAATGATGTCAGTATTGCAATATCTTACAAGCGTCTCTGGGTATTTGGTTAGTATTTACAGCTTGGTGAGTGAGCCTATTAATATGCATATTCGGTATGCAGTCATGTCCCTGTTTCGGATCCGACCACCAATTACTAAGAGCCGTGCAGCTCGTTGACTACAAGTGCTGCAGTATCAGGTGGATGGTGTTGAACCCCATTCTTATGGGTAACAACTCGGAGCATGAAGCCGTGTGATCCGATGACGCAGAGATACACGATTGCAAGGCTATCTACAAGTGATACCATGGGAATCCACAGACGAGCTTTGTGTGACTCCCGCTGCTGATGCTTGCGTGCTTGCTTGCTCCCTGACTGAACTCCGAATAGCTGGGTCCAAAAAACGCCAGTGCGGCAAGAATCGCCAGGCGCTCAAAATCTCACCCGCAGGCCGTCAGCCAGATCTACCTAGGTAGGCTTCTATACAAGACTAGTTGAAAAGGTGCATGTGGTCTCACCAGCTAGACTGCTGGTAGTATCCGATCGCTCTCGCACTGGGCCGGCAATCAACCCGACTTTTCGCTGCAGCTCGTTGTGGCCACCGACCGGAATGAACAACTTCCATGTGTTTGTTGGCGGCGCGTCCTGCATCATACCCTGGGCCTGGCACCGCCATTTTCATGTTGACTGGGCGCTTGACGATGATGGCACCACACCATTGCCACTACCTTTACTAGAGTACATGTACTTGCTCCGGCACAGAGTTACCTTAGCCTAAGTTGCGCCGTTCTGCTTTGGGGCAAAACATCGTATGGTGCACAGCACTGGAACATGTTTGGGCTAGCAAAGGAACATTGGAATGACGTTCGAGGCGGCGAGCACATCCTTACTCGCACTTTTTCTACAACCCTTCGACATAGTAGGCCTGTATGCTTAACCCGCGCTCCCTCATTCTGTGTTGACAAGCCCTTCGGAATAGTTGTAAATAGCTCAATGCACTAACCGAAACTCCCTCTCCCTTGCTCCGCGCAACATGAGAAAAGAAAAAAACGATTTCCTCGCTAGGCCTTGCTTGGGCTAATGAGCTTCAGCTGCCAAGCTGACCCCATGCAGTTGTGGCAGCTTTACATAGATACCGCCCATTCTGGAACAAAGTGACTTGACAGCAGAATGCAACGGTAGAGGGCAGTATCCCCTCTCTGGCATAGGGCCGTTCGCTAGGAGATTCTGGTCCTAGAAGTTCTAGATGCTGTTCGCGAACCTCCCTCTAGACATTGGGGGCTGAGATCTGAGATAGGACAAAGTTGGGAAGAAGGGAGAAGCATGATTTGACTGGCGGATACCTGTTAGTAGTAATTGCGCATTTCGAATACATGTACATGTACTTGCCTGTATGCTCCTTGATTTGACAATAGCCTCCTTGTCGCTTACGATTTTCTTACCCTACACTTGGTGCCTTAATTCAAACCACATTGCCGGTGCAGGCTGAGGATAAGCTAACATCAAGCCTCTCGTTCTAATATAGGCGCTCCAATACGTTAGAATATAAATCATACCTTGCTGCGGAGAGATGCTCACGAGAAATCTTCAACTTAATCTGCCTTGAATGTAGAGAATAGTCATACACATTACTCAGATACACATTCTATCTTTATTTAAACTGTTTAGTAGATATTAAACATTTTAGCAATGTAAAGTGGAAATGATAGTACTATAGTACTATGCTGTAGAAGTTTATATCTATAGGCATATTAACATAATATTCTCGTGTACAGCTACGTATTAGAGAAAAACTAGGTACTAGCTCAATTAATGGGACATGACATCAACAATACATACGCCTTAGAATTTAAGATTAAGAATTCGGAAAACGAAAGCTGTTGAATGAGATGCAGCAGGAATGGATCGACGATGAAGATGGAGTAGCATAGTAATTCCAAGCAAAAAGGAATCCCGCAGTCTCGTGTGAGATAGATCACTGGGGGTATGCATATAAATTTACAAGTTGGCTAGAAGGACATTTCATGACCTGTCATTCACGCAGGGCTAATGGCTTTACTATGAGAAATTAGAGGATAGATGGATATATTTTGAGAGTAGGGGATGTGACTTGTTTGACTGGCCAAATAGCTAGCTGGCAGTCAATAAAGACACATTAATAGCCTGGTTGTGCATAGCGGTTGAAGTATATCAAATGCTGACTTCTACTAAAAGTGCTGATAGAAGCAGGCAAATCTGCCTTTGGAATCTAGTACATGTTTAAAAGTGTTTATTTCTGTGACTTTTGTTGCCTAAAAAGTAATGTCTTCATGTTTTATACCGATTATCACTACTGCCATTATAGAAGTCCTGTGGTGTATTCCAACACTAATTTCACCCGATGTATCTCGTATCTCTTTTCACCATCAGCATTTGTCGCTTCACAGTCCCAATATACAAATCTTTAGTAAAGCCAGAAGGAAATCTACTCCTCCATGATATGTGGTTCAAGCACCACTCTCGCTGTCGGTGGAACGCACGGCCCCAACGTGTCCATTCGATTCGCCTTGCGCCCAATATGCCTTCCTCCAGCTCCGTCCATACGATTGTTCAAGTATATATGCTGATCTCTCAACGGCTGCTGCCCGGCCACTAGGGCCCTAAACTCATTCGGATTGTAAATCGGCATCAGCCGATGCGTCGGATAAAAGCGACCTCGAATAGACTGTTCCTTAAACACCACGTTATCCTTGACGAGAACCCAGCACCACTGCCGGCTCTGTGTGACCTGGGTGCGCCACCGGATCTCGTCTTGCATGGCGAGCGGGAGCTTATCCTTCTCATCATCAATGACGGTGCCAGCCACGCCGGGCCCCTTGGCCAGCTGGTAGATTGGTCCGCGGAAGAAGATTGAGCCAGGATAGTCTGCACTAGTGAAGATGTGCAGCAGGCCCATCACCGTGGTCAGGCTGGAGTTGGCCTCTGCCCCTGCCATTTTCACCCGCACGGTGTCGCCGATTTCGAGACGCTCGGCACCGAAGAAACATCCGAAATATGACACGGCCTTGCCGGTGGGATCGTCGCCACGGCGAGTCCAGAGGGAATGGGAAAAGTCGACTTTCGACGCGGCCATCTTGGAGGCATCTAGATTGAGAAGGTCTCGACGAACAGTGTTATTTCCAGCAGACTGAAACAAACTTTCCCAAGGAATCTCGTCAAATATTTTGTCTTTGAGCTCTGCAATATCAACAGAGGGTACACTATAGCAGTAGAAAGGCCGCAAATCGGCCTCAACCTTTGAGACATTGACCTGAGGAACAGTTGCGTGGCCCAAGGGTAGTAAATCAAATACCATCCCATTAGGGGTGTTGTTAGGGGGCGTAGCTATAATCCCAAGGCGCCAGGTATTGCCCGTCTGATACCATACCAGCTCGCCTGCTCGGAAAAGCAATGAGCCCGTAAGTGACCATTGAATAGCCTGAGGTTTTGGTTGCTGAGCTGCCTGTTGTTGAATCGCCTGCTGCTGAACCATCTGCTGCTGGGCCGGCTGTAACTGAAGCGGTGTAGGCGCTGCAGCTGCAGGAACAGGCACTGGAGTTGAAGGATTGGTGACAGCCAAGGGAGGTGGCTGGGATGGCGTCGGTTGTAGAACCTGGGTGGGTTGAGCCGACTGTATCGGCTCTCGCGGTTGAATAGGCGTGGGTATTGGTACAGGAGTCTGCTGAATGGGTTTTTGCTGTGCCGGCTGCAGAGGCTGCTGTGCTGCTTGAGGATGAGGCGTGATATTGGGCGGTCTGTAGGATGGTTGACCGGGGATGGGGGGTAACGGAACGGGCGTCACCTTGACCGGCCTCTCAGATTTCTCGACCCTCGCTGAAGACTGTTCGGCTGGGGCTTGGATAGGAGGTGGAATCGGAGAATGACTCGGGACAGGGATAGAGCCTTGAGTTAGACTTTGGCTGATCGCTTGGGCTGCTTGCTCTTCAGGAGCGTATGAAGCCTTTGAAGGAGCGGGTATGTTGCAATGAACACAGCAGCAATCGCCGTAGTCTTTGGATGCCGATAGCAGCCATATCAAATGGACGCCGAATTCCTGTGGGCTTTTGAATAGCTTTGACTTGGTAGGGTATCCAGAAACCCAAAGATGCTTGGATTTCTCATATAGCCAGTACCCTCGTGGAAAGTTGACATACCACGGGTTTCCCTCTGCATAAAAAAATTCCATTAGGCTGTGTCCTCCTGGTGGCATCATCATGCTTTCTTAGCTTGGGCGAACAACTCACCATCTGGATTGGGGGATAGCTCCTGTTTCAACAAAATGCCCAGCTTTATCCGCCACTCTACGAATCTAGGGTCGTCTTCGGCCAGCCTCGTCATCTGTGGCTTTGTTCGCGGAGTCTTATCTGTAGCAGCAGCTTCCTTGCCTGGCTTCTTCGCAGCGTTGGCGGCTGGCGCTGGTGTTGTCACCGGCCAATATCCTGGCCCGGTATCTGCTCCATCGCTTCTTGCAATGCGGATCACATCGAAATCTTTGGTGTCCATGACTTCTAACCTGTGATACTGCTCGTCTCACTCGCCCCAGACGAGCGTTGATGATGTTCTGCCTCCCTCACGGCCACACACAGCACGCGGGTCACGAGACTCCTTGATTCGAGGTAGACTCTAAACAAGTTATAAGTCTCATACAAGTGGCCAGAGAGAATAGTTGTAGACGGCCGTGCAGTTGTTGTCTGAACAGATGTTGGCCACTTCGAATAGCTCAAGGGGCGCGCTGTTGGGTCGTATTCTTGAGTGAAGATTGATACTGGAAGATACTTCAAGGAGTCGCTCTAAGAGTGGTTCATAGAAAGCGGGGCACCTCAATGAATGATTGAGAATCTTCGCTTGTAAGACGTATTTGTACCTTGATACCACGATGGATTAGTAGATTGACTATTTGCTCTGTTTTGACGCAATGATGAATTGATTGCTTCTAACGACAAAGCCGACGTGTAGCGGTTGGCCAGTGAGATTTGATGACTCATCAAACTGTGGCGCAGTCGTTAACTGCAACAGGTACTAAATGTCATGTGAGGCATGAAGTAGATACAGATTTCCAATTCAAACACAATCATTGAGGATAATAGTTGAGTAATTTTGAAGAAAAAACTACTATGTAAATGATGTCAAATGGTTAACTTGCTTCCACTTGAAGATGTCATGTACCGTTTCGAAAGCTGGGAATATGCGAGGTTGACTATGAAGGCGATGACCGAAAGCACCCTGCGTTTATTATTCATATACCTCAAAATCTTGCTGAGTTAAGTACTCCTTTGTATTAAATCCGCAAAATAATTGTAAAACTTCGAATAATTGACTTGCAATATGGGATCATTCACGTTTGCAACGCTGCTGCCCTCTGCGTCGAAATCAAGCCACGCACCGCCACAGCTAATTGACGAGAGTAACGCGTGCACGCGTTTTTGCGATAATGGCCGCCGATAAGACTCTCGAAGCTCTCCCAACATCAGGCCTTTTGCTGAAACTTGTTCGACTGGGAGATTTTTATCTTGTAAATATTACGAACCAGAGATTACAAATACATGGAGCCTCCAAATAACTATGGCCACGGCAACAGAGCCTTTCTTCAGGCCCTTCTTGCCAGGGGGACATTAACGTATCCAGAGGCACGGCCTATAATCGCAGCCATTATCAATGCCGATAACGCAAGGAATCCCAACAGCGAGGAATGCAGGCCTGATCAGATCTCGGAAGAAATCTTTCTAAAGTACATCGACAAAGCTTCTAGTGCAGTGTCCTTGTTTGATTATGAGATTCGGAGCACACAGCATCAGGCAACCAAAGAGAGAATTTTTGCTCTCGTTAACACAACCTCTGACCCCCAAACTCAACTGGCCACAATTTACAGCCCAGAAGAGCTGTCATTTATAAAAAGAGTCCTCGATGCCATGTTCGAGAAATTCAACCGGCCCCGCATGGAGTCGCTTTGTATTACCGAAATGCAAGCCATCAAGCTGGCGAGGCCACCACGCAGAGAAAGCCAAGGAGGAGAAGAACAACAATCGCAAGCTCCAATAGATAGGGGGCTAAAGCATAGCGAAGTGGAAACCGTTCTTGAAAGTCTGGTAGAAGGCGGTTGGTTTGAGATTAGTAGGGAAGGCTTCTACTCGCTCTCACCCCGCGCACTCATGGAGCTTCGCCCGTGGCTGGTCGACATGTACAACGACGCAGATGCCGAGCCCAACGACTGGCAAAGGATCAAGTTCTGTGAGGCCTGCAAAGAGATTGTGACTTGGGGGCTTAGATGTTCAGACCCTGACTGCACACTACGACTGCACGACATCTGCCAAGAAGCTTTTTGGAGATCACGACGAGGAACAACTTGCCCTAAATGCTCTCGGGAATGGACCGGGAATCATTACGTGGGGGAGAGAGCTATTACAATGACCGAAGCGTATCAAAGAGGCCGAAGACGAAGCGGTGGCCATAGAAATACGTTGGTGGATGATGTTATTCGCGAGCAAGGGGCTGAGGAAGAGAGTGAGGGAGAGGAAGTGGGAGGTGAGGAGGACGAGGGAGAGGAATGATTATACGATGGATCTGAAAGGCATTGGTGACGAGATGAGATTCTTTCTATTACAACCTGTATAGATGTTAAGAATTGGGCACATCAAGGATGGACGGGAAAATTAGCATGACTACTATTTACGAAGGATACCCCAGAATATGCTGCTGCTATTTAGCTAAGAAAAGATATCAAAGGTTCATTTTCAATGCCGTTTCCGTTTAGGAAACCCCGGCTACTCAATGCTGCCTTTGTGATTTTATGATTTTACACTGTACCTGACTACCCCATTTTTGCCATGTGCTCGGCGTAATGGGCACCCTTGGATCTTAAGATGCGCTGCGACTTTGATTGGCCAAAGCTCTAAGTGCTGCATCCAATGACATCACTCTCACGATGGTCTTTCGCCGCCTGCACAGTTGCACGTGTCATTGAATTAAGACAAGCTAGATTCCAAATTGACAAAGACGGGCTCCCTCCGGACTTGATTCTTACCTCAAACACCTACGGCGCAGCCATCTGCTCAACAAATAACCTCTGCCTAGTCTACCTGTTCATTGCTATTCAGCTTTACTACTACGCGACCGAGATAAACTTAAGGATGTTGGAATACTTCTCCTACAAAAAGTTCAAAAAGAACAAAGAAGAAAAAGATGCAAAGGAGGCCAAGAAAGACGATAACATGTCAGAAGCAGATGGAAATAGGCCCGTCGCAAACAAAGAGGAGGCCAAGACCGACGAGAACCACGACTCATCTACCTCGGAGCCTCATGCTGACAAGGCCGTCCTGAAGCCTGAAGACGAACGATTCCTCGAGGAACTCCTCGCGCAAGACACCGATGGCTCTCCGCCGCCACTGCCCCCGCGCATTTACACCTACGACGTGGATTGGCACTCCGGCGACGAAGCCTCCATCGCTGAGTCAAAGAGAACCACGGATGATGAGAAAGAGGACGCTGGAAAAACTCCAAAGACCGCCAAAAAGGGAGATGAGTCTGTGAAACCCGCCGACAAAGCAGATAAAGGAAAAGACAAGGAAAAGGAAAAGGCGGAGAAGAAGCCCAACAGACTGTCGCTTCTATTCACACGAAGCAAGAAGCCAGCGGAAACTGCCAAGTCCAAGTCCAACGACTCCCTCAAGCCAGACACCGAAGACGTCACTCCAAAAGAAGCCGAGCGCGAGAAGAAGGACCTCACCCGCGTTCTCGACCGCCTCAGCCTCTCCGCCCAAAACAACAAAGTCGTCTCCGAGTCTAAAGACTCATCCGACCTCCTCCAGAGATTTACGCAAGTCTTCAAGGACCTCGTCAACGGCGTGCCCACCGCCTACGATGACCTCACCAAGCTGATCGAAGACCGCGACGGCTCCATCAACAAGCTTTTTGACAAGCTGCCCGCGTCGCTTAAGAGGCTTGTCACCCAGCTCCCAGATAAGCTGACTACCACGCTTGCTCCCGAACTTTTGGCGGCTGCTGCGGAGAGCCAGGGCATCAAGGTCGTTGAGGGCGGCATGAAGGGCACGGCAAAGAGGATGCTGATGGGACAAAATCTGGCCGACTTGGTGAAGAAGCCAGGCGTCATTGTTAGTATGCTAAAGGCGATTGTAGAGGTCCTCAAGTCGAGATGGCCGGCGTTTATTGGCATGAACGTCATTTGGAGTGTTGCGCTAAGTTGTGAGTACCCTTTTGCTTCTTTGCAAGACTGCGTAGTATAGAGCTAATATGATTGCGCAGTGCTGCTTGTTGTACTCTGGTATTGTTACAAGCGCGGCCGTGAGGAACGAATGCTCCGTGAAGCCGAAGAAGCGGGACCCAGCACCGAAGCTGATAGTCATCGTTTTGAGGAGCTCTCGGACGACTCTAACGGCGAAGAGTCCGGGCAGAAACAGTCAGAGGCCGCAGAAGCCGCAGACATCATACCTGTGATCGTCACGTCTCCGGGTGGGCAACAAAGAGAATCGCCGGCCCCGGAAGGGGCTTCAACGCCAGCAATGCCAGGACTAGATACTTCAGAAGAGCAGAATCACTCTTGAGGGATACGGCTTGTTTTTTTGCTATAACGAGGTTGAACGATACCCTTTTTTTAATGAAATGGATATGACATGATGACACGAAATTTTGGTAATAGTATTAGTATTGTAGTTTTGTTTTCTTGCAATGTTCTGCAAATGGGTATCTCATGTTATGCTAGGTTCAAGTGATGTAGTTATTCACCTGTTAATGATTAATGCGGCATCCATTAAAATCAATCATCCTGTACCAGTTCCTTTATCTCTTCCCTGCCAGGCGCCATGACTACATCCTTGCTCTTCTCGTCAACACCCGTCTGATTCGATGCACCACCGCCGTCCTCCATCCAAAAGTCCACTTCGTCAATGATATCGTACACAACGTCCTCTGCAATCTGCTCCTGGTAGCGCTCGACGACGGCATGCAGGGAGTTCGTGTTAAGGCCATCGGGCTGGATCATGTCTACTTCGCCATTGGTAGAATCATAATCTGCTGGCGGATACCAGAAATCTGGTCCAAAATTGACTTCCACGGCGCCGCCCCTGAAAACGCTCACGGCGGGATAGTACCCTAACATGCCGTCATCGAGGCCTTCCCGGGCGCCGACTTGGGGCATTGGTTTTGACGCGGGAGGGAGGAACCCCAAGAGATTTTCGAAAGGTGTTCCCATTAGTACGCCGTTTTTGTAGACTCTGATGTATGATTCTGGGAGGGTGCGTAAGGCAGGTGAAGGGTGCGTCGGGCTCCGAGCGTCTGTGGAAGAGCTTGCTGATACCGCTGGCGAAGGATTCATGAGATCTTCTAGTTCTTTGGTGGTATGGTATTCGATCTTCTCAAAATACGTATGCGCCTTGAAACGGATCGGTACGCGGTCTCGTACAACGTTGGCGGCTTCTGCGGTTGGCGGTGGTGGTTCATCGGCAGCATCTACAGCAGGGTTATAGTGCCCTGCCATAATTTTCCTATGCAAATGCTCTGAAGGCAGCTGAATCTCGAGGCCAATGACATCGCCCTCTCGTATGCCCTCGCCGGGAGGGAAGAATTCTTTCGGCCGAGACATGAAGACCTTCTCGCCAGCTACATCTCGAATACCATAGCTGTAAGCATCGAAGCCAACCGGGGCATCGAGCGATGCTTCTCGTCTGGCCCAGCCCATGCGCACGTGTCGGCCGCCAACGGGCTTTGCGTCGCCGTCCTTTGGCTGTTGTATGCCCTGTGTAACTCTGCACTCCCAATACCATCTCCCTTCGCGTACGGCCACATTCGCCCTCGCCATTCGGAAGCCTTTATCAGTAGTGACCTGTCGACCAGATTTGTCGAAAAAGACGTGCGTTGCGGCATCCTCAAAGCTCATCCTCGGCCCGAATGGCTCTGGTTCAGTCTGTCGATAGTATAGTGTTGCAGGAAATAGAGGGTCGGCAATGCATGGGGTGTAACGAAAGTTTTTCTTGTTGAAAACACTTTTGGTTCATAAATGGTTAGTGGATTGGTTGATGGAGAAGCTTGGGGAAGTAGAGCTCCTTACTGGTCAGACGTTTCCATGAATTCAATTGCCTGTCCGTCAGGCCCATCAACCCGATGATGCAGAGTCATCACAGGCCCGCGAGCAGGATCAAAATCCGACAATTTTGGCGGCGCTAGCTTATACCGAAGAGGCCTGTTCTCGCTCGGCTCGGGTTCGCGTCCAGCCTTGGGATCTGGAGTGGCGGGATTGCTATCGCCGCCTTTGGCCTCGCGCTTCTTGAGGGTGTCCTTCTTTGCCCTGACAGGCTTGGAGCGCCCCAACTGCGACGCATCGTCGGCATGCTGAGCTTCGGAAGAAGGTTTTACGTCTGGATTCAAGGGTGACGGCACGGCGGGACTGTGGCCCTCGTCAAAGGCGCGCTTCTGAGGGATGGACGAGAGGGACGCGGTGGGTGTGAGCTCTCGCTTGGGGCTCCCGACGTCTGAAGCCATCCTGGACGATGGGCTGTGGCGGAAGAAGGAAGAGACCCAGGCCTTCAGATGGAGATGAAAATGCTGACTGGTTGCCTTGTGATTGCAATTGGCAGCTGTGTTACGAGAAATTGGTAGTAATTGTGGAGGTTATGTGCATCTGTTTGTCTGCTTGCTGGTGGAGCTAGAGACACACGATGCCGCAAAATCGCAGCTCCCATAATACGTGCAGGCAGGCTAGCATCTTCGTATCGATTGCAGCAGTGCGTTGCCGCGTTATCTTATCGGTCTAATCGCGTCAATTTGGCTCAGGCCACAAACGGCCTAGCCTTGCCGATGGCCGACGCAGTGTGGCTGCCCCTTGTTTGCACAGCCGCAGCCAATGAGAGGCGGACAATTGTAAGCAGACTGGTCCAGGCAACCGTATAGCGGCCGCGCCATTGGCTACCTGCTGATGACAGTGGGCTGGCGGCGGGCTCGCGGTGGGTTGCAGTGGGTTTGGCCGCTGTTGGAGGACCCTTCGGGACCTTTTTGCATGCTGAAGTGACGCTTCCAGGCTTCGATGCAGCGCGCCAGTCACGCCAGTCTACCAGGCTGCGGCGCTTCTTGGATGCCACCTACGACTTCTTACGTGGTGTCCAGATGATTTATTCCCGACCAAAAAGTCCGTCTGCTCCCTTGCCATCGTCGACATCTGGACGGCCTCACCGCTGCTCGCGCATCCATTGACCTCCCGGCAGAAAGGCCGCGAGACCCCAAGGCTTCAATCAGTCCAGCATCTTCCTCTTCGCTGCTCGACCTGGCCAGGGTCCCACCAGCTTTGGGCTTTGGCTGATCTGGAGAGATTCAAACAGAGATCGGGGGGCCACTTTACAGAGTACATGCAGCACAAACTAAGTCTCGGCATGCAGCTCGACTCTGGCCCTGAAAAGTGATTGAACAGACAAAAAGGCGAGCAACGACAAAACCCGAGCCACTCCCCAGCGTCTGGCATCGAATCACAGCGCTTCGCATCGCCCTGCCTCATCTCGTCTCGCTTCCAGAAGCGCCCCGCCCCCCAAAAACCCATACAAGCCCTGGACGCCTGCCTAGTTGTCTGATTTTCCAGACTTCTGGAGTCATTCTATCCCGCTGTATTATCATTGCCCAGCATCTAAATCGCCGGTGCAGACGCCTGCGCTGCCTCTCCCGAGCACTCGGCCGAGCCTGTGGTCTCTTGATTCGTCTTTCTGGCCCCCATCGAGACCCTCCCTGATATTCGATTTCCTTGGCCTCTTGTCTCCTGACTGCTCGGATTCGGCACAACGTGTCTGCCGGCCCTATTAGCAAGCGACGGTAAGTATCAACACCATCAACCGTCGTCGGCTGCCGAAATCTCTTTGTCGGTTTTCGGTGTTTTGCACGTCTCTGCAGGCGCCTAAGCGCACCTCGTCCGTGATATATTCGCCACCTGGGAAGCCGACCATCTCCCGTTGGCCAATGTCTTACTTGGCCGCCGGTTGACGAACCCGTGCTTGCGCCACTATTATTTGTCAGCCCTCGTACCACGCCCGATCATCTCTCTGTTATTGAATATCATTGACTGAGACGGTTTTCATAATTCCTAGAGCTCCTCTTGGTGTTGTGGAAATGAGTGAAACATCACAGCCGGGGACGCCATCTGCTGGCGTCCAGCGGGAATCAGGCTCCGCAAGAACAGCTTTACCTTCTCGGCCCATGTCGGGTAAAAACCGCGAAACTACACCATTAGGTGCCACCAGCTCAGCTCGATCTTCCGTTGAAAACGATGGCTTCGGTTCCAAATACGTCGAGGGAAATGCCCCTTCGAATTCAAAAGATAGCCCAGGCAAAGACGAAGAGGTTTCGTCAAATGGAGGCAGCCCAAGAAGCACGTCAAGCGTGCCTAAAATTAAAAAACTGGTATTATCTGGGGCAAATGCCCAAGGACAAGGTGGACAAATCTGCAGGTTAGTCTTTGTTTGCCATGTATGTTGTTGTGTCGTAAATCATTGGCTTATACTCCTTATAGTAACTGCAACACTACTCGCACTCCTCTCTGGAGGAGATCCCCGCAAGGGGCTACCATCTGCAACGCATGTGGTCTGTACCTAAAGGCTCGAAATGCTTCTAGACCAACAAGTCTGAAAAAGCCCCCGAATCTGGTGTCTGCTGGCGGTTCGGCTCAACCTCTTGCAAAGTCAAGCTCCTATTCTCCACAAAAGTTACTGCCAAACGTCGCTGGTGCAACCTATGTGGCCGCCGATGCAACTCAATCAGGCACCTGTCCTGGTGGTGGCCGCTGCAACGGCACTGGCGGCGCGGAGGGCTGTAACGGATGTCCTGCATACAACAACCGCATGTCCAAGAGCGCTCAGCTCAACGTTACGCAGCGGCAAGGCGGATGCCACGGCCGGGTGGAAACCAAGAATGAACCCGTTCCAATCGACGTCAATGCCCTTCAAGCGCAAGATAGAGACACGACTGTTATCATTGCCTGTCAGAATTGCGGGACAACAATCACCCCCCTTTGGAGGAGAGACGAGAGCGGGCATACTATCTGCAATGCATGTGGTGAGTTTCGATATGTGATAACTGATAGCTCGCATATATATGATTCTAACGTTGGATATAAATCAGGCCTATATTACAAACTCCACGGCGTGCACAGACCAGTCACTATGAAAAAAGCTACCATCAAACGACGAAAGCGCGTTATACCTGCAGCTCATGACGAGGATATGGATGAAGCCATAGATGACATTGAAACTCCAAATCTGGAGCAAACTCCAGAGAGAGGAACTATGAATGAAGATGGATCCGTAAATCTAGGTCTTCGACGTCGCCCCGGCCACCCCCTGGCCATCGAACCGGAGCCGGCGATGCGATCGAGTCGAAATACTTCGCCATTACCGTCTGCGTCCGCATCTGATCTTGCATTCTATCATCAACATACCACCGGTTCACGTAGTGTGCCACCTTCTCTCAACGATGAGAATAAACTAGCTCCGCTTGCCCCCATGAACTCGACTTCAGCCGACGACAGGCAGTCGTCCCTATCACCGGCCTCCTTTATTTCTTCGGCACGCAAACGATCTTTCTCCACCACAGAAGCAGACTCTGTGAATGGTACAGATAGCGGCCACGAAAGCGCTAAACGGATCTCTTCTATTAAATCTATTCTTAATCCATCAACGACTGCCGAAGAATCACTGATTGCCGGCCCCACAAGTGCGGATCGTGGAGAATATGCGCTACCGCCATTGAGATCTCCTGGGGCAAGCATGTCCCCGAGACTACCAGGCGCCGGCGGATTTACGCCACTTAATGCAATGTCCAGACCTCGAGATGCCGAGGCGGAGAACGAACGAATAAAGGCAGAGCGCAGGGCATTACTGAGACAAGAGGCTGAAAGAATGCGAGAAATGCTTGCGGCAAAAGAACGCGAACTTATGGAACTAGGAGAATGAAGATGTGATTGACTGAATTTTTTTTTCTGACTTTTTTTTTTAAAAGGGATTTGTGGGCGCCTTACCAGTGCATAATGACTTTCTGCTACGACTCTGTTTACGGTTTATTCATGCTTGTCTATTTTCAACTACTCCCTAGGAGCTACTTGCTATGGCGTACTAGGAAGGATATAATGTTACAGCGCCTGGGACAAATGGACGGCGTACTCGAACGAAAGATTTGAATTTGGGCCTGCAAAGGGATTTTTTTTCACCTCATGAGAGGTATTGGTCGGTGGTGTTTATGGCATTATGCTTGGGCCGGTTATGTTTGGCCTGCCAAGGTAGTGTTTTGTGAGCTGCTGCTCCTACGTGTTCCGCTCAGTATTTAAGAGACAGTTAGATAAGAAGTAGTACCACATCATTGGTGTCAGATGAATCAAGACACACGGTGGATGGTTATTCATGGCTTCTCTGTTTCTGTTTTATCTCTCTTCGTAAATAAACCGTGTTTTCGTTTTGTTAATAGCATTCCACTATCTTTGGCTGATAACGCCACAAGACCACGGCCTTGGTCAATTCTAGTTAATGAAGCCCAATCAGCCCGTCTCTACGGGTAGTTACCATTACAGAGTTTAGTGCCCTGATCGGCAATTTCGCATTTACATCTGATAACGAAACAAGTACGCCGAATTTTGGGGAATATGCCGTTCCGCTAATCTAACCTCCGCGCTAAATCCAAACGGCCGAAAAGCCGTGGCGTTTGCCGCAACGGACTATTTTTTGTGCTAGACGCCTCTCGTTCTTACATCTCTTGCCTAGTATCACGGGTGGAAGTGCCAAAATGTTATCGATTTCTCCATGGAGAACGTTTTTCGATTCAAGATTCCATGTTGATGTTTAGTTTAGCCTTTTAGTTCTAGGAACGACTCTCCAGAATTTGGTAAATTAGCCACTGTGTGTCCAGATTGTAGCTCCGCTGCAGTCAGCATCAATTCTAAACGCGGTCTAATCGCCAAGAAGCGAAGAATTGCATATTGAAGTTTGCTGTCCCGCGATCTGCCTTATTGTACTCTAGTCAATGGGAGTTTCTAATTGGCTTTAGCTCTCATTCACTTGGGAATTGCGACTTGGACAGACTGTAACTACGGGCAATGAGTCGAGTAAAAGAGCTTCCGGCGGGGTATCACCGCGTGCGCGCTCTAAAAGAGGCTCTCGAAAAGGTCGGCGAAGATCTAGACTATTATGTTCTTTGATGAAGACCTTCAGACCCGGAATCTGAATCCGATGCTGATGATGACAAACAATTTGTATGCTGCGATTCTATAATCATGGTTCAGACTGCGGGTGTCCGTCATCAGATGCAAGCGAGGTCTCTATGTATGATGAAGATTGCTTGTCTAGAGGTCATGTGCTGGCCCCGACGCTGAGGGTTACTACCGCCTCAAATAATCACACGAAGAATGGGAAAAAAAGGACCTGATTGAAGCAAAAGAGGAGCTGGAAGACCTCAAGCAACGCTGTCTTAGCGAGGAGGACGTCGTAGTAAATAAGATACAGGAGGCCATTGAAGCCATGCGGAACGCCGAGAGCAGGGAAGACGCCTCAGCGCCTTTCGACTCAGTCGCCAACACGATACTCTATCTGTACTGCGTTGATCATGTTAAGCACTGCTTCATTGAGTTTATAGCACCAAACGTGTCGATTTTCTCTTTTACGTACCTGATAAAGATTACGGCACAAACCGGAAGCACCTACTAGCGACACGACAATTAGCGGTTAGACCTATCTCAACAGCAACGGAAACGTCCCAATCGAGGAATAGCATCGTCCCAAAACAGCAGGTTTCAATGTATATAGTATGAAGTATGTATTGCGACGGAAGATTTGATTATACCTTTCAGTTCATCAGTAACGATTACCTGATAGCCACTGTTCCACGAGAGTTTGTCTTCCTGGACGCCGCCCTGGACCCTCTAGCTCCAAAGATGTTTACTAGGTATGGTGTCCGTTACGATTTTCAGTGGGTGAAGAAGAAGAGTCTAACAGGCGTTCCGCATCTGAACCAATACGAGTGAAAAGTGCCATAGCCTATGGAGGCTAGGTAGCAGATGGTTGCAGCGAATTGTGCTGCTACCCAAATAGTCGCATATAAATAAAGAGGGCCAGCATTCTTCCGACTTTATATACGAAGAGAGGCTATTCGTAAAATCATTACCTATGACCCAGCCCTTGGCTATGCATATGTAGACTTTGTTTCATGTCCCATTTTATTGTCAGTCATTCGTCGAGATATGATCTCTCTTGGAGTTACCTGAAGTTTTTGAATAATGAAAATAGCCCGAGCCGACTGACTGTCTTACGTCTTCTCATTCTAGCTCTAGCCTTGGTACAAAATTTACTAGAATCAGGCGACGAGCTCATACAACAATCATATCAAATATTTACCTCTGCCTATGCGAATTGTAGTGTATTTCTCCCTCATATATGTCTTCCTGATCAAACTGCGATTTGGCTTGAAGGAATGATAAACTAATGCCTCTCCAACGTTTTCAGGTACTATGCCATTTCAAATTTGGCTGCTTCAAAATCAAAATCAAAAGGTATAAAAGCCCTTCTCATAAGAATTTACTTTTCGGCCTCAAATGTCGGTATCTTGAGCAAAACATTTTCAAATGTGCCTTTCCATATGTATATTGCATAAAGTGAGCCATTCTCAGGAGAGAAAATGTCGCTCTTGGATGTTTTGTGCCTACTAAGCCGCTGCTTTTGTTTTTAATAGACATGGAGTGTCACAAATCACTACATATATCATTCTTACCTTTGAATACCCTCTTTCGGCGGTATGGCTCGATGAGGAGTTGGATAATATCCTCTTTTAGGGACATATCCTAGAATCAAGCCACTTTTTGTATCTTTTCGTTTTCATCACTTCTTCTTCAACCGAGAATTTGAATGAGGTGAGTGCAAATCACTCACCTTCGGCAGTCCTTGTCCAATATTTCGAGCGTCTAATTGATGATTACTTGCCAAATACGCAATATTCCACGTACTTCTCAAAATGCGGTAGCGAGCTGCTGTCGGTCCATTTGTCATAGAGTCAGTCATCTGAGCGTATCTGCCGCATATGAGACGCAGACGAGCGCCCTGACTTGACTAGTGGAACGAGTACATTCAGTCTCTGATTCGGAGCTGGCCAAAGGCAGAGTTGGATCCGGATTGGCTCCACTAGTATCCGCGGTTAATGCTACTTAATTCGCTCGGTGTAAGTGATGCGTTAAGGGTTAGCCTATAGGTCTAGAAGCGCAGTTCACACCCTCAGCTAGGCCCTGGCTTTGAACAGGCTGCTGAAGAAGTTTCTAGAGCCTTCCTTGCGGTTGTGCAATCAATCTTCAGTATCGGACATTTGCAATTGGATCCGAAATGGCGCGGGGCGGTGTGTTAAACTAGTTGCTTCTCGGGCTCGGGCATACGAGTAACGTTATCGGGTTGCACTGCTAGTGTAATTCTGCGATACATCGACGTGGTCATAGTTTCTGATCCATTCTCATCGGTCCAAACCTCGACGTTAGGCGAACGAGCAAGGGCTCGTTGGTAGGTCGATACGCCTGCGCGTGAGATGCTAGTAGCCGCCACATACCACATAGGAGCTAGTGTTTACTAGCCGCTGCATTGTATGGGATCTAGTGAATCCGGAGACGCTGGCTATCAAAGGAAACCGAATCCGGGAAGAGGTTGTCCTATCGAATATATTCCTTGGGCTGGCTTTGCTCGCGGAGATTGTTGTCAGGATATCGCGTATAATATTTGGTAGCCTTTTTCTATAAAACAGTAATCTGCAATATTAGTAGCAACAGTAGTTGAATGTTTTCTCCATAGGCGCTATAACACTGGATGTAGGCCTTGCAGTATCTATTATGATGATTTCGACATACGACACAATACCCTTAATTGGATGGACCACACCCACCACAACTTTTATACCATTCAAGAGTGGACGGAGTTAAGAAGGTATAGTAGGTAATAGAAGGAGGAGTAGCATTCGGTAGTGCAGGATTGCCGTATGCCGAGTCATAATATAGCAAGGACCAGTCCCGTTTCGCGGAGAAATCTCAAGGTATCGATTAATGTTGTCAGAGATCAACGATATCTGCGTAGCACTCCGCACTCGGCATAATCGCAACACCCATCATACTTGTTCACACCACAAGCCCCGAAGAATTTAAGCATGCCACTTCTGCGGTAGGGATGAGTCCCAGTAGGGCCGCGATCGGGCTATATCATCTATACGGACGTGGGGAAAGATTAGCGCCTCGACAGTTCGGACACTGTGCACGATTTGCAGGGCAAACAAAAGAAAAAAGAGGTTGTTTCGTGGTGCTGGTGCTGGAAATTCTGGCGGCAACAGCAAACTGCCGCTTGAGGGTGGCCCCCACACAGTACCACAGCACATGGGCTGGATGGGGTTGCCTATCTGTCAAGCGAAGGGCGTAAAATTGACAAGTTCATGTCGACAGCCTGCTGGCGCTATGCCGCCCATCCTTGCCTCTGCGTGCCCCGGCTCCGGCTGAGGCTTGCTCCACCGGCTCAGGCTCATGACTCTGTCCTCACTGGCTCCAGCGCCATGCCGCACCGCTTATGGGAGCCACAAAGCCCGTTGGAGATGGGGCTCTTTCGCCTTTTGTATGGAGGGGCCCTTGCTGGGGATCGCGTGGATAGCAGAACCGCCTGGGTACGGGCTCGGTAGGACACCGATGAACAAAACTGGCACCGGATCCGCCTTGCTTCGAGCCATGCTTCTCTTATTATTGCAAACTCGAGAGCAGCTTTTCAACACCAATAATTCAATTGAATCATTGTTTTCCTTATTGCAAGATAGACTTGGCTTTGGTCGTTACTGTTTCGTCGCAAATTCTTAGCTGAGAACTGGAGCAAAAGGTGGGACGGTCATCTGGGGCAACTTCTCTCCTCTCCGTCGATTCGTCTTGACCAAGACCCTGCGCGCCCTTTGCAAGTCATTCTGCGGCCTCTGGTTGGATGCAAGCCGCACGCCTTTCTTCTTGCTTGGAGTAAGACGGCGCGCGCCCTTTCACATAAACTACCAACATGACCTCCATCGACGAGCTGGACGAGTATGTCAACTGGGACAACGCTGGGGCAGCTGCCTATCCCCCTGTACCTAACATGTCGTCTACCGGAAACCCTGCCGACGATGACATTGGTCTCGTCCTTGAAAATGTCAATGAGGATGACTTCAGCTTCTGCGCTCTGCAGCACTTTGAACACAACAACTTCGCACAGGTGCCAGGAGTCGCCGAGCCTACCTCTTTGGACGTGACCGAAGCCTTGCTTTGGGAGACTCCAGAGAACCCTTGTGCCCACTGTGTCTTGGGCGGATACGCATGCAAAAAAATCCGAGAGGGTATTCACAAGGGCTACTGCACCAGTTGCGTTGCTCTTGGGCTTGAATGCAGCTTTGGAGGTGTCATCCCTGAGAGTCTGAACCCTGAGTCCACCAGGCTTTCCTGGTCTTCTACCGAGATGCCCAACAACGCCATCACTCAGGAAGAGCTGATCAACATCCAGCCAGTGAGACCACTCGGCACTCCTTCTTTCCTGGACTTGATGAATCTGCAGACAACTGGTCCAATGGAAGATAGCATTGCCAATGCTAAGGCGGGAACTCCGCCTAAGATTGGAGCAAGATTCTCACGGGAGTCAGTCCGCATTCTCAAAAACTGGCTGTCAACCCATAACAGACATCCTTATCCAAGTGATGAGGAGAAAGAAATGCTTCAACGCCAAACAGGCCTAAACAAAACCCAGATCACTAACTGGTTAGCAAACGCGCGGCGACGTGGCAAGGCTCAGCCTCCTCGGTCTACCTCGCCCCACGTTGGTAATCTGTCTGCTTCAATCGATATACCGCGGAGACGAGGAACGCCAGCTCTCGAATCCATGAATCCCCTTCAGCGTTGGGAGCACTCTCCTCCTGAACATGAACCGGCTTCCGTGACAGCTATTGCTAGGGCTGTGACAGCGTCGTCTTCGTCTGGAATATCCTCTGGACTCAACAGCCCTTATAGCTTCAACTATACAGATGACGGCTCCAACAGGTCACTCTGCAACCAGTCCTCTGCCAGCAGTGTAGGAACATCTCACTCAAGCAATGGTTCCCTTCATTCTGCGTTCTCTCATGGCTCTCGTAATTCTTGGGGCTCGTTCGGCTCTGCCCCCTTCTCTACCAAAGCAAGACGGCGAAGGAGGCGAAGGGCAGCGCCCGGCAACGAGGGAGGTTCAACCAGCCTCTCTGTTCCTCTGAAAACTTTCCAGTGTACCTTTTGTACAGAGACTTTCAGAACCAAGCATGACTGGCAGCGCCACGAGAAATCGCTTCACCTGTCGCTGGAGAGATGGGTGTGTGCACCAGACGGCCCTCGGGCTGTCAACCCGGAGAACGGGCTACTATGCTGTGTGTTTTGTGGCGAGGTTAACCCAGACGATGCCCATGTAGAAACTCACAACCACTCGGCGTGTCAAGAGAGGTCTCTAGAAGAGAGAACCTTTTACCGAAAAGATCACCTGAACCAGCATCTTCGACTGGTCCACAATGTCAAATTCATGGAATGGGCAATGAAGGCCTGGAGAGTAGCAACTCCTGAGATTCGGTCGAGGTGTGGTTTCTGCGGCATTGTGATGGATACTTGGACAATCCGAGTAGACCACCTTGCAGAGCATTTCAAGACTGGTTATTCCATGGCGGACTGGAAGGGTGACTGGGGTTTTGAAGTACCTGTGCTAGACATGGTCGAGAACTCGATTCCTCCTTGTATGAGACCATTACAGTATCCTATAGATCAGATCAAGGCGTCTAACTTTTGAAATATAGATTTGATTCATCATGAGCGAAAATCCCCTCTGCCGTATAATGCCAGCCAATCGCCGCCAGAATCACCTAGGAATGCCTACGAGTTGATTAAACTGGAGTTGGCCTACTTTGGCAGCAACTTTTGGGACACGCACGGCCGCGCACCGACCGAAGACGACTTGACGCTCGAAGGATGCCGTATCATTTTCGCCTCTGAGTTGCTGTCTTTACAAGGCATTGCGACACAAGCCTCGTGGCTTCGTGACATTGTCATGAGCCAGGAACCAATTGTTAAACAAGCTAGGTTTGGTCCACTCCGTGGTGCAGCAGAAAACAGGCTTCAGACCCTGAAAATTAACGGCAAGGATAACTTGTTCGAGGAATGCCCCATGGAGAGGCAGCTTCACGAATATGTCAAGGCCAAACAACTACTGGGACTAACGCCCATGGACGACGAGCTTCAAGAAGAAGCACGCATGATTGTGGGAAGGGTCGAAGAAGTGTGCACTCATCCTTCTGAAGCAGTTGCCAACTGGCTTCTGCGACTGATTACGGCATCGACAAACTGGCTAGAGGGCTTCCGTCGGCGTGCGCATCTGCCTCGAAGCGAAGACGTCCAACATAAGTTTATACGGTCGACAGATCCGAACTCGATCGACTCCACAATTCATAACTATTCAAGGCTGGAAACAGAATTGGCGGCATTCCTCAGAGAAGAGCGCGCAATGGGCAGAGAGCCCACAGATCATGAGTTGCAGCGGCAGGCTCGTATTATAGTCTATGAATTCGATGATGGATGGAACCAGACTGTGGCGGATAACCAAGAGTGGCTTGCAGCTTTCAAAACACGGAATCATCCTGATAAGACTCCTAGCTCAGTTTCAACGAGTTCACCAAAGGCTCCTCGGGTGACCAGCAAGCCAGCTGAGAAAGCAAAAAACCCTCTTTCTACTACTCCGCCGAACCCCTTTTCTGAATTTCAGGCTCGGCTTGATGAGAATGGCAATCACTTCAGGTCCTTCCAGTATTTCCTCAACGATGCCAACTGCTACAGAAGGCTAGAGAAGGAGCTCAAGAGGTGGGTCGTATCTACCATGTCGCCAAACAATCCGAACCGGCACGTGCCCTCGGATGAGGAGTTGCAATACCAAGCTCGGTGGATCTTATATGACGAGTGAGTTCCTCTGATCTGCTTTTAGATGAGTTGATATTAACGAGCGTTGTAGTGATGATCCATGGAACTATACCGCTGCCGACAACGCAGAATGGCTTCATCGTTTCAAAAGAGACACTGGCATAATCCAAGACTCTGGTCCCGGTCTGCCACCAGGCTACGCATGGGCGCTGGAGCAAGGCGGAACAGGCTTTGCGCCGCCATATGCAATTCTTGGGGATCACGACCCAGTTGATAATGACGTCGAGGTAGCGATGCGAACCGGGGCTAAGGCAATCACGGCGGGACACTCGGCCGTCAACAGCTGGATGGAAGACCTGACGTCGTCTCCGGGTCGCAAACCAGCTGTTATTTTCTGTTCTCGTGAACTGGAATGGGGTTTGCAGCAATATTGCAAGGCATACTTCATCGATACAGGCTTTTTGCCTTCGGACATGGCGTTAAAAGCCAAGGCAAGAGAGATTCTCAAGACTGAAACAACCGCCGCAGACGATCCTGTTCTCTTGGATAAGTTCAAGACGTGGTTGATCACCAGGCTGCCACAGTTGGCATCTGGAGAGCCCATCCAGCAGAAAAACAATGCTATCGACAACCTTCCCTCTGCTGTGCCCACGAATATGGACATCAATATCTCTGATGCTGAGATTGGTGATATACTCAAAGATATGGATTTCGACTTTGGATTGGGGACAATGGAAGGAATTGAGCACGATGGAGGTGTCAGTTTGAACGCGACATTTCCTGGAGAACCGGAGCCTTCTGTGCATGAGATCGTAAATGACGATAATTGATGATGGATAAAGAATGGCGCTGATACATTTTGTCTCTTTTTCCTTGGTCTTTCTGTTTTTTTTTTTTTTTTTCCATATACCACTCTTGCATAAAAATGTATAAACAAAGATGAGCATTTATAGTCGCATTTTGGATAACGTATGAGGTGTTTCATTTTTGCGCGAAATTTGAAGTTTGAAGATAGCATGAAAAGCAAAAGAGTATACATATAAGCATTAGCAAATTGAAATCTGAATTAAATTGGAGAGTTTCGGAAGATTGGTGACGACGAAGATTGAAGAAGGAACACATTTGAACTATTGAGAGAAAATATTCAAAGTACGAGTTGTATGTTAAGTGGTATGGCACCAAGGCAGGTGCGACAAGAGGACATTGGAAAGTCGAATAGGAAGGCTCGCAGGCACGCTATGGCAGTCGGTACAGCCTTGTTATTGATAGGTACCAATAACAAGGCTGTACCTATTTGTCATAGACTCAGGTTTAGACGACAAATAATAGCCGGATTACTGGTAGTAGTTGCTGAAAACCATTTTATGTTATCATGATCTTACGTTTTTTACGCCTTACTCAGCTCCGTCAGCTATAAGCATTCCTGCGATCGCTCAGCTCTCACTCAAAATATCACGAGACATCGATGCATGAGCCAAATTCGCGTCTTTACTAAGAAGGCTGCCTAAAATAATTTGTATTATTGATGAGTATTGCTATAGATATCCATAGCCTATATGTCGCAATCCTTGTACCCAAGATATATCTCATCACCTCCCTGGTCAGCCCACGCACGACTCAAGTCTGGCAGCTGAATTTGTAAGTCAGGCCACCTAAGCTCTGACTATTTGTATTATAGTGTTCTCTAGGTGGCACGAGTATTGTGAAATTAAGCTGCGCAGCTATCGAACGTATAAGTGGGAACGCGAATAAAGGTAAAATTCCATAAACTGGGGCATGAGGCGTGGAGCGTATCTGACAGCGGCTCCTGCGTCTTGTTCTCCGCAACTTTTGTATTTGACGCTTCCAACCAACTGCCAGCAAACAAGAAAGTAAAAAGAAATCTTGCCTCTACCGAGTGTGAAGCATAGATAAGATACCTACCTATCTTACAATCGGTAGATGTAATGAAACATGCACGCGTAGCACCTGGCGAAGAACCGAACTAATAATAGCCCAATATCGAGCCTAAATCGGCATTTCAGTTCAATCCAAATCCCCTCGTAGCCGCTATAAGCTCAGCGCACGGGCTCCAGCTAGCATCTCGGGCGCTAGTTAGCCCAGTGTCTAAGACACCAACTGGCTTGATGCAGCAGACTGGTAGGGATGCAATAACCGTTAGCCCTGACAAATATAGCAGGTTGATCCAGCTGATGCCGCGCGTTAGTGGGCTCAGCCAACAGCATTTGCTGAAGAAGAGCTCTATGGCGACTCAATCTCGCTTTGCTGTCCTATCGACCTCGGAATCATTGGTTGAGATGATGAAGCCCGCCTCTAATCGCCATGTTTCCGCCCTCGCCTCCGTGCCAATAAGCCATGTTCCACCAGCTCGCCTATAAGGCCATTTGTACCTGTAAACACGTGCCACAAGCCCGATTCCGAGCTGCGGGTGTGCCGCTCCCATAGCTTTGGTAGCCTTGCCCGTTTCCTGCTTCACTCAGAACTTCTTGTGAGGCCTCACCCTCCTCAACCTCTGAGCTGGGTCCATTGCTTATCTATAAGAGCAGAGGAGAGAATTGCCGCGAGTTGTTGGATACAGATCAGGGCAAAGAAGAGGATAGAGAGCTTGAGAGGACAAGATCACCGTCTCGTCTCACTTCAGAGCTACTTGTCGATCCTGGAGGCATGCATTGTCCTACCTACACACATACACGTACCTTTTGCTTCAACAATCAATGCACGCGCTCCAGGTTAAGACTGCGATGAGCCTCGATATTTGACGACTCTTTTCTCTCTCTTTTCTCTCTTTTCACTGTACTGACAGTCGAGGCATCTTCCGCCACCATGCCAACCTACCTATGTCACGGATTTCGTTGGACTCGCAGGCTAATCCGCATCTTCGTCATCCTCGAAGATCTGGAAGACGCCGCATCGGGTTGGATAGTCGGTCGCGACACCTCCGCAGCCATCCTTGAATGCATGAGCACCAAATTCGATTACTTGCCCCAACGTCTTCCACACCAGCCCGATGAAGAGCAGTCGGAACAATCCAAACAGCAATCCGAGCCTGAGGAGGAGCAACCACCGCCAGAGCAAGCAGAGAAGAAGCTTTTGCATCAGGATGATGATTTGACCGTGCCGCCCTCTCGTGTCCCCGACTCCGAAGATAGTGTCTTGGTCAACCAGACATCTGCGGTGAAGCTATTGGAGGAGCACGACCCAGAAGAAACATCCATGTCAACGCGCCCATTTGCCTATGTCGCAGACCACGTTATTCGCATAGATTTGAGCGCCAATGTCTCGGAGGAAATTGCCAAATATGATGCTCTGGTCAAAGAACGGAATGAAGGCAATTGGTTCGAAAGGCTCCGCGACGAACTGCAAGCTGGCGCCTCCATTGGGTGGTACGTTGTTGTCAATGGAGATGAAGAGCGTGCCGTGCCTGAATATGACGATGAAGACGACGATGAGAGCGATGCGACTGAGCAAGGCAAAGGAGGCGACGAAGGGGAAAGCGAGTCACAGCCTGAGCAGCCGCGAAACAAGGAGCGTTCACAAGCACCCAGGTTAACTGAACAACCGCACTCTCTACGGCACAAGATATCTCGCGCAGGCTTACGGCGTTTGTTTAGCAAGAAGGAAGCTCCTGAGTGACGAATGGGCCGTATATTCCTGCGCCTATTGAATGGCTTAAGGGCGATACTAGGGCCGCTTGGGAGAATGACCGTTTGGGCGTTTTTTATTGGGCATGATGAGTATCATATAACTATGTATTGTTATCAAATATCATAATAACGAGTGTAGCAACATGAAATTTTAATACTACATGTAAGTTGCGACCAGGAGTCACCAATTGGTTGTGAAAGCTGTGGAACGTAGGAGCGTGTGTGTTAGCAGATGCTGGGACTTACCGCAACTAAGCCTAAGTGGCACGCACATCAAAGCAATACAACATATACCAGCATCACACGCAAAAAAGTAAAAAGGAAGCCATAGTGCAGCATATTAATGTGCAGAATTTCATTGCATCCTTGCAGCCGTGTAAGTGTTTTCGGTGGTTCGGTAGAAGCAGATGACGTCGTCCCGACACTGTCACGTGTAAGAGATTATAGGAGCTGGGAGGTACCTATCGCGAAATTATGGCAGGGGGGCATTTTTATACCAGGAGCCGCATCTTCTCCCTCAAACACATTCCGGGATCGCCAATTCATTCCCTTATTGGGAGCGGATACGGAGATCTTGAGAGGGAGGAATAGAAGAAACGAAAGAAAGAAGAAAGAAAAGGGAGACGGGGGACAAGAAGAAAAGCAGCAGCATCTTATAGAGACAATCTGTTGCTTTACTATCGCATGGCGACAGCCCTCGACAACCAACGACGCCCTTGCGCACATCGTATAAGTCGCCTCCTTTTATAACGATTTTCGCACCAATGGCCTACCACGTACACCGCGATGAATCTCCGTTCTTTGCCCAGACGGGGCAGGAGCTCAACCTCGACGACAGCGACATCTACGACGAAGATGAAGAAGATGAAGATCTGCGGTCCCAGGTCGGTGGTAGCAGCTCGGAGACGTTCGAGATGGTCAGCAGCACGGGCAAAAGACGAGAGGACCAATATGCTATAGGAGGAGGGGGCAGCCACAGCAACGAGCGGCTCGTGGAAGGAGATTACGTCGATGCCGGGCCGTCAACATCGGCAGCGGTTGGGAGAAGCGGTCGTTTGAGCGCCAGCTCCGTGGAGAGCTTCCAGCTATATACGCCGGACGAGGAATTGACTGTGAGGCGCAAGTTTGATCGCAAGCTGGTGCTCTTCGTGGCACTTCTATACATGTTGAGCTTCCTCGACCGATCCAGTACGTGATTAGCCGCTCTCCCCCCAGATTCACATATCGCCTATTGTAGTTGAGTTGGAAGAAGCTAACAAAAAGCTCAGATATCGGCAACGCTCGCATCGCCGGCATGGACGAAGACCTACAGTCCGACCCCCCTCGCGACAACTGGTACGAATGGGCTCTCACGTCCTTTTACATTGCGTACATTGCGTTCGAGTGGATGTCCCTCTTGTGGAAACTCATCCCTGCGCACATCTACGTCTCGGTGCTGGTCATGACGTGGGGTATAACGGCGTCGCTGCAAGCCATTACCATCTCATACCCGATGCTCATTACACTGCGCGTTCTGCTGGGCATAGGAGAGGCTGGGTTCACAGGAGTTCCATTCTACCTGAGCTTCTTTTATAAGAGGCAGGAATTAGCTTTCCGCACAGCCATCTTCATCTCTGGTACGTTTCATCCCCGCTCCTATAAAAAAGCATATGTTTGTTTCTAACATGATTTCTTCAGCCGCACCCCTCGCGACAAGTTTCGCATCGACGCTCGCATGGCTCATCGTTAAGGTCGGCCAGCTCAGTCCCATCGCCCCTTGGCGTCTCCTCTTCCTCATCGAAGGCTTTCCCTCAGTAATCGTCTCCGTCATCGCCTGGAGCGTCATCCCAGACTCTCCCCAGACAGCCCACTACCTCACCAAGCGCGAGAAGAAGGTAGCCCGCCTTCGCCTCCGCCATGAAATACCCTCAGCTTCTTCGTCAAAAGCCAACAAAAAATCAACCAGTCTCAAGGCCAAAGAGATCCTATCCGTCCTCCGCGATCCCATCGCCTGGATCACGCCGGCCATGTTCTTCCTCACCAACATGGCCTACTCCTCCCTCCCCGTCTTCCTCCCCAAAATCCTCACCGAAATGGGCCACGACAATCTCACCGCCCAAGCTCTCAGCGCGCCTCCTTACCTCCTCGCCTTCCTCATCGTCCTCTTTACCGCCCACATGTCCGATCGACTCGCCACGCGAACCACTCCCATCGTCTTCCACGCCCTCTCCTCATGTCTCGGCTACACCATCCTTGCCTTATCCAACGTCCTCCACATCCCTCCTTTTGTCCGCTACCTCGCAGTCTACCCCGCCGCTATCGGCTTCTTTAACGTCGTCACCCTTGTCATCGCCTGGAACATCAATAACCAGGCCAGCCAGAGCCGTCAGGGCGGCGGCTTCGCTCTCATGCAGGTCATTGGCCAGTGCGGACCTCTTATCGGCACGCGCCTCTATCCCGATCGCGATGCGCCGTACTATACTAGCGGAATGCGAACATGCGCAGTGGCCATGCTCAGTGTGGCCGTGTTGGCCGTGTTGCTCCGCTTCTACTTGAAGCGTCAGAATCGCAAAATGGACGAAGCTGAGAAGGAGAGACAGGCAGACGGCTCTACCGTCGAAGAAGAGGGCCTGGTTGTGCCTGGAAAAAAGCGAAGATATGCAGATAAGTTTCGATACATGCTGTAAAGAAAGCAGAGTTGTTATTGGGATGGTGTACAACCTATGATGTTGGTCACTAGAGCTTGGAGTTGGTGGGATTTTGATTAACTTTTCTCTTGCATATTTACGAGCGTTATGTAATAAGACAGACAGCCTCTACACTCATAGAATGAGTATAATACCTACTTCTTCCTATAATATAGACCGTCGCGTCTTTCCTCATGCCTACTCTATGATAACATCCCCACCGCGCCTCTATGAGCGTCGACTGCGTCATCCGTGAGAATGAGGAGCACCGCCCCTGAAATTCATCCATTTAGGCGCTTCATATCGGCTTACGCCGTCCCTCCACCAGTCCTCATTTGAACACACCTTGCGCTCTGTCGAAAAGGTTCCGTAGTCCTTTTTTGGTTCTCCTTGGCCGGGGAACGCATTCTGGGTCACTCTGCGATGGCGAGCTCTCCACGCCTCAAAGATCCCTCGGTCCTGTCGAGTCTGGTGCCTCCACTTCAGCCGGGCCATGTTAAGCCTCTGGCTACCTTGTCGGTAAAAGTCGTTGGCCCATTTCCGTATATCGAATCTCGGGCGCTTAGAAAGGGAATTTGTCAGGCTGCGAAGAGAAAATGCGGATGCCTTGCGCTTGGACTGCCTGTGAGGGTGTCCATGATTCGCGGGTGCGCTTGACGATCTGATGGCAGGATCAGGGTTCTCAACCCGATTAGTGGCTTCCTGGGTGCCGTCAAGCTGGCCTTTTATGTGTTCAGCATTTCCGCGAGTGAGCCCTCCCTTGCTCTTTGCTGAAGCCGGAGTAGAAGGCAGGAAGTGCACTCCAGTAGGACTCGGTTGCTGCGAGGCGGAATCGCAGGGGAGAACCTCAGCGCTCTCCGACAGTTGGTACTTATTGTATGATGCTACTCTTGGCCGAAGCTGGCCCTGCCACTGAATAATGGCTGCGACTGCATCCTCCGTAGCTTCAGGAGGGACGGTGCTCGTGCTCTTGTCGAAGTCTCCGTCTGACGACAGAGTAGAGCGAAGATTCGAGAGTCGATCATTGGCCTTGCTGAAGCGAGACAAATCCGTAAGACTTAGCTTATTCGGACGGAGCATTGATTCTGGAGACTGGACTCTGGTAGATGCATGACCTTGGGAGGGATACGAAGAAGACGTGTTGCGAAGGTAGCGGTTGATATTCTCGATATCATCTGTCAGGGACGGAGAGGGGTCCGAAGTATCAAGCCTGAGCTCATCAATCATCCTGAGAAAGCGATCGCTGCTTTGCGATATGGCTTGAGGCGACGACATTGCAGGGCTGCTGAGCAAAGAAGAGGCATGGTCTTCATCATCTACATCTTCACTGTTATGGGGGACTGGGGGCGATTTGATGTCTTTCCACTATCGAGTATGAAGACCGCCCTTTCCCGTGCCCGGCAGCATGGCAGAATGGTGCCAGTACGGAAGAGACTTGATGCCCCAAGTTTCAGAGTCTGCAGGATCAAATTCAAGAACGTCTTCTGCCTCTGTATCTATGGCTATCGGCTTTGGCTTGGATTTTTTGCAAGACTCTGCATCGTCATCGTGGCCTGGCTCCGTTTCGGCTGGCTTTATTACTTCAGGAGAGCATGATTGTGACTGAGATCGAATTGTGGGAGGGCCAAAATAGAATGGGCTTGGTTGTTTGTATCCAAAGCTATGGCTGCCAGGAAACGCGGCTCCAAGAGGAGGAGGATTGCGGCGTGAAGGAAGAGTTGAGTAATGAAGCATGGTAGTGATACTGAGCAACGACTTGATATCGGTGGCTGTGAACAAGAGATAATCGTGCTATAAAGCGAGAAATCATACGAGCTTATAATTGTATTGATCAAAGGAAATGATTTGGTATTATATTTATCTGGCTATTCATCTGCATTTAAAGCGGATGCGCGTTAAAAGCAAGCAAGGCCAAGAACTTCCTTCTGTTTGATACAGGTTAACGTTGTTCGCGAAGGAGCAATTTGGGCAGCCAATCCGGTGTTGCAGTTTTCTTCAAACTTTTGACTATATAAGAGGAATTATCGACCCCGCTTTTCAACCAGTGATGGGTTCAAGTCTACAACTGGCTTCATGGTCTAGTGGTATGATTCCTGCTTCGGGAAAATAACCTGAAGTCCCCGATTCTTCAGAATCGCCTTTGCAGGAGGCCCCGGGTTCGAATCCCGGTGAAGCCCCATCTTTTTTGCGTTTTTTTATAACTTTTGGCATTTTTAAAAGAGTGTTTTTTTTTCTTATCTATATCTCAGCAACTCGGCGCAGATTCTTGAGCCTCATGTTGTGTTGAAATGGGATTTCCATGACCGTGGCTGCTCTGTCTTGATAAGCATTGCTCATCAGGTGCAGCCATTTTTGGGTAAAGGCTCCCTCCCTCCTTGGTGCGACAGCGCGGCGCCAGCTCTTCCGATGCGAGGCGACTTCGACTCTGCTGGACCCCGCTGTAAAAGCCCGCTGCAGACCGACGACGCAATGCGCTGACAAACGCTGAAGCCACGCTGCGTGCCTGTACCGACGCTGTGTTATAGGCGCTGCAGCTTCCCTAGCGCTGGATGCGGCTCAACCCACAGCGCTCCTCCTCGTCACAAGGCGCCTTCATCAAGGGCCCCTCCCTCCTCGGCCCTCTGGCTCGTCTCTTCCCCCAGACCATCCCATCGTCCGCTGTCCATCTGCCCAAAACTCCAACAGCCACAGACCCTTTTTTCCCTGGCCTCGCCCTTCGTTTCCTCCTGCGCGCCCGACCGACTCGCCTGGCCGATCCTTGCCGAAACGGACGCCGCTTCTAGAACGCCGTGCACTGTCCACTTCTTCGCTGCTGGTGTTGTGTGCGTGTGTGTTTCCTGATCGACCTCCCACCTGAATTGCCTTCCTACCGATCTACCGACCTACGTATTGTGCGTGTCACCTTGTCGTTTTTTTCTTATTTGGTCCCGCCCCTCCTCTCTCCCCTTGGGGCCTTACACTCTCGGTACCGCCCGAGTCTACCCTGTTGCTCGGGACACTTGTTTGTCCGCCTTGACTCGAAGAACTTGAACTCATACGTGGTGGCAGCCTCGGCATTCTGATATCGCTGCGACAACAGACGCTCCGAAACGAGGGGCAACCACCGATCCAACGAACAGAAGCACGAGATCTAGGCGCAAACGCCTCAGACACCGGAACTGCGAGAAACAAATACGACTCATCGGCCGATTGCGCAATATTACGCCGGGACTTTTGGATCTGATATCCTCACCGCGGCGCCCCTCCTTCCACCTTTTGGGTATAGACTTGTGTTCTTCCAGCGAGCAAGCACCGCCTCCTTTTTCGATTATCTCAGGACTTTTGCATTCGCCTTAACCGAATTATGGGTAAATCGTGAGTGACGCTGCGCCATCCCCTTCTTTACCGTCTTTTATTCGCGTACCACAAACAGAGATGGGACAGGAGCATTTGAAAATGCGAGAGGAGCGGGAAATAAGGAAGACTGGCTACATAAGCCTTTGCAATTATGCTGCCCTCTGTCGGAGCTGACCGGCGCATACACATCATCACCACCACCATAATCGAGAACCAGTCTCGTGCGTTAGGCTGACATAGATCAACCTCTCTCTCTTTCTAGACAGTCAAAACTCTCTCAGGAGCAGCTCGCCGAGCTTCAAAAGTCAACCCACTTTGATAAGAAGGAGCTTCAGCAATGGTACAAAGGTAAGCGGCGTCGATATGGGGAGATGGAGAAGATCAATAGTCTCTCTGTCCCTTGCTCACTTCGACGAGCCTCTGATTCTGACGTTATGGTCTCTCAAAAATAGGTTTCCTAAAGGACTGCCCGTCGGGCATGCTCTCCAAAGAAGAGTTTCAAAAGATCTACCGACAGTTCTTCCCGTTCGGGGACCCGAGTTCGTTTGCAGATTATGTATTCAATGTATTCGATAGCGACAAGTCTGGTAGTATTGACTTCAAGGAATTCATCTGCGCCCTAAGTGTTACCAGCAGGGGTAAGATGGAGGACAAACTGGACTGGGCGTTTCAGTTGTACGACATTGACGGCGACGGCAAAATAAGTTATGACGAGATGCTTCAGATTGTAGAGGCAATCTACAAGATGGTACGAGACAGATGATCTTGGGCTTTGCCTTCGTTCTTTGCGCTTTGGATCTTTGTCATTATTAACACAGAGTGAATTCTAGGTTGGCTCCATGGTCAAACTGCCCGAAGACGAAGATACGCCCGAGAAGCGAGTACGAAAAATCTTCCGCATGATGGACAAGGATGAGAATGGCAGCCTGGACATGGAAGAGTTCAAGGAGGGAAGCAAACGGGATGAGACGATTGTTTCGGCGTTGTCTCTATATGACGGGCTTGTGTAAACTGTTCAACTTTGCTCCGGTTCTTTTATTTTTTTATTGTTTCCATTTTTTTTTTCTGCTGTTATTTTTTTTTGGTATCCGGGCGACTGGTATTCTATGAAGGAAGCTCTGCCGTGTGTATGGTTTTGCCTAGCTTCTGATGTTTGCTCCCTTCTTACATAGTTTCCTCCTTTGTTTGGGTCCCTACGCTTCTTTGAGGATGATTGTCTGGAGGGGGTGGACAGGATAAGGGTGTATTGGGCTCTGCTGTGAACTAGAGAGGGAACAATAAGGCGAAAATATGGCTGCCGGGTGTGATTGTCATATGGGTGTTTTTTTTGTTTATATCCGTATTTTTGTCTTTTGTCTATGAGTCGGTTTTTTGCTTGACTGGTTTACATAGCCTCGTGAATCTGCGTATTGACACCGAGAGTAAATCCAACATATTCATTCGAGCATCCTCTAGTGAGTTGAGTGAGTTGATGTGCATACATATCCTGATCAACAATACAGATGGATCTTGAATGGCCCGACAGATCCGCGTTAGACAAGCTTTTAGTGCACAATAAGGATTGATAAAGATCTGACTGCAGCAAAAGTCTTGACTTAATACTCTTTCTTACATGTACTCGTATTGGTGCTAGCAATTCGATTTGTGAGCACATGTAGAAAGTGGGGCAGAGCGCTATCCCAAATAATACTGGAAATTGTGCTGGCGCTTCCCTTTTTTTTTCTCTCATGCGAGATATTAATCACGAGGATGGACTTTTCTTCTGCTTCTTCTTTTCGGTAGCATTCTGAGTATGGCGTATTTCTGAACCTTTTGCAAAGCGTTGGTGGTTTTTTTTTTTTTTTTTTTTGGTGTATCCGTCGTCTGTTTTCTTCTTTTTTTATACTTGGATTGTTGTACTACAAGGTGGACTCGGACATCAAGTTCTAATGGCTGACCCTCTCCTGGAACTCATCTCCCGTCTTGAAGATGAGATTCAGGACCCTGATGAAGGTACATTATTTTCTCTGAACTCTGTAACTCAATTAAATCCTTCATTGCTGACATTTTGTTTCTGTGGCTAGAGACATTTCTTCTCTACTCCAACGATATCCCATCTCAAGGTCTAGGCTTTATCGACTCTCACGCCTCAGTCCTAGACCTCCAGCTCAACGGAAGAGACATCACCATTCATCAATCTCCCGGTGTATTGGCATCGTCTCGCAAAGGCGGCACCACAGGATCAGGTCAGTAAATTCATACATGCATATGTATACATGAGCAAGTCTTTTATGTGTAACAATATCATTACGTGAAACCCAACAACAGCTAACAAACAACCCAACAATCAGTCTTATGGAAAATCACCCCACTCTTCGCAGAATGGCTCTCCTCCCCTTCAAACCTCCTATTCAATACAATCCTCGCAACCTCATCATCATCATGCTCCATCATTGAACTCGGCTGCGGCATCTCCCCCCTCAACGCCCTGAGCCTCTCCTCCAAAGTCTCGCGCTACATCCTCACCGACCAACCCTACGTCCAGAAACTCGTGCTGCAAAATCTCGCCGAGAACAAAGTTGCAACAAAAGGAGGTGGTAAATCCAACAAAAAGGCGGGCTATAAATCCCCCAGTCCTTCTTCTTCTTCTCACAACACAGCTGCGGATGTTCACTTTCAAGTCCTCGACTGGGAGACTTCTCAAGTCACTCCTTCACTTACCAACTCTTCTTCGGTATCTTCCTTCGACGCCATCATTGCTTGCGACTGTGTCTTCAACTATGCTCTGATTCAGCCCTTTGTGCAGACCTGCGCTGATATCTGCAAACTACGCCAGTCGGACAATTTCTTGGAAGGCGAAAAACTCTCGCCGTGTCTATGCATTGTAGCACAGCAGCTGCGAAACGACGACGTCTTCAATAGCTGGCTGGTTGCCTTCAAAGAGCATTTCCGGGTGTGGCGAGTACCTGGAGAAATGATGCCAGCAGCGCTGCGTCCAGAGGCGGGTTTTGTGGTTCACATTGGGATTCTGAAAGACTCATTCTAAAGTATCAACCATATTCACTTCATCAAGAGGCGTCATTTTCTACTATTCACAAATGATATCAGAGAAACAGTTTTGAGAATCGAAATGGATCGTGTTTTTCAAGCAACTAGGCAAAAACTAAGTAAAGCTCTCTGTCTCATATAAACAACGCAATTCCTTTTTGATGCATGGCCCTCGGCCGATATGACTCGCTAAATAGGAGCCCATATCCACTAACCCTTCCTTTTGTCATATCAACCCGCACTGGGCCTTTTAATGATAGACTCGACGTGACTATTCGTCTTTTAAGATATCATAAAATGAAGAAAAAAGAAGCCAAAAAGAGAAATTAAAAGGAGATTTAGCAAAGGGTAAACAAGAGGAAATAAGAAGAAACCAAGAGGCACACGAAACTACCACTCCAGAGGCTCCTTCTTCTCCTCTCCGCGATTTGTCTTTGGCACGGGCACTGCCTTGGCAGCCAGTCGGCCGTCCTTGCCTCTCTTGAGGTAGGCAGTGCCATCCAGCCAAGGAGTATGGATTGATCGTCTCTTCTCGAAATCGACAATCTTGTCATTCAGCTGCATTGTCAGGCCAATGTCGTCAAATCCATTGACCAGGCAGTATTTTCGGAACTCCTCAACGTCGAAAGCGCAGATGGTTTCGCCGGCGGCGTTCTTGATGAGCTGGTTGGGCAGGTCAATTTCCACTTCTCTTCCGGCACGACCCTCAGCGGCGATGGTGTCAATGTCGGCCTTGTTGGAGATTTGGATGGGCAGCATGCCGTTCTTGAACATGTTGTTGTTGAAGATGTCGGCAAATGATGGTGCAATGACGGCCTTGATGCCAAAGTCAAGCAGGGCCCAAGGAGCGTGCTCTCGAGATGATCCGCAGCCAAAGTTGGGACCAGTGCAGACCAAAATCTTGGCGCCCCTGTATGGCTCCTGGTTAAGGACGAAACTAGGGTCCTCGGCACCGTCAGGAAGGTAACGCCAGCCGTGGAAGAGAGCTGAGCCCAGACCGGTGCGTTTGATCGTCTTCAGGAACTGCTTAGGAATGATGGCATCGGTGTCGACGTTGGCCCGATCCATAATAGCTGTAATTCCCTTGAGGGAGAGAAACTTGGGCATGCCGGCAGAATCAGTCTTGGGTACCAGGGTGTTGGTGTGTGGCTGGAGATCCTGGGGTTGGTCTCCGATGACCTCTCGCTCATCAGAATCCTCGACACGCTCATCGACGTGAGGGGCCTCAACGGGGGTGGCGGGAGCGATACGGGCCTGAACGTGAGGGCTAGCAGTGTACTCAGTCAGCCTGCGAATATCAGTCAGCCTGCCCGTAATGGCAGCCGCAGCAGCCATGACAGGAGACATGAGGTGAGTTCGACCTTGGGCTCCCTGACGACCCTCGAAGTTTCGGTTGGAGGTACTGGCACAGCGTTCTTTAGGCGACAGGATGTCAGGGTTCATGCCAAGACACATACTGCAGCCAGCCTCTCTCCACTCGAAACCGGCGTCAATAAAGACCTGGTCGATGCCCTCGGCTTCAGCCTGTGTCTTGACAAGACCAGAGCCGGGAACCACCATGGCTCGCTTAATGTTAGAGGCAATCTTCTTGCCCTTGACAACGTGAGCTGCAGCCCGCATATCTTCGATTCTCGAGTTGGTGCAGGAACCGATAAAGACCTTGTCAACGACAATCTCCTCCATGGGAGTTCCCGCGGTCAGTCCCATGTACTCGAGCATTCTGCGACCAGCGGCCTTCTTGGTCTCGTTGGCGAAAGTCTCGGGGTCAGGGACCTTGCCGGTGATTGGGACGACATCCTCAGGGCTGGTACCCCAAGTGACGGTCGGAATGATGTCTTTGGCGTCGATGAACACGTCGACATCGTACTTGGCGCCCTCGTCGGAAGCCAGAGACTTCCAGTAGGCAACAGCTCTGTCCCATTCATCGGAGCCATACTTGGGAGCCAAGGGACGGCCCTTGAGATATTCAAAGGTATGCTCGTCAGGGGCTACCATACCGGCACGAGCGCCACCCTCGATGGACATGTTGCAGATGGACATACGGGCCTCCATGCTGAGGCCTCGAATAACGGAGCCACAGAACTCAATGACAGCCCCGGTACCTCCAGCAGTGCCAATCTTGCCAATGACGTGCAGGACGACGTCCTTGGAGCTGACACCAGGGGCGAGCTCTCCGTCGACCTGGACACGCATGTTCTTGCTGCGCTTGGTGATTAAGCATTGAGTAGCCAGAACATGCTCGACCTCACTGGTGCCGATGCCGAAAGCCAGAGAGCCAAAGGCACCGTGTGTGGAGGTATGGCTGTCACCGCAGACGACGGTGGTGCCGGGGAGGGTGAAGCCCTGCTCGGGTCCAATTACATGGACAATTCCCTGGCGCTTGTCGCCGAGGCCGAAATATGTCAGACCAAACTCCTTGACATTCTCCTCGAGGGTAACGCATTGTGTGCGGGAATCGTCTTCCTTGATGAAGGACGCGATGTCCTTGATGCCTTTTCGGGAGGTGGTGGGGACATTCTAAAAGAAGCACATGCGCGCGTTAGCAACTATGATCGTATCTGATCGCATCTCCACGATGGATGGCTTGGCAGGTGAGACGTACGTGATCGGTAGTGGCCAGGGTGCAGTCCGGTCTGCGGACTTGGCGGCCGGCAGTTTTGAGACCCTCAAAGGCTTGCTGGAGACATGATGTTAGCAAGGCGCATTGCCAATCGAAGATACTGATGCAGGGCTTAAACATACCGGTGATGTCACTTCGTGAACCAAATGTCTGTCTAATCATCTCCCACTCTGATTAGTTCAAAGCCTCACAAAACGCAATGGCAGCACGGCGCAACGAACCAATGTAGAGGAGGATTGTGCCGTCGAGCTTCTCGTCGACAATGTGGCTCGAGAACACCTTGTCGTAAAGGGTCTGCGGCGTTCCTGTTGATACGGGCATTGTGTCGTGGTGTAGTAAGAATAATAGAGAAGGGGAGGATCAAGGATGATGGAGAGAAAGAAGAGCGGCCGAAAGACGCTGCAAATGACGTTTTTCGCTGCACCAAAGGAGGGGCACGGAAGCTCTGGAAAGCTGGAGGTGCTGAAGGCGATAAGCAGTGATGGAGCTTAAAATCAAGCTGGAACTTATTTAGGCCCTTGCTGCACGCCTCGGTGAATCAATCAACACAGCTCAATTGTGTATTTCTCTCTCTAACAGAAAGAAGAAAAGGGGAATAAGTAGTCTGGAGACGCAATGAACAGAGCGGGGAGAAGAACAACTGCAAATCTCGTCGCTTTATCTCCATCAACGAGGCCTCGTTCAGAGCTCCCAAGTCCGATGTTGACCGGTGGCATGGCTCCGATGATCGGAGAGTCGCCGCATCGCCCCAGCAAAAGGTGCCTTTCTGCCATTGCAAGCCGGATATGGAGCCTAAAAAAAAACCGGATGGAGCAGACGATTGCTAAATGGCCGCCGCTGGTTGGCTGCAGCCGGGAATTACATGGATTTTCTCCAGAGAGGGGCTGTTGCCTCGATCAGCTGCTGATGCAAGGGATGCCACAATTTGGGTGCGAAAGGAGCCGATCGAAGCGAGTGTAAGAATTGGTGGTCAATCATGGGTGTTCACAACTTCCTGATAGTCCTAGCAGCACTACTAGTAGCCCATAAATAGCCCAAACAAGTTAGCGATTACATATGGCGGAGTATCAAGTGCTAAGATGCGTGCTGGCTCGTGGAATGCCCAATGCCCAATGCCCAAAATGCGAGTTGTGGTTATATTAGTAGCGTTTTACATGTGTAAGCGGCCTGAATCGAGTGGTGAGCCAAACAGTATGGACGCTACGATGAAGATACGCACATGAACAAAAGTAAGCATAGATATTGAAATCATAGAATAGTTCTAAAATAATATTATATTAAGTGTAGTAGCTGCAGTAGTAGCAGACATCGAGAGAAATGGACATTCAACCATCTATATCTAATCTATTCTTTCACGAGCATCTGCGATATCGCACTCTTGCCCGATGCCTTTAAACGCCTCTAGCTGAGTCAGCAACATTGCTTGCACAGGTTCATTTGGCTGACCGTCCTGTGTATTTAAATCAATCTTAAATAGTCTTTGCGTTTTAGATTTGCCAACTCGACGGGCATATAGTTGTGATGAAACATGTAATTTCGCATCATCAACGGATTGTTATTGACCTGAACTCGAGATGATTGATAGTCCCCAGGACTGACCTCCCCTCTTGAACCGTATTCGTAGGTCAGCTCCTCTGACAATCAATACTGATAGAACTCGATCTTACCTTGAGAGCCCGGCGGCGGTACTGGCATGTCGCAAAGCAGTTGCTGCAGCCTGTGTCGAGAAATATAGAGTCGAGATGTTCGTGGCCGTGAAGGAGGTTGTCGTAATCGTAAAGGCGGACTGGTGCGCATAATCCGTGACGAGGCTATAGAGGTGTTAAGTAATTTGGTGCTCTAGAGAGACTTTGTGGCTTACAAGCACTTTTACGAGAGAGTTCATGATTTGCTGCTGTCGTTATGGTTATCTTTTACCCCATGGGGTATTGTGATGGATTGTTTTTGTTACGTAGCTGAGCATCTCCGGTTGCAACGAGGAATTTTTGATAACGATGTGGATTTGAAGATAACCTCATATCTAAACATGATAATCTATAGATAGCCAAAAGTAATTCTAAAGAAACGGCAACAACTGCTAAATTCGGCTTGGCGCAAGTAGAAGCAAAGGGCCTTTATTTAAAGATGGAAATCAGGCCTCTTGACTGGCAGCAGTCTTATCCAACACCCTTTGGACCTTTCTAGGCGCACGAGGCCCCTTGCTTCTGCTTGGATCAGGTCTCAAGCACGATTCAACGCACAAGACTGTCTCTTTTACTCTGGCGAGAAGTGTCTAAGGAGATTTGGAGGCGACTCGGTGATTCCCAAGAAGCCACGGAAGGCTACCCTAGTGTGTTGGACGTTGTGAAAGTACATATACGGGCCATCGCATTCCATGGATTTTTACCAAAGGATTCAGTACCTCTGCGACGCTGCTATTCACTTGCATCAACCCACTAATACGGAGCAGCGAACAGAATCTTGAAACCTTTTATATCAATACACGAAAATAGAGTATTCACGTCCAATTCTCGGTGGAAGCCGCGTGATACGTAGGGTATTCTGCAAAGACTAGGACCATCAGTAGACTTCATAATTTATGTTACTATCTAATACCGACTCCAATCCTCATTCTCGACACACCTCAGCTCTTAACTCTATGCTCTGTAACTACCCACTTCTAAATAAGTACCTATGGCTATATTTGCATCTTTTATCCAACTGAGTGACAGAATATGCACCTTTCTTGCTGCCAGAGACCAATCGAAACTTTATTGCTCATTGTATTGTAGCTTCCCGTATTGGAATGTTCTTAGCATGATGTTGTCAGGAACGAGCAACTCGATTTTACACATATTTTCTTCAATTCCGCCCTCCCTTTTCTTCCATCATCACCACTAACCATGCATCTCTCGCCACGCCATCCTCATACATCTTTTCTGCGCTGTTTCAGTGCCCCCCATTCCGGCACAGAGATTTGTCTCCCTACCCTCCAATGTTCTTCTGTCATTTAGTTCTGCTGGCCATTGTCTCCACCGATACTGCTGAGCCCTCCTCCTCATCCTTTTTGAGAATATCCCAGTCTCAGACCTACCCAGGCGCTTTCATCATTGACGGGGATAGTCTGATTCAAGGTGAGGACCCTTTAGTGATTTTTTTTTTTTCCATAGTTGTTACACTCTGAGCTCCGGCAATGGAGACATATGATTTCTGAAGGGAGATTTAGCCCACCAGCCTTTGGCTTACACCTTTCAGATTTTCACAGAAAGTCTCGGCCTCAGACCCATTCAGGTGTTTCCATCATCAGCCTCCAACAATACGGGAACGAGGCAACGGACGCTATTTCGAGTTCTACCTACTCTTTGGCGTTTGTCGAAATGTGGACGATTTGCGGTGATGACAGGCATTTGGATGCAGGAGAATGATTGTAGAGTATTTAGATAAGATAGACAGCGAAAAATACAACACGATCTTGGAGTATTCTTCCCTTTTTGATGTCGGACACCTACTCTTTGAATGGAAGACGCCTCGCTACCTTTATGGTGCCAACCACTTTCTCATGGGACCTTGCATGGTTGGTAGGCAGCACAGCATCCTGATCACATGTTCATGATGAAGAGAGGAAGTGGAAGAAAGGATACATGGGCAAAGAATTTTTGAGTGAAAGTATGATGGTGCCTTGTACACTTAAATTCGGAGGCCAGATCCGCAGTGGATATCTCGTGTAAAACTATATACCGATACTTTCAGTTTGGTATTTTTCTCTTGTAGACTTGAAGGATAGTATTTGTGGAATATATTTTATGTACACTGAATTGAATTGAATGGTTATCATGATTCCCAATGTATATTGCAGGTCGCGAGATCCTCTCCCTGCACGGGCATCGCCATGAGGCTCTCTGCCTCGTATAAGCTGCACCATCGACGACTATTTATAGCAAATATGTTACTCGTTGGATGCCATGTCTCAATCGTGCCCTCTGCGCACAGCCTCGCCATTAGTTTTTCGTGCAGTCCTGACACAAATCCTTCCATTACGCGCCAGGGTCCAGCCGCGTAGCCGAAACGCCTTTTGCGACGATCAGGCTGTACACAATGGGCTCGTTGGGAAGCCGCCTCGCTATTCGCACCGAGGAAGTCTAAGCTTGTCTGAAACCTCTCTCTCCCTCTCTCCCCAGAAATTTCTTCATAATGCAAAGTAATGTTTTGGCTTCGATTTCAACGGCCTTCCAGGACTACGCCAGACGGTGATGTGATGAGCGTGATATACGACCGTGATCCTTGCGGACTGGAAGTACGACCACCGGAAGAAGGGCTGGAGGTATGGATTCCTGACGTTGGAGGGCTAGAAGTCTCGACCCGCGTGCAGGTTGAACAGGCGTTGGAAGTATTTCGTGGCTGCGATGATTTAGAGGCTGTAGATCCCAGCGCAAATGGCTTTGTGAGGATCAATACCGACAGCTTTATCGAGAAGCCCAAACACAATCTACCGGACAAGCAGCCGAGAAAAAAGCAGTGGCTCATTCTCATCCTAGCAGGCGTCGCTCTGCTGTTTGTCATTGTGGCAGCCGTGCTTGGCGTCGCTCTTGGATTGCGACTCAACAACAACAACAGCAGCAAGAGCACTATAGAAACACCACAAGCCTCCGCTACGCCTCCAGCTATTTCATCAAAACCAGCCAATGCCGTTTATGCAACCTCAGGCATCGGAGTCACTGGCTGGTGGACAGGCCCGTCAAGCTTCACCATCCGGCTCATATACCAAGGACAAGATGGATACCTACGTCTAATGCGATACCATTCCGGCGATGGCAACTGGTCCACGCTGGCAACATTTTCAGATACAAACGCCAAACTAGGCACCCCGATAGCAGCATCAAGCTACAACATCCCCTACTATTGCTTCAGTCCCATAACGAGCAGTAATGTGAGAAAAGAGAAAGAGAAGCCCCCCCTTTCTTCCCCCTTTTCATATTACACTGCCATGTGTGGTCACTAACACAAAGTGAGCCGGAGAGGCTCAACCACACACTTCTTTTAGAACTTCATACAAGTCGAAATCTTCTATCTCAACGACGAGAACATAATCCAAGAATGGTACTTCCGAGAACAAGACTCCGCCTCTCCCTCAGCACAAACCTTCTCCGGCAGCGGCCCCATGTCCCCCAACGGGTGGAAAGCAGCGGCCGATACGCGCCTCGCGGCATACTGGCCCAGCGTCATCTTTCAAGACGGAAACTACCAGATACAAGAAGCATACGACGCCAATCTCACTTGGGTGAGGAGTGCAAAGGGCCTCAAGAGCCTAAACATCTCGGCCTTGGCAGAAGTGCCTTCTTCTGCCATCGAGGGGAGATTCGGAGGTGATAAGATTCTCTATCAGCGGGATGACCAGAAGCTCATTCTCGAGGGAAGAACCAACCTAACCAATAAGTTGAGCGTTGGTGAGTCTTGTTTCCAACAAAGAATCTTCTCCAAATCATAGAAATCGCTTGCACTCTTGGCTAAACCTCGTTTGATAGGTGCACCGCCCATCGCCATTCCGCCCAACAGCCCCATGGGAGCCTTCACCGTCCCACGATACTCCAATTCATCCGATGGCGCCATGAACACCTACATACTCTGGCAAAACAGCTCAGACACTCTCCTAATGACTTGGGAGGACGACGACGCCGGGTGGAGGACTTCATCGACACCAGCTTTTCTCGGCAGGCCCGATAATGGCACGGGCATATCTTGTCTAACTGCGACGCTCTGGACTGTCGCTTCTTTGCCATCGGACTACAGCACGGCTCGCTGTTATTACTTGGTGGATGGGCAGATACGAGAGGTGCAATATGATGGATCTAATTGGTTGTTGATTGGAAATGTGCAGCTGGACTGATTCCTTTGGAGTTTATTTTTAATATAGGCGCATAGTAACAAATAAAGAGCTGATAGAAGTGGGACGTGAAGAATCTTGTCAAGTTAGACAGTTGGACTGTGACGCAAGTCAAGTCTATATAAATATCAATACTAGTACTACCTCTATAGCCTAAGACTTAAACACACAACGCTCGCGACCCCTATTGATAATCTTTCTCCTAATAACTGGGCAGTAGTTGAACTCATTCAATCAACTTCATCCATGCATCAATCAACTCACAGCCATCTTTAAATCCAAATTGCCGCTCCATCATCCGCATAGTTCATGAGCCACGCCATCAGCCTCACAATCTTCATCCCTTGCACGATAACCACAAAGCCTACCGTCATCATTGGTGCCGCAAGCACAATCAACAGGCAGGCCTTCCAGAAAGGCATTGGTCCGTCGTGCTCGACTTGCAATGTTCGAGGATCGAGCATGGGCCAGACGGCTGACCAGTAGAGCTTGGCTAGAGCTTTCAGACAGTAGAGGAACAGCTGCAGCGCAGTGGGCTCTCTCTGGTTCTGGCGCCGATACTCCTTCCATTCCGTAATTATTTTCCACTCGTCACAGTCATCCTCCAGCTGTAGCTTTGGATCGGGACGGGTGTCTTGGGGATGCTCCCAGTCATCTAAAAGACTTGCGATGTCGCCGCTGCCTTCTTCCTCTGGATGAATCCAAGGGTTCTCTTCCACCATCTGTTTTTGATGTTCTGCTGGGCTTGGTCCTTTGTTGATGTCCAGCTCTTGGGCCGTCTGCTTGATGTTCGATAGCTTCCATTGGCTCATAGCCGCTAATATTTGGTCCTGTGTAAATGTTGACTTGGGCAACGAGCTGTCCTCCGGTGCCTGCAAGATGGCTTCTGACAGCAGTAGACGCCTGCCTCGCAAGTACGCCCTCTCCTCCTGCATTGTGTGGGCTCCCTGCTTCATGGATATAGTGTCTGCTAGTAGTTCTACCAGCAGCTCGTCCCCTCCCACTGAGCTTTGACTCTGCGCGGAGCTCGTGGATAGGTCTGTGTGGGATTTGTCCGAGTTGCTCTTCGATGAGCCTATGGCTGGCAAGCTGCAGCTCAATTTGCCTGGTCGGACTACCACGTGTGAAAGGAGATGTTCCAACTGGTCTATTTGATACAGTTCCCTCTGGTGAGAGTCCGAGGGAGATGTTTGGTGGTCGCAACCAGTAGTGGTGGTGATGGGTATGCAAACAGGTTCTTTGATCTCGCCGGTTTTGTCCGTGATTTCGCACAGGATGCGACTGGCTGGTTTCTGTTCTGTCCTGGCGTGGTATAGACTGTGGGAGAGTTCGTTCCGCTGTTGATTGTTCAATACTGCTACTTGGTTTCGTAATTTTAGCATGCCCCGTTTTATCTCCTCTGAGGTGAGCGGTGAGTGAGCGCTGGGTGAATTCGTGAGACATTGTGTTGTGACTGGTTTGTCCTGCGGCAAGCCGCTCACTTCGCCTAGGCTCTTTACTGCGTTGCATACTATGGTCTGGACGTTGTTCAGATTGAAATGACCCTTTGGTGATCTTCTCTTGGCTCTTGTCGGACTGTCTCTATACCGCAGACGAGAGATGGCCCCCAACGGGCTTTCTTCGAATAGGCTCAGAGGGATTGGCTCTCGAAGTGGTGTTAGGGAAAGATCCAAACTGGATAGACTGGCGCCTTTCATCCCTTTGAGGCCAATCTTGTGCTCGAATTTCTGGTGAAAAGCTGGGATCGACTGGGTAAGTTGGTATGCCGAGAGGCCCATCATGCTTGCTCCCGTGTAGGGCTCGCCGATGTCCCTCTCGACTACCATGTCTAAAAAAGGCGCCTTCATGGATTGACTCAAAGCGTTGGAGCTTGTCTGGGAATTAGAAACGTCAAAATCTAAGCCACCCTTGTGCAGATCCTATGATGCAATGGCCGGGTTGGCAAGACTTTGTCGACGAGGAGTTTTGATAACCGTAGAGTTGGACGAGGTACGAGTTAAAGGGTTGGGAACTTCAACTGGTGAAGTGGCTTCGATGAGACTGATGGGCTCGTTCATGAAAGTCAGAGTATCGTTTGGAGGGCTGAGACCAGGCGGTGCTTCTTCCAAAGAAAGATGCTGGACTGATTGTTGGAGGCCTTCGACGTGAGAGGGCCTTCCTATCAACCAAGCAGTGTCAGAAAGTAATTTTGGTGTAACCAGAGATGCAATACACTAAATTATATCATGAGAACGACTTACGAGAGTTCGGCGATGCGCTGATGGGGCTCAAATCAGGTTCCTGCAGCGATGACCACTCACCCACCCGTCTTTTCCATCTAACGGCCTTGCCCAAGCCTCTCACCCTATTCTTCTCCTTTTGAAGCCCAGAAAGCTTGGTGTCTCTGCCTTCAATATGCTTCTCTTTGCTTGGAGAGTCTCTCGTCCTATGATGCCTGCTGTTTTTCCACTTGTCTCGCAGAGTACTCATAACGCTGTGTACAGTCTCTTGGTGGCTTCTCGTACTCACGGGGCTGCTGTCATCTGTAGGAGACATAACATCCAGCTCTCCAGTATGAGGGTTGACTCCCTGCACGCCCAGGAAGTCGCCACTTTCCCTCAAACTCTGACGCTGGCGCCGCCGGGCCTTTCTTGCTCTGAGTGCATCGCGCCTCTGAAGCTGTTTCTTATGCGTCGCAGTCTCAGAATCCATGCTTAGACTGCCAGTCTCGGTTGTTTTGATGTTCCCTGTTAGGCTATTGTTGTTTCCATTCCAGTCATCGCTCGGCAACGCACCTCCTAGCTTCGTTGCAGAGATTTGATCTTCAGAGCCCTTTAGCGGACTCCAGCTCCAGCTTCTGTTCTTGTGTTTGGCTTTTGGGGGTAAAGAAGATCCTGGATTGTTCAAAGCAACGCGCTGCTCCCGCGACAATTCACTTGGCCGCTCTTTTGGGATATCCTTTGGTACATTCCAGCGGGCTATATGGCTCGAATCCGCCGATACATCACCCATGCTGTACTGGCTATCCGTCATACGGCGTCGTGGCCGTACTTTTCCTTCAACCTCCATCTGCTCCCAAAAGCCCTGTTCTCTGCTCGTCCCGCCGCGTTCTGGGCGTCGACTAGGAAGCATGATTTTCCTCATCCATCCTGCCGGAGAGGCAGGGTGCGGGCTCTCCGTCTGCGTCCTTCTGAGGGGCTGATTCTTCTTGGACAGTGCTAGAGATGTTGTCTGGCGGGGAGCCACGTCTGAAACTTGGGGAGGCAGAAAATATGACATTTCAGCGAGATAGAAAGTGAGGGTAGCAAATACAGTTAAAGAAAAGAAAGGAACCAGACCTCTCTGAATCCAAGGGCTGAGGATACGTCGACATGAGAATGCTGCGAGAGTCTCATCGTTCCTCGGCCAGGGCTGCAGAAGGACGAGGGTGGTAAGTATGTAAGGCGAAAGCGTCATATTGTGTGGTTTGAGTCTTTATTTGGGGGAATCGAAGCACCTTTAAAGTACAGTTCCAAGGCAAATGGCGAGGGGCTGATGGCCAGCTGCCCGGGCAAGAAGAGGGTATAACAACATTGCCACTCGTGCTTGCACTCTGTACAGCACCCAGGCAACAGGAACAACCACTTGAAGTCTTGACTCGAATTTAATCATTTGAGGAGTCAATACTTGATAAATCCTCATTAGCACTCAGCAACTGCCTCTTTGATATTGAAAAAAAAAAAAAAAAAACATTCATATCACATAGAGGCTAGGTACTCACTCAGCCTCCAAACCACATTGTTCATATACACCTAAGGTATCTCCATTGGCCGCCAAAAAAAAAAAAAACACTGATACAAACAAAACACAATCCCAACGCCGACTATGCTATGCTATACTGAATCCAAGCACATAAATTATAATGACTCTGTTCCCAAATATTAATACATTGGGTTGCATAAATATGACAATGCGTCGTGGCAAATAGCGCCATGACTTTATGGAGTTTCGTTGAGAGAAGAAACAAAACCAAATCACCATCTAATGGATTTGTCTTGCTGTGCTCTGCTTCTGGAAGTTCCTGAATATGGGGTGGATGCGCTTCTGCCCTGTTGCTCCAGCGCTGCCATCTCTCGCGAGTTTCGTGGTGACGCTGGCTCGTTAAAGGTGCCTCGGTCTATAACTTTCTTAAGAGGCGATTTGTTATGGCTGTAGATTCCCATATTGCCTCCATAGTTAGCGGTGTTTGCAGATGTAGCTGAGAGCGGCATAGGTGACGACGTTGTGCCAGTGGCCTGGTCGGCCATCATGTATTGTTTAAACGTCGAGCGTGGTTGGTCTCCATTGGTAGCAATGGCTTCCGAGTACCTTGGAGCGATAGGGTTCATCGTTTGTCTGTGGCCAGAGGACAAGCCGTTGTCGTGCCCAGCTTGAGACGTACTCCGTGTCACGTAAGACTTTCTGATGAGTGTTGTCGGCGTGCCAACCTGCACAAATCCACGGCCTTTAGGAGAGTGCTCCGCTGCAACCTGAGTTCCGACGTCTCTGACAACGGGATTCAGCCGAGGATGGACAAACTTGGTGTTGTACTCGTTCATGACCTCCTTCTGGATAATGGCGTTATCCTTGGCTTGTTGCGCGAATCGCGACGAGAGGAAAAGCATCTGTCCGGAGAGAACCAATTGCATCACGATGGCGTTGAACACAGTCACACTCGGCTGAGGATCCAGCGGCGCCAACGGGAGGGCGAGGAAATATGCTAGCACGTGTCCCGGGCTGAACAAACAAACTAGCCTTAGGGATATAGGCAGAGGATCCCAAACGGCGAGTTCCCACACATCTCGTTTCTTATCCGGATGTGATCGCGATTCAGCCGAGCCCGGTGCGATCTTCTCGGCGAAGTATCGAAGCGGTGAGGCAGACGTCACGGGAGACGACTGAACCTGGACTCGTCGCGCAGAGGGCGTGGATAGAGGCTCTTCGATGTTGGCCTGGAACATTCGGTATCTTCGCGTTCGCGTGTAGGTGTAAGCCGCGTTGATGCAAGAGAAGGTCGCGAGACCCCAGACGATTAGATAGGCCTTTTTGAGGCGGTTAGTTGAGAGAGCGCGACAGGTTGCGATGCTGTCAAGTAGAGGAATACTTACCACGTATGAAAACCATCCTGTCTTGGTCTCGTCACCAAAGATGTCATTGTCTGACGACGAAGATGCCCCAGCGTTTGCCCGCGCCAGCAGGAAGACAAGATTCATGGCCAAGCCCAGCTGCGTGCCCACCAGCTTCGAGTCCCAATCTCTCGTCTCCAACTCCTCCGACAGCCAGAGAAGAAAGTCCATGGGGTTCAGATTCGACGTGATGCGCTCCCAGAGCGGTTTCCGCCGCACGAGTCTCGGCATCTTGTACGCTGAGGGCGATTGAAAATAGACTTGGATTGATCGTAGGCGACGAAGATTTTGCAATCCTTTGCGCCACAAAAAGGGAGAAGAAGCTACTGATTGATGGTTAAAAGGCAAAAATCAAGAAAAAAAGCAGTGTCGGACTGGCAGCGAATTGTTTACTTTGGAGGAGCTTCCACTGCAGGCAAATTTCCAGCTGTAGTCTAGCGCGCAAGTCCACAGCAAGGGGTGGCCCCAGTGACATCTGTAGAGGTACATGGCCGCCAAGTCATTGCTCTTGCTAACGGCGTCCTTCAGTGAAGACTGGGCGTTGGGGACAACAGATTCCTCTGGGTCATCTAATGAGCGAAAAAATCATGAAATGTACGCAAATATGATTTCTATAACACTGTAAATGATCACAAATCTCAATGAAAGTTTTTCTTTGGGGACATTCAAGAGATTGGCTGCGCTTTGTATGCTGCGTCCCAATAACACACCAGCGCATCTGTCGGCACTACTTGTGCCTCCGGCGATACCTCCCCCAAAAGTACAGCCGCATCGCTCAGCCGCTTGTGCGCGGGGCCACCCAGCGATGGCCTGAAGGCAGCTAAACTGGAAGCTTCGCATCATCCACCAATCTCTCCACCTTACATCAAAACCCAGAACCGCCCATTGTCCGCCGTCACGATGTCATCGCAGGCCGACTTCAAGGACCGGCAATTCCTTGCCGTAATCGGCGATGAGGCAAGTCACCCTCCCAGGAACGGACCGCACACCCAGGCCTGGAAGATGGGAGGGGAGGGATCGCATTCGTTCTAACACGGGCATATACACGCATAGGACTCTGTAACGGGCCTCTTGCTCGCAGGTATCGGTGTAAGTAGGACCTGGCAGATGGGAAAAGACTGTGGTTCTCTCGCACTCTCGAAGTCATGACATAAATGCCACCACCAAAAGAAATATCCAGCTTGTCTTACGCTCATGCATAGCATATCACTACCGGCGCCGAAGCGCAAAAGAACTTTCTCGTCGTCGACAACAAGACGGAAACTGCAGCCATCGAATCTGCGTTTGAGAGCTTCACAGGCCGAAAAGATATTGGCATTGTCTTGATCAACCAGCATGTCAGTTTCCCCTGGGACAGCCTCACCAACTCTCCTCACGATGTATGTACTGACGACCAGAGGTACAGATTGCCGACAGAATACGACACCGAGTCGATACCTACACCGCTGCGTTCCCTACGGTCCTTGAAATTCCAAGCAAAGATCATCCGTACGACCCAGAGAAGGACAGTGTGTTAAGACGAGTGCGTCGTCTGTTTGGAGAGTAAATGTTTTGGGTTGCAAGCAGAGCTATCCCATTTGAGAGAAGAGATTTGTATGAAATGCTGCGGTCTTCTATGGTCTGCCACACTACAAGGCGAGTACATAATAGCATAATTGTCAAGAGTAAAGGTGTATACTTGGTTTATTAGAGATATTACGAATGCATTCTCTAGTAGCAGTAAAAGCGCTACAGCCATGTGCCTATGAACCTGATCGAATATCATCCCGAGAGTAAAGCAAAACGGCCCAGAGCAGGGGAAAGACAAAGACAACCTTAAACAATGCCGTTAAAAATCACACAACAATCAAACAAAGATCCGAATTATGCCCATAATCGCCAATTCGTCCGCAATCAGTCGCTTGACGGCGAGCAGAAATTACAATTCCTCTGAATCTTCAGACGAAGATAGGCCTGGTCGGGGGAAGTTGACAGTAGCCTTGAGGCAGGTGATCGGCTCGTCATCAGCAGAGTAAACGTCAGCAAGGACACTGTAGGTTCCCTGTAGCTATCTGTAAGTACATGTCCACGCATTTAACATTAGATGAGCGTCATATCATACCGGAGGAATGGCGGAAGGCAGGTCAACGCTCTTGGTGAGAGTCATGTTGCCAGGCTCGAGAGGGCAAGAAAGATCGACGTTGCCGAGCTGTTCACACAGGTCTGCAGTGGTAGACAGCAGTTGAATAAGGCCGTACTTGACGACCAGTTTGACGTAGGCGCCTGATTCGATAGTCTTCTTGACCTCGCCCGAGGCTGTGATGTCAAGAGCCTTGCCACTAAGGATTAAGAGTCATTAGCAAACAAGCTTAGTTTGGACATTTGTTGGGGAGACTCTTACGGCTTGGGAGGATTGGGAGCGAGATCGACTTTCTTAATGTCGATGAGGTTGCCGTCACGGCTGGCGCTGCAGAATTCGATGGGGTTCTCTCCAGGCACTTTGAGATTGCTGTCGAATGCGTAGGCGGAGTCGCCCCAGATGGCAAGGGCCGTCGCCGGAGCGGCGAGGCAGGCAGACAAGCAGGCGACGGCGGTAGAGAAACGCATCGTTAACGACGGTGATGGAACAGGAGTAGGATGGAATGGAGGAGAGCGCAGGAAGAATGAAAGGAAAAGATGCGACTGTTCTATACTCAAGCAGAGGCGACAGGAGGCTGAGACAATATTAGTAGTAGAGGCGTTAGAAATAGACGGTAATATAAAGGGCAAAGATGAGGCTTGCGCTGCTGCCGCCGGATGGAGCACCATGTACAGTGACGACTGCAACGGCGAATCACGAATGTCACGGGACGCCTTAGCCGTGCTACGCCTCTGCGGTGGTTGGTGCGTCATGAGACCTATCCGGGGCTCTCATTGGTCTGATTTCCTTAAAGACTCCACTTTCCATGGCAAAAGATAACGCTGGGGTAGCGCTGATTCTCCTTGCATGCGCTCTGCCCGGTGCAGGTACCGGTACGAAAAGAGGTGAAAGACGGAGGAGCCGTTGCTTGCACAGAGGGCGAGTGTGGCGCCGCGCTATTGCCAAAGTCGCTGCTGTTCGTACTCGTACAAGCACGGCGATGGTACCATCCAGCCTCTCCCAGGCACTTGGCGTCTGCCTTTCTTGTTGGACAAACATATAAGCGAAATAAAGGATTATTTTGGTTTTCTATGTTTTCACTTCTACCGTTGAAGAGATGCGACTAAATTCTTTGTTTATCTCATTCGCTATGTCTTTACCGCTCTTTGAATAGCTTTTTCGCCCCCTTCGCTTCTCTGCATGAGGGCGTTTGGCAAGCGAGGGCGCGCGCGCCTGCACTGGCTGATCTTGGCTTCAACCAACTATTTTTTTCGTTCTTTTGGGTATGCATGCCTCAGGCATCAATTTCTAGGCAACGAGGGCGGTGGGGCGAGTGGCGCACGGACCAGACACCGTTCTATAAATGTAGCGCCAGGCAGTCCGCGTTTTCAGAATTCTTTTTCTTCTTTTCTTTTCTTCATACTTACCTTGTTTCAGTACTCCGAGATCAAGAATTCGGAGTACTAGTGTAGGAGGCCTGCATTGCACATCGCGGAGTCATCCTGTGCTCAATTGTCCTTCGGGGCCATTGGAGGCGGAATTTTTGATCTATTTCTCATGTGCTTTCATTGTGAGCGCAGGCTTGGACTGTGGCACGAAGAAGGCTTTCAATGGGACCTGTAGGCTGCGTGTCGGGATCAATAGCACTAAAGGGCTGGGCTAAGAAGAGTGGCACAGTCGTAGCTGGACAGAGCACGCTAGGGTATGATTTTGAGCAAGGAGTCATGAAATTTTTGTCGTGTATTGTGCGACTCATGGGAAGATTTGTGAAAGCACGTGATGGGATTCATGGGGAGTATATACTATTGTTAAGTTGACACGGTCGCCTTCCACTGTTCTGATCGTCCGTGCCTTTCTTAACGGCTGTAGTGATACGCTTTAGATGATGGCCGTCGTATTCCTCCCCGTAGCGCGGCGCGTCATCACAAAACTGTTGAACTCATCAGCCCAAAATAACCAACAATAACAAATGATAAAACAACAAAAGTCAGTTTCCGGACAAAACAAAACACGCCTACCAGAGCTAAGGTTTAGCTGGCAGCTAAGGTTTTATCCCACTTTTGAAACGGGCTCGCGCTGACAGCCTCATTGGCCAGAGGCAGCTTCCGACCCCCCCAGTTCATAAATGAAGCCACGCGATTCGCGCGCCGGTGCAGAGCACAGGTCCGCTTCTGCGCTCGGCTTTTGAGCGACTGGCCAATCAGGGCCGCTGATGGATGACCTAAAAGTTGCCCTGGGATGATGTCGCAGCGTAAGGCTTGACTGTGTGTCGAGAGACGAGAAAGCGGGTGGCATTCTTGTGAAGGGAATCCCTGCTGTGATAGCTGCAGCAGGCATGGCCCCCGCTTGGGGTTGGATTGCGTCTCGTTCAGTTTGTTCGTTTTGGTAGAGAAAGGATTTCTTACTACTACAAATTAGATACTCTGCTGATGTTGGATGCTGTGACGAGAGTCCCCAATACTGCTGCTACCTGGCATCACAAGTACGAACACGAGCATCTAAGAGGGCTGTAGCCTGGCGCTACTAATTTGTAAATTTTGCTCTGACAGTGAGGGAGACTCGACTCCTTGACCCGTCCATTCTAATCTCTAAAGTGCTAGGGAGAGCTGCAGCGAATAGGGGCCCGCTGAGACATTGCCCAGGGCCTTGATGCTGGTACGGGATCCGGAGCCAGCAGCCCTACCAAACTCGAGGTTTATCCGTACTCCATGCGCTTGCTGCAAGACTCGAAGCAGTTTTTGTGGGAAAAGGTCAACATGGAAAATACATCCAAATAGAGTAATGCTGTACCGTACTGAGCAGCTCAATCTATTGGCGTGCCCATATCCCGTTCCCCGTTCCGCTCATCTTTAATTAATCAATTTGTAAAATCCAACCATCCCAGTCACATTGTATCAAAGGCACTAACTGGGTAGGTAGGTAGCGGGCAATGGCTAAATTCGCACCCGCCTGCTCCCTACAATCAGCTGCAACCACATTATCCGCACCGTTTGCATCTTTCACCCCCGGCTTGTGAAGCACGCCAGTAGTTTCAGAACGTGAGTCAACGCTCCAGCACCATCTGCGACACCGACTGGAGTCTGGTCAGGTCTTTTGGTGCCTGAGAACAGTGAGTGGGTGCTAAAACTACCAGGTAGCTACAAGGCGTTGAATGGATCCTCCTAAAAAGCCTACTGCTTGCAAGGCGAAACTCAGTTTAGACTCACTACAGATACATCCATCAAAGAGAGAGGGAAAAGGTAAACAACTCGCAGTTTAGCAAACAAACGAAAATAATCTCCCATCCTCCGTGCTCTCTCTGCCTTGTTATCCTTTCCGCAACCCTGATACCCTCTCTTTCTGCCAACATGTGGTTGACTGCTGCCTTGCCAGCCTTGGGCACAATGGCCGCTACCTCAATCTCTGCCAGCAGTCTCAGCATCAGGCTGCCTCTTTCGAACAGCTGCGGCTGAATTCATCCTACTTCCGCGGCCACCTTTCGCATCGACAATGCTTCAAGCATCCAGCACCATCACCACTACCGTTACCACAGACAGCCCATGAACGTGGTTCAACATGCCCGCCGCCAGCCAGCCGCGAGTTGCTCTTTTTCCTCTCAAGTCTGGAACTCACAACACCATCCACCCGCTTTGTCTCGCCTCAGCAGAGCATGGAGTGATGTGTGGTAACGGCCAATGCCCCCAAACCCCCTTTGGGATCTCACATGCCGATTAACCTCGTACAGCGCACGCATACGCAGATACTCGCATCTTCCGGATTACACGTACCGCTGATGCTGATGCGGATGCCACCGCTACTCTAGTTCCCTTTGCATCCTATCCATACATATCCATATCCATCGTTAGCGATACCGTACCATGGCAAACGCTCGCATGCATTGCATCAGCTACCCACATCCACCTGCTTTACCCACCCGCAAACCGGCCTGCATCTGCCAGGCATACGGCAAACTAACATGCCTGCACACTCTTCTTCTCTCTCTCTCGCACTCTCGCCGTCGCTCTCTTTGCATGTGCTGCCCCTTCCCCTCTCTCTCGCATCCGTCGTCAGCTGCCATCCGCCGCCGTTCATCTGCCCCCCTCGGCCCTCTCCTGCTCGCCTGCATTGCACCAAATCCTCCGAACAGCAAACTGAACAGCCTCGCTCGCCCCGTTGGACACCGACGACGATGATGCGCGCACTGCAACATGGCCGCCGCCTCAGGCACCGACAGCGCTGCGAACGGCGCAGACGCTGCTAGCTGCCCGACACCTTGCCCGGCCTGGCGCTTCAATTCGGGACAGGCCACCACTACATTCGCACCCCCCGTCTCGCGCTGCTGTTTCGCCTTTTTTTCCCTTCCGGCGCCCACCAGAAGCGCAGCCCATACGAGCAATCGGCACAGGTACCGGCCGGGTACTCGTACACCCACGGCCCCAGTGCATGGATGGGCCTCGGACGCACACTAAAGGTCGCTATCCCACCGCCATTCGCCGTTGGGCCTAGCGCCGCTGGCCGCTGTCGCCTGCTGAGATGATGCGTGCCGCCCTCAGCAAAGACGCAGCACAGCACGCACGCACAGCACGGCGAGCGCACTAACACCAGCGTCTTAGTGCCGGACTGGAGCCCCCTCAGAGCATCCAGAGCACTTGGCCGCTGGCCCCGGAATCCTCGACGCCGGATTGGCCTGCGCCGCTGCGGCTGGGCTGGGCTTGGACGCTGGCGACGCTGCATGATTGGACACCCTGGCCGGTACGTACTGCCAAAGGGTGCCGCCGCACTCGTTGCTCGCGCTGCAAGCAAAGACACCCGCTCAGGTTCTGTCGCTCCTCCCCATCCTCCTCTCCTCCTCCATCCCCGTTGCCGGTGCCAGCTCTCGACGATTTGCCCTCGCCGTCCGATCAATCCCAAGGCCTGCCTGGTCTGCCGCCGCCGCCATCTGCGCCCTCTGCCGCTGCTGCTCTCCTTTTCTTTGCTTCAGCTGCCTTTTTCCCCCGTTCATCCCACTCTTCGCTCGTCCGCCGGCCTGCTCACGACGCCCTCCGCCAGCAATCCAGTCGCCTCCCGTCCGCTCGTGTTCGAATTTTCCACGGTCGAGGCCAGAAACATTTCACGCCCTTCAGTGTCCAGCCATTACCCTCGACGCGTATGAAAAACACCCACCGCCGTGCTCGTGAATCTCGCCTTCTCTTCAATCCCGTCCTCGCCTTTTTTTCCCACTAACGCCTCAACGCCCAGACCTTTGTCTCCTCGAACCAATCCTCACGCCACGAGCCTCAGACTTCACAGACGCCGCCTGCCGCCTGCCCAGGCCTCGACTGCGAAATCCCTCCCGCACCGGCGTATGACGCGGCCGGTCGCGATCTCCAGCCATTCTACGCTCCAACTGTCCCGTTTGGCGCGCGTCCTGACCGGCGCCGTCATGCTCCCAAGACCGCGACAATAATCAATCCACGCATTTCTTGCGACATCCGTTACCCTGCGTGGTCCTTCTTTGGACTATGACAGACAAGCCAGCTCCGCTGTCGACGCAAGCCGCAGTCCCCAGTCAGGCCAACCACCTCGCGCCCGTGGGCCTAACCGCCCCCGACCATGTCGCTCACAAGATCGAGGCGCCAGAGGAAGAGCCGTACACAATCAAGTGTATATGCAACTTCTCCGACGATGACGGAAATACAATATACTGCGAGACGTGCGACACATGGCAGCATATCGACTGCTTTTACCCCGAGAACAGGGAGGAAGCCATCCGAGAGGACTTTTCTCATTCTTGTGCCGACTGCCAGCCCCGGCCTCTGAATCGACAAAAGGCCATTGAACGGACCCTACGGCTGAGGACTTCAATCGTGGAGCCAGAAAGCATCGACAAAAAACCGAAGCGACTTCCCTCCAAGAGCCACAAGAAGAAGAAGCCCAGCGATGCTCATTTTAATGGGATCCATGGGCCTTCGGAAGGCGGCAAGCACGCCCACAATGGCGACCACCACCCTAATCCTGCCAAGAAATCAAAAACCTCTCATCGACCCTCCTTGTCCGTGAGCTCTCAGCCTTCCAAGCGAAGTCCTTCTTACGGGAACAACCGGACGAACCCTACACATCCACCGAGTCCTGCTACCACTCCTCCCGACCTCCCTGACGACTTTCAAATTCACCACTACTCTGAGGGCTTCTGCTCTCTTTACAACGATGTACCCGACAGACAAAATAATGGCTTTGCCAGTCTCGCTATTCCTACCGCCTTGATGCGATGGCTGGATTCGTCTTCTGCGCTGGAAAAGGAAGTCGGCCGGAGACGATCCGAGATCTTCCAAGACGCCCTGCCCGCCCTCGAGAGAAAACGTCCGAAGCTCGAGGTCAAGGATGCCACCCAGTCACTCGACAATGGTACCACGCTTCGATGGCGGTCTCTCAAATCGACATCCTCGATCGAAAAGGATGTACCTCTCATTGAATTAAATGGAGAGATTGGCTTTCAAAAAGATTACTGCGCCGAAAGCGATAATCTCTGGGGCGATATCTCATCCCCTCTCCCCTTCGTCTTCTTCCATCCCATCCTACCGCTTTATATCGACACGAGGAAAGAGGGCTCTATAGCCCGCTTCGCCCGACGGAGCTGCAAGCCCAACGCTCAACTGGATACTTTCCTCACCGGCGGATCAGAATACCATTTCTGGCTAGTTAGCGACCGGTACATCCCCCCCAACGAGCAGATTACCCTGCCGTGGGACTTTCGCCTGGAAAAAAGCGTCTGCCAGCGCTGGCTACATTTGTTGGGCCTCAGCGATGACGATAGCGCCGTGCAAGACGAGTTTGAGCTAGACGAATCTGAATACACGGCCATCTCTAACTGGATCGACCGGATATTGTCAGAATATGGAGGCTGCGCGTGTGATCAGGATAATAACTGTGCCTTCGCCCGCTTCCATCGACACTATCTCTACGGCAAGAGCCAATCTCGCGGCATCAAGAAAAGGTCGCGTAACAAGAAGGCTCATACCATCTCTCCCACCAGCACAGGTCATGCCACGAATAGTCGTGCCGCTAGTGAAGGCCACCTCGACGACCAGGCCGACCGCGAAGGCCGGGACGGATCGGTTGCAGCGCGGAGTAAGCCCTCTAGTAGAGACAGGACTCCGCTGCGCCAAGGCTCCTTTGATCAACTAGGAATATTGACGGAGCCTACAGATCGCGATAAGCGCAAGGTGGCAATGGTAGAAGACTCCTTCCGGCGTATGGAGCAGGAACAGCAGCAGCCTCCGAGGAAAAAGAAGAGATTATCAGACGGAACGACTGTATCGACGTCTTCCAAGGCGAAATCAAGGACCGGTTCTACCCCCCATATTGGAAGCTATGCCGACGCCGGCACCACTGCTAGGAGCAAATCCGGCTCGCCCGCCAGCTCCCGATCGCCGAATCTTGGGACCCAATCCAAGTCGTCAGCATCACACCGGGAGCCGTCAGAAGCAGCACACAGGCAGTCCTCGGCATCGCCTCGCCCCCTCTACTGCGATATGGCTATTCAGACCGACCCAGTAGAAGACGAGTGGTTCAGCGCATTACAAAACATTCCGTGTCGCAAGAAGAAGATCATTCCGCTTTCTAAGCGACTTCTCAACAGCCGATACAAAGCACGTGCTGAAGAGGAACGAAAGCGGTCGACACCCTCGCGTCCTTCGAGCGTCGATGCAATGGACGTGGATGCTACTGAGGCTGAGAAGCAGCCAAAAAGCTCAACTTTGGAAGTCGAAATGCAACCCGAAATACAACACGCTCCGCCTTCTGCAGCTCCTACCAAAGATATTGATACAGAACTGCCTGACGCGCCTCCTGCGCCTTCACCTCAATCTCAAGAGGCGCCAGCCATTGAAAAAGAGCATGCGAAAGAGCCTACAAAGGAGTCTGCCAAGGAACCGGTAAGCGAGCCTTCAAAGGAAGTTATAGAGGAACCTTTGCAAGAGTCTTCGAACGAGTCTTCGAAAGAAGCTTTGGAGGAGTCTCCAAAAGAACCCATCAAGGCACCTACAGTGGAATCAGAAAAAGAGGCAGAAAAAGAGCCTGTAAAGGAACCTGTAAAGGAACCTGTAAAGGAACCTGTAGAGGAATCCGTCAAAGAGGAGCCCCCTGCTACAGAGGAACCATCTGCCAAGGAGCAGCTTGCTAAAGAGGAATCCGCTAAAGAGGAGCCTACTAAGGAACCTCCCAAAGCAGAGTCTACCAAGGAGCTTCCTACTAAGGAGCTTAACAAAGAAGCTCAGACTACCCCCATGAAGATCAAGGCCCCAGAGCTGAGAGTCCAAATGCCTATCTCTTCTACGTTGGATTCTTCATCAGCTCCTCCAACGACCACCACGCCTTCATCTGCAACCAGCTCTGCTGTGCAATCGGCAATCATATCTGGCAGCCTGCCGAGTCCATTCGGCTCAGCTGTCAATGGGGCAGTGGCCACTCCGAGTCCAATCAAGAAAAAATTAAGCCTTAGTGACTACAAGAGCAGGATGAATAAGGCCGCTGCAAAACCCTCACTCAGCCTCATCTCTACAAAGTCCAGTGTTTCTGAGGCAGACGAGATAAAGCTGGAGAATCCCATAGAGCCAGCAGCCATCGAGAAGGTTGAGAGCGCAGTGGCCCCCTCCGCTCCGGCGGCTACCACCAACGGGCACGCATAAATCATGAAAGACAAAGCGTTATATGTACTATTCCATGTTGTTCAACCCAGAATATGCGACGGAACGTGTACTGCGTTCAAACAAGATGAAAAAGAAATACTGCGGCAAGCCTCAAAAAGGGCTGGAGTTTGTGCATTTTTTTATACAAGGCAAATGGGCTTCCCGGATGTTGCTCACTGCTACTTTTCTCTTATTCTCTTTTTTTATTTTCTTTTCTCGGTTCTATTTATAGGCGTTTAAGGGGGGAAAGGGAAGATTGGAATTGAGATTTGGCGCCAAGGAAGATCCCAAGCCGCAAGGCCGACGCAAGGAGTTCACCCGTTATCTTGAATCCTTGATCCGGCCTGGCTTTTGGAGGTTACACTGGTCAAGGGAGCGAGTCAAAAAGGCATCTTTCGCAATGCAACGCTCCGGATATACACAAAATGGAGTCTGCTGGACATTAGGGCCCGGGGAATATTTTCCTGCTCTCTTTTTTTATTATTACTTTTTGTTTCTTTCCCTATTTCAAGAGGAGGGGCGCACTACTTCAGGACATAACTGATTTTCTCCCACCGCATTTTTTTTTTAAGAAAAACAAGGACTTGTTTTTGGGGTCCTGTGTACTTTTACAAATATTATGATCTTTAACTGGATGAGTGGAAGGATGGGAGGGACAGGGTTTTTAGGCCTGATAGGATTGACGGCCGAATGGCCCTTTGGTTTCTTGGGTGGTTTTTGGGCTGAGACGACGACATGTGAAATAATTGATGCAGATGTTTCGCTTTTTTTTTTCTTTTCCACGCTTGGGGTTTTGAACAAGGCTTGTTCCTGTGACAGAGGATTACAATTTTTTCCCTTACTTCTCGAAATCGAGTTCAAAGTATAAGGTAGTCAGATAGAACTATTTGAACAGAAACCACACGAGTCTTTCGGACGAGATTTTTTTTCCCATCTAAATCTATTTTCCCTTTCCTTGTGCACTTGTGTTATGGTACAGAATGGACGTGTATGCACAAAAGTTTGGACGTTGTTGCGCTTCTCTCCCTTCAGACAAATTCACGACATTTTTAGCCACTTTCGAGATAACCCAATTCTTTTCAATTGTCAGTTACCAACCTTCAAACAGCTACGTAACAGAAACCTGTGTCTATCTGATTTTATTTTTCCTGCTGGGTATCTTACACACACAAACCTGGCAATAGAAACGAATAAAGCAAAATGAATAGTATATATAACACCAAAATAAAAAAAAAAAAGATTCTTTATATCTCTTTTAATGCTGCCCTGTGCTGCCCCAGTTATCTTCCTTAAAGATTAATAGTGCAAGCTTATGCCTGACAAACAGGCCAAACAGACCAACGCCGAGCTGTAACATTGTCACTTCCAAGGCGAGGCGGTTTTCCTTTAAGGGTCCGCGCCAGACGAGCCACAAGTTGAGAAGAGTGAGGTTGCTCGTTTCGACAAAGAGGCCCTTTTCGTCTGTGGTGGCTTTTAAAAGGCGCAAGCGGTGCAGGAAGAGCAATGCTTGACCAACTAGAGGATGGGGTTGTCGATCGGGACTCCAGGGCGTGACGGATGGTTCCATGAGGCCGGTGCGAGCGTTGAATTTCGGGAGACGATGGCGCGGACAGGGGATGAGGCCGAAGATTTGGGGGCACGAGTAGAGGAAGTTGAAGAGCTGCGGGACGAGGAGCAGGCCGAGCGTTTTGGAGAAGTGGCCGAGGATGCCGACGACGGCGAAGACCATGCCGGAGAAGTAGCAGTAGGTGTCGCCGACAAAGACTTTGGCCGGGTACCAGTTGTGGTAGAGCAGCGCGCAGGAAACGCCGATCCAGGGGAGCAGAAAGTAGAGCGAGAAGAGGTGCGAGTCAGTGGCCGGGTGCGGGTACGGGGTGAAGAGGTAGAGGCAGTCGTTGAAGGCGATGAGGAGGGAGACGACGATGCACTGGGAGACTTCGATGCCGTTGATGCCGGCAAACATGTTGATGCTCTGGGGGCAGAACATGGCGACGCAGGCCATGTAGACGTAGTAGAGGAAGCCGAGGTCGAAGAGCTCGCCGAGGTAGGGCTGCAGCTGGACGGGGATGACGATGGAGGTGACGTCGAAGTCGACAAAGTAGACGACGAGGAGAGGGATGGAGGCCAGGCCGGGGATCCACCACTTGTGCCGCCATCGGATGTCGAAGAGGTCGTCGCCGATGCCGAGCAGGGCGATGGTCTGGAGGGAGATGATGGCGCCGAGGTAGGACGCGAGCTAGAAGTTGTGAAGAATCAGTATGTGGTGGTGAAGTTGGAATGAGGAAGAACTCACCTTGTTATGGGGGAAGCGATGCAGGAAGCGCCCTTCGTTGGCGTGCTGGATCTCAACCACAACATCTCGATTTCCGCCTCCACTCGTCGCCGCAACAATATCCTTGTAGAAAGGGAACGGAATGAAGATGATGACGGTGATGAGATACACCGCGGCGCACACCGCACCCATGCATTCCGGGATCTCGCTGCCATTGACCTTGCTCAGGTCGCGCCCTCGAAAGCCGGCCTTGATAAACGTCGGGCCGAGCCAGCGGATCATGGCGTAGCAGAGCGAAAAGGCCACGAGCGAGAGCGCCAGCGACGCAATGAGGGGCTCGCCATCGCCGTGGAAGGTGTTTGCGAGGATGGCGAGCGAGGCGCCTGAGAGGGAGACGAGGCTGAGCGTTTCGGTACGGGAGAGCTCTGTCGCGGAGGAGCTGGGCGAGCCGGCGACGGTCATGGTTTAAGGGAAGAAGCGGTTAACTTTTGGGGGAGGGGTTATATGGAGGTTGGTTGAGTTATTGGCATGGTTCGGCTTGACGATGGATCGTGGTGTGTGTAGAGACAGAGAGCCGGTGTATATATTGTATCCCTATTCAACCCAGCCGTCGCGAAGAATTTGGGTTGGTAGAGAGAAGAAGAGAAATCTAATCGTCAATTGTGTCGCATCGAGATACGTCGCGTTATATGAGGTTATAAGGTGATGGAGAATGAAGGAGTGTATATATAAAAATAGGAAAAAGAAGAGTTAGCAGCAAGGGAAAACAAACAAAAACACAATGCTGATGCTGATGCTCCCGATTTTCTGCCACGTTGATGGCTAAACAAACCGAGTTGAAGCCAGCATGTCGCAAAGCCGAAAGTGGCGTTTCGTCATTGCCAGGGGAGGGGTGTGCACGTGCAAGGCCCGCCAATTGCTAGGGGTGTGCAGAGTAAGATGGAATGCTTGGGACATGTAAGATGGGATGAAACATTGGCGTAATCAACAAAGTATTTAAACCCAATCTTGTATATATATTGGTAGCTATCCAATTTGATCAAATTCTCAGTCATAAGCTACAATCGTAAGATTTCATAAGATTAACCCTGGCTATGTATGAGCGGCTCAAGCCTTCTCATGCGCCATACATATCCCTCTGTATATAGAATGCCATTACCAAGACGCTATTCGTCTTCATCTAGATCAACCGCAAGTGCAAAAAGACTCAAGCTTAAATAATAAGCTCCAATACCACTGTCATCTGTCAATGCGCAGTTCTTTGCTCGTAAAAAACCAGGGTATCAACGGCCGTCGCCGTGAGCATACATATTCCCCCATCTAAAGCATGTCATTATAATTGTGTCGTTTGTTTGTTTGGCTGCTCGAATCTCTTGCAATAGCAATCCTTATAAATCCAACTCTTTCTAAACCAATTCCCACTTGGCGACATACGCCCAAGCCATTCCAACCTTGCCCTTCTTGGAGAGAAACTGCTGAGCGGTCACGCCCCGTGCGTCTTGACCATCCATAGATGTCAGTTGCAACACCATAACCGACTGGCCTGGAGCGCCAAGATCGCGAGCATTGACATCGGCCCAGTGCCAGTAGCCGTCCGTCTCAATCGGGATGATATCGTCTTTGCGGCCGTCGACGCCGTGGAGCTGGAGCAGGAACAAAGGAGGCTTTCCACGGCCATTCTTATCTGATTTCCAGTGCTCGCAGATTTTTGAAAACTGGAAGCGAACAACCTCGCCGCTGTACACAGATATTTCCTTGGACGCAGGTTCGATTGAATCTTCGGCAATGCCCTCTTGGCCACAGTTGCCAAATACTTCCACCGGCGGGCCCTGAGAACGGCCTATGATATATTCGTCCCAAGTAATGGTGCGGCCATCCTCTCGGAATTGGTGTCTACCATCAGAGGGGAAATGGGTATTGCCGAACCGGTGGCCGCTGTTTGTAAACTGAACGGGACTGAATTCCTTCTTAAACAAGTTGTTATTTCCACAAATGTGGCCGGCTCCCCAGCAAGCATCAAGCAGCCTCCAAACACCGCCATCAACTCTGACTGCATTCCATGCGTGCCCACTCGGGTCAGCTGGCGGCGGTCTTTCTCCCTTTTTCAAGGCAGTGTATCCGTAGCCTTTGCCATGGCCGCCAACAACAATGCACTCCAAGCCTGCCTTGTTGGCAATTGCCTTGTACGTCTCCGCATAGCCCTGGCAAACGGCTGCACCGTATAATATAGTATTTTCAGGCGTTTGGCCCCTGATGTTGCCGCTGAAGAAGGCTTGTGTATCATACGCAATGTTGTGGTGGAACCATGTGAAGATGGCCCTTGCCTTGTCATTATACGAGGGGAATGGATCACATAGTGCGCGGGCGAGATATCCAACAGGGTCATTCCGGGGCAGTCCCTCTCTGGGGTACTGGGCGGCGACATTATCAGGTTCGCTCCAATCTCTGCATACCCAACAATCGTTGGTCACAGCGGGTGGAGCTGGTGATGCCCGAGACGACATGGCCTGGATCTGGGCGACGGATGGTCGAGAGGCCATTGGAACAGGAGGTGGAGCGTCATCAGCAGCGGCAGCAATCTTGGGCCTCGGTGGCATTCGTGGGGGCTGCTCTGGTTGAGTCGCAGATCCAAAGCCCCGGATTTGAACAGTCACGGGGGCGGACTTTTGGGCCGGCCTTGGTGTCGGTCTCGGTATGGATTCAGTACTTGCAGAGGCTTGGGGCCTGGCTGGTCTCGATGGTTGTCTAGGGGGGAGACCAGGTCTAGCCTCTTTGGCAGCGGCCTGCCTTGCTGCAGCCTCCTCTTTCGCCTTTGCTTCTAATTCTCGCCTCGTGGGCGGTAAGGGGGGCAGGTCAGCCATATCCGTCACGGGCGGCAGCTTATGCACGATAGTGCCGTTGGATCCATTGCTCGTGGTAGAGGAAATTGTCTTGGTCAATGACAGAGACGACATGGTAGACTGCATTGAGGCTTCAGATGATGCAGAGTTGCGTCGCCCCGAGGGCTTGGGGACCGTAATCGTTGACGTTCGCCGCGGTGGCAGTGCAGGTGACGCCTGGAAAGATCCAGTCCTCGATGGCAAAGGAGGAGGTCCAGAAGCATCTGCAGCGTTCTGGGTGTTCCGACGAGGGAGAGGAGGCGGCGCATCGGCACTTGGCTTTGGTCTCGGAGGCATTCGGGGTGCAGTCTCATGTGCCGAGCCGGTAATAGTCACGACGGGGGCCGTGTGGCTTCGTCCCTGGGCTTCAGCAGAAGGGCGTCCGGGAGGAGGAGGCGGCGGCGGCTTCTTGCGAGCAGCCTCAGGAGTACCGACGCTGCTGAAGTTCTTCTGCTTGTTCAACGCAGCTATCCGCTCTGCCAGCGTGTTGAACTGGGGTTCTTCGGCGTCTGCCATGTTGTCGAGTCTCCCTTCTGATAAGAATATTAAGAATACGTTTTTTTCTTTTATTCAATTCTCGCTCAGTCTCTCTTCTTTTCTGAATTCCTATTATCCAGATCTTTCAGACCGACAACTGCTGGACAAGGTGGCAAATTGAGCTCGGGTCGAGCAGCTGCAGTAGCTCAAGAGCTCAGCAGGGCAAAAAGAATGGATGCGTTTTCGAGTTGCTTGCAGAAACGAGAGGAAGAAACAGAAATGAAGTTCGCTGCTGCCCTTCTTCAGCTAATTCAATGAGCGACAAGTCAAAGAGAGACACAAGAAGAGAAGAGGGGTGGTTGCTGGAAGGATTGTCGAAGGTTTTATAACGAAAAGGTGGCCAAGCAAAAAGTGCGTGCATTAGCTGGTTTGAAAATGCCGACTAGGGACGGAACCAGGTGTTTGTTTGCTCTGCACAGCCCACTTGGCCGCTCTCATGTCGTCAGTACCAGCTGGGCGGTGGTATTAATAGCCACCGTGCGAGGTACTGGCTACAGCGTCCGGCGTTGGGGTGCCGTGCACTGAGCTGGGTCCAATTCCAGCTGCTGCAGAGGCGCCGTTTTTAGGCAGATGCGGCTCCACTGCATGCAGAATTTGTAAAAGATTTGAGGGGAATTGGTAGCGAATTGCTAGTATCAATGCGAAAGACTGTTGAGCAGGCCTTATAAAGACAGCAGACAGGCAAGACCTGGCAAGGCCACGGCTCAAAACGCGCTGTTTTGGTTGGCAAACTACCTATAGCGATGGGGGCGGCTAAAGCAGGAGATGTGGCGCGATATGGCCAGGCCCGCTCGGCAATTGCCTAACCTGGCCCTGAGGCTGCGGCATGTAATCGATACGGACGCTGTTGGAGGATTCCGGGGTTGTCTTGGGTGGTACCTCAGGCAGGGTTTGTAAGTGAAATGAGGAGTTTTGGGACCGGCCAAGCGGTGGTGGTGGCAGCAATGGACCCGCATTGTTTGTTGGCTGGACGTGCATTAGCTGATGATATACAGATTTTGGGAGGAGTTGATGGGGCCTAGGCAACCGAGCGGATTCTGAATGACTCACTGGTTTTGATGCCCACGACGGTTCATGAAGAAGTGTGATCTGATCTGAATATTCTTTTCTTTTTCATACATTTTCACTGACTACTACAACTGTGATCCACGAGGCGAATACAAAACCTTGCGGCAGCTACTAAGAAACGTTACTTACCTAGGTAGGTACCTTAGGTAGGTATATTCGTAAATTTTGTATTGTCACCTGTGACTACTCAGCAGAGCCATCTTTACAAACACAGTCACAGATACGATATCATTCAAACTAGTCATATGGTATCATGTAACAAAAACGACCAACACGTGGTAAAACTGCCAACCGGGAATCTGATCGTGAGAGCATCCAAAGCCTTCGCCGCTGCACCCAGATCTACCAGGATAACGACCATGTGTTAGGAACCAGCTCCATCGTAATTTTCACCCTTCTTCAACTACGCCGCTACCTCCGATCTTGGCAGATTGACGACCATGCTGCAAGATGAGCTCAATCTACGAGACGCAAGGAGACAATATCACTCAAAGGCTGCCCGCTGCCCCAGCCCTGCCAGGTTGGCGGATATGCCTTCCAGTCAACTCACACTCAGTCATAGACCTCTTGTTTAGATCATCTCACCCTCGATACTGTGCATGCCATACCATCATCACCTAAATGCCACAACTTGCGATCAGAATCCCATCTAGATGATTGTTTTGAGCGCAAAAATGCCTCAACCACAGGTGAAAGGGCTTCCTCCTGTGGCTTACTCTTCTTTCTTTTATTTTTGCTCTCCTTTAAAGGCTGTCTCCGTTTTCTTTGAGGTGGTATTGTGTCACGTTTTCGGAGGAGTGGAGGAGAGATATTCTGTAGGGCTGACGGCTGGTAATTCATTTGACTCTTCGTAGCTTAGATTGTGTTCGATACTTGGCCACGGCTCCGAGCCTGAATGCTCCAGATTTGGTATAGGGCGCCGTTCTTGTTCAGGGCTGGCAATTGGAAATTCTCATTTATCGCTTTCAGCCGCATCACTATCGGAAGGTTCTGGACTCAGTAATGAGTTTTGTTGGTCGGCCGGCATGTCATCTTCGTTGTAGCTCTCGTTGCATGCTTTTTCGAATAGCAAATACGTGCTGGTATGACCGCAAGCACCTCTCATCAAATCACTTTGGCTCTTCTTTGCTTGGGTCTTTATTCGATGCTTGGCCACAGCTTCGAGTCTACATCCAATTCTAGGGCTAAATCAGGCGGTTCTCTTGAAACATTGCGAGCCCATTTTGCTTCTACTACTGCCTCGATTGTGTCGGACTGATGATTCGCTATTCTCTTGCGCTAGCGGTAAAAGCAACGAGTCAAGAGTATAAGTGTTGGAAATTTGCCCATCGGGGTTAACTTGGTGATGCAGCTTGGCTCTTTTACCCGACAGGGGCATTTCGCCATTGAGTTTTCCGTTTCGCCATAGTATTTCTTTCGGGGAGCATTATATAGTGTTGCAGCGATGTGTACTGTGAAAATCTTGTAGGATATCGCGGGTTTGTTGCTGCGCGATGAACGTGGTCTGCGGGGTTGAAGTTGCACGTCGAACTTTGGCATGGTTAGATACAGGTAGGTAGGTAGTTATGCATGATTACGTGATGACCGTAGACCACCGTTAGTAACATCAAGCAATCAGGCGATACAGAAGGATGTCTGATTGAGCATGCCATGGATGAGATACATGTACAACGACTCAAATGGACTTTATCAGATGTCCAAGGTCTAATCATTAGAGGGTTTATTCAAGAAAGGTATCCATCTTATCACTATCACGTTCGTATGGACTCATTTAGTAGACTATGAGCCCAGGAGCTCTGCTTGGTTGGATCACTGCATGCAATTAGAGTACTAAAGCGATACCAGTAGGTTTCGGCCAAAGGCTGATTTGGCTGATTGAAGCTTACATATATCGATCCTTTTGTTTTCGAGTGGCATTGATGCCCAGTCACGCAGGCAACAAGCTTCCTGAGCATGCATCTCTACTTGTTACTAATCTTGTTCCCTCAGCGCCTCCCAGTGCGCAACGAGGTCCGGTATCATCAGGGATAATGAATGATGGCAATTTTACCGGCGACTTAATCGCATTACTTTACATCTATATATCTCAGTGCTGACAATGAGTGGTGGTCTTAAGAGTTATGGCAGTATGTGTCACCATAACAATATTAGCAGCATAAGCTGATTCAGTTGGTGCTACTGTTAGTAACATCGCGCCCATATTATTGGCTTCGGCCGCGCATGTGTCCGGCTTGTGCTCGTGCGTGTTTCCCCTCAGAAACGCCCAGGCTAGCGAACAGCCAAGCGGTTCCAGCACCCACACCCCATAATTACAGGGCCATGAGGACCGAGAGGGGCCAAACTCTGCAGGCCTTAGCGCCAACCAGCAGCCAGCGCCGCCTAAATGGGCTCCTCCACCCCGCTGAGCCGGCCCCTCTACCCGCCCAAGTGCGGCCCATCATGGGCGGTTTTCTTCATCCTCTCCCCACTTTGCTTCCGTCCACCTGCCGCTCCCGACTCAAGTCAGTCAATCAATCAATCAATCAATCAATCCGTCAATCCAGCCAACCAGCCAACCAGCCCCAGCCCCAGAAGCTTCGGCGCTGGTGCCAGACGGGAAAAGGAAAGGCAACAAACCCTCAGCGCAAGGCCGAAATCCGCTCAGGCCGCCTTGCTCGTCGTGCTCGCAACGTGGCGCTGGCCTCGGTCTGGCTGAAGTTTGGCTTTTGCCTCCTGTCGCAACCTCTACATCACATCATATCGAAGCATCGGGTTATCAGCAGTGTTAGGTACTATCGCTATCATCATCAGCGTCCGGCCAATCTCAGCGTCAACGTCCTCCGCGGCTCGAATCCTCTTGGCCTGTGTCACTCTACGGCCTAGTCAGCAGCTGAGCAAACGGACTTTGCGTGCTCCTCGCTGACAGATCCCATCAATCATCTACAAACGGCTTCCGTGGCTAGCCCTCCTCCCCATCGTCGTCTGCGGCGCTGACGAGTGCGCTTCGCTCCGTCTCGTCTTCGTCGCCTTCTCGTTCGCCTGCTACTGCTCCACCAGCGATTCATCATGGCCTCGAGCACTGCCGGCGACGAGTTGGTGGCAGCCGCGCCCAAGAAGCAGCGACTTTTGTTTGTCGATCTACCCCCGGAAGCTCAGCGAGAGATCATCTCACATGTATGGGTCCCTTGGTAGACTTTCTTTCTACTTCCTTGCGATGAAGCAAAAGCCATCCGTGTACCTCATACTTACTTTTTCGTCTTCATCTAGTGCTCCCAAAGCGATCTGATATGCCTCGCTCTCGTCTCTAGACACTTCCATGAACTCGCCTCGGCCCAGCTCTATAAAAACTTCCACATCATTTTTCCCGACGATGACGACCTCAGCTTTGACTCTTCTATTGACGGTCTTGCCAGCGGTCTTAATACGTTCACCACGAGCAATTATGACTATGCGAAACACCTAAGAGATTTATCCATGGATACTCTGAGTGCTGGCCTTAAGGGAGAAGCCTCTTATCAATCGTATTTGTATTCCGCTAGCTGTGGAAAGTTTCTAAACACGCTTTTACATCTTACTCTAAGACGAGCCAGGTCTCTGGAAGTTTTTCGGTACGTTTGCGCATCTCCGCCCTACATTCGGGTATCCCAGGATGTCTGTCTGAGTCCGGGCGTGGGAGTGAGACATGCTAACTTTTATGGGTTTTCTCTTGCAGATGGAACATTCGTGTAGAATTGAGCCGGCCCGTCTACCGCGAGCTGCATCGAATAGCTTCGCTCAAGAAACTACATGTTCGAATGCAGGCAGGAGAATCCTACTACATGCAACCACCGCCGCTGCCAGTCTCTTCCGATATCCATCCTCAGCCAGGTGCGACAAATCCATGGGGAAGCATCCCGCCGCTGGCTCCCCTTTCTCTGCTGCCTCCGCCGCCGCCGCATCCGGGGCATACCCTGCCTGTGCTGGGCGGGCCTCCGCCTGCTTTGATGCCACCGTCATACAAATCAGCGCTTAAGAACAATGTCGGAAAGCATACAGACGGTGCGAAGGAGCCTTCCACCTTTTCAGGGTTCAAAAATCTCAAAAGTCTAAGCATTTTGGATATTGACAACCTCGATATCGTGAGCGAGCTCAGCACCTGTATCAAGAATTCAAGCTGGACGCTCACTGAGCTTCAACTATCATTATCCGATGCTTTAGCGAACCAGGCGCGTAAGCCTTCACCCGGTTCCGACGCAGACGATTCAGATGTTGAGGGTGAATTTCAAATTGATCCCACCATCCAGAACAACAGCAGTATGAACGACATCGACTATGACACTATCGGCCCCGTCAGAGCATTCCGAGCCCAAGAAGAGCGAAAGCTTCAGGAGTCGATGCTTGGTAAAATACTCGATCTGTACCCTCAGCCATCTAACGCACGGCCGAAAGCAGAGAATGATCAAGCTAGTCAAAAAACCGTCAAAAAAGATGCAAAAAAGCCACCATTAACCGCTAAAGAGGCCGCTAGAGAAGCCCTCATAGAAGCCATCAAGAACCTTGAATCTCGATATATTGGTGGACCATCTCGATTCTCAGATCGGCAAGAAATCCTTGACACTATGGCCGAAGCTGCGAGAGATTATGTAGATAATATTGATCCGTCCGGACAGATTATAGAGGCGCTAAACGCCTCTAACGAAGATGCCCCAGCCATCACAGGGGAGGGCGTATACAAGGGCGAATCTTCAGGCTCAGGTTCAGGCTCAGGCGAGAAAACTCCTGTTGAGGCACCTTCTGCTGAGGAAGATGGGGAAGTTCTCGCTACCACGGCAGATGACTCAATAAAATCCGACCAAACTTCGTCTATCAAATTAGCCAAGAAGCGAAGCCGCGACTTTTCCCCTGAAGATATCGATATTGCGTATGTAGATGACATTGGCGATGCATTTGAAGAAGCAGAAGACTCAAACCCTTCAACCGCGGTCGAGGACAGTCCCGCAGACGAATCTACTTCCGGAAAAGAGCCACAGCAGCGCAACCCTTCCACTGTTTCGGCAGCTCCTACGCCCGTAGTTGATGTTGCTGCAATTGACGCTGCTGCAATTGACACTGCTGGAACATCAACTAAGGCAACTGAAACTGAGGCCGAAACTCTGATCGAAACACACCCTAAGACGACTGAAAAGGCCAAAAAGCTTGCTTCTGCGACGGCGGCAAAAGTCAATCTCGAGAGTCTAATGGACAAGCTCGGCTCGTTCCGAGACCGATCAAAAGCCATAGGAAAGCGAATTGATGATATGCGTGCCCAGGGTTCAGTGATGGATCAGGTGCTGATCAAAGACGTCGACGAACAATCTACAAGCTTTAGTGCCATGGTTACCGACATCAATAATGAGTTCCGGATAGTCGAGGAGGAATTGGACAAGGTAGAGCGCCAAGTAACGGCCATCAACCGCACGAGCGCGAGAGATTATATCCGCAGAACAAGAGGGTTGACGCTTTCCTCTCTAAGCATCTATCTCGTGCCCGTCAAGGCATCAGTTTTATCACGGTCACTTAATTTGTCCTGTCTTAAGCAGCTAACCCTTCTCAACGTTGGCAACCAAGTGCCTATTTGGGGTCTTCTCGCCAAAGAGAACAAACAGCGGCCTCTTGGGCTGAGAAGCATCTTTACTGATCATGTAAGTGAGGCGTTTCTCACTTTTGCATCTCAGTTGGAAGAGATCCACGAGCTCTTTCTACTGGAACGTGACGTCAAGAGTAAACCCGAAAGTTTTGCGCCGCGAGGGTCAACGATTATGGATCAGATTCGGCGGCTTGTCCTCAAGAAGCATATTCGCAGCCTTAGGCGACTGATGATCAGGGATGAATCTACTGGACCCAATTGGGACTGTAATGAAAAGACTATGGTTTTGATTTGCACTCAAGGGCGGAATCTCAAGGAGTTAGCGCTTAGTATGAATATCCACGCTCTGGTAAGTACAGAAGAGAAGAAGAAGAAAAGGACAAGAAAACAAAAGCTAACGTTTAACAGCATGTTTTTATGCAATACGTTTCCGGGCTTGTCAATCTGCTGGCCATTAATATCATACACTTTCGCAGTCACGATGCCTGCATGTCGGTCATGCGAGAAATCCTAAGGTTCACTGTAGACAATCTATCACACCACCCTGGGCTCAAGCTAGAATGGATCGCAATGGAAGGGGATCGTGTCTACCGAGTGGTCAGGCCAAATCAAGAAACTGATGACACCCCGAATGAACAAAGCAATAGCAAGCGAGCGAAGGGCAAGAGCACGGCGGCTCCGGTCAATGGGTTGGGTTCTATTTCCGGTTCTGACCTACACAATCCTTTTCCCATCGACCTGGCCTCAGAAAGCGATAGCGAAGACGCAGATATTAACGTGGGAACTCACCTGCGATTCAAGACAATTGGGCCTCTACGGTTTTACGACGTCTGGGGAATAAAGATATTTGAAAAGGAGATACAAAGCGGGAGATTATAATGAGTTTTGTTTTCTTTTGATATATTAATAGTAACCAGTGGTAGCAAATCAAATAATAGCGTCATCAAAGGCTTTTTATGTCTTTGTATAATATTATATGATATATGACATGTATCTGTGCCTGTACACCATCCTTTGTCACCGGAAACACCGTTGATGACAGAATGCCTTTTCCATCAGAAGATGAACAAGAATAATGGCCTGTGTCACCACAGTTCTTTTATGCAATCTCTGTCCATCATGTTTTGTTGCCAACAAACGAAGTTGGAAGAAAGAATACCTTATTGATTAAATGAAGCATTACAGAGCAACACGAACATCTTTGACATAGAGTCAAATCTTGGGATAGATAAGTTGCCGTAAGATCACCCAGATATCGTTCTAGTATTTCATTATCAACGACAATTCTTAGATTCTGAGAGTATTTGAACTGAAGCAAACCTCCGTACCTATTTGCAAGCCCATACACCCACAGCAAGAAATTACATCACATTACCGCAAAATGGAAGCCAAGAACACTCCCAAGCGGTTGTGCCCTCACATTGAAGATCGGGACATTGAGCGCAAAGAATTCCGCGATCAATTCAACAGAGAGCTTGCAGAGCGGAAGTCATGGGAAGAGCAGTTTCTCGGCGGAGAGCGCAAGGAGCGAAAGATCACTGAATCAAAGCCTCCTTCTCCTTCTCATCGTCCAAGCACTCCTCAGCCAGAAGAACAGAAAGAAGTGCAGCAAGCGGATGCATGCATAAAGCAGGAGGATCGAGCAAACAAGCTCCGTGGGCGATTGGCAGCAGATATGCTAGATCAGGAAATCAGACAGCACAAGTTCATGACTGAAGTTGCAGAGGTTAGAAATCGACAGGACGAACTTTATGAACGTTTAGAGGAGCAGCTCAGGAAGGTCGAAAGAGAGCCTTCTGAAGATGAGAGGGACGAATAAGACCGCTGTTGTAGATCATTGCTCTTCGCTTTTTTCTTTTCTTCTTATCCTGACCTTTTTTTTTTTTTTTTTTTTGCTTGTCTTTCTTTTCTATTTTCCCTTTGTTCGGCATGGATGGTACACAAATGAGCATTAGCTAGCAATAGAACAACATTTCCTTTTGTTTATCAATTTGTAGCCTGCTAGGAAATTATGCGATTGGATAAATTTGTAGGGTAGTTGAATTAAGGCCATCTCAAGCCATACTATATCCAGGATCTGGCCTATCATCTGTGGGTAAACGGCATCTAAATCACTTGGCATAAGCACTATAGATTCCAAGTAGAAGAATAAATATACAGTTTATCCATTGTACATATATGCTTTACTGGTCATGCCATTTGTGCCGCGACGTCGTTACACATACGTACGCTGGAACGGGCAAGTCGTGTGGCAATTGTCAGCCTTCTTCTCCATGATAAAAAGATGATCAGCAGTAGGCTTTCAGTTGAAGGATCTCTGCCGTGTCATGAGGTAATAGTCCCAAAGCAAATGGAGGCGGTACATTAGTTTCGTGTTATAATAACTGATCTATTAATAAATCGAAGCTGAGTTGGTCAACGCTCTAGATTCCATCCCTTGAGTTCCACATTTCTATAAGCGTGCACCGGTATCTACTATACTCCCACATGTTATGAAAGAAGCTGAAGGGCTGAACTATCCCAAGACCTGGAAAGCTGAAAAAAGTAGCCTGCTGTGGCGTCGAATATCAAAAGTCGAGGCCCCTACGGTTCGAAGATGTGAAGAGCTCAGATCAAGTTTGGCTTGCAGGCTGTGACGTATAATATTGGTCGCCCCGCTTTCGGGAAGAAGACGAAGAAGAAGAAGAAGGGGTGAGACACTGCATCAGACATATCTTTTCTTTTTTTGCCTTTGCTGCGTGGCAACCCTGCCGACCCTGCCCTGCTGAATGCGGAGGAAGAGGAGTACTAGGCCTATCTATACTATTAGCAGGAGGATTTGGTGGCGCAGCTAGCCGAGCTCCGTTTCATGGCTTTTCAACCACTATCTCATAGGATGAAGGTGGCGGCGGTAATTGGCCCTGATATGCCTACATGTAGGTAAGGGATGAGTTTGTAACTAGAACATGCGCATGACTTGATGCCGGCAGTATTACGAAACAGCAGCAGATAATAGTTCTTCAATTGTACTCTAGTCGATGGTCTGCTCCGCATTTATATGACCCTGCCTCTGGAATGTACATTAGGCACAAGCAGATCCAGGCGAAGGATGCCCTCAGTTTTGGAAACACCTTAGCGGTGGGTTTCTAATTTTTGAGCTCGGCATGGCACTGCATTCCATTCCTTTGACTTCAGATTGCTGTATGTTTACGGTGACAATGGGAGGCGCAGGGCCCGGTGTTTGGTAGAGATTAGTGTACTTGTTTGTATATCTGGCAGCGCCGAGACAACACGGACTGCCGCGTGTCTCGCGTGGCCATGGACCTCTTGAAGCCTAGTGGAAGACCCCAATGTGTGTACCTAACGATGTGCTTTGAAGTCATACATTCATGACCTAGTGCTGCGCGTATTCTGTCTGTGTGGACGAGATTTGTCACTCGATATATGCTTGCCTTTGTATATTAGCAGGGATGGTATCACCTGCAAGCACTCTAGTCGTATGCATGTATGTGCACCATACTAGTTAATATCTGTTAACAGCTAGCAACTTGGTAGGTCTCTATTATATTATTTTCATTTCCCATAAAAGCTTCCAGGTGACCGGAAATGCACCCGCGACGCCATTAAGAGCACCTCGCCAAGCTGTACCAAGTCCGGTGTCACAGCTACCGCCGCCACGGTATCCGCACACGCAATCAGTGGGCTGCTTCTGGAAATCAATAATATTGAATGTATCCAAAAAAAAAAAAAAAAAAAAAAAAAAGTGACACGTGAGCCACGGCCAAATGCGCCAAACGCGCTGCCATTGCTGTCATTTCAACCGGGCTGTGTACTTTTACATAGTATGTTTTCTGTACAGGGGCTTCGGTAGCGTAGGCTTAGCACACGCCCTTCTCAATTAGGCAATACGCATCGCTCAGAGCTTTCGTCGCTCTAACCTTGTGCTGTCCATTGATAAGGAGCGTTTCCAAGGTTCTTGCCGTTGACCTATTTTCCTTTTTTAGGCTACGCGGCTGCCCGCTTTGTTCATTAGATTGCTTTTTGGCTCTTCTCTCTATTTCTTTCTCTCTCTCTTCTTTCACCAGCTCTTGATTTTTGGCCTTTGTCTTTCAGCGTCGCTTGACTTTGAATCTCACCACTGCCCTTGTCTTTTGCTACACATACAAAAGCACTCACTCTTCAAGCGTCGTCACAGCAAGCCCCACAGCGGTCTCCCCCATTTCGACGTCACTATTCTCGCTCAGCCGTCAATATGGATCAGCTTCTCACCAGTCTCTGGACAAGAGGTGGCTGGTTTCGTGCTTTTACACCACCTTCCTCTGCCGTCAGCGATACTACAACCTTTGTCCAAGATGAAAAGCCCAAGGGAGCCCCTATCCTCAACGTCTCATCAGATGTTCTGCTCCTAATTGGAGACTATTTGGATGCTTCGGAACTCCTCTGTCTAAAGCTTGCTTGTCGAAGCACTTATGCGCTATTCCCGCAGACTTACAAGACAATGCTCCCTAGCCAAAAGAAACAGTTTCTCCCGCTCATCGAAAGGGATCCCCTGGGCAGAGGGACCTTTTACTGCGCTCCCTGCAACAAGTTACACGCTTTTCAGCAAACCGCTGGACCTCGTTCAGGATTGAAAATCGCCGAAGAGAAACGCAAGCATGGCAAATGTTCTGGTCGAGATCGATTCTCCCCTCTCAACAATCCCTTTGGCCTCAGTTACGCCCATGCTAGGCTGGCTGTAAATCGTCACTTGTACGGCGCCGATCACGGCATCCCGCTGGTCAATCTGTGTCTTGAACACAGCGAACAGCGAGACATGACCACCATCAAATGCTCAACTTCAGCCAAGATGATGGATGGAGAGCTGTTTTTGCAGCGCACTTACGTCTTCGCTGTGGCTGAGACTGAGGTGGCCGCTTTCCGCAAGTGTACTGGCGCGCGTGACTTCAAGCTGTGCGAGCACACTTCGTTCTTTTCCGGCTCTTCAGCCTTTCACCAATACATTCCAGAGCTGCAGAAGAAGCCACTTACTGGCGGCGATGACCTGGTACCCTGCCGCGAGGCTCCGGGATCCTGTGGCTTATGCCTGATGGACTATGACATCACAATCGAGCCTTGCATACTTGCAGACAGCGGCATCAAGTCGTGGAGAATCGTCATCAGAGCCGTTCACCAGCTCGGCGATTGCCGTTCTCCTGAAGACTGGAAATGGGCACGATTCACTGAGGCTTGCCGACCGCATCTCTTCTTCCCGAATCGACCCAATCGTCGCGGGTCGGCTTACAGTCCTGGCATGGTCCAGAAGCGATGGATCGACGATGAGATGGAGGCCTGTGCAGTGCTGGACGGACAAGAGTCCAATAGGGGCTTGTTTAGCCTGTCTTTCCTTGGCTAGGCGGCCTTGTACGACAAAGAAGTAACCATGGCTGGTTTCGCTTTGTCGGAATGCTGCGCACGTTGCCAGGCATGAAACACGTGCGGATGCAACTATTACACCAAAGAAAGCCGGTGTTACCGCAGTTCTGGAGCTCAGCGAGCACATTCATGTACAAAATTCAAATCATGCGACCGCGACATACGCAAGTCTGCGGCTAATTATGCCGACAAAAGATATTCCCACTTACTTTTTCGTCTTTCTTCTCTTCGGCCCTTATAGTGAGAGTGGCGCGGCGTCAGATTCTCGGGTAGCATTTGGAAAAGGGAGCATACGGAGCGATATCAAGTCCATCCTTTTCCGGGGAAAATTTTTTTGACATTCTCATCCAGACATGGGGATACTTTCTTCTGCTTGTTTTATTCCCCTACGACCTTGGCGCGTTATTGATTCTTTTATTCGCTGGTACGATATGGAAATGGGCGTCTTTTACTTGGGTTTGGAATTTGAGCTGTTATGATCAACGACCTTGTTATTACTATGTATCTGTGTTGCCTTAGGGCACGGTTTATCATCACTGCATTTTGTGTAGTCTTTTCTTATATTTCTGCAAGGCTGGCTACTGGCGTTGTTTTTTTGGTTGCTGGATTAGGCTATCTACTGTCTCGTGTACTACCATTTGTATGAACAATTTGTCATCCCCTTTGCTTCGAATTTGGCATTGGGCAGCTATAGGTTTCTTTTTATTCTCGTGTATCACAAGGAAAACAAAGTCTCTTCTCATTTGAATTTGAAGAATATCGAATTGACACCTTTCTTTCTCATTATCCCTCAAATATCCCAGTGCTACCTGCTGCTACCCTGGTTTGCTCATGCATGCATCGCGCTCATGAATAGGTAGCAAGTAAATACTGCTGAGCAACTCGAAACCCACGTCATTTTCACATGTAGGATACGCGTAACGACATGAAAGCTAGGTTGTTGAATCATGATACTTGTATCGTTGCGGTTTTTAATCTCCCTTGGGCTTGGATTATAAAGTGGCACAAATGTACGGAAGACCGAACTGGCGCTCCGTATGACCGATTCTCTTACTCGTGTCACAGAAGCCATGCCGACGAAAGAGTATCTTTGCTGCTGCATGAAGATTCTGTGGTGCTAGTACGAGCAAATCTAGGATGCAACACTGTTCCGTATTACATAAAGTTAAACAACAAAAACAAGGATTAGCAGAGAAAAGCCATTCCTTTTATACGATGTTGATGATTTTTGAACTTGTTTTTGGATTATTTTGCTGCGCCGTGGCCAGATATCCAAGTACCTGCTAAGTGAAGCTTGGATAGCTGCACACTGACACGCCGTCTAGTATTTTGTCCATGCATACATGTTCTAAACCGCTCGTCCCTTATTTTTTGCCCCCTTCCTTTTGCCTTCCCTTCCCTTCTCTCCGCCCCTCCCTCTCTCATTTTTTTGTGGAAACCTGCAAATGTACTGATGCTTGCTACTAAAATGTGTCAATACACTTTTTGGAATAACCGCAATGAAAAATAACGAAATTCCTTCTTCTGGTGAAATTTGTTTTTTACAAGTAGGAAATAAAAATAAAGGTCATGTATGGCGCGAGCAGCTTGAGTGTGCCAATCGGAAAATTAGGCGGAAGGAGCTCGAGTTACATTGATGGTATGATTTGCGGTGATGGTGGGTCGTATGTGGTAGATATAATGATTTGATGGTTGGTATATGAGCCGCGGTTGAGAGATGCTGAGGTATCAAACTTGCTGAAAAGAAACAGAAAGAATTCTTCTTCATCAGATTTACAGCTTCTCAATGATGGCACCAGCGTACTCGTGGGTCTTGGCCTTGCCGCCGAGATCACCGGTCAGGGACTTGCCCTCAGCCAGGGTGTCGAAGATGGCCTTCTCGATCTTGTTGGCGTGGTCGTTGAGGCGCATGTGGCGCAGCATCATGATGGAGCTGAGCAGCAGGGCAGTGGGGTTGGCAAGGCCCTTGCCGGCAATGTCCGGGGCAGAACCGTGGACGGCCTCGAAGATGGAGCACTCGTCACCGATGTTGCCGGAGGGGGTCAGGCCGAGACCACCGATGAGACCGGCGCACATGTCGGACAGAATGTCACCGTACAGGTTGGGCATGACCAGGACCTTGTCGTTGTAGGGGTTGGGGTCGGTGACCATCTTCAGGCAGGTGTTGTCGAGCAGCTCGGCGTCGAACTCGATGTTGGGGAAGTCCTTGGCAACCTGCTCGGCGGTCTTGAGGAAGAGACCGTCGGACATCTTCATGATGGTGGCCTTGTGGACGACGCGGACCTTCTTGCGGCCAATGGACTCGGCGTGCTGGAAGGCGAATCGCAGGACACGCTCGCTGGCCTCCTTGGTGATGAGCTTGATGCTCTGGACAACTCCGTCAACGACGACGTGCTCAATGCCAGAGTACTCGCCCTCGGTGTTCTCTCGGATCAGGACGGTGTCAACGCCGTCGTAGGGGGTCTTGAAGCCGGCGACGGATCGGCAAGGTCGCAGGTTGGCGAACAGGTTGAAGGTTCGTCGCAGGGTCAGGTTGAGGGAGACGTGGCCCTTGCCAACGGGGGTCTGTTAAGCATCATCAGCATAATCGATCCTCGTCATATTCGTTCATTCCAATCCAGCCGTTGGATGATCTAGAAAAGAGCTCTTGTTATACGCACAGCCAGAGGACCCTTGAGGGCAATCTTGTTCTTGTTGATGTTCTCAATCGCAGCGTCGGGAATGGCGGTCCTGCCGTCCTTGATGATGGGGTTGACGTCGATGGGCTCCCAGGCAATTGGGGTCTAGTTCCATTGTTAGCTTTTTTGTTGTTTTTTTCTTCTCCTTCCCTCAAGAACCTAGATAAGTCGTACCTTGGCGGCGGCAAAGATGTCCTTGACGGACTGAGCAATCTCGGGACCGATACCGTCACCCTCGATCAAGCTGACGAGGTAGTTGCCCTGTTCGTATTGTAAGTATTTTCATCTAAACGTATGCAAGCGCCGAGCTCTGCGACTTGAGTGAATTTTTTATGCCTCCTGGGATCCGGTGACATAGAGACACAAGCAAGTCGCGGATAGCACAGGGCTTGCGCAAATTAGGTATCGGCAACGTACATTGGAATCCTTGGTTCCCTCGTACTTGGCAACACGCTCCTGGGAGTAGAATCGCTGGTTCTAAGTAGTGCGTGTTAGACAAATCATCTTTTCTCCAGATAGGCCGCTGTTGGTGTTTCGTACCGAAATCGACCAGGTGGCGGCAGCGCGGGGAGCTGCTCGCACGCAGTGCCTGGCAGGGCTGGAGAGAGAGCGGATGGCCAGCATGGTGAAGAGCGCGAAGCAAGTATGTAAAAGATGAGATGTCAAAGAGAGGAGAGGAGAGGGAGGCTGGCGGAAATCTGCGAGGAATAGTAAAAAGGAAGAGAGAAGTAAAAGGGAGAGTCGCTAATAAACAGAACCCGTCTGGAAAGTTTTTTGGCCGAACCTGAGAGCCGGCGATATGCACGCCTCAGCCTTGGTTGCTGCGCTGCGAGTGGCTCAAACGCAAGCTGAGTGGGTAGAAACCAGCCACATGCGCTGTGGCTCGCCCGTGGAATTTCCCTCATTCGAGCTTTTTTTCTTGTCTTCCGCTCTGCCGCGTCGGCCAGGCGCCTCGGATGCCGTTCGGTTTGCGGCTTGGTCGCCCCGAGCTACGCCCAATCGAGGCGGGGCCATTAATTACGTCGATGCCGGTAGCTCTAATTTTTTTTTCTTTTTTTTTTTTTTCGGTCTGGCTCTTGTAACCTCGGCGTGCTCCGTGATTTTAGACTGGGCCGGCACTAAGTGCGGGATGACTAAGAAATTGTGGCTTAGAGGGATGCCCCGAGATGTGGCTGGTGCTGGATGAGAGCACGGAGGAATGGCACGGGGTAAGGTACACCATCCAAGGTACCTAGTCTTGCATCAGCTCCAATACCGTAGACCGCGGTGCATCCATATTCAGATCGCGGCAGCTGGTTGCTGGTTGCTTCAAATTGGCTGGAGCAAGGCAATGGTCGCTGCACCGCTCTAGCAGAATCCCAACCACGAATCGCGACACAATTAGGCCTTGCTCTTGCGGCATGCTTGAGCGTCCTCTGCTGGCCTCCATACTATCCTCAAGCTCCGTAGCTTAGCAGCGCTGGCTGCCACGATTCCGCCATCATGTCCGACTACGAGCGAACAATCCTCGAATTCTACCAGCTGCCCACCTCATACCCGTCGGAATGGCCCGCAGAAAAGGACGATGATTCCTCCGGCGATGAAGGCGACCCTAAGAAGCATAGCCGCCAAAAATCGCGATACCAGGCCCTCGAGTCCTCTGGCGACGGCAAAGGTGCTGCCGTGGGCAGGAAAGGAGGGGTCAACAACATGGTCTTGAAGGACGAGCCTGATCCTTTGGGCACCACAGACAGCGTTGTCCGCTCGCTGAGAGAAAATGGCCTCCAAGTACAGGATGATGTGCGACTTCGTGAGTCTCCAATGGCTATCACTCAATCCCGAGCTCAGTTGAGGCTGGCCCGGCAACACAGCATACTGATCGCATCTCGATAGGCAATCGGTTCATGCTGTCCTCGACTACCTTTTCACCGACCTTATTCTTGTCACAGATTCACGCTAGGGCCGATACACGCACGTTGCTCGAGGGCCTGGACATCCTCTCCCAGTCGATTGATCAGAAGTCAGCGTCTCTAAAGGTCCTCGTCGAGAGCAACTTTGAACGATTCGTCAAGGCAAAAGCGACTATAGACAATGTTTACCGAGAAATGAAATACCGCGGCGCCGAATCAGGACCCGGAGCGAGGAGTTCGGTTCATGGCCGCCATGCCAGCCGGACGAGCTTACGTGGCAAGGGTGGTTTAAACAGCCCAATGGCCATGTCGGCGGATTCTCGAAAGAAGAATGCGCTCATTAAAGAAAGCGAATATGGTGTTTTGGGAATCAAAGCCCCCTTACTGGATGTGTCCGCCAAGGCAGAAGATGTGTGGGGCCCTGCTCTGGGAGGTCGCGAAAAGGAAGAACATCTGAAGGATTTCCAGAAATACGTAAACAAATTCAAGGATCCGCTGGAGCTGAGCACCATAATATCCGATTGCATCAAGAGGAAAGACTACGAGACCTTGGTGGAAGCATACAACCGCGCCAGGCAGTTTGCAGACGACGCGCGCGCATTATCAAACAGGCTGGGACGCCAGTCACCTGAAGACGAGGAGCTCTACCAGCTCATGGTGGCGGCCCGTGTGTGGTATGATGTTGATCGTCAAATTCAAACCTTCAAGCGCGAGGTATGGAAGAGGCTGGTTTCCTTACACACCTTGTCAAAATCTGAAAGTCACGGTGGCCGTGGCTTGGATCAACACATGGATGTCATTACTCTGTTACTGGAGCTTGGCGTTGATGATAACCCGATATGGGTCTGGCTCCTCAGCCGTTATGATTTTCTCAAAAGCAAGATCCAGTCGACGGCTGACCACACCAAAGCGGAAATTGAGGTGCTTCGCCGGAGATTGGCGGCCAGCGAGAAGCCTTCCAGTCGGGTTATTGCCTCTCATCTTCGCACATTAGGTCGACAGAGCATGGAAAGTAAACCGACTTCGAGTGATTCTGCGGATGTCATTGAGCTGTGGGAGAAGATGCTTGCTTTCCTGGCTAGCTTGATATCCCCTCAAGGCATTCTTGGAGACCTGCTCGAATTTTGGCAGACCGCGCAGGGCTTCATAGAAGGCAGAATTCAAAAGACATTGCCTACCGGCTACAATGATGAGTCTCAAAAGCACCATCAGTTGACACAGAATAACACCATGGATCTCGAGAAGGGTATCGTGGAGCTGGTAGATCTGCTGCGAGGACACGTCCATGATTTCTTTGCCGCCCTGCCCCCTGAAGATATCAGCATGGTCTTCTCGCCGCTCCCCCTGTCACCCAACTCACCGGCAACGGCCAATGGGTTTGGCAATTCTCTGAGTCCAACTTCGCGGGACCCTCGCTTCAACTTTGACCCCAATAACCCGCCACCATCCTCTCCCAAAAAGGGTGAGCCCTGGGAGAAGCTTGCCTTTTGGCCGCCTTGGTCGAATTCTATCAGCGGAGTATACTATCTCTGTAAGATGTTGGCATTAGTTGGTTCGGGTGCCTCTGATCTTGCCACAATTGACCCTATTCGGTCAGGAAATGGCCAAGTGCTTGAACAGCTAAAGGCTTTGACCGGTGTCTCTAGAGAGCGCTGCGTGACGGCCCTTTGTGCTGCATGGAACAAGGACGCCGAGAACATGAAGTTCATTGAAGATTGGCAGCCATCTGCAGAGTCGGGCGACGTTACGCGGATGCCTGCAAGCTTTGCAGTGTTTGAAGGTGCCCTTCTGACCGGTATGCAGAAGATTCTCTACATCTCTGATGCCATGTCGAAGCCGAATGCGGGTGATATTGTCCTGCCACCGCCGGCCAAGTTGCTCCAAATGGTACGGAGTCAGTACGTAACCACCTTGTATAAAGCTCTTAGCGGGATGGTGGAGAATGCAGAGCGATCTGTGAAGAAGGCCGAAGACGAATGGTCTATTGGCCAAGAAGGAAGTGTCTCTGCCGTAGCTGTATCATCAGTGGGTAAGAGCACGCTTGACGCTGGAGACCGAGTAAGTCTTGACTATACCTCTGGCTTTTTTTTTTCCCCCTCAAAATCTAACATGTGCATTTAGAATGTTCGAATGCTCCTTACGCTGAGCAACCTGCAAGCGCTGCGATCTCAAATCGTTCCCAACTTGAACTCTCAATTTGAGAATGCCTTTTCGGTTAAACTCACGGACGAGTCCAAAACCATCAAAGACGTGCTTGGTCAGATTGACGCCCGCCTCTTCCAGTCATACACCAAGCAAGCTACTGAAAAACTTCGCGAAATCATCCTCGCTGGCCTCGAGGATCCAGATTGGGCTCCCGCGTCTGGCGAGCGACCCCAGACGGCAAAGCCATATGTATACGAAACCCTTTTAACTCTTGTGCTGGTCCACTCTCAGGTTTCTACTACGGCTGCTTCTCTGACGCCTCAGGTGCTTTCTTTCTTGCTGGAACAAACCTCCCTGCAGCTGCTGGATGCGTTCCGCAAGCGCTCGCGCTACTCCCTTAGTGCTCTTATCCAAGCTACTCTCGACGTGGAGTTTATTGCCCAGACGCTCAGCCAGTACACGACGGACAAGGCTTCGGAGCTGCAGGGCCAAATCTACCAAGAGCTGGATAGTCGCACGGACAATGACGCACGCGCGAGACTGCAAAACGAGCTGCCCGAGATGCGCAACGTGCTGAAGAAGCTCAGAGATGCGAGCAAGAACGAATTCGCTTGTTTCAAGAAGCCGAGGCGGGCAGCGGGACAGGGATCTTCACGCGTGGATAGTGGAAGCTTGTCGCCGACTTAGAGGGCTGGTAACCGGTACATTTGAGGAAGATCATAGGGAGCGGTCTAATAAATTCATTCGCAAGGAGATAGAGAGAAAGCATAAATGATAAGCACTGGAAATTTAATCATTGAAAAGAGCGTTTTCTATATACGAGTGTGAATTAACATCTATTACTATATGTCGCGTCCCGTACGTGTGAATTCGCTGTCTTTTAATAATGGCTCGTCATTGACAGCCTCGGGAATCAGCTCCCTTGGGGCTACACGGCGTAATATCGCCGGAAAAAATTGCGCCATCGCTCTATGAATATCATATGAATAAGGATATAGAGAACAAAGAAAAGAAAGAATAAAAATTCTTCCATAATGGGAACCCAAGCAGGGTCCGTCTATCACACTTTTGTGCCTTTCTTTTTCTTTCCTTTTTTTTTTTTTTTATCTTTTGGCAAAATAGAGAGCCCTGATAAGCATGGATTCCCCAAAATCAATGCCAAGGATATGCGAAGATCGTTTGGAAGTTAAAACTACGCTCAGGGGTATTTGCCTTGAAGTAGTTTCCTCCATATTGTGAGTATATTGTTTTTGTGATTGTATATATATGTACTTTTTCGATTTGTACTTTTCCGCCGTCTAATTTTTTGCATCGTGTCGCTTTGTTTGAGTTTGAAAAACAGGGAAATAGGAGAAAATAAAGGAGAACAAGTCTCCATGCCAGTGAGGCAAAGTCGTCTGAATCATCTATATCACGAAGAGAAGAACAGTGATAGTAACATTGATAGACAATAAAAGGAAAAAAAAAAAAAAATTTATGCGTCAGGTCGTAGTCTCATATCTCATGGGTATTTTTGTTTTAGGCCGAGGGGTATGGTAGGAGAAGGTGTGAGCAAAAGGCTAGTTCAAGGGATCGGGAGTCGGCAGGAGAGAATTGTGAGCCTTTCTGGCGGTTCTCAATATTATCGACTGTAATCTGGTTAGACAAGAGAACTCGAAAATTTGGCATGTGGTAAAAACTTACAATCAAGATCAAGGTTCTTAAAGTACTCTGTGATGTCCGGGTCCCTATCCTGGACCGTCAACTTTCCCTCTTCGCTCCGCATGGTTTGGGGTAACGCCTTGCGGATAGACAAGAGCATTTTCAGCAACCCGGCCAAGTTTCCGCCCTGCTGAGTGAAAACACTTGGGTCGCGCTCCAGGGGCCAGCCTGGACGGAGATGGTCCTGCTCCCAAGCCTTGAAAGCCCAAGTTGACTTTTCCACACAGTTCAGGAAGATTAAGGCGGTCAAATAGATCTTGAAGCCAACCTTTGTTTTGCTATCAGTGAGAAGCCTGTCCATATGATTCAACAGGCTCTTGGAAGTGCTATTAGCTTTTCGTTCGGCCGCAGCATTAAGTTGCATGCAAATCATGGTGTAAATATCGGCATCGTTCTCGTTTTGCGCTTCTTTAATCCATCTCGGTTCTTCTCCTTCGGCACTGGGCTTCTCAAGGATAGTCCACTGTCTTTCGCGGTCAATGCTCTCCACAAGACCCCAAAGCTCCAAAGCCTTCTTGAGAAGGTCGTCTTCTCCCTTTGAGAGCTGGTGGTATGCAGCCTCAAGCGTCACTTTCATAAATTTTGACGGCTCGCGCTCAATAAATGTTGATAGCACATCTCGCATGTACGCCTCAGCTTTGGCTGGGATATCTTCCGAGTCCTGGTCAATCATAATGACTTGATGAAAGGGCTCTTTGTTTCCACGAGCCTCTGCCTGAGTTTCGTTTGGCTCCAATGGATACACCAAGGCTCCAAACACAATCTTCTTGCCTGCTTCGGGAAAGTGTGACACTTCAATCACGCTTCCATCATTGGTAAGCTTGAGCTGGTCCTTGATGAGGTTAATGCGATTTTGGGATAGGACGACCTGAACCCCAGCAGCATACAGGTCGAGCTGTTCGTGCAGTCGAGTACGGACACAGCCAGTCCTCCAGACACGCGGTGCCAAGACTTTGCGGCAAGTATCGCAGGGAGTCCCCTTGCCACAATTTTTTCTCAAAATCCGGCATCTTATGCAAGCACCTATCTTCCGTACCTCCTGGACTTCTTTCCGCCTAGCAGGGGTAAATCTCGACCTTGCATGACGAGCTCTGCCATTGATCAATCCGTCACTCGTATCCATTCGGACACCGCCACGACTCATAAGCGGTAGCGCTGGGGAACTTTCTGTGAGGAGCGGGATTGGGGCAGTGGTAGTCAAGTATGTCATCTCACCCCACGGCTGAGACACGCTCGTATCGGGTAGGGAGACGGGTAAGGGGGCGGTTGGCATTGGGTCGATGGGCGCTTGTGGCTCTGCGGTTGGGGGAGACGAGGTCGGCGGAATGTCCGTATGGACAAGTTGAGGGTCGAGAAACGAAGGGTTCAAGCGAGCCGTGGCGGCAACGGCAACAGAGATGTTAGAGGCATCTGGTAGCACATCGCCAGGAGGGAGCAGAGCCTGGAGGCGTTCTTCCGGTGAAAGCTCAGAAGTCGGTGACGCCACTTGTACAGCAACGGCAGCTGCAGAAAACGCAGGTCAGTTAGCTAAGCCCCAAGAAATCTAAACAAGAGAGAAAAAACAGGAGGAAGAAAAAACAAAGCAGCACACTGAAGAAGCAATTGATGCTTACTCTTTTCTTTCTTGACGCTGGTGCTTGTCTGAGGGCGGCTCTCATAAGCTTGGGGAGGGTTCTCCAGCGTAAACTGCTCTTGCAGCTCCAGGCGATCGGTCACGAATCCGCCGCCATTGGCAGGATTGGCAGCGTCTGGAGCCTTCTGGCCTCGATTGTTCTCGTTAAGATCAACCTGGCGCGATGCCTCGGCAAGTGTCTCGAGAGCACTCCATCCTCCCTGTGGCGGCGCAAGCTGGGCGGTCGGCTGTCCATTGACGGGGACCCCGCCGTGAGGCTGCCGCTCAACAGCTGCTCGGGCCGTGATGCCATGGAGCTCGAGGCACGCCCGCATGCGGTCGGAATCGGAGATGGCCGGGCATTTCTTGGTGATGTGCGTCGTCAGGCTGTCGATGCGGCCCTTGGGGAAGTTCTCGCCGCACTGCTTGCAGGTGTGCGGATAGCGGTTGCTGTTGTCGTTGAGCTTTGGCCCGCGGACAAAGTACTCGAGGATGAGGGGGTTTGGCTTGCGACCCATTGCGCAGGGCTGTCGATTGGATTGGATTGGATTGGAGACGCTCGGCTCAGCGCAGAAGGGCCTGGGCGTCTCGATGGCGGCCGTTTGGCGGTCGGTGGTGATGCTGTTGCCGGCGGGTGGCAGAAAAGGCGGAACACAAGCAGCGCTGCGGTTCTGACGTGGGCCTCGTGGATTCTGCCCGCGTTATCGACAAAATATTTCTAGACCGCCTGTCGGTGGCAAAGCGGTATGCAGAAAAAAAAAGAGGGTCTGCAGGGAGATTACGCACACACAGATGAGCAATAGGAGCAGACAGCGGCCGCGAATCTCTGGTTGCGAAAATGTGTGTATTTTTCTGCGTCGGTCCAATTTTGGGCGGGCTTGCTGAGGTAAGCTGTCGGCGCCATGTTAATCCGAGTGAGATGAAATTCCCCGATTCAGAGATGCTAACATTGGGCGAACCCCACCATCTCCCGTCTTTAAAAAGACTGTGATAATGAACATGAGTTATAATCAGGTCATTATGCAATTCTGATGGGAGAATAAGTCTCTACCGTTATTTGAAGCATTGCTAATTTTGTCAAGGTTTGCGTATTTCGAGCGTCGGTATTCGGCAAACTTTCGTCAACACCTTGCAAGTGCTGCCACATGTAGTTCAAGTCACGCTGCAAGGGCAAGGCAATACTGTGACTTTACCATGCAACATTAGCACACCATATATGGCTGTTGGCGCTGCTCCTTGGTCCTCGCTTGCACGTGGCTTGGCATGATAAGATGGCACAGTAACATGACAATGAACCAATATCTGTGCTGCTACCCCGCATTGTGATCTTGTTCATCCGATGTTGTTTCGCCCTGAAGGCTCGCCTTAGTAAGTTAGTCTTATGCCAACCTTGACGGTATCTTTGCGTGGAAGTAATACAATAGATACGCTGTATCAAAACTATATGTACCAATACTATGCGGACGATAAGTGCCCACCACAAGCAAACACCGCAGCTGCACATAAACCCACTCTCGATAACCCGAGATGCTGCGTTCCTGAGACTAACTTATTTGGGTCTGCGCCACGAGATCCGAGTGCCTCGAGCCTAGAACGCCTCTCCCGGCCTACAACCCCGCAGAAGGGAGTCTGCCTAAATACACTCTACAGGAAGAATGATTATCTAGATTTTCATTACATGCCAGGTCTGCTTATTTTGAGTTGATCCATTTACAACTATGACTCAAGCCAGCTACTAGCCTTCTTAGTAAGTTGTTAATCTAGTAGTTTCTCAATAAGCCTATATGAAAGAAGCTTAAAGTAGAAGGCCCTCTTTACACTACTTATAGGCTAATCCGGCATCTCCACAAGTGGTAGGTGCTCATGTAGACACTATCTAGCAGAAAGTTAGTGGACGTTGCATCTCTTCTATTGCTGTAAACCAACACTACCACTATTGGGTGCCATAATGCCTCAAGACGAGGTCTGTGATCCTGCCGCTTCCGGTTGCAAGTCATGCGACTCATCTTCATTTATTGGCCTTTTTAATGCAAAATGGCGCGTGCTCTTCCGCCAGTTCTCGTCTGCTAGACCGGCGCGATACACGGCCGAAGTGGGCATGTTTAATTGTGACTTTCACGAACTTGTAAGACATGTCATTACGGAGAGACAGCGCCGGCCCTAAGACTCCGACTTGTCCTTCCCTCGCTTCTGCAATACAACAAAAAAGCGCGATTTGTGACCGTCCTGGCGATATCGCAAGCTCGATTTGATAGGACCATACTGCTGATATTGTGCCACTTCGGCACTTGAACGGCCGTCTCTCTCAGATCTCGACGGCCCCTCCAAGTTGGGCGTCTTGCCTATTTGGGCATTATGCAGGGTTCTTGGCCACTCAGGTGGCATGCGCATCCCACGTTGTCTCTCAGGCGCCGCCCACTCATGATCAACTCCCAGGAACGTGATTCTATGTGTAGTATTCAGTGCATGCAAGGAACTCTTGTTGCTGCTTTTCTTTCCGTGCGGAGCATGCATAGAGCGGCGTCTGCTTTCCGCCTTGGCATTTTATATAGCGAGAGGAGGGGGTGAGAGATTCCATGGCTCGAGTTGTATATAAGTCTGGTGTAATGTACGGCGTCGACGGTTGCTCTCCTCCAGCATGCTCATTATATCCCTTGGGTTGTGCATACTTATAATCATAATGTATTCTACATTAGTATTATTGCCTTTGATCGCTTTAGCCGAATCGGCTGCGCTTCCTCCCGTTGATTTAGCCAGCTACGTCTTGACCAGTGTAAGTGAATTGCTCCAGATTTGAACAGCATCGATCTAATTCATAGATGCTGCGCCTCGAAACATTAAGCTAACTCTGTGTAATCTAGACGGGAGAAACAAATGGCGGAAACACTTTCCCGGGTGTTTCTCGACCACTAGGCATGGTCAAGCTTGGCCCTGATCTTTACTCTGGCACAGACGCCTACTCTGGGTATCTTGCAAATGGCAACTTCACGGGCTTCACCATGCTTCATGAGAGCGGCACTGGAGGCGCTCCAAAATACGGCGTCGTTTCTCAGATGCCCGTGATTGGGACGGTAAACAACCCCCTTAGCGACGCCATCAACGATACGCGCGCCGCGCCTGATTATACCGAGGTTGGCTACTACAAAGCAAGTCTCGGCTCTGGAACTGTCTTGGAAATGGCCGCTACCAACAAAGCGGGCATGTTTCAGTACACATTCCCTAGCGTCGACGAAGATCTCAATGTTCTTGTTGACGTGTCTCACGTCTTGTCGTCTTACCGCGGTCAAGGCCTAGAACAGCACTTCTTGGGAGGTAGTATTAATGTCGAAGAAGATACCGATGCCGGGTATTATTATTACACTGGATCAGGAACTTATAATAATGTGGGTCGAGATACCGTCTGTTCCTGCTTTGATATCTAGAATCTCTTGCTAAGATGAATGTTTAGGGATGGAATAGAGCTGGTCCGTGGACGGTCTATTTCTGTGGATATTTTGACGCCCCGGCTTCATTCAAAACATTCATTGGAACGAGCCTAAACACTTCAACTCTAGCCGCATTTTCAAACGAGGAGACCAGCTATAGCTCTCAAACTGCGAGACTGGGTGCGCTCTTCACCTTCACGCAAACCTCTGTGACTTCCAGAGTCGGAGTTTCATTCATCTCAGAGTCCCAAGCATGCGACAACGTCAACGCAGAGATTCCCAAGGGCACCAATTTTGCGGCTGTGCGCCAGGGAACTCGAGATGCTTGGAACACACAGGTTTTGTCAAAGGTGACAACGACTGAAACCAACGTCACGAAGCTAAACCAGCTTTATTCAGCACTTTATTTCATGCATTTGCTCCCCACGAATAAGACGGGAGAAAACCCTCTCTGGAGCTCTGGTGAACCCTACTACGATGACATCTTTACTTTCTGGGACACAGTAAGTCTTTCGGATCAATTTTCTCCTCAAATTGATTTATGGCTACTGATAATCATCATCTTGATAGCACCGCTGCACAACCTCTCTGCTTCACATCCTTCAACCGGTGTTTTATGAAGAGCTCCTAAGATCTATGATTGACATCTACCGCAATGAAGGTTATACCTCCGATGCTCGTTCCTCGTTTTCGAACGGTGCCGTCCAAGGAGGCTCAAACAGCGATAACGTCTTCGCTGATGCATTTGTCAAGGGTGTGCGCGGCAAGGTCGACTGGGAAGGCGCCTATGCTTCCATGGTGAAGAATGCTGAAGTCGTGCCGGCTAACAACAACGATCCTCGCGATCCTACGGGCTCAACCAAGGAAGGACGAAGCGCTCTGCCGGATTGGCTGCAGTATGGCTACATCACTCCTCGCTTTGGAAGATCTGTGAGCCGAGCTGTTGAATAGTAAGTATTCTACTTGTTGCTTTCATCTTCTACATTCTGTTGTATCTTGGTTTAACCTAACGTTTTTGCAGCGCGGTCAATGATTTCTCGCTGGCAACTGTAGCCAACGGCCTCGGTCTTCAAAATGACTTCAAAAAATATCTTAACAGATCCCACAACTGGCGCAACCACTGGAACACCAACATGACCGCACTCGGATTCTCCGGCTTCCTTGGCCCGAGAAACACCAGCGGCTTCATCGCCCAAAATCCCATTTCCTGCGGTGGCTGCTACTGGGCGGATCTGTACTACCAAGCTCTTCCCTGGGAGTATTCCTTCAACGCCCATCATGACCTGGAAACCCTCGTCGATTACTGCGGCGGAGCAGACACATTCGTCAAGCGCCTCGAGATGACTTTCCAGCCCGGTATTTACTCCGGCAACAGCGCCTTTGGCAACACAATCTTCAACCCTGGAAACGAACCCAGTTTTGCCACCCCTTATCTGTACAATTATGTCAACAGACAGGATCTTTCCGTCTTGAGAAGCCGCTTCATTGCCAAATCGTACTATAGCCCCACGCCAGGCGGCCTTCCTGGTAACAGTGACGCTGGAGCCATGGAGTCATGGCTCTTGTGGAGCATGATTGGTCTATTTCCCGTAACTGGTCAAACCACTTTCCTCATCGGATCTCCCTGGTTCAAAGACCTGTCCATCTCTTTGGGCGGCGGCAAGAAGCTCAAGATCACCACCACTGGCGGCAGCGAGAACGTCTACTACGTCCAGTCGCTTAGGGTCAACGGCCACCCGTGGAACAAGAGCTGGGTGAGCTGGTATGACATTTTTGCCAAGGGAGGAAGCCTGGATTTTGTGCTTGGCAGCACGCCGAGTAACTGGACGACTGGCCCAACACCACCCAGTCCGGGGAGTGTGAGCGCAGCTGATGCCAAGCAGTTGTTGATTGACATGTCTAAGGGAGCCAGCTCTTGATCTGGATATATGAGAATGTCAAAAGGTGAACACCAAAACAAGATGTAAATAATAGTATATAGTATATTTTGTGAAAAAGTAATAAACTGCATCAATAAGTGCAACTCATGTCCACGTGCTTGCGTGGCAACACCATGATGTGAACATACCAGCATGTGATCATTTGAGAAAATAAAGAGCAAAACACGGTTGCTAATTGTGACAAAAATGCGGCCGCATTTAAGTGGGATATATCCGCATACATCAACAAAACAAAAAAATCTGGTATTTTCCCCTTCCTGATTTCCAGTCACCCAAAGAACGCCTCGCTGTGCCTGTCTGGCTAGGTTGAGTAGGCATATATATCTGAATCCCTTCTAACAGCTTTCCATAACAATCAAGTAAATAAAGGCCCGCTTATTTGTTGTCAGCGCCCCAAACGTTCCGGAATTCGTCAGAGTCCGATATTTGGTAACTGGACACACTCTCTCGTGCGTCATTACGTTCTGTAGAGGCCCACGGCCCTTGCTCTTCGGCGACTGGGCTGTGGCTGCCATCGTAGCCCTGTGTAGCTCTGGCATTGTCTTGGTCTTCGTGATCGGATATTACATCAGATGGTTTGGGGTCTGGATGTTTTACAACCTTCTTCGGCTTCTTCTTCTTCTTAATGACAACCACTGGCGGCTCTTGTTGCTCTGACTGAGTTTGTTTGCCTTTTTGCTGTGATGACTCGGCTGCACCGTTATTTGTTGGGATGCTGTTGTATGTATGAGAGTCGAGAATTCTGGTTTCTGAGCTGCTTGCCCAGGAAGCATAACGTTCCCTGAGCGGTTCGCTTGCCGTGATGACGGGGTACTATGTTCATAGTCAGTGGATGTAACATAACATACTCCCAACGAAAAAAGAGTCACAACTTACGTTCCAATCCCCATACTCTAGTTGTCGGGCCTTATCATATAGGCGCTCATCATCGGCATCAATTTCCGGCTCGTCAAATGTTCCATGGGAATTTTCATTGAGTTGATCGGGGCGAGTGGAGCTGGATGATCCATTGTCGTTACCCAGCAATGGCGCTGTCGAATTCACCTCTCCTGGCTTTGGAATCCAATATTTCCCTTTGCCTCCACGTTCATACCGCATGCCTTCCTTCAGTCTAGCATATCTTGAACTAGAATCTTCGTGCGCAATGACCCTGTCACCAGAATCAAATGTCCGATAGCCGTAATTGTCTCCTCTGAAAGTCTCTTTGGAATCTTCAATGAGATCTCTGATACCAAATGCATCGCGGAAAGCAAAGTTAAGCGGCATGCGAGCCGACTGGATCCTGTTATCGGCAAAGTCATGCCAGGAAAAGGCATACCAGTGAGCAACAGCGAAAATCGGCATCTCTACGCAGATGAGGGCGTCTTGAATGGCCGCTGCCAGGTTGTCACGTGTGTAACCCTGCACGTCATCGGGGATAGCTCCAAGCCAGACAAGAATCGATAGGAAAAATCCCTGCCAATATGAAGCAAAGATGATGAGTTTGATGCACAAAAATTTGGGGACGGGCCGGAATGGCACCAAGTCTTTGTGCATGCAAACCCAGAACAGCCCGAGCGAGTACAGGCTGACTGTAACACTGATGTTGTAGATGATACCACTCCAAAAGTAGCCAGATTTAGCTCCAATATATCCTTCCTGGTAGGTGCCTGTAGCCTTCATAATGATGGCAGCGAGCGCGAGGATGGGTTTAAGCCATGCATATTGAAGAATGCCCCGCTTGATGGCGAGGAACGTGTACGGATCTGAGATATCGACTTTGGATAGGACATGGTTCAAGGGCCATAAATGGTGGACGGGGGCCCGACCGTGGGGCATAATGATGGCCGACCGCTCTCCGCCCAAGTAGTTGATCAGAAGTTGGAAAAAGGTATATATCGTAAATGCTTCATATATGTCGCGAACAGGATCTAAGAACGCAGCAGCTCTTAATGAGACCATGCTTGTGAATGATGCGATCGAGTATATCGGGACCATCAGCAGGATGCGGACGACGTAGCGCTGGAGCAGCGGCTTGCGATAGTTCTTTGCTTGCAGCCATATCGAGCTGCCAGGGCACTGGTTAGGATGCTTCACAAGCGGCGGGAACAGAAATACGGCTTACATCACTGATAGCACCGTTGCTGCCAGAGATGCAACACCCGCGACCACGGTGGTGGCGGTGGTGAACTTCTGGCCAGTGCCCAGGTCAGGCATGATGGCGACGACGACGACGACGCGACTCCCTGAGGGAGATTAGATTTGAGGAGTCTGGGCAGCGCAGAGAATGGTACGTTTAGGTCATCGCTGAGCCCTGCATGTGGTCTTCTTCGAATCAAGGGACTTTACAGCTTAGTCAAAGCTCTCGGGGCGACGAGGAAGGTCTCGTGGCCAAAACAACGATGGGGAAAAAAGAGGTTTAAAGTATGACGAAGCTCACAAGATCAGATCGATCTAATAGCAGGAGGTCGCTGAGGTCTGGTGCTCCTTGGCTCCCAAAGGGCTTCGCGGCCGGAGCTTGGACCCGGGGGAGGTACCCGCTCACCCGTGCTCGGCGCGGAAATACTTTCAGATGATGTACAAAGCATGCCTTGCTGCTGCATAAAGCTCCACTGGGGCTAGCGGATCATGGCGAATGGAGGCTGCTGAAGATGGCAATCTAGCGGATAGCTCTAGCGCTCCTAGGGGGTGGACGTCAATCCCGAAACCCCAGCTGTGGAAGTGATTCTATTCGTCTCTTCATCAACACCAACATCTGCTTGCACACCTTCGCCTTCTAGACGCTGCGACTTCAGAAATGCAGAGGAGGATCGACCAATACCTCCCACAATAATTCCCGTCAATCGCAGAGCGGCGGCTACGGACAATGATATTGGGTCTCTGGTGGGCGTGGGGAAGCTCGATCGCGAAGCTCTCGTCGAGATGGATCGGCTGCTGAGCGTAACAGACGCAGATAAACGACCTCAGGTGACGCCGGGCTTCAACTTCGAGTTTCTAATCTTTCTGATCGTTTCCGCAATCCTCGCCATATTCTTCCTGCTCTACTTTAACCGACTGTTCGGCTCTGTCGTGTCTTATGTGATTCGGACTTGGACATGGCATCAATACCACATATATCTCGACATAAAGGCGCTTCAAGTATCGCTTTTGGCGGGTCGAGTGTTTTTTACGGGCTTGCGATACCACGGCGCGAACGAAACCTTTTGTGTTCAACATGGAGACATTACCTGGAGATACTGGCTGCGCCGAGTCAGAGATGCAGATATATTCGCGTCGGCTGGGCAAGGGGACATCTTGGAATCGGAAAGACGGAGGAATGCGGCGTTGCCATGTCGGATAAATGTGAATCTTGTCGGTTTGGAGTGGTTTGTCTACAACCGCAGTCCAGCATATGATTCGGTCCTTGCCGATATCATCGATCCAACTTCATCTGGCTCGAGCTCGAGCGTTGGGGGATTTGACGAGAAGGGAGACACAGGGTTACGATCACGGAAGACGAACCAGGAAGACTCATCCGAGCGAGACCGAGACTACAACCCCCACGAAAAGAGTAATAGGGCATTGAATGGAAACGGGAAGCCTGAAACGGGAAGTCGGCCCAGCACTGGCTACAAAAGCAAGAGTAGCGATGAGGCTGCAGATAACGAAACTTCAGAGCTACCTTTTATCCTCAAATTATTTCCTATCCAGATCGAATGCCAGAAAGCTGCGGCAGTGTTTGGAAATGAAAACACTAAAGCAATCCTTATCGTGAAAGCTGATTCACTGTCTGGAGATGTTGATGCTCTAGAGACAAAGACTGTGGATCAATACAGACAGACATTCAAGATCGAACTAGAGCATCCTGTGGTGGAAATGCTTGATAACCCGGACTATAAGGAGGACCAGGCCACGCGAGCCAAACGGGAGCGAGAGAACGTTCCCCAAGATTTACAGCAAGCTCCAAGGAAGTCCTATTTCCGCCAACATAGACGCAAGGCACTGAGCTCCCTGCGAAATCTCGTGCCCTATTGGCGAAGGTCCGTGGAGTCGTTTTCAAGTGACGCTCGGGCTGGAGGGGTTGCTGTGCCAGTTCAGATTCCTGGAGCTGTCCAATGGCAAGGCTTGTCACGATATCTCGATGATCAGGATATAGATGATAAAACCCGCTGGTCTTCTGTCGAGTATGCTGCTGTTTCAACCGTACTCGATAGCCCAGCCTGCCACTTGACTGTATATTGGGATGCTGTCAGCAAGGTTACCGAAGATGCTCATCGTCAGAGACAACTGAATCCGTCTTTGAATATCAATGGGTCAGAGCCACCAGCTTGGGGAGTACAATTATCGGTGAAGGGAGGGACTATGAACTACGGGCCATGGGCCGATCGGCAAAGGGCTGATTTACAACGTGTCTTTGTGCCTTCGCTCTCCAAGGATGGCACCGCCACTGGGCCGCTTCCGGTTGGGGCATGGAGAGTGCCTACACTTTTTGATTTGCTGGTAGAACTAGACGACACAGTTACGCTTCGAATTCCCATAAGGGAGGAGTCGAAAAACTGGCGTTGGCGTGGTAAAGAGCCACCACTAGTCAAGCAAGGAACTACAACTACTCGCAATACACGTAAACATCGGGCTAGGGGTAAGAAAAATTCAAAGAGCGAAGCGGTCCAGCTTCGCCAGTCCGGTTGGCTTGAGTTCAAGCTTCCTCAAAACTCGACCATCAGATACTATATGGACATGGTGGCCAGTCCAAGTGGCTATAAAAACAAGCTAGCGGTCCAGATGCCGAGCACTGAGCTACGAAGCAGCATCAATCATGATGTACTCTGGCGGTCTGGTCCCCAGCAGATTTCCTGCGATCTTTCAAACCCGCTTTCATGGAATACGCTGCGAAATTGGCATTTTAACATAGTGTGCGATGGAATGGACATGTATCTCCTGAGGGATCATATCTTCTTGATCGTTGACTTGGTTGATGACTGGTCAGCGGGCCCCCCTGCCGAGTATCTTGTGTTCACGCCCTTTTTATACCATCTTCATCTCAGTTTGCGAAATGTGAAAATCTATCTCAACGTCAACGACGAGAATATCATCGATAAACCAACTGATATGGATGAAAACACGTTTCTTATACTTTCTAGCCCGGAGCTGAAAGCCGAAACCTGCATACCTCTTGATAACTTCCGACCAAGCAAAAACAGCATCCCTTTCGATATACGAACTGAAACTCTTGACTTGGCGCTGCATGCTTCCGAGTCAAATACGCAGGCGACGTTCCTGAAATCCAAAGAACTGGGGCATATCGAAGGCTTAGCAGTCGCTGGAAGTTATCAATACAATGCAACTACCTCTCCTGCTAATACAGATACTCTCGACTTAAATATCCACGCCCAATCACCTTCCGTTTATCTCTACGGCTTCGTTGTTCGGTACTTTATGCTTCTCAAAGACAACTACTTCGGCGAATTTGTACATTTCAGAACTCAAGAGGAATATCAGGAGCAATTACAAGCAAAGGCGCAGAATCCAGATGCTGAGCCGGCTATTCGCCCTCCTAGCAAGAAATCTAATGACCTAGACGTGATCTTGGCCATTAAATTGGACGACCCTCGCCTTTTGATTCCTACTAATATTTACTCCTCAAAGTGCTATCTTCAGGGTGAATTGGCCTCTTTATCTCTGGACTTGCGTTTTACAAATTACTATATGGATATGGAACTTGATCTAAGTCCACTATCGCTTTCTTTGGGTAGCTCAGAGAGCAATTTGGACTCCCCCAGTGTGTCAACTGCCGATACGCAACTATTTGTGGATGGCGTTCGAGTGTTTGGTCACCGCACGTTCGGCCTGCCTCCATCAGAGCCAACATACCTTTGCAACTGGGATGTCGCTGTTGGTGCAGTCGCTGGAGAGTGCACAACTGACTTTGTAGCCGCTTTGACTAAAGCAGGGCCAGCATTTGGGTTTACATTTGATGACGTGGAAAACGCCGTGGTGCCGTATTCCTCGTTAATATTTTACGATGTGACATTTGTTCGAGTTGCTGTCCGGTCAATTCGCCTCTGGATACACGTAGAAGAAAGCGTTTTCTGCTTCTCTACTGATGCCATCGACGTCAACAGCAATGACTGGGCTCGTTCGCACTATTCAAAGCGAGCTAACGTACTCATACCAAACCTTCAGCTCTCATGCATAAATGCGGACTCAGCAGCGAGACACAAGTCACGCCCGCAGCATCCAGTCGAGACTCAGGCATACCTTAAAACAGATATTCGGCTTGCATCCATTGGAAGGAAATTCCACTTTTCCGAAGAACGGAAAATTCAGCAAGACTTAATATTTCGCGAGGATCAACGAACAGACAGAACGCCGTTTCTTCTCCTCCCTGGTACAGGCGGCGATTTAGTTCCCGAACAAGTCGACCCGCCCGCGCAATGCATGCCTCCCCCTCCCCCTCCTCTTGCAGATGTTGAGTACGATAAGGCCTCAGTGAGCACACGGTCGCGCAGAGTGACCCGCCAAAGGTCGTTTCTCTCCTTTGCTAGCTCCTCAAGCGACGGCAGTATCGGGTTTCGCAGTAGTCGCCGCGATATACAAAAGACATCACAATTTGGAGGTAGCTTATCGATCAGGTCTGCAGCTATGATGGGCTCTCTTTCTGAGATGGACAGGGTGGAGGCCGCTTCTCCTGGCAGACGGCCTTCTTTCTATAGCGCTGTTGGCGACTTTTCAGCAAAAGAAAACGTTGAACAATCTCAAATTGCCTTTTCCAGCCAGTACTTCAATCCAAACTTCCCCTTAGAGGGAGTCAGGCCCGATACCAGAGACGCAACTTTTCCGCCAATCGACGACGAAGAGTTTGAGTTTTTTAATCGACTGAAGCTGGATTTGAACGATATAGCCCCTCTTGATCTTAGCGAAGATCACGCTCAGTCAAGTACTATCATCGAGTTCCCCTCTGGAATAAGCGCATTCATCACTCCTGAAGCTATCCGTCATGTCACTATTTTGATGGCGGCCTTGCAACCGACTGACCCTGAGGATGTGCTTGACTCTCTTCAGACTGGCACTATTACTGACATCTTCAAAGCCCGAAAAGAAGCACCAATTGAAGGCGAGATGCTTGATTTTATGGTTAAATTGCCTAGAATTAACCTCCGATTTCTCAACTCGTCAACACTAGATTCGCCAGACCCATCGGAAGAAGAGCTAGATCAATACGACCTGACAATCTCCAAGGTCTCTGTTGTAACGCGAACTACGAAAGAAAAAGGCATTACCGACTCTAGAACTTCTCTGGACTTACGTCTAGGCTCTATTGAGATGTCAGCCTCAGAGCGTCTTTCGTCTGTCCAAAAGCCACAAGCAGCTGTAGTAGTTACAATCGACGGAGTGAGGGTCTCTCTAGGGGCTAAAGAAATCACATATTTTGATGCCGATATTGGGTCAGTCGAGGGAAGAACCGCCTCAGGCAAGATTGAGTATTTGGCTTCTTTGATTCACCGCACCGGTAATGTTGCTACCGAGCTGGAGCGACTCTTGACAGAGGTCAACCAGCGCCATTCTACACACGTCAGATACTTTGTGCTTCGCCTACTGCAGCTGGGAGAGGCAACAAATGATCCTCCATTTCTTATACGGCCTTCGGCTGTTCTCAGATCTGCAAATCAACATTTGAGAACGGTAGATTCTTGGAAAATGATCATACGACTTCGCCAAATCTGGGATACTAAAAACTACTTTGAAAAGTCACATTTGATCCAAGAGTGCTGGGGCGAATCGCTAACTCTTCCACCTGACGCAGTTCAACGCGTGGTGAGCTCCTTTGAGAAGTGGAGAAACTGGGATTTGGAGAACGTTTCACACACTCTTCTCTTGAAGAAGATCTTTGGCGATATAGGAGCCGATGACCAAGAAGACGAAGAAGTCTATCCTCTCTTAGGTGCTTGTAAGCTTGGCAGCGTTTGCCTCATACTAGATCCTGGCCCAAAGCAAAACCGAGTTGGATTTATCGATCTCAGTGCAAGGGTTGAAAGAAAATTAGGGGATCCTACGACTGCCGTCTTAGGGACAATACCTGTGACTGTCCTGAATATATGCTGTGGCGATGCATTACTTAATTTGAATTGGGAACTTTGTGTTCTTGCCGATGATGTCTTGCGGCTATACCACAGAAGCCAGAGCCAGGCCCCTCCTCACTTTCAGAAGCCGGTTTTGGAGGCTCTCAAACCGACAAAGAAGCCATCAACAGCTTATCATCTTGCTCTTGAGCTCATCAAGGGGTCTATTGAACTTGAGACGGTGAACCTAAGCGCGAAGACTCTTGGTGACGGGCTCAAAGCTTCCTTACTCACTTTTGATACGAGTGATGGCGCAACTCTCACAAGCTTGATGATAAACTGTGATGCTGTCACTTCCATGCTGCATAGCCATTCGCATCACCTGGGCGTTTCTCAGTTTCGAAGACCGAGTCTCTGCGTTTCGCATGAACTGAGAACCGTCGATGAGGTGTCAGCACACAAAGTCAAAGCAACGGCTAGCAGCCAGGGCCTGACGTTTACTGTGAAGCAAGACCCTATCGGTCTCATGGAGGTTCTTGATCTACTCTTTAGAGACGAAATTGCCCAGCTCTATCGCTTGAAAACACAGCTTCCTGATATGTCAAAGGCAGAATCACAGACTGAATCGACTGACCGCCCATCAAACTTCAGGATCAATATTGCCACGTTCATAGATGATTACCAAATCAGGCTTCCCTTAATACCGTCTCTCACATATCAAATCTCTGGCGTCGTCGCGCGGGCGGCATGTGCGGCAGACTCTTCCAAAGAAATCATTTTTGACTTTGATATCAAAGAAAACTCGCATGAGATGCAAATAAATGTCAAGAATGAGTCTCGCACCATCTCTTGTTTGCAAATACCGCCTACAAACGGACGCATCACAATGAGCCAGGGACAAAAGGCAGAGAGTATACTGAACGTGCTCTGTTCGGTTGAAATTATGCGGTTGGATGCATCGGCAATATACAATCTCCTCACAGCGCTGAATCGACCACAAATCTCTACTGCCATCGAAGAAATACAGCTGCAATCTAAAGCCATCCAAGAACATATCGAAGACATCTTTGGGACTAGCGAGACAAAAGAGGTTGAAAAACCCAGCTCGAATATGGTATACGCTGTTCATCTTACTTTGGAAGGTTTACAAATTGCGTCTAAGACGGCTTTGAAATCTGAAGCTGGGTCAATGGCGCACGTACTCTTTTTTATGGACAAGGCTTATTTGCGAGCATCTAACCGTCATGAAGTACACGGCCCTATTCTCAAATATCCAGAGATACACTTGAACCTCAGGCATGTCGGATTTGACATTCAAAGAGGAACGGAAGATAATATGAGGTCATGCGGTAATTTCGGTGCAAGCTTTACAGTATCTGCTAGTTCAAGTCCTGGAGACGATGGCAAAGATGAGTGGTCATTCAATTTCAGGAGTGACGAGTTTGATGTGAATCTATCGCCAAGGTCAACATCCACAGCTGTTGATGTGCTGGGTTACCTAGGGACAAAGATAAAGGACTTGGATACATCGCGAGAATTAGAATACCTAAGGAGACTCAGACAGTCCAAGCCACGCATTTCCATTAACGATGACGAGGTCTTACCCGAGTATACGGATATTCTCGACTCTATTCTTGGATCAGTCGTTTATCGTTTCGAACTACGAAACATTCGAGCTTCCTGGAATGTTGCGGATGATAGTGGACATCAAGCGAGCAACGAGGAAGATTTAGTACTATCTATCAAACTAATAGAGTTCGGTACGAGGACCAAGAGATCTGCACGACTGGCCATAGAAGACTTTCAGCTTCAAACGGTACCACCTGGACATGACAGAAATTTGAGATCTGTACACTCAGCGCTTCTTCCTCAAGTCATTTTCAATATTGCTTACTTCTCCACGGCGGATGCTCGACGGTTGGCATTCCAAGCCGCGGGCGAATCCTTGGACCTCAGATTGACATCAGCATTCATCGTCCCGGCAGCCAACTTGGTCGAATCAATATCGTTATCAGCAAAAAATGTACAGAAGGCGTCAATACAATGGAATAATGAGGCGGCGCAAAGTAATAAGAAGCCTGAAAGCGCACCCAAGCCCAAGCCTTCAGGAAGCGCCTTTGGCAACAAACGACTTGAGAGCCTGCTCATGGATGCCGATTTCGCAGGCGCGGTTGTTTATGTATCAAGCGCAAAGTCTGTCCATGATGCTGCGCGGCTTTCACGATCCGGCCGCCGCCCGTCCCTGGCAGGGAAATATGGCCAGTTCACAACGGATGACTCAGGAAGCGGTGCAGTTTTGCGAAGCCCTGGGCTTGCCTGGAAAGCTGAATACCGAGACAATGGTCGAGATGATCCTGCACTATCCGGTGAAGTCAAGATTGATGCTTCGAGCAATATTCTTTACCCATCAGTCGTTCCGCTCATTATGGATATTGTGGCTAGTGTGAAGGAGGTAGTGAGTGGCGATAGCGATAGTGAACCAGCTGCAAAGCCGGAGCCGCCAAAGCTGAAGCCAGAGAAGTCTGGAGATGAGGATAATATTCTCACTGCAGACCCTAGCGCGGTATTGGGTCGTGTCAAGCTGAATTTGGGTCTGCGTATCTGCAGACAAGAATTCTCCCTAAGCTGCCAGCCTATAGCCCGTGTTGCCGCTACGACAAGCTTCGAAAGCGTTTATTTTACTCTCAACACAGTTTCTTCACAAGACCATGGAAACTTTTTTGCAATATCCGGTGTTCTTAACAAACCACAAGCTTCGGTCCAGCATGTGTATTCGAGAGAGTCGACTGCAAGCTTCGAGGTTGACACTGTGACACTTTCATTCATGAATAGCAAGCACGTCAGCGGCACAAGCGGTGTTTCAGCTATTCTGAGTGTAAGTCCCATGAAAATTTCCATCAACGCCAAGCAGGTACAAGACTTTTTACTGTTTGAAGAAATCTGGTATCCTAAAGACTTGAGAGGTGCAAACACGACTCCACCAGTGCCCAAGCTAGCTACAGAGTCATCACAAGGCCACTTGGTTCAAAGATACCAGCAGGTGGCCGCCACGGCAGCTTTCCCGTGGACGGCGACGATATCCATCGCTGCCCTGGATGTCAGCGTTGATATGGGGCAAGCAATAGGCAAATCTGTCTTTGAGATTAGCAAATTTTGGGTATCGTCTAAGAAAACGTCTGACTGGGAGCAGAATTTATGCCTTGGCTTTGATAAGATTGGCATAGACTGTACCGGTCGCTTGAGTGGTTTCATCGCTCTACGACATTTCAAACTACGGACTTCAATCCATTGGCCGAAACGAGAGAAGGCACTCAATGAGACCCCTCTAATCCAGGCATCTATTGGCTTTAATGAACTACGTGTCAAGGCGGCGTTTGATTATCAAGCCTTTTTGATTGCAGACATCACTTCGTTGGAATTCTTGATGTACAATGTGAGAGAGGGTAAAGATAGCAGAGGAGACCGCCTCGTGGCAATATTCGATGGTGATGCTGTGCAGGTATTTGGCACTGCGACATCAGCCGCCCAAGCCGTCTCTCTTTACCAGGCTTTTACGAAGCTAATGCAGGAGAGGCGAGAAAATTTCGAATCGTCGCTCAAGGAGATTGAGAAGTTTATGAGACGAAAGTCTTCAGCGGCGCGGCAATCGATTTCAACAGCGACGAGGACTCCCAAACTGCCGACGGAAGATACCATGTCCAAATCCCCAATTTCTCTGGACACAGATGTGGTTGTGACGCTTCGAGCACTCAATCTTGGAGTGTTCCCCAACACATTTTCAGACCATCAGGTGTTTAAGATGGAGGCGCTGAATGCATACGCGCGGTTTGCGGCAAGTATCGAGCAACGACGAGTCCATAGCATGCTGAGGATGACCTTGGGACAGCTTCGAATCGGATTGGCAGGTGTTAGGAACATTGAAGCGCCCAAGACACTTAGCGAAATGACAGTAGAGGACGTGGTTCAGCGGGCCACGGGATCCCGAGGTGGCACAATCCTCAAAGTACCGAGGGTGGAAGCGGCAATGCAGACATGGCAGGCGCCAAACAGCAACCATATCGACTACCTATTCAAGAGTGCCTTTGAAGGCAAAGTCGAGGTCGGATGGAACTATTCCCGCATCAGCTACATACGCGGTATGTGGGCGAAGCACAACAAGTCGCTGGAAGAGACATGGGGCCGACAGCTGCCCCTTACGGCCGTCAAGATTACCGGAGTACCGGAGGCTGAGGAAGGGCAGCGAGAAGGCGGCGAGCAGCAGAAGATTACTGCCGAGGTGAATGTGCCACAATCCAAATATGAGTATCTCGCTCTGGAGCCTCCCATTATTGAGACGCCACAGCTGCGAGACATGGGCGAGGCGACGCCACCGTTGGAATGGATTGGCCTGCACAGAGAAAGGCTGCCAAACTTGACGCATCAAATTGTCATCGTGTCGCTGTTAGAGTTGGCAGGAGAGGTGGAAGATGCATATTCGCGGATTTTGGGGTCGTCATAAGAGGCGTCGGTGTGAGTCACTCGAGCGCTGAGTAACTTATAAGCGAAGGAGTACGGCGTACTGATCCTGTTTTTCGTTTCTTCCCTTTTTTTCCCCTGTTGTTCGGGCGTTTGGCTTTCTGTTTTATTTCCAAATATATATATATATATATATTTGACCGGCGAGTGACGTGGTGCTGGGATAGAATAAGAAAAGCTCAATTTATAGCAATATCAAGACTTAATCAGTCGCTGTTTTGGGAAGCAGTATTGAAACGAAGTGAGTCAAATGGCCAATCATGTGGCCGAGAGATTACATGTAGGCCTAGGAAGCTCCAATAGAGACCTCAAAGCTGCTTGCATGTAGCATTACCAGAACAGGCCTGTGGATAAAGTGCTTGCGGTACGTACTGCGACATTCGACACGGAAGGCAGTTTAGGCGGCGTGAGCAAGCGGCCAATTAGCTCGGCGCGGCTGACGGCATGAGCATGAAGAAATGCAGAAAGCCCACTTTGCCCCTCCTTCAAGCTCCAATTTTGCTGCGGATCAATAGCAGCAAGTTTTTTTCTTTTTTTTTCCCGTCGTATTGAGAGACAATGCAGCAGCTTGACGGGATAAAACGATGACAAAGCTGAGAATTGGGGTGGCGGTGGCCGAAGAGGTTACTGGCGGTACTGCTCTATGCTGTTCGTGCTGTATGATGGCAGCCAGGAGCTTCAATAGCTGCACCAGCTGTGCTGAATAATAGCACCACCGCCTTGGATATAGGTACATGTACTGTAATCTCGAGCTCTACTCAGCTCGACTTCTTTTGCTTGACCAGCAATTGCCACAGTAGCAGCTTCAAGCATAGGCCAAAACACATATCATCGTACAGCGTACAGATACTCGGATATACGCCCAGCTTGTTGATAAGCATTGGGTCCGTGCCGCCTCCCAGCTTCCACTTCCAGCCAGTGATGGCAAATCGAACGACGGGCTTTAGGTTGTATCGCCGTGAGGGCTTCTTGCCCTCCACTTGTAAAGCAGCTCCAACAAAAAAATCAAGGTCAAACGAGATTTATTGCCCAGCACCTACTAGCGGCTCCAGCTCGTCTCAAACCGCTGCTAGGCCCTAACCCTGTTCGAGCAGTTCTGGCCAGTCACAGCTGCTGAGCAATGACGCCGGCGCCATCTCTCGGCGTTAGCAGGGCTGGCTCGCAGCGAGTGTGCCCACTAATACACTCCAATCGTTCCATCGTCTGGAGGTGCATGGCCCTCTTCCAAAGGCAGGTCCCCCACTATAATGGCCCTTGATGGCAGAGAAAAAAAAATATTCGACATCAATGCTGGTACCTCTGGTAGTTGTGTGAGATTTTTGCGCGTGCTACCTGTAATTTTTTCAAATTTCTGGGCCCTCTTTTTTTTTTTTTTTCCTCACTGCCCAGTGGATTCACAGCTGTCCAGTAAAAGCGCCGCCACTGCTGGCCCAACTCAAAGCTGCCCGTACTAGTCATGGCGCACCCTAAACCTTGTGCGTGCGCCCAAGCCCAAGCCTGCTCTATCCGCCCACCACCCGATTTTCGTGGCCCTTTTTTGCGTCCCCCTCCTTGCCATAAAAATCTCCCAGCCCACCCTCTCTCGCTCTCTTTCCCCATCAAAAAAATTCTGATAGAGCAGACAGTGAGACCCGTCTTCGCTGTGTCCTCTTCATAATTTTTTTTGTGTCCGCCAGAAGCACAGAGCCTTGTGCTTACGCAGTTAGCAGCACCTTTAGCCACTTACTGAGCATAAAGCGCGGGGTCAAATTCTTCAACCCCGCTTTGCTCTTTTTTCGTTTTCTTCTTCCTACACCAACAAACCACACATAGTTTTTTCAGGCAGGCCCCGAGCCTCAATACCGTCAAGATGGTGAAGTAAGTTGTTTTTCTGTGATTTCATCCTATCAGCTCTGAGCTTCACCATCCTAGTCTTGTATCCTTTTCTGCTTTACCTTAGTATAGCTATGGCGGGGGCTGCGATGCTACTCTCGTTGCCTCGTCCTCGAGTGCTTGCATCTATGCCGCTGCTGCCGAAAATTTTTCTTCACTCTTCTTCACCTATTCTCTCTCATGTGGCCGTGTCTACCTAAGATGGGAGCTATCCCTGCCTCCCATCTGGAATTGAGCTTCTATTAGAATCAAACTTGCTAACCGACGCTTTCACCATGATAGCTTCACAGTTGACGAGATCCGGCAGTTGATGGACAAGCCCACCAATGTCCGTAACATGTCCGTCATTGCCCACGTCGATCACGGCAAGTCTACCCTGACCGACTCCCTGTTGGCCAAGGCTGGTATCATTTCCACCGCCAAGGCTGGTGACGCCCGAGCCACAGATACTCGTGCCGACGAGCAGGAGCGTGGTATTACCATCAAGTCCACTGCCATCTCTCTGTACGGTCAGCTCGAGGATGAGGAGGATATCAAGGACATTGTCGGCCAGAAGACTGACGGCCGTGATTTCCTGATCAACCTGATCGATTCTCCCGGTCACGTTGATTTCTCTTCCGAAGTCACTGCTGCCCTCCGTGTCACTGACGGTGCCCTTGTCGTCGTCGACACCGTCGAGGGTGTCTGCGTCCAGACCGAGACTGTGCTGCGACAGGCCCTTGGTGAGCGCATCAAGCCCGTTGTCATCATCAACAAGGTCGACCGTGCTCTTCTCGAGCTTCAGGTCTCCAAGGAGGATCTGTACCAGTCCTTCTCTCGTACCATCGAGTCCGTCAACGTCATCATCTCCACCTACCTCGACAAGTCCCTCGGTGACCTCCAGGTCTACCCCGAGAAGGGTACCATTGCTTTCGGTTCCGGTCTGCACGGCTGGGCTTTCACCGTCCGCCAGTTCGCCATCCGTTACGCCAAGAAGTTTGGTGTTGACAAGAACAAGATGATGGAGCGTCTCTGGGGTGACAACTACTTCAACCCCCACACCAAGAAGTGGACCAAGAACGGTACCTACGAGGGCAAGCAGCTCGAGCGTGCTTTCAACCAGTTCATCCTGGACCCCATCTTCAAGATCTTCTCTGCTGTTATGAACTTCAAGAACGACGAGATCGCCACCCTGCTTGACAAGCTCCAGCTCAAGCTGACCCCTGATGACCGCTCCAAGGAGGGCAAGCAGCTGCTCAAGGCCGTCATGCGCACTTTCCTGCCCGCTGCCGACTCCCTGTTGGAGATGATGATCCTCCACCTTCCTTCTCCCGTCACTGCCCAGCGCTACCGTGTCGAGACCCTGTACGAGGGTCCCATGGACGACGAGGCTGCCATCGGTATCCGTGACTGTGACCCCAAGGGTCCCCTCATGCTTTACGTCTCCAAGATGGTTCCCACCTCTGACAAGGGCCGATTCTACGCCTTCGGTCGTGTCTTCTCCGGTGTTGTCCGCTCCGGTCTCAAGGTCCGCATCCAGGGCCCCAACTACACCCCTGGCAAGAAGGATGATCTGTTCGTCAAGGCTATCCAGCGTACCGTCCTGATGATGGGTGGCAAGGTCGAGCCCATTGATGACATGCCTGCCGGTAACATTGTCGGTCTGGTCGGTATCGATCAGTTCCTGCTCAAGTCTGGTACCCTGACCACCAGCGAGACTGCCCACAACCTCAAGGTCATGAAGTTCTCCGTCTCCCCCGTCGTCCGACGCTCCGTCCAGGTCAAGAACGCCCAGGATCTCCCTAAGCTGGTCGAAGGTCTCAAGCGTCTGTCCAAGTCCGACCCTTGCGTTCTTACCTACACTTCCGAGTCTGGTGAGCACGTCGTTGCCGGTGCCGGTGAGCTCCACCTCGAGATTTGCTTGAACGATCTCGAGAACGACCACGCTGGTGTTCCCCTTAACATCTCCGACCCCGTCGTCCAGTACCGTGAGACCGTCCAGGGCAAGTCCAGCATCACTGCTCTGTCGAAGTCCCCCAACAAGCACAACCGTCTGTACATGGTTGCCGAGCCCATTGACGAGGAGCTGTCTCTGGCCATTGAGGCCGGCAAGGTCAGCCCCCGTGACGATTTCAAGGCTCGTGCCCGTGTCCTGGCTGACGACTTCGGCTGGGATGTCACCGACGCCCGTAAGATCTGGACCTTCGGTCCCGATGGCACTGGTGCCAACTTGCTGGTTGACCAGACCAAGGCCGTCCAGTACCTTAACGAAATCAAGGATTCCGTCGTCTCTGGTTTCCAGTGGGCTTCCCGTGAGGGTCCCATTGCTGAGGAGCCCATGCGTTCCATCCGCTTCAACATCCTTGATGTTACTCTGCACGCTGATGCTATCCACCGTGGTGGTGGCCAGATCATCCCCACTGCTCGTCGTGTCCTGTACGCCTCTGCTCTGCTGGCTGAGCCTGCTCTGCTTGAGCCCGTCTACCTGGTCGAGATTCAGGTCCCTGAGCAGGCCATGGGTGGTGTCTACGGTGTCCTGACTCGTCGTCGTGGTCACGTCTTCAACGAGGAGCAGCGTCCTGGTACTCCTCTCTTCAACATCAAGGCCTACCTGCCCGTCCTGGAGTCCTTCGGCTTCAACGGTGACCTGCGTGCGGCCACCTCCGGCCAGGCCTTCCCCCAGTCTGTCTTCTCTCACTGGCAGATCCTGCCCGGTGGCTCTCCTCTCGATGCCACCTCCAAGGTCGGCACCATCGTTACTGAGATGCGTAAGCGCAAGGGTATCAAGGTTGAGGTTCCCGGTGTCGAGAACGTAAGTTACAAATCACTCTACTCACTCCCTTCTATGCATGATGCTAATATCCCTCCTAGTACTATGACAAGCTGTAAACGGCTCCCTTATTTGCTGATAGAAATACCATTCGTGTCATTTTGGGCACAATGTGTCAACCGGCTTCTAGCGAAAATTGAAGGCCACTACTTCTATACCAAGGGGCACGCCGCCTCACTGAGGTAGATGAGAAAATCACGGTTGAATGACAAAGAAAAAAAATACCACCCCGTTAAAGAAAAAAAAGGGAATACGTGTGGATCACTAAGTTGAGGCCATAATCAAGGGAAGCTTCACTAGGCAGCTTTTCATGCATGTAGTTGTGCGCCGGTGGAGTTGAATGAAATTTATGAAAGTTCAAGAAACAGATGAATCGGTCATTGATGTGCGTGCTTGTGATAATCTGAAATGCTTTTATCTTCTGTTTCTACAGACTTGGGTATTTCTCATCTTTTGGACGCACGTTCTCCAATCAGTCAAAGTAGATTGAGGCTGCAGTCGAGCCGGCGAGCTTCTAGAAGCCTAGGTGAGCTGAATGAACAATGGGTGAAAATCATTATAATGGAAATGCATGTTGATAATGACAATGGTTACCGTAAATTATATGTTGGTAAATGCTCAACAACGAACACTTCCGTGCATCAGTTCATTGCCCGCTAAACAAACGCTACGCAGATCGATCTCTGCATCAAGATGATGCATTAATCTATCAAAAAACCTACAGCGCTGCCGAGCTGACAAGTCCCCACTTTAAAAGCCACTGAACGGGACCTTCCTTCCGCCATCGTCAGGCGCAGCCTTGCCTTGCAACTCCCCCGTAGCTTTAGCCTCCTCGAAATTCTAACTTTCAACGTCCTTTTCTCTTCGCTCGAACCAACATAAAAAACAGGCCCTTCAGCTGCCTGGTCTTATTCGTCCCACTTTATACTATCTACGGTCCAGACTATACGTTCCAATTACTTATTTATAACATCGTTCATGCAGCACTAATTACGACTTTGCATCTCTTCGATCTTTTTCCCCAGATCCCGAGCCATGCTGTTCCCGGAAGAAGATGCGCCGCAGCTCAAGACATGGATTGTCAAGCGCATTGAGAACACGTTCGTTTGCCCGCAGACTGCAATTCGCCCGCTGCCTTCCCTGTAGCCCATGATTGGCTTTTTATCCGGTTGCTGACCTCCTTTTCCCTTGTACAGGTCAGATGCTGATTCCGACGTGCTTGCCGACTATGTCATCGCCCTGCTAAAACACGATGGCGACGCTGCATCGGTGCGAACGCTTTGCGAGGCTGAGATTCCCGATTTTTTGACTGAAGGTCCGTCAGAGTTACGATGAGAGACGCGCCGGAAGTATTCTAGGCGCAGGAAATAAAAAGAAGATGGCGTGCTGACTGGTTAATTCTCACGAGCTACAGATCCAAAGACTTTCCTAGACGACGTCTTCCAAGCGATCGCGTACAAGTCATATAAACCAGGCGCTCCGCCGCCCCCGAAGCCTGCTACCAGTACCATTGGCGCCGCAGCTCGTCCTCTCCCCAGTGTCCACGGCGTACAAAGCAGTGCGCCACACCATACCGGCTCAAGAAAACGAGGATTTCACGATGACGGCGAATACGATGGGCCAGCTTCACATGGCAGGGGCCACAAGCAGCCTCGACGGAGTTCGAACCACGGGAGAATGGACGACTCAATGATGGGCGGCCAGCAAGGGAGCTTCGTTTCAGTGGACTCAATGCCAGGCATGAACCATTTCGATCCCAAGAGTGCTCTCGAAGCGATTATGCAGATGCAAGCTATGGGTATTCCCTACCCTGGCATGGCTGAGTTCATGGCTCAGATGCCTCATGGCGGTGGTGGAAGGAGCTCACAGCGGCGGAGAGGACGTTGTCGAGAGTTTGATACCAAAGGATATTGTTCTCGTGGAAATCAGTGCATGTACGACCATGGCAACTCTTCCATCTATGTCCCCAATATGTTATCTCAAATTGAAGGTATGTGTCACGATATTTCCAGCCAGCCAAGATTCGAGGAGTCTTCGACTAATCCGCTGTCTTCCCTTTTTTCAGAGTATGATCCTAACAACGCTGTTTTGGGCCTGTCTGCACTTGCAGCAAATCCTTACCAGTTTTCTATGGATACGAAGCCACGCGGTCGAGGCCGTGGCGGCCGTGGTGGTAAGAAAGGTGGTGCGAGAGCCTCTTTCTCGGCAGAGGGTCCAGTACACGACCGTTCCAAGAGCACAATTGTTGTGGAAAATATCCCTGAAGAGAACTTCAATGAAGATGAGGTCCGCGCTTTCTTTTCACAGTTTGGTGAGATTGTTGAAGTCTCCATGCAGCCATACAAGCATTTGGCAATTGTGAAGTATGACAAGTGGGCATCAGCAAACGCGGCATATCGGTCGCCAAAAGTCATTTTTGATAACAGATTTGTCAAGGTATTCTGGCACAAGGAAGATGGTGCCAAGTCATCATCGAAGCACGGCGATGGTGGGTCATTAAAAATCAACGGCGATGGACCTACTGCTCCTGTAGAAGCTGAGCCTGAAATTGATATGGAAGAATTTCAACGGAGGCAGGAAGAGGCTCAAAAGCAGCATCAGGACAGGGAAACTAAGCGAGTAGAATTAGAACGACAGCGTCAAGAGTTGGAGAAGCAGCAGCAAGACCTTCTAGCAAGACACAGGGAAGAGAGTGAGAGACTAAAGGCGAGACTTGCCGAGAAAAGCGGCGACACTAAAGCTCCGGGATCGTCATCATCAACCGATATGCTACGTGCGCAGTTGGCAGCATTGGAGCAGGAAGCTAAGATTCTCGGTATTGACCCTGACGTGGCTGAGGATGGAGGCAGCTACAGCTCAAGAGGCCGGGGGTATCTGGGGCGCGGTGGGCGCGGTAGTGAACGGGGTTTTGCGCCACGAGGTCGCGGTTCGTTCAGGGGGCAAGTAGGGAGGCATGCGGCCTATGCCCAGTACTCACTGGATAACCGGCCGCGGAAATTGGCTGTCACTGGCGTGGACTTTACTCCAGCTGATAAGGATGAAAAGCTTCGGCATTTCCTCTTGGTAAGTAAAATGGAGTACATTATTCTGGGAAGGTACTTGTCTGTTTTTGAAGAAGCTCGGTTGCTAACGTCTCTTCTCCTTGATTTATAGAACTTGGGCGAGTTTGAATCTGTGGAAACCACACCCACAGTCACAAACGTTTCTTTCCAAGATCGTAAAACAGCCGAAAAATTCTATTACAGCCTACACGGCAAAGAACTACCTGGAGTCGAAGGAACTCTCGATCTTTCCTGGGTCAATACACCTTTGCCACCAGTTGGATCCTTCAAACAGAACGAAGATGCTGGTGATGGCGACGCCATGGCTGGGATGAACGACGATGAAGAAGAAGGCGAGGTCATCGAAGACTTACCTGAGAAGCATATGCAAGGGCGCCAGGTTGACATGGACTATGATGTCGGGGATGATGAGGGTTGGGTTGAATGATGTGGAAGATGGAGTGGAATTAGATCTGGAGAAGAAGTATATATGGGTCGGGTATATATCAGATGACAGAGGGACTCAGTACAGAATGTATACAAGGGGCGTGTATAATCAACATCTTAATGAAGCCATTATTATTTCACGTAAACGAACAGCATCATAGTCTGATACGACTAGTTTCACGGTAGTTTGCAAAGGAGGCGATTGATTTGCGGCTCTTAATATGCAATGCCGTGGTTTATCTATTCGTTGACACACTTTCAGCAATGGAAGACATGATATAAGTACACATATATGTGTATGTACTAATATACACCATAATCTGCCTATGCGCTCTGTGACGTCTTTTTTTTTTTTCTTTATAGCGCTCCTATGATGCTTCTGTACACCGACTCTCCTCCTAGAATCGTTCTATCAATTTTCTTTTTCTTTTTCTTCTGTGACTCGTCATAAAAATAAACGCAATAAAAAACCAAGAAACCATAAGAATAATAAAAAAAAAAAAAAGAAAAAAAAACTTGTCCGCAGGCGGGGGTATCGTTGAGATATAATATATGCAATTCCATCGTTAGAACCGGGCTCTTCCATGCCTTTTTTTAAATGTAATGTTCCGTTCCCGTTGCGCCCACCGCCCCGGGAAAATGATAATAAAATAATCCCCATGTCTCATGAAAAAATGAGCCTTCGGTGTAATGCTTTTTGTTGAAAAAGACACCGACTCCGCCCTTTCTGTGCAAAATAAACGCCGCTTTTTTTTCTTTCTTCGGTCATCTGCGCCGAGATATGAAGATTGAGAGATTGAAATAAAAGTTTAGGGGGGGTGATTAAAATCATGAAGAAAATAATACCCAAATCAGCAAAAAAAAGAAGCTCAACCTTTGTTAAGGCCTTCTTTTGTTTTCGCTTCCTGAGCGAAGTAAGTGTATGAGAAATGGAATTAGGCCGTGGCACTGGCAGGGACAGAAGCGTCCTTGACTTGAAGGCCTTCGAGGAAACTGAAGATGGTGTTATTCTCGCGGAAATCATTGTTTACTATACGTAAAAGAGTTCTCTTGGTTAGTCTATAGGTATTTAAATAAGGATGGTCGGTTAGAAACTCACCAATGTTAACGAGATACCACTCATTCATGATTCCCTCGATGAGCGCTCGGCTGGGGGTGTTAGCATCAAAGCAGTGAGCCCAGTCGACACCCAGTCGGAAAGCCTCGTCTCTCCAGGCTAAGAAGCTGATCGATTCCACAATGGTGGGCTGCACAATCTCCTTGCCTGGGAAAACGCCCCAAGTGACAGCGTTGGGACCGTCTGAAGGTGCATTGGACTTGAGCTCGCCGTTCTTGGTAACGGCGTAGTAAGTCAAGTTGGGGAAGTCGTCAAGACGGCTAATCATCTCGTCCAGAAGATAAGGTGGAATGAGCAATTCTAGGTAGGCCTTTTGGTACACATAGCCGTTTGAAGGTCCCCAGCCGTGAACCGGGTGATTGGACTTGGCACCGTCAACGGCAGGTTGTGAGTTGATAGTCAAAATGCCTCGCTTGTTGAGAGCCACAAGGTCGTCTTTGATGGGGTCTGCTTCAGCAGCAAGGGCAGATTCACTCCATGGAAGAGTTTCAATCTTCTTCTCCAGATACTGGACAAAGGTATCAGCTATATCTTGGACACAAGTGGGCTCGCCCCATTTCTTGCGGTTGGCCTCGTTTGTACCGGTCAAACCAATGCCATAGGCGTCAAGCTCTCCGAAAGCGGGAGAGCGAGAGTCACCCCATCGGCCGTTAGGAAACTCATCCCAATCCTGGGTGCGAATGACATAGGACTTATTGCGATTACGCCAGAAAATGGGGCGCACATCCTCTTCGCGCCGACCAAAGCCCTTGGACTGCTTCCAAGGAAGGGCCTGCTTCAGAGGACGTTCCGCCGAAGGGGTCCAGTTAAGCTCATCTAGAACCATACGGGTCGCCTGGGCAAGGTTCATGGTGTAGAAGTGGAGGTGGTGAATCCCACCGGCAAGCAGCTTTCTGCACAATTCGGCAACCAGTGTCTTACCAATTTCACGCACAGCCACGTCGTCATTCTTAACCGGCTCAAGCAGGGTCATCCACTCTGGAGGCACTCGGCATTGCATATGTTTAGCACGACGAAGGAAGCTAGCATAGGTAGCAATGGGCATGATCCCAGGCAAGATGGGGACGGTGATGCCTCGCTCGCGGACTCTGCCGACCCATCGGAGGAAATTGTCGGCGTCATAGAACATCTGAGTAACGATGAAGCCAGCACCCATGTCCACCTTTTCCTTGAGATGATCTAGCAATGAATCCTCGTCTTTATTGTCATCGCATCCCTCGGGATAGCCAGCAACGCCGATATCGAAATGGTCGCCATAGGTATCGCGAATATGCTTGACGAGATCGCGAGCATAGCGGAAGTTTCCGTCGGCAGCAGTCCACGTCGTCTGGTCACGGGGAGGATCTCCACGGAGGGCGAGAATGTTGGTGCATCCAGCTTTATAGGCCTTTTGCAGGGCGTCATTGACCTTGTCAATTCCCATGTCAGTGCAGGTAAGGTGCATGCAGGTCTCCAGGCCGTAGACAGCCTGAGCCTGAACGACCATTTCGCAGGTCAGTTCTGCAATACCGCCACCAGCTCCCCATGTGATGTCGATGAACTTGGGGCCAAAGTTGTTCATGCGGTCCATGCGGTCGTAAAGATTCTGGACACCCTGGGCGGTTTTGGGCGGGAAATACTCGAAGGAGAAGGACGGAGCCTTCGTCTTCTCCGTATCGGCGACCAAGCTTTTGATATGCATGGTGGGCGATGTGGGAGTGAGAAAATCAGGCTATTGGAGGGTTTTAGAGGTCGAATAGAGAAGAATCAGTGTATTTGCTCATGCGAAATGGTCTCTGCTGCTATTGAGAGCGAAGAGTCAGCAGATGAAGCGCCAGACGATGGAGATCCGTTACCAAGAATCTGGCATTACTCACCACAGGAGGGAAGACAGCCAGAGAGCGAGAAACGGAGGGAACAAGACAATTGAAAAGCGCCCCAAGTAAAGACAAACCAACAAACACAGCTGTCCGATGCAAAGTCGAAGAGACACCTGGCCTTGGGCGTCGCAGCGGTTTTCGCAAGCCAGACCAAAATCGACCAACGTCGCCGACAGCCCGCCGAGTGCGGATCGCAATTCTGTGGAGAAGCTCGAGCGACTCGGCCGCCGAGAATCTGCGAGAATAGGAAATAGAAAGGAAGAGGGAAGAGGAAGAAGAAAAGAAAGAGGGAAAAAGCTAGAGAAAATGGAGGCAATTGGGAGGTGCTATATGCGAATATGCGAATATAGCAGGGCAAAATAAAGAGGGGGAGTCACAATTAAAAGTAGAAAAAGGCGTCTCGAATAAAATATGACGGAAATTTGGCTGCGGGACAATTGAATGACAGATGCGTAGCGGTTCTCCGAATTATGGAGGGGCTGTGATTGGGCCAATTGCGGCGGGGTACCGGAGACTTGTGAGATACGTACTCCCGAGATACCCGCCTTTTTCTCTTACATGGTTTGAAAAAGTACCTACCAAGGCAGTACTTTTTTTTTTCTACGAGAGAACACCCACGCTCATATGTATCTTGCTTCACTCACTTGAGCCAAGGATCATGAAGGAATGGAGTGAGACGTGCTTTTGCGTATGTATGTAAGATGTACTCATGCAAGAATGCCTGTTTGCTGGGATCCAGTCTGTACGCAACCCTGAAGCGTGAAACGGTGCATACACGGGGGCCTGTGGGTTGCAGCAGCAATAGATTGTTTGGCACGGGAAGCCGCAGATGTTTGTATCCTGCAGGAATGGAAAAGAGACGCAGAACAAGCACAAGCAGTAAGCATTAGCGGAATTTTTATGCTGACAGCCTAGTAATGGGTGTGACCTTTTGTGTGTGTTTGTCTCTGAGACACTGCCATAAGGAATTGATAGTATCAATATCCATTACCAGATGCCATTACGGATACATATTTGGTAGTATGCGCTAGACAGGTCTGCTCCATTACTTTGACCGTAACGGGATATAGCACGATAGCAGTCAAAACAATTCAGCACAGCTCTATAAGAAACCGACATCTTAAATATCATAACTCAGTACACGATCGATGTTAGTTGTCACCGTAGTACATAGATGCCTCAATAAAACTGAGATGGCCGCCTCTACAGCACCGCTTGTTAGCCTGTGGCTGCCATTTAGTGAGCCTCCATTATGTGCTCCATTATACCCCTCCCCCGCCCTTTTGGAAAGTCGCACACGTGGGGAGTACCAGGTACCTCAACAGTACTCCGTCTGACGGCATCCATTTCACGCCGAAGTTCACACCGGCGCTGTGTCGAAAATACCGGCCCGTGTCCTCGATACTCTGCCCAGCAGTGTCTCTCTCAAGAGTACAAGTAAGATGCGCTCATTGTCAACTTAATGGGGGATCAGATGATGCCAATACGCAATTTGTCAGATTTTGAGGTGAAATAAAGCTATGGCCATCTAAGGCGCCACCATACCTTTGTATTATAGGTATTAGGAAAATGGAAAAAGACATTGCATCCACAAATAGGCGGTCCGCATGTATATACGATGCTATAATTGAAGGCAGCTGATTAAAACATTCCTATTGGCGGCGATCGATACACAACAGTCAGCGGTGTAAGAGTACTACGGAGCACATGTACTCAATACAGGCACCAAAATCCGCCGATCAAATTCACCGAATAGGCCTCGTCGCCAGCCTCGGTGACCATACAGGACTTACCTGGGGTAGCGATGCTTACAGTAATAGAGGACGATGTAATCTTGGTTTTAGTTTGCATCAAAACTCGGTTCAATATGCAAGGCTGTTTCGCAGGAGTTGAGGGTTTCATGTATCAAGTCTAATGTAGGTGATATTTTCATCTGCCATGCCTAAGTGTACAACACAAGCCTTGAGCTCCATACCTTAGTAGAAATCATATTTCTTCATTTACTAAGAAATTTGATTAAGAGTAAGAGAATTCAGTTATTGAATAGCAACATCTCAATACCATGTCTTTTGCAAGCGATTCCCTTGTTCAGCGCCATCGGTTGTTGTTCTCATTAACACACCGATCGAAGATGAGCTACCTATCCCACCCTCATCCGTTGCATCATAGAAGGTAGAGGACATTGATGCATAATAACTTTTACCATATTACGATTTAACAGGTCATCTTAATTTATTTACTGCTCATGATGAGTTCTGGAGCTATACAGACAAATTTTTGCGAAATAGTTGTACTTCCGTGGCCAGGAGACCACATGCACAGATTACTTGGATATCTCTAAATCTGCTCCAGTGAATGTATAAATCTGATCTAGTTGTGAGTTGTTAAATAAAAACTAGAGAAACTGATCAAAAATCTCAATAGTAATTCTATCATGTGATGTGAAAATGCTGCGTTGAACTTCCAACTCTAGGGTATCATCTTATCGTTTCTGGTGCTCCTCAGATAAGTGCGGACGAATTAATCTAAAGGATGAATCTCAACAAGAACAGTTGAATAGGCTAGAACAGCTGGATCGGCAGAAACAGCAACATATAGTTTAGCTTCGGTCGCTTTTACCCATCGGCTCTTTACATAAACGCGGCACGTCCTCTTTCCTTACATACCCGCCCTAAAACCTTTTCAATCCTAGAATGACATGGATCAAAACGATGTCTTTCACATTGAAGGGTTATATGTATGCGCAACCAAAGGCAGGCAAAACTCCTTACGAAAATTTCCTTTTAAACCTGGCGCAACAATATTGCAGGAAAGAAGTTGTAACGAATTCACGAGTATGATTCGTCAGGCTTTCTCTTGCCCCCCCAACAATAATCGGCACAAATTGCAAGATCTTGCCAGCATGCAGACCATACTTCTAAGCGCACGAATGAGGTACGGACAAAAACTTGAGAGAAGCCGGTAAAACCGTACTTAGGCCAGCACTAAACAGCACAGTCATAGCCAGCAATCTTTAATTAAAATTCTTGGAACCTACAGTGCACTTTTTTCCAGCCGTTCTCACCAAAACAGCTGTCACAAGCACTCCATTGGAGACATGGCGTCTTCACCGGGATATCGGACTAGCTTAGACCGAGGTCCTAAGGCTTCATTGACGACACAATCTTCAATGCTCATCAGATGAATCCTGCACCTATCCCTGAAAGCCAAGCGGCCAAAGCAAAGATAATAACAGAGGGCTCCATCACGGGAAATCCGACAATGGGTCAACCCCTCCGGTTAAATGGCAGCGCGCATATGCTGGACTGTAAGGCGAGCGACTTGACTGCAGCGACTGCTGTTAGGTCGCTGTTAATTAACCGCGGAGAAATGATGATAAATAGCTGAAAGCTCTGTGAATGAATAATCTCTATGTCTCTTACTGATAGCTTTCTCCGGTATTCTCAAATCGACAAATGAAGCTCTCAGCATGTCTCTGTCCAGCAATGCTGGCGGCGGCCAGCCAGGCCACCTCAAGCCACCCGTTATACAAGAACCCTCACGCTTCTATCGACGATAGAGTGTCTGATTTGCTCAAACGCATGTCCGTACAGGAAAAAATGGCTCAATTGATTCAAGGCGACATGTCCAATTATCTCGACCTCACTTATGGCACTTTCAACAAATCGGGCCTTGTGTGGAATATGGAGTACCGAGCCAACTCGGTCTGGACTGGCTACTATACCAACATGACAACGGTCAAGAAAGCTGCTCAGTTGGCGCAAGAATACCTGCTCAAGGAAACCGAACTGGGTCAGAATCTGATATTGATAATTTTGGTATCTGTCTAATGTGCTCGCCAACTAATACAAATTAGGTATTCCGACGTTTGTTCAGAGCGAAGGCCTTCATGGATTCCTGGGCTTAAACGCCACGATTTTCAATTCCCCTATTGGTATAGGATGCTCGTTTAATCCTAGCCTGGTAGAGACAATGGCAAATGCCATTGCAACGGAAAGTCTAGCTCTTGGAGTCAACCAGCTTTTCGCACCGCTGGCTGACCTAGCACGAGAGTTGAGATACGGCCGAGTAGAGGAATGTTATAGCGAGGACTCTTATCTGTACGCTCTTGTTTCCAGTTCACCATATTGCATGCTGGCCACATACTAACAGCACTTCTTGAAAGAGCGGGAGAAATGGCTTACAGTTATGCCAAAGGACTCCAAGAAAAGGGTGTCTCGGCGACTGTCAAGCATTTTGTACGTCAACAACCGCTTCAATTGGCCCCAAGTAAATCTGGCTGATGATATTCAATAGGCTGCTTTTGCTTCCCCTGAGCAGGGAATTAACACTTCTCCAGTGCACGGAGGCGAACGCGAACTACGGTCACTCTACCTTCCGTCGTTCAAACGAGCCATCATTGACAGCGGTGCTACCTCAATCATGTCCTCCTACAACTCCTACGATGGCGTTCCCATGGTTGCAAACTCGGCGGTGCTCACCGATATCCTTCGCGGTGAATGGGGCTATGAGTATTTTGTAACGTCCGATGCGGGTGGCACTGCTCGCCTTTCTAATGCTTTTTATATCTGCGGAGCGCAAGAAAACGATTGTATTACTCTTGAGGTATGCCATAGAGAATTTGTGGAGTCTTAGTGATAGGAGAGAGTTGACTCGTCTTAGGCTCTGCCTGCTGGCAACGATGTCGAAATGGGTGGTGGTTATTACAGCTACCAGTCTATCCCAGCCCTTGTTGAGTCAGGCAAGCTGAGTGAAAGCGTCTTGGATACCGCTGTATCTCGCGTGCTTCGCGCAAAGTTCAAACTGGGCCTTTTCGAGAAGCCCTACACTGGCGTAGCTGACGACGACATCTTCAAGTATATCAACACTCCGGCGCATAAGAAGATTGCCCGCCAACTTGATTCAGAGAGCATTGTGCTTCTTGAAAATCACGAAAACGTTCTGCCCCTGAAGAAGAACGCCAATGTTGCAATCATTGGTCCCATGGCTCACGGCTATGTTAATGTGAGTAATGCCCTCAAAGCTCGTCCTTTTGCCAGAACACTATTCTGATCAAAGATTGCTTGTAGTACGGAGATTATGTGATTCACACAGCAATGACCCGAGGCGTCACGCCTCTGGATGGCATCAAGTCTGTTAGCACAGGCAAGGTTACCTATGCTCAAGGCTGCGAGCGCTGGTCCAACGATGAATCTGGCTTCGACGAAGCTATTGCTGCCGCGAAAGACTCGGACGTTGCCGTCGTTGTTGTCGGCACATGGTCACGAGACCAGAATGAGCTCTGGTCAGGTTATAACGCAACAACGGGCGAGCACATTGACATTAGCGACTTTCATCTCGTCGGCGCCATGCCTCGCTTGGTCAAGGCCATCATCGAGACTGGAAAGCCCACCGTTGTTGTCTACAGCTCCGGAAAGCCCATCACTGAGCCATGGATCTCAGAGGAAGCATCTGCTCTTGTGCAGCAGTTTTACCAGTCCGAGCAAGGCGGATATGCTCTCGCAGATGTCTTGTATGGCAACGTCAACCCTTCAGGCAAGCTCTCTGTGAGCTTTCCCTACGATGTGGGAACTCTGCCCATCTACTACGACTATCAAAACTCCGCAAGAAGTTCCCCCAATCCGGGCCACGTCTATGAGAATGGAACCCTTGTCTTCGGCAGCACCTACGTATTCGAGAACCCCACCGCGCTCTATGAATTTGGATACGGCCTGTCATACAGCCAATTTAAATTCTCCGACATCTCAGTCTCCAAATCTCAAGTGTCCGCTTCCGATACCGTAACCGTTTCTGTGAAAGTAACAAACAATTCACAACGTGACGGAGCAGAGGTAGTGCAGCTTTATGTCAAGGATATGATTGCTTCCGTAGACGTGCCTCGATACCGGCTCAAGGGCTTCCAAAAGGTCACTGTCAAGGCTGGAAAGTCTACGACGGTCAAGATTGACCTCCCAGTAGAAGATTGGGGTCTATGGAACCGCCAGATGAAATATGTGGTTGAGCCCGGTGATTTTACTGTTCTTGTAGGCAACTCCAGCGAAAACTTCTTTGGAAACATCACAGTGACTGTTTCATAAGATACAATGCTCGCAATATGCATAAATATCAAGTAAAATAACATAATTTCCAGATTTCATGTTTTAATCACTTAGTCAAAGCTATGGATAACCGTCATCACCAGGATACACATTCTGGAAGCAAAATTTCTCCTATAGGCAGTCAATTCTCAAAATATGCGCTTCCTGATAACTCTGGAAATAAACGAATAGGAACTTCTATCTATCGATGTTTTCCAATCTGATCAACGGTAATCACACGATTCTTTTGGTCCAAAAGAAAATAAAGCCGATGGCCCTGTGATAGCCGGATGGTGTGTGTTGGCTTTGGGGTAATCGGCTCATAATCCGACCCGCCAAGGTGTTCGGCGGCGATCTTCGGATGGAGCCTCTCCTCCGTAATCAGTCTTCGGAAATTATGATATTTCTTCCAGGCTGTTTTGTCAGCCAAGGTTAAATGTATGTTACCTTCTTTCAGCCTCGAGTCCATCCATTTCCATTCTGGCTGCTTTGCAAGATCGTTAAGCCGTCTGTCTATGGCCTCTATTCGGGCTTTTCGTATGGCCTTGCCCTTATCGGTCAAGTTTTCCCCCCTTCTTTCAAACGATAGCCATTTTTGCTCGCTTTTCAGTTGAGTGACGTCCATCTCATCCACAGGAAGAGTTCTCGCCCCTCCGGCGTGCTGTATCTTAGCAGCGCCCTCCAGGAGCTGATCTATCGTCTCCCCAATCGACTTGAAGAGCTTCCCTGCCCCCTTGGCTACGCCGAGGCCGACGATGTTGCCAATGGTGCTGGACAGAGCATCGTCCCCTATGCTGTCCCAAGTTGGTGCATTTCCTGAAGCAGCGTCGTATATGAGGCCGGTTGCCACGTCGGAGGCGATGCCGGTTCCTACGAGAACTCCAGCTTCTACCGCCAAGGACGCGCCCTCCGTGAAGATGGCCGCTAAGATGCTAACAACTAGGCCAACAATCAGCTGGGCTATGCTTCTCTTTTTGGAATCTCCAGCAGAGTCGCTCGAGTGACCAGTGGGATCTATCCGGTTGATAGGATCGCAAAGGCAGTAAACGTAGGGGTTGATTTCTCCAGAAGTAAAAGGGGCCCATGTATCAGGGGCGTGGAAGCGCATCAACACCGGGTTGTAGACGCGGTATCCGTTGCCAAGATGATACCAGCCCGTGACAGGATCTTTCCATTGGCCGTTCCAAGCGATAGTAGACCCGGCCGTGCTGAAGCCGTAAGGCGTATACCACTGTGTATGAACCTGGTTGGATTCTTTAGTGTCAAGCCTTGCGATGGTTGACTGGTGTGCATCGGATGCCCACAGCGAAGTTGCCGTTTGTCCATTCTCTTGGAAAATCTGACCCCAATAGGAGGCTCCATCAGATACAAAGCTGAGATCAGCATCAACGCTGGTAGCGGCAATGAGGCTACTGCCTCAATAGTATAGATGGTAGTCCTGCTTGCCGGGCACCTCCTGGCAGACCAATCTGGCGCGGGCATCATAGTGGTACCGACTGAGAACCGTCGATCCGTCAGAGCTCTTGACCGCCGTCAGGCTACCTATGGAGTTGTATTCTAGTATTCGGCCTTGCTCGTCTCGAGTTACGCAACCATTCGCGTCGTACTCAAGAGTGATCTTTCCAGGCTCGTCAGCGTGAGTGTTGGTGATTTCGGCAAGTTGGTCAGGGTCACTATCGCTGTATGTATAGACGGCAGTATTCTGGCTACCATCTTGGTACTCCGTAATGATCTTTGCTATGCCCCCAGTAGTAGTGAAGGCGTAAGTTTGATGCTTTAGCTGACGCCCACGCTCATCGACAGGAAGCTGGCTGCCCTTGCATTGATAGTTAACTAGTCGGCCCATGTTATCATAATCAAACGTCTCTTGCCGTAAGGAGCTGCCACCACCGTCCTTCAGTTCACGATTCTTTAGTTTGTCTAGTACATCATAATCCTGAAATAACTTGTAAAGAGACTTTGAATCTTGAAATATGGTGCGCTCGCGCTCTCGACTAAAGTCATCAAAGACGATTTCTGTTCCAAGGGTTGAACCCTTTTGGCTGTCATGGACGCTGCTTTTCCATAGGCGACTTGCCTTGTCGTAGTCGAGTGTAACTGTGAGGGGACCTTGCAATAGCTGCTGGAGTCGGCCGTACTCATCGTACTTGAGTTCTTGTGTTTGGCCGTGTGCGTTAGAGTAATTCTGAAGTTTGCCATTCATAGAATAGGTGTGTAGTGTTGACACGACTTTTCCCTGTCCAAAGCGAATGTCTTCGGCCTTCAGCAGGCCTGATGGTAGATACTTCAAGCTCTCAGTGCAATATGAGTTCTTGCTTTTTATCAGTTCTCCCGTTTTATTGTTATGTTCAAAAGTTTGCTGATCACCGGGCACAGTAATGTCCTTAAGAGCATAGTCTAAAGCATCATCATAGGCCATAATAGCCTCTGTTTTATTCGGCATCGTAATGCTGAAAGGTTTCGGAGAGCTTCCCTTGTATGAAAATTCAGTGGTGCGTCCTCTAATATCTTTTGACTTCGCGCGACCCAGCCCGTCATAGCACTGCTTGCCCGTAATGTTGTCTTGAACGTGGATTGATACAGGAAAAGGATCTGTGCTATGGTCCGCATACTGCGTTGTTGCGACACTGTCATCCGGCCAAAGTGTTTTGCTTACACGGTCGAACCAATCATATGAGAACTGCGTAACGTGGCCCTTGCCATTCTTTTCTTGAACTCTCCGACCCAGGCCGTCATTGGCGTAATCGACGCTGGTATAGAGTGTACCATCTTTCTCGAGCAGTGATGCCTGGACGATAACGTCTCCAGACTCGACGCGGATTCTCTTCTTGCCCAAGCCTTCGATACTCTCTGTTTGTATCTGAGCAATGGGATCAGTGGTAACGAAAGTGACAACGCCGTCGCTCTCAGTTACTTTGGATGCTTGTCCCCAGCCGTCATATTCGTAATGATAACAGGTAGACTGTTTTTTGGGGCCGCCTGGGGCTCTCATCCAATCGATCTCGACCATCTGGCTGCACTGACCAAGAGCGTCGTAAGACTTTTGTTGCACTGGGCGAAAAGTGCCTGTGTAGGTGCCGCTTGTACCCCAATCGCCGTCGTCATCCTGCCTCTCGATTTGGCAGAGCCTCTGTAGGCCGTCAAAGATGTATCGAGTCTTTACCTGCTTCACATCTGTCACCGTCTTGGCATATCCGGCTGTATTGGATGAAACAGTGTAATCGACTGTTTGTGTTGCCTCGTAAGATGTCTTTGGAGAGACAGTCGTGCTTTTTATGCGGCCAATCTCATCATATGTGAAGCTGGTTTGGGTCCCTGCCTGGTCGGCTTGGGTCACCACCAATCCATGCTCCAAGGAATAACTCCTTTCTTCTTCCATCTGACAGCCGTCAAAGCCCTGTTCTTTCACGCTTATAACCAGCATCTTATCCGCTGTGTATTGGTAGGCCCAGTTCTGCACCGTGGCCTGGTCTTCAGATACCATCATCGTCGTTGTCTTCTGTTGGAGACGACCATGATCCCTCTCTTTGGGACTAGAAACATAATTCCGTTCAATGCCGCTGATGGCCTTGTTGTCTTGAAAGATAGTTGAGTTTTGGATGACGACGAACGAGGCTACTGGAGCTCTGGATGCTGTGGGCATCTCGTAATATGTGTGACGAGTGCTTCGCACCGGTGCTGGAATAGGCTTCTTGGCCGGCGTAACGATCTGCTCTTTGAGATATCGTTGGAAGAGATGCGGATCGGCCGGGCAGCTACCAGGCTCACCTTGAGGTGTGTAGTAGGTGCGATCCGTTCGGACGCCATTTGTCTGGATATCCATGGTAGGGTTTCCCCATTTGTCAAAATCATGTTCAGTCTGCTCATCTCGAGACAGCTTCTGGTCCGATAGATCACGGTAATTGGTCACAACAATCTTCGGAAGCTGGAACTGGGGGGGTTGGTATTCAAAAGCCACATTTTCTTTTTCGTGGTAAGTAATGGATTGTGTGATTTGTTTTCCGTTCTTCACTTGTTGCGACTTGACGAGTAGGTGGAATTTGTTGTAGGTATATGTAGTCTCTTGGCCGCCATCGGCGGAGACAGTGGCATTATAAGTGTAATCGTCTCTTACCCGGTATAAGTTATCTTGTCCACTCTTCCAGCTATCAACGCCACCGTAGCCCAGAAAATTGGTCGTCGAATAGCTATAGAGTGTCCGGATCGCAGGTTGTTGGTTACCCGGCTCTGCTATGTGTTGAATAACGTACGGAACAGCCGCTGAGGGGCCTCCCTTTGGCACCTTATGGCCATCCGACTTGTATCTAACCGTCTCAATAAGACCTATAGGGCTTGTGATGGTGGAAAGACAGGTGTTTTTGCCATAGGTTTCATAGCCAAACACCCACTTGGGCCTGGGCTTATCCTTCAACGGTAGCCAAAATTCCGCTAGTTTGCCGCTCTTTATCAAAGCCGTAAAAGTTACAGGCTTGGCAGACGTCGGAGCACGCACTATTTCAACAGTCGGATCATCGTAATTAATGACCAAAAGTTGTTCTGAGTCCTCCAATATCTTGCTCAGTCTCGGCTGCCCTTTGACGGCAGTCCACACCAGCTCTAGCTGACGGCCATTCGGTGCATATAGACTGGTGGGGACGCTGTAATTCCACGTATTGTCATGATTAGATAGAATTTCGATCCGGCCGTCTTTGTGGGTGATCTGGAAGTCAGACTCCCTTTTCTTGAACGTGAACTTTTGAAGTTTCAGGTCTACGACGCTGAGATCGCCACCATCCACCACGACCTGGTAGTGCTCGCCTGTAGAGAGGACGAGGCTGCGAGGACTAGAATGATGATATTGGGAAAGGTTGAGTGACCATCCCTTGCCGAAGCCAATATTCTCTGTGTTGGAAGGGCTGAACTTCAGGAGCAGCCTGAACGAGGTGCAGTTACGGATCTCGGCTGGGGTCTCATACAACATGATGGAGGACGTGAATTGCCCGGTGCGAGGGTCAACACCATCTTGGACAAAGCTACCGAAATTGAACCCCTGAGAATATAGCGCATCATTGCCCGCCATAACTGAAGAGGTAAAGTGACAACAAAGGTACTATGTAGATTGCAACGAAGATAGCAAGTAATTGTGCTAATTTGATTAAAACTCAGAGGATCCTGATGCCCTTCGCCGTCACGATGCCGTGGTCTTCCTTGATATATGCCTCTCAATCGAAGCCTAATCTGTCATATCAGCACGAAGGCTTTCAAGGTCCCCCAATCAGGCCGTTCTAGTCACACCTCCCATCGACCTCTTCAAAGTTTGCCCATGTAACTGCAGATAGACTGCAAATCCACTACAGTGGCCTCATACTGAGGGGTTCTGAAAACCCATTGACGACACAATGATGTGATGTGAGGCCATAAATCATGAGCATTGAGCAGAGAAAAGGCGAAGCCCGATGCCAGCCAGGCTCCTTTGTGATAGGCAACACCGTTTATCGCCTATCACTCAGCTCCGTCAGCGTACCGTCGATGCAACGGGGCAGCGTACAGCCGCTTCAGCGGAATGAGCGAAAATTGTCCGAGCTGAGATTCATGTATTGGCTGTAACAGACTTCATCCTTCATCACACTGAATCAGTGGCAAAGCCTCTTCAAGTTTGATCGGCCGTTGCCGCTGCGCCGCTCTCATCGCCGAGGCATTGGCAGCCCAACGGTGAGGGGTTATCTTGCTCGCGTACAGACATGGCGTACCAAAGGCTTAAGAGTTGCCGTTAACGTGCCGATTTGTGGCGTTCACGGGTGGGCTTGGAAGATGCCGGTTTGTGAGACGGGAAGCAGGATGCGGATGTAACAGAAGAGAGACAAATGATGCATGCAGACAGGGGTAAGCGCCCACTCTATTCCCTATTTAGAGATGCGTGTAAGTCAAAGAAGAAGGTAAGCCTATGTATGCAAACTAAGTCTTTGTAATAAATAGCATTCTTAGTTCCTCTTAGCTGATATTTATACATTTTATGACATGCTCTTGGCGGATTTACATGGCAATTACAAGTTATCCTCTTTCTCAAGCTGGCCTACTGATGATGTATCAATATTGCCACCTTATAGATGGAAAACTGATTCCATTTCTACCTGTAGTAATACCCAGCTATTGGCTTGTTACACTCATATTTAATACACTTACTGCTTTGCATAATCTTTCAGAGGTTGAGATTTTTTGTTCAGTGTCCACATGCATAATATTTCGTGCACTCATGTATTGATACGCTAAATGGTGACAGTTTCGATGAACTACGTAGCATCTCCAATTCTTTAGAGAATATGTTTAGTTTGCAACACATTTTGCTAATGCATGTAACATCCCTGTATTCAGCTCGCATGCGCGCAGCCTGAAGCAAACAAACTAAGTTTTCGTCCTTGTAAGTGTATCGGAAGCTTACGTCCAAGACATTCCAGGCCAAGAAACATCCGGTAGTCCTCTCGTTGTCTGAGTTTGCATGGGTCACTGTTTTTCGATGATTCATCTATCGTATTCCGATATGTGTTGACCCACGTAAAAATAATTTCAGGTGCCAATAGCATCTCAATTCTAATATAAAGATTACTGCTACTCCCCTAAGCCTTACACCATCGCCTGGAATCCAATTCCAAAACCCATCTCTTCTCATACTTGAGCCCATAAGTAGTTGGTGTCGCTACCGCTAGCCCTTAAGAGCCGTATCTTCAGCTCTTTCTATTGTCTCTTTACAAATCATGAAGTTTCTTCTGAAAATATCTGTTGCCTTTGCGCTTGCTTCAAGCGCCATCGCTGGTCAGTGCTCCAACCACAACAAGGGAGCGCACAAGCTGGATTGCGTCAGCAAGAGTGAGATATCCCAGCACGGAGATGATTATTGTGCCTCTCATTGGGACACAAAATCCGGCACGTGGTCGAATTTTGCAGACAGCAGCGGACAAACCGCCAATATCGGAATGGTTGGATCGTTTTCATCCAAGGCGGCTTGCAAGTCTGCCTACGCGGAAATAGTTGATAGCTGCTACAATGGCTGGGATGGAGGCGGCTGGGTGGCGTATGGGACCCTGCTACACATTAATTTCTGCAAGTGGGGATCGGATGATAAAGAGGAGTTGTAAGGAGTGGGTGCAATCGTCTCTGTGGTATGTGGTAGCTTTGAGTTTATTTGGATGGTGATTTATGCGAGTGCCAGAGAAGGAGAGCCTAGTATCTAGCCGAATACAAGTTTTCAGGCGGAGGCCACTCATTCATATATGATGTACTATGGTTGGTGTTACTTGCTCTCATTTATAACTAGTCACTTGGCCTTAAAGTCAGGGAAATAGTTCCAAGTCAAATGCCATCAGATAGCTCTCAAAAAGGTAAGGTAGTGGTGGCATGTATGATGGCCAAGAGAGCATTAATTATAATGCTGCGTATCTTCAAATGATCTCATAATACATTCATTTTGGATGTTCAAGATGAAAATGTTAAATAAACAGCAGTAATAGTTATAGAGCAGCCATATATTGATCATTCAAAGAGTCAAATATCGAGATTAGTGGAAGGGACTGTGTATTGATTTCGCCAAGCGACAGTATTCTTTAAAATGTATACAATTCTGCTAAGATGCCGTTCATTCACACCCATCTAACAAGAGACGAAGAGAGTATAATAGCTCGCAAAATGAGACATCATTACAATAATCCAAGCTTTTGATAGCAGCATTATCAAGCAGACACAGTTTTGTTCTGAGAATCTAAAGAGGAAAATCATTAACTTCAGTATGTATTCTGCGCTCTCAAGGTTAATGTTGGCCCTACCTTGCTTCAGCACTCCGTCCAGTACCAATTCTCGCCCTCATTATTGCATCTGCGCTTGAATTCGGCAATGTTATCACCCCAGGGATCACAGTAATATTCAGCCCAGTGGGAACAATAGCAGTCATCCTCTTTCAAATCGTCGCAGATTCTATGCGTCACTTTCCACATCTCATTGATCGTCTTATCAGGGTGCTTGCATCTGTATGCGTTGCTTCCGCAGCCATACACAGTAGACGCGGAGAGCAGAAGAACAAGCAAGAACTTCATGATGGTGTATTAAATGCGGGTCAAAGATTTATAGTGAGTGGAATGGAAAGATGGCAGATTGGAAATGAGCCTTTACAATAGCTAACAAGATATCAAGCATTTGGGAGGTTATATATCCATTTAGCTTGACACATGTACTTGTACAACTGCGCACACGGAAAAGCCAACATGAGACTAAGACAAGTAAGCGGCGGCAATGGCCTGGCCTATCCATGTAGCCATCTATGTGATATCACATTACGTCGCGACTGCATGCCTAGGTAGGTTTTGACGTCAAATGTTTGCAGTGAAACCTTGATACCTAAACAACTTGCATACAAGATATGGTATGTGTCAGAAAGTACATAATAATGTAAAAGTAAGTGAAGAGAGTATAGAATGAAGGATGGTGTTAAGAACACAATTAGTGCAATGTACTTATACATTGAGAGCGTGAAAAAGAGCCTCGATGAACCATTGCAAATGTATGCATATTAATATATGATCAAATAATGTTTTGAATCATCGTCACCACAGATGCACACCATATCTCATGAATAACTACTTGGAGGAGACAACCTTCATTATGTTCTGTATCATAGCTTTTCGTCTATCAGTATTAGGTAACCAACTTAACTTCTTATAACTATTGTCAGACATTTTGACGCAAGCATTTGTCATGTTTACATTCACGTTTACCATATCTTGTGTGTAAAGATTTCCGCAACAGCAAGATAATTGAAAAGAGCGAAAATCTTTTACCAAGAAGGGACTGGCTTTCGCTCGTGGCTAGCTGAGTGTTGTGGCTGGCTGAAGATAGCGCCAGCGTTGCAGCCGTTCCGTTTTTCAGTTGGGTAAGCCTGAATCTGCATCTAGTAGCTAGCAGGTGGAGATCCCCCTGTAAACAGAACGAATAGTGGATGCCAATTTGCGGGAGGCAAGATAGCGTAGGTGACGGATCAGTATTGCTCGCAATAATGCAGCAGTAGCACCATGGGATTGACTCTTGTGTCTCAAAAATCTGTGCATGCCGTGTCTCACTGGCTGGCCTGTCAAACAACCTTGTTTAGTATCTCACATTTTGTCTCAAAGGTAACGCTGCGGGGAAGACGTGAGGTAGTATCCAGCGGCAATGGAAACTAAACAAGACGATCATCGCCAGTAATGTCTCATAAGCATATAGTTACACAAACGGCTAATAGATGGTATAGTTGCACGTAAATATATGAAATATTAATACACCAAGTCATTAAACATCATGCCAAGACGGAGTATACCGGACACAACTATCCACATGGTAGTGGTGGGGACGATCAGGGACGATCCAGAAGAACAGCTCATGCGGGGATAATTTGAGGACGAGCCAGGCGAAGGCCAAGCCAACAAATAATCCCTGATATCGGGCAAAGCGACCAGCCGGAGCAGCATGACGGCTCGGGATACAACCATTACGTTCTTTAATGTTCACTGATACGAATTCCGGAATACTACCACGCTTTCAGTAAGACATGGTGACGTTCCAGCCTACAGACATCAAGCAAAAACATCCGTCCTCTAGAAGCTGCATCGATCAATTATTATCATACGTGCCCTCTTTGCGCCTCTCTCTGTATGAGACAGAGTCTGTCAACGTGCCAACTTTCTTGGGTGCAACACTTTGCAGGGAAGTGTGCTCCATGCTCATACGAAGAGAGGCATGATACGTAGTCCACACAACACAAATTGCAATCCCGAATGAATATGCAGATTACCCCGCTTACTAGGAGCTCGATGTCACAGCATGCACATAATTGATGAGAAAGACACAATATATCTCCTCTTTGTATGACCATAAATCGAGAATATCTGTGGAGCAGTTGAATGAAAGAATCATAACATCGATATTGCACTAGAAGAGTTAATTTAGTTGTTGCGATACAACCACTTTTACACGTAGTAAGATTCAACACTTCTCATCATATAAAATACGGCGATATGCGTTGTTTTCGCCACTGTTTCTGCAGCCGATTACATACCACTGACATGAAATCAGGGTAAACTGTTGTTTGAGCATGATATTTCTACCTAGGTAGGCGGGATTCCCTAACATTGTCTCATTAGTACCTTGAAAATAACTTCTATGATTGCAATATTGAAAGAGTACACTTTATAAGTAAACCAATAAGCAGATACATTACTAGGATTTTATCGAACTACTAAATTTGAATGAAGTCCATCAGTATTTAATGGCATATCCGACACTCCGCATTATAGGCTGCCATTATTTATACTCCTAAACACATCAGTTGCTTATCTTTTGGATAGTAAGCGTCGTGCTAAATACCCCATTATTGATTCAAAGTTTACATTGTCGAATGGGCGACAACAAAATGATAAACAGTCCCGGATTCCGCACTAAAATCGCTTCTATCACAATATGGAGACTTTGTTTTTCTTATTCCCCTCACACTGCCTCCTGTTTGGGTGGAAATGATGACGTTTTGCGATTGTATGTTCAGATAATTATTTCCATAGAGAGTTAATATTGTTTAGATAGATCAAATTCTGCTTTACTGTTGAATGACCAGTGACGGTAAAGGGCGGGTCACGGAACGGGCCGCTCAAATCGGATAGCGGAGCGTACCCAAATGGCAGGGCCCATTTCTCTTGCAGACGCTGCCTGCCCTGGAGCCTAAAGACAAACCGACTATATATTACCTTCATTTTACCTTGTAATTTCACGACATGCAATTAAAGCGCCGAAATACCACTGCTAATAGTCTTGCCGCATTTTGCACGGCAAGATGAAGACGACGTCGGAAAGTTGCGTAAATAACGCGCCTAGAGAGACTATTCGACCAAACCCAAAATCTTTTGGAGAGCTGAAGACTGTCAAAGCCGGTTAAACAATAATCCGCGGCTATAATAACCAACAGCTGCCTAGGATAAGTACAGGAGTTGTAAAACATCAATCCTTTAGCACTTCATTTATATGCCTCTTTTCTTGATTGATGCTTTAAGAATACCAATGAACTCGGCGTTCCAACGCCATTAACTCAACTTTGGGGATATCCAGCATCTTAGAAATGGACTCGCCCCAACATAACGCAGAGAGGGACCAGAGCTCTTCTCCTGAACCTATTTCGCCTGGTCTTGCGTATTATAGACAAATTAGACAGACCAGACAAACTATCCAAACTACACAATCCAGAGTGAGAAGAGATACTCGGCTGCTTTGTAAGATCTCAAGAATCTTCTTGGACACGCCTATGGCTGATGATTAGCACGTACCTACAGCAAGAGGGTCACGCCAACGTAGTTCTCACCAACGCAGTTCTGGTGAGATAACTAACAATGAAACATTGCCTCTAGCTCAGACTTCTACAGCCTCTGATATCGAGGAGACTCAAGAGACTCGGACGCCGAGTGTGAATAATATAACGTTGGAAGTCGACGGTGACTTAAATGAGATGACCAAGGACTGGTCTCTCGAAGAGTTGCATGACTCTCGGCGTATAGTTACATTTCAGAAGCTTCTGTCCGAATCGACTCTAGTTGTCAGCTACAACGCCGTTAATGCAGATGCGATGCTTCCTGAAGATATCTACATCTCATGCATCAAATGGGACGATAAAAGCAGCTATTACATCACTCAGGATGATATAATTCGTCTCACCGAGTGGCTTCTTACGTGGTTCCATACAAAACCTTCCCCATACAGACTCAGCACTGAGGAGAAGAGTCAAATCCTCCAAACTTTGGACGATTTTAATCCTCTAACTGTTTCCAAGGTCAAGGCTGAGACAGAAGATCTTTTCAAGCTGGTTATGAGCTTGTCTCATCCCCAACCGAGTAACCTCGAGGTACAATTGGAGGTGCACCGTTGGGAAACTTTACTGCCCGCGCTTAAAGAGATTTATAACAATTGTCTCAAGGCATACCCTCAAAGAGTACAATCGGCAAAGTCTGATCATTTTAGGGTGGATAGAATAATTGTAAAACCTTTCAGTTCTCAGCTCTCAGCAAAGACCGCCTACAAGCCAGAAGAAATAAATCTCGATAAGCGCCAAATATACATATCGGAATTGGCAGATTCTTTTGTCAGAATTATTAAAGACTTAAATATGGACCAAGACGCTCTCAATAGAGTTTCAGTTATTCTTCCAAACTTACTCGAGGCTTTTGCACTCAGAATTGGCCATAAAGCGCCAACTCTTGAGTACCACAGAATTATGATTTTTGTGTTCGAAAATCGCCAGTGAGTCATCAAAATTATGATGTTCAGTATAAGCATATCTAATGAAGTAGTCAAATATCCACATCTGTTAAAGATAGATTGTCCGAGCCAGGGAGTCTTCAAGCAAAGAGATTCTCCAGCTCCTATAATACATCGATCAATGATACTATTGGAGCTTGGTTGAATAATCCGGAACTCAATCAAACTCACTCAAAGAGAGACAAGAGTAGTTTATCAACACTTACGCAAAATGAAGATACTGATTTGATAAATACTGAAATCGATACTGATATCGACTCTCCAAAGGACGATTCTAGCGAAACAAGTCCATTCAAGGTCCAAAGAGCCACCGATTTGTGGCTTGCCACTTACCATGAGCTTGTTCCCAAAACAGAGGCTTATCAGTGGCTTCTCAGCCGCCTAAAAAAAGAACAACTCATGGCTCCAGCGAAACCGAGTTTTAAGGATACAATCAGTAATTTAATAACACAATCCCTCAAGTCATCGCTCAAAATTGGCCAACACACACCTTCTACAATATACGAGGCCAAATTCGAAGTCGACTGGGATATCCTGGCTTTCCTAGAGAAACAACAATATACTACTGATTTACACGAGACAATAGAAAGAATAGTTACAGTGACTGGATCCTATCAAGACTCGTTAGTAACAACATGTGGGCAATATATTAAACAGACATGGCCATCATCCGGAGAAATGATCATGCAGCTGGTAAAAGATTTGGTAGATAGAAAGATTAGCTATTTCAGGAGTAAGTCCTACAAGTCAGACACCGATGATAGATAATGATTTTTTTCTAGGCGACTCGTCCACAGGAACAGATTTTAGAGCGAAGATTGAAGGATCGAAAGTCATGGTTACGGCTAATGGGCCTATGACCTCCCTTGTTGAAGTTGGGGAACAACTTGCTTGGCTCGGCGCTGCGCTTCGCATCCCTCCACATGATCAAGGGCTTGCTTGCTGCAGTCCCTTTATCAGCGTTTCAGGTATGGGTACGAAGCCAACACTGTCTAACAAGTATAGCCTCAGGGGTACTATCGAGTTCAAGATAGGTTTTAGGGACGAGATTCAACAAGATCTTAGCCAGTTGAACGGCAAATGCTGGCACAATTTATTCAAGAACCCAATGGTAGTCAAAGGATACCCAATTCCAGTAAGGGTGGGAAAGAACACCGGAGCTGAGATCCCATTCACCATTATGGCCGGTCTGGCTCGAACTCAGCGGGTAGATTGCTTCAAAGGAATGACGTTTCTCAAAGGCTTTTCCACTCTCTTAGTTCCGACAAAGAGAATAAGAGACATGATATCTTGGCACCTATTTTACAATAAAGATGGACATCGTATATCCTATCTCGATAGCACCATAACCAGCTTGGGATATGCCAAGAGTGTCGACCTAGAACAATGTCGGCATGTTCTCGGTTGGTGCGAAGATGCCGCTTTTTATGCTGGTAGAGTTTTCTTCAAAACGTCACCAAAATACTTTGCTAACGCATACTCGCTGCAGGTTCAGCAAAGGCAAATTATTCTGTTCTAAATTCCGCGCTCCCTGCGCCCCATGAAGGCTGTAGTCTTGCTGGTACTTACGTATCTCCAGGACGGTCCCTAGTTGGCGGTCCTGCATTTAGTCTAGGAACTAAAGACACGCCCGTCCATGTGTCTCGCAGTGGCTATATTCCGAGGCTTCAATGGATTGCGACCAAATATGTGCTGCTTTGGGACGAGAGCGAGAAACGTGGTTGGCTCGTCAACGGTACAAGTGCCTTAATGCATATAGTCAGAGCCTCGTTGGCATATAGCAACACGGATAAGTTTAACTTTGCCTTCATATTCAGAGAGAGCCTCTTTCAAGAATCGGCAAAACCATTCACGGCAGACTCGGCTATTGATATGCTCATTAACCCAAAGAATCTGGCGCTTAAGCTGTACCGCGAGAAAGATGGATTTCTGTTACTGGAGAGCAGAATTGAATATTTTTATAATATTCTAGAGAAGCTCATCGACCATCAAGCAGACATTGCCGGAGAGCGTGGCGCTAACATGACTTGTAAACCACGACGATACCTTGAAGGCTGGGAATTCAACGATATAGCAATGAGCCGCGATCCGCTTTACCCACGAGTGGCTTCTATAGAACCACGCGGCAAAAGCTGGGTCGATTTCACTAGAGCCATACACGCAGTTACTCTCTTTGGGCGCGGATTTGGCGACATCATCAAATCATCTAGCGCCGGGATGTGCGAATACTGGGCTGAGTTGCCAAAACAAAAGTATTACCTTGCGGTCTGCCTTTCCGATATGAGCCAACTGGTCAAGGATAACCATGTCCATAAGGAAAAACAGGTAAGAGTCAGCCATGATATCATATGGCACACGCCGACGAGTCTATTTGGTATGTGTCGATGCAAGGGAATCCTCGGACAAGACCACAGTGATCCAGTACAATCACTACTCCCCGCGGCCATGTCTAAGCTTTTGCTACCTAGGAAGCTTGATATTCCGCTGGAAAGCCCTGGGGCCATAATTTTTGGGCACAATTCGAGCTTCCCTTGGATTTATGAAGATAATGGCCATCCAAGCGAAGGAAAACTACCGCTGCCTAGCATATCTGATGTCGATTCTCTTAAAGACAGTGGCATCGAAGTTGATATAGACTCGCCAAGAATAGGGCTTACTCAATCAAGCGCCCAAAGGTCGATTGGCTCTCCGGCCCCGAGACAAATTGAAGCATCTTTGCTAGAGACTGCCTCTTTACCAAGCAACGAAGCACACTCTCAAGAAGAATACACAGTTGGAATACTTTGCGCATTGCCCAAGGAGCTTTTAGCCGTGAGAGCCCTTTTCGATAAAAAGCATGACAATCTCGAAAGTTTATTCGGAGACAGCAATCACTACGCGTTGGGGCAGATGGGCAAACACATGATTGTTGCTTCTTGCCTCCCAGAATACGGAACGACATCGGCGGCTGATTCTGCCTCGAACATGAGGAGAAGCTTCCCAAGCATTAAATATTGCTTAATGGTTGGCATAGGAGGCGGCGCCCCATATCAAGACAACGATATTCGGCTTGGAGATGTAGTTGTAAGCCTACCGACGGCTGGCTATCCGGGCGTAGTTCAATACGACCGCGGCAAAGATAGAGATAACAACGTATTCGAGTTGACTGGATCGCTTCCACCACCTCCTCGGTCTTTGATGACTGCTATAAGCTCGTTACGATCGGATCCGGATCTTCCCTCCTATCCTTTGCAACCATATGTTGATGAAATCATAAACCGAGTCCCCGAATCTATGAGATCGAGATATAGACACCCTGGGCAAGAACACGATCAACTCTTCAAAGCTGCATGTCCAAAATGCCAAACCCGAGAAGAGTGTACTAACCATGACGACCATGTGGCAAAGAGGACTCAGCGGCCGACAGATCAACCAGAGATTCACTACGGCCTCATCGCCTCCGGTAACCACGTAATCAAAAATTCCCAGACCCGCGATAAGTGGGCACAAGAACACGGCGTTCTGTGCTTTGAGATGGAAGCCGCCGGGATAATGAGCATATTCCCATCCCTTGTCATCCGAGGAATTTGTGACTACGCAGACGCCTTCAAGAATAAACTGTGGCAAGAATATGCCGCTGCTACGGCGGCTGCTTATGCGAAGCTCCTCTTAGGAGTTGTCGCCTCTGCTGATAAGAGCCATGATGTGTTGGGCCCGGCTCGGCGGAAAGGCTCAGTGAGTGAGAGGCCGGATGAGCTACATCATAAGCGGCGGAGACTTGATTGAGAGTTGAAGTGAGCTTATGCTGTTCGTCAAATATTTGCGAAACTTCCCATCTACTGATGATCAAACTAAAGTAATACAAAGTGCTCGATATTCGCTGAAGCCAAAATCGGTCAAGTTAGTCTGAATCGTAGAGGTCTATAAGCAAACTGATGTCCATAGGTGACAACAACACAGCTCGCGTAGCTCAGTTGGTTAGAGCTTCGTACTAATACTTCAACTCCTGTTGAAATCTTAGTGATGCGGAGGCCGCAGGTTCAAGCCCTGCCGTGAGCAGCATTTCAACAGTGAACGACCTAGTAATAGGTTCCTTCAATTTTTTTCTCTTTTTTAACTTTTGGGCTTTTTTTTTCTATTAGTGAGTGGAGAGTGGAGAGTGGAGAGTGGGGCCTCGGATTCCGACAGCTTGGTTACATAAACCGAGCCTCTCAGGTTGCAACAAAGCACAAAATGAACAGGGAACGAAGAAAGACTATTAATATGAAGGGAGTCGCGCTTCATCAACCAAGTATTCGTATGATTTATTTTTGAAGCAGAAGAAGAAAAAATATGCAATATGCTTCTACCCCCCACGTCTCCCCTTTTACGCTCATATAGCAAAATATCCCCATGCTCGCCATTATGCCATGCAGTTTTCGTTTGTTTAATGCCGTTCACAAAACCGCCTTCAGGAAAAAAAAGTTTCTATATACACCAAGAACTCATCATATTATTTAGCCTCTAATATCTCTTGCAATTCTTCCATCTCACCACTGTGATAAATCATGTCGTAAAACAAGCCTTTGGAGTGGTACAACTCTCGAGGGGAGCCATATCTATTAACAGTTCAAGTCAGTAAGACCGCTCGATAAATTAACATTCAAGAGAAGATATCACAACTTACTCAACTACTTTGCCAGCTCTCAAAACGATAACGCTATCATAATCCATGATAGTCCGCAGGCGATGAGCAATCGTCACAAGTGTGCGGTCTTTGCCCGCAGACTCAAGTTCATTCCGGAGCACTTGCTGGATACCCTTGTCCGTTTCGTAGTCCATGCTTGCTGTTGCCTCGTCCAGCAGCATCAGCTTGCTTTGACGGATAAGTGCGCGGCAGAGCGACAATACTTGGCGTTGGCCATGAGAAAAGTTCTCTCCGCGCGAATCCACTTGTGTCGATAGAGAGATGCCCTGAGATTGTCTCTGGTCATCAACACCATCGGCAACAGTCTCATCGGAAGAGTCGTCGCTAGAAAAGGATGCGATACCCCTGCAGTTCTCCAACGCCTTCTCAAGAATCTCCTCTGGGACGCGGCCAGTAGGGTCAAGATTGGATTTCACGGTTCCGTTGAACAATGTTGCCTCTTGGGGAATGATTGTAAGGCCCTCCCGTAACTTTCGTCGAGGAACTTTTGTTATGTCGATGCCGTCGTAAAGGATTTGGCCAGAAACAATGTGAGTGAACCGCAAGAGAGATAGAACCAGAGTGCTCTTACCAGAGCCCGTTCGTCCCACAACTGCAACACGCTCTCCAGCTCTGAACTTGAGGTTGACATCCGTAAGAATATTGGGGCCATCCGGATCATATCTAATGGTGACATTGCGGAATTCAATCTCGCCTGATCTTGGCCAGTTCTTGGGAATTACTTGACTATCGTCGTCGGCATATTCTCCTTCTTCGGGATATGTCACGTCGTCTTTTCCTTCAGGTTCTAGCTTGACATACTCTTTGACACGATGAAAGCTCTGCATCTCTACTTCGAGATCGTTCATCGATCGCACCAGCATAAGAATAGTCTGGCTCAAACCGTTGGCGTTATTAAGGGAGAAACCCACCAGACCGGCGCCGACGACTCCCACCTTTGAGAGAGCGATGATGCCGGCAGAAAGAGCCACCAAGGCAGTGACAAAATCCACTCGCATGGCCACCCAACGGTTGCAGTTATAGTTGGCCTCAGCCGCGGCTGACCACACTCGCAGCTTAGATGCTAAATCACGACCAAAAGTCTCGCTCATGCCTGCCCTAGCTCTGATAATTGGTAGTCCAGCCAGAGTATCAGCAAATTGAGAGAAGACGGGGGACTGGGCGGACGAAGAAAGCCGTTTGATGATGACTGCCGTACGTGTGTACATCTCGCCAATCACGACGCCAAAAAAGCATGTGACGAGAGCTGGCAGCATGAAGATTGGCATGATCGAGCTGATCGCCGCGATACGAGCGAACAACATCATGACCAAGTCAAAGGCCGCTCGAAGCATGGAGCTTAGCCCAGAGTCAATCGAAGCCATGTCGCCAGAGAATCGATTGGTAATGCGACCAATGGGAATCGTCTTGAACCATGATAGAGGGACGCGCATAACAGCTCGAATGAAGTCGTTGTGAAGTTTGCGGCCAGCACGCCATGCTCCCCATTCGAAAGCAACAATGACAAATCCAAAAGAGATGATTTCAGAAAAGGTAAAGAGGGCGTAGATACCCATGTAGTAAGCAACATCTACATGGGCCTTATTGTTGTATGCATCCACCCAAATACCCATCCAGTAGCTAGAGGCAAAGAAGAAGACGTTGGAGCCGGCGAGACCAAGCAAAATGGAGATGGCAAAGACTGGATGACCAAAGTATCTCATATACTGTAAGGCCTCAAGACGGCCAACCCTGCCTGATGCCTTCATCTCTTGGTTCACAATTTCATTTGCCGAAGTCTCGTTGGCAACCTTTGCAGGATCATTGAGAGCATCGCCAGTGGCCTGTAGCTCTGGCTCAGGAGGGGTTTCTGTTCCGACCTGGGTCTCGTCTTCGGTATCATCGTCATCTCCTCCCAATACCTCGGCAATTGTAATGGGTTGGCGAACAACGCCAATATTGGGTTCCGCGCTCTTGACCTGGCCTCTATCCAATAAGACAGAAAGATCTGCCTGAGACGAAATCCAAGGGACTTGGGTGACTAGAACGGTAGTCCGGCCTTTGAGTAGATCGCTGCAGAAACAGTATTTCCAAACGCCAGCCGAAGTCTTTGCGTCGAGGGCAGAAAAGATATCATCTAGGAGCAGGAGAGATGCTTGAGAGTACAAAGCTCTTGCCAGCGCAACTCTAGCCTTTTGACCTCCAGACAGTGAAGTACCATTTTCGCCCACGACAGTCAAATCGCCGTCAGATAGCTCCTTAAGGTCTACGTTGAGACAGCAAGCTTCAATAATTCTGTCGTATCGGGCACGGTCCATGGGGCTATGGAAGAGGATATTGGCTTGGATTGTTTCATTCTGAAGCCAAGCGGACTGTGAAGCGAATGCAATATCGCTAGGTGCTGTGACTTTGCCGCCTTCTAGATGAGTTTCGCCAAGGATCGCGAGCAAGAGTGTGCTCTTGCCACTGCCGCTCTGACCAGTGATGACGTTGAGGCCGCCTTCCACAAAATCTAGTGAGATGTCTTCCAGGCGGAAGGTTGCCTTCTTATTCCGGCGGAATGAAGCGCCTTCTATCCTCAACGGCCCTACCGGGTATCGAATGAGAGGCGTAGTGTTCTCGAAGTAGGTGTCTAGCCGGTTAAAAGCGACGCTCGCGGCGGCAAAGTTTCTTGAGAAGGCGCTGGCCATCATGATGTTTCTACGGATATTCTTCACAAGAAAGGCAGCAGTAAATGCAGTTGAAGCATCAAGACGATGCTTTTCTACTCCAACGTGCAGACCAAGCATCACTATCAGACCGATATATGGGAAAATCTGCGTGGTTTGGTTAACCAAGGTCTGCAAAACGGCCACGCGCCACAGCTCTTTTTGTTCGGCTGCCCTGGACGCAATGATTCGGTCCGTAGATGGATCCTCCCAAGCAAAGTATTTGATGGCACGGATAGAAGCTAGATACTCGGCAACAAGAGAGATACGTGTATCTTGGGCTTTTCTCACTCGCCTTTGCGCACCATACATCATCCTACCCATATATATGGATAAGGGGGTTGCGAGCAGTAGCACGGCGGTACCAACAAGGGATACCCAGCCCATCATTCTATAAAGACCAAAGAGAGAGATGATTGTTCCGGTGGGAACACCTGTAGTAACCAAAATTACATCTCGTGCTCGAAAGACAGCGTCCACGTCGGCAGCCATCAGATTTGCCAGGCGACCAGCGGACGTCGACTTTTGGGCGTTTTGGCCCTCTTTCCCCTTGTTAGCACCTCCCGCCTTGAGATCAAATGGATCTTCCTCCAGCTCCATTGACCCTAAAGCCCTGTGATACAGTTCTTGGGTCATGGCAGATTTGACTCGGACAATCAGTCTGGTCGAGTTAAAGACGTACTGCTGGAACAGGACTGATCGTGACAAGGGACCAGCAAATGTGAGAATGAGCCATACCCAGGGGTGGTAGCTTGCGTTGCCAGGGTTGGAGATGTAATCCAAAAGCCGAAACATGCCGTACGGAGAGACGTTCTCCATGGTAAAAGCAGCGCTTGCCCAGAAGCCCATCAGCAGCAACTCCTTGCGCTGAAATCGCAGTGCCGTCCACAGCGTCTTTCCAGATAGTGATCGGGCTTTCTGGATCTTTTGGAGCAGATATAGGGGCTCGTCGTACCAAGCTAGCGTCGGGATACCAGACATGTCAAGTTTCTGCCTAGTGCCCTTCCACACGAGAGGTGTCAGCCATTCATAGGTGAAGTAATAGTTGAGCCAGCTGCAGGTCTCTTCGGGTGCAGGCTCATTATCTTCTGTGTAGCCCGGAAACTCATGCTTGATTACTGGCGGAACCCACTCTCTGGGAGTGGCCAGGGCGATAAGCATTGCTGCAGCAAGTGAAAACAGGGAGCCAATAACGCTGGTGGTAGTAATACACTGATCCGTATCGACCTGAACACAAGGGAGCAGCTGCGCGGCCACTAGGATGAATAACGTGGCGGTCTGGACGTAATTGATTTGATGGAGAGCTACATGGCGCCAATTGAGATCATTGATAGGACGTAACAAGCCGAGAACAAAAGCGTAGGCAATGACAACTACGTTCAGCAAATGCACACGCCCCTGGATAAAAGCCAAGGTCAAGAACACTAGCGAGGCAATACGCGAGGCCTGCGACGCAATTTCGTAGGGCCATTTGATGGATGAAGCCTTTGCTCTACTGGCCGGTACGGTGCTCTTGCGATGCCGAATGAGACGAAATGTCAGCCAAATCGCTGATGTAGCGAGAAGCGCACCCTGAAGAATACCGGATCGAGCAAATTCAGAAACTCGAGCGATCCATTCAGTCTCGGAATTATCAACACGGAGGCTGAAATGTGTAGATTCTCGTCAGCCAAAAACATACAAGATAGACATTCCAACATCGGCACGGAGAAGAGGACTCAATCAAGCATGGTACGAGAAGAGCACGCTGTTGTACCATATATAGCAGAATGCATAAGACTTAGGTAACGTACCTGCTGAGAAACGGTGGAGGTTCTCGAAATAGCAGCTCATCTGAGCTCAGTGGGGAGAGCAACTGTGTGCCAAAGCGGGATAGAACGACATCCATGATGCCGTCATCCGAAATCTGCCCTCGCTGGAGGATAGGCAGAAGAGGTAATGAATAAAGATTGAATAGGTGAGGATGAAAAGGGTAGAGTAACGACGAAATGCTTGGTTTTGATTGAATCGTGATGTAGCACAAGGCGCGTGTGGGCCACATGAAAAGGCTGCCAACCACCGCCAAACCCGCCGAGTCGCTGCCGAATTCCAGGCCTCGTCCGTCCCGCTCAGCGCTGAAAGGGCGTTGAGATCCCTGGCGAACACGCCGTGGCTGCAAAAATCCCTGCGCTAGACTCCCCACAAATGACTGATACGGGGATGTGCTGGTGTGCTAGTGGGCTTTGGATGCCGCGTATCTGAAGGGCAGTGAAGTACTGTATAAGGGGCGGCCTATGAGAAGCCAGTCTTTGCAACTCTCACCGATTCTTTGGGATAAAAGAGGTGAACGTCTAGTCTTACAAAAAGAAGGGAGCATTCGACCCATGCGTCTATGAGCGGTCAATGAGTCTCACGAAGAGGACATACTCGAATATGCAGCAGCGAGTCGCTTTAAATATCTCCACGGCTATTGAATCATAAGTATGAATCGGTCATATAAACAAAGAAGGATTCGATATAGGCGAATAATAGGATCATGAAGTAGGCATGTCCGTCTGCTTTACCCAGCCCTACGGCATCGAACAAATTGAGATGGCCATGATAACGACAAAGAACCGGCGCCGGCCCTCCTAGGTACGGCTCAAACGGCACGGTGCAGCTGCTACCGGAGGACCTAGGACCAACAGCATTGTTAAAGGCGCGCTTGGTGTGGTTCAATTGCATGTCATATGCTCATCCCTTTAGGTGCTAACATCTTGCGAAATCTGGATTGTGAATCTGAAAAATGAATTGAATGGATCGGAGTGCCAATACGGTAATACCCTGCATGTCGGTATCAACCAGCATTCAGTTTCTGTATAGGTAGTTCGCATTGGCAGCTTGAATTGTCGATAGACTGCATTCTGGTCGGTACGATCAAGGTTCTGTATGTGCTGTTCCTGAATTGAGCGGTTAGCTAGCCCGTAACCAACCATGTCGTCCACCTGGGTCCCTATCGCGTGCTCGGAAGTTAACGCACCGAAAAGTAGCTGTTCGGATGACCCTCCTTTATAAAGTCCCAGGTTTACGGTCCAATGAGTGAGGAGCTTATTCGCCAGGTGAGTCATCAGTCTGATCACGAGCGCGCGAGGCTATTGCCCGACAAGTAACGTATCTCTCAAGTCGCTGCGTGCAATATATATGCGTTAATGCGTCGGGAGTGACATCCACGATCAAGTAGCCTGTATGCTTTATTAGCCTAGCTGCTTCGTAGAAAGAGAGAGGGCTGCCATGCCAGGATCTAAGCCTCGTTGATCTAAACCTCGTTCGTCTCCCCGAGGTGGATCATTGCGAACGAATTCCGGCTTGGCTATAAGGAGCGTGATGGAAATTTGGGCATTTTGAACATGCTGAGCAAGCAAGCCAATAATAGTATGAATGCAGTTGCATTATTTCAAAATGATATAACAATGGCACAAACGCCTAAATACAGAAATGAATGCGAAAATGGGATTGATTACGCAGGTTATTATTCAGAGAGAAAAATGTATATGTGAAGTCATGTCTTATTGTCACTATATCCATTGAGGCAGGAGCCATGGCCAATTGCCACGGCGTGCCGCTTTTTATCAACCAACAACTCTTCATCCTTTTTGTTCTCTACAAGCATTAGTTCACACAAGGGGTGTCTAATAGAGCCCTTCTCCATCATTATACTCTACCCAAACACGATGCTCATGAGATGAAGCAATGGAGAGTAATTGTGAGCCCTACTAAGTATATAAGTCATTTTAAAATCGCGCACTCCATTAGACGCGATTGGTCGACGAAACCGACCGACAGCAGGCGTGCTGGCGCAATGGTAGCGCGCAGACCTCCTAAGTCTGAGGCTCAGGGTTCGAGTCCCTGGTACGTCGAGTGATTAATTACTCAATTTGCTTTTTTGCTTTTTGCCGCCTTGCTGAACAGAAAACATTGCCATCATTTTTGCTCTACTTTCAATCAATTGTTGTATAATTAAACAGTTGAAGCTTCTATTATTTGAAAATGTGCTCATATCTTGATGATACCTCAGCAAATCTCGCCCATATTCCACCGCCGTACAATATCATCCTCCTCGCCCTCCTCCACCCCAACACTCGGATCATGCGCCATGCAAACCGCCGTCGCATAGTCCCCATCATGGCTAATCGAAATCATGGCACTCACATCCGCATCCGCCTCGCCCTCGCCCTTGATCCGCGCCACCGGCGGTCCGCTCCCTAGACGCTCTTCCTTTCTGCCACGGCGTTCAATCACCACGTCATGGAACGTGAGCCGACGATGTGAATGGGCCTTGATGGCCGCTTCTTTAGCAGCAAATCTAAATAAACGACATGCAAGTTAAGCAAAGACTTTTCCGCTTTAAGGGGATTACATATATGTGCTTGATTGATTTGGTCCAATCATAGCAGCTTTTTTTGTTTTGCTTAGTTAGGTACTTACCTGCCTGCAACAAACGCAGCGGCTGTCCACACATCTGGATCTCGACGAGCCATCTCCTCGCTAATCGAAGGGGCCCCTCCCTTTTTCTTTTCAAAAGGGTAAAGCTCATCGGTTGGAAAAGGCTTAACAATAGAACGGTCTTCAAGACATCGTAGCCTCGGGTCCTTATTGGCCTGCTCCTCTGGCGATAGGATTCGGTTCACAAACCGCAGTCCCCGGGGACTCTTGAGGATGCCATAGATGCGAGATATCTGGCAGATATCCGTCCCAATGTTGAGCGGGAATGGGAACGGCCGGAGAGGTTTCATCTGCTGTGCCGCCGCATGGACGAGATGATAAGAAGATGCAACGATGGGCTAATATTGGAAGCACAACGGATATTGAATTATATCAGATAATGCTGTGCACGCAAATATTGACCACGGATCCCCTGCGCTCTGTTACAACCACATCGTGGGGTGGGCTGATCTGATGCTAGGCTTATCGATACGAGTATCAGTGGCCAAAGCGGTGCATCGTTGACGTCATCGAGCCGTCAAGCCAAGCTCACTCACCGGCAGGGAGCTTTGCGTTGCGAGCAGCGAATCACCTCCGCCGCGGAAGAAATGGTCCATGATGCAACGCAATCGAAGCTAATCTGGGGAATCTATAAGCTATGCATGCACTGAAAACGTTAAAACGTTATACCATACATACGGAAATTTAATTATAGAAAGAGACCCGAGATGAATGAATCTGCTACTCAAGTGCCTATGTGTAAGCTGGAAAGCGAACCAATGAATTGACTACCAATCTCTCAATTTCAACATCAATATCATATCAAACTTGACCTTATAACTCCCGCAGAAAAACGATTCACAGAAATCTGTAGTGCTACTCTTCCCTACGTCATACATTCATGATAAGGCACCAGGGAAGTACTTTTTCCAACCCACCGCAAACAGGCTTTCGGGTGAGCTGTCTGTTGTGAAATGTGAAACATGAGCGGCCTAGAACGCCATTCTCCTCTCACCGCCTCGAATCAGTTTGTGATCCGGCCTATGACTGCGACGTGGCGACGTGGCAATGGAGAGAATTGATGGCTCTCGTGTTGTGGTCCCTCCTTTAGGCGGCAGACTCGTTGAGGAGCGGTGCACGTTCCTGGTCTGCGGATGTGACGCGCCTCCATCTGGCGTCTCTGCCGGCCGCGCGCGGGGCAGCAATGGCGAGGGTCAGCACGAAGAGGACGGCCATGATGACAAAGGCGAAGATCCACTGGAATGCAATGACCTGTCGCTTGAACTGGGCGACACCAATTGCGGCGGACAGGACGCTGAGAGCGAAGCCCATGGTGTAGTCCTAATGGAAGAAACAATCATTAGCTGCCTGTTGTGGCAATTGATGAAGGAAATAATTGACTTACACTGTAAGCAGTGATGAAAAACAGTCCATAGACCAAAATGGACCAGATGAAAATGTTGCCAAAGATTCTGGCCACCAAGTTGGCCGGGTGTGGCACCATGATGGCGCCATTCCAGTAAATGGCCACAAAGGTCCATGCCAGCGGGCCCGAGGCAACAGGCACATGGATGAAGCGCGGAGTGGTGTTGTGGCGGAAATACAGCGAGCTGAGGTTGGCAAAGTTGAGGATGAGGATGACCTCGGCAATGGCAAAGTGCCTGTTCACGAAGAGCAGCACAAAGATGACGTGGAGGATGTTGTTGAAGATGAAGTGGCTTCCGACGCTGGCTGCGGCGTGGACGACATCGGCGTTGCTGGAGAAGAGCGAGGTGGCATATCCGAATTGGAGAATGAAGAGCACAACCCTGTTTGATTTTGCGTCAGAAAGTAACTATATCCAGGCATCGGGATGAGTATTTACCAGTAGATCTCGGCGAGGATATGGTTCATGGTAAAGGCAGTGCGGTAGTGGTCATTCAGGTACCAGATGGCCTGATGGAAGTTGACCTTTTGGTGATGCACGCCAGCCGAGTAGTATACGCTGACAATGACCGACGCCAGCCAGGTCAGTAAGGTGAAGATTTTATATGCGAGAACAGAGCCATGGCTGTGTGTCTCCCTCCTCGAGAAGGGGTTCCCTGCAACGAACGAAAAGATGATGGTGAGCAATCTGTATGATGAAGCCAAGACGATGATGGGGAAGTCTTACAAGCATCCCACCCTGCCATGATGTCTGCAGTTTCTGAATTCCTTTTTTTTTTTTTTTTTATCTTACTCCAATATCCCCAAGTGTCGAGAATACGATGATGCGGCGAGCTGAGGGTACTGTAACCTCGAGCACAAAAAAATAAGTCGACCTCCCGACCAATTCACGCCGGAGATGATATAGAGAATATGTGCAAACAAAGTGACGAGCAAGTCAAAGGGCCTAAATAGAAAGAAGGTTCAAGAAGCAAGGGCAAATTTGCGAAGCAGCCAGTATATATAGCAAAGACACGTAATTCATCGAAGCCGTTACTTAATCCCTTCCCTCCTTCAGCTACGTCTTCCGTCACCACCTTTCTTGCGGGGAAAGCAACGCCCAAGCCCTTTTTTCCTTGAGACAATCCTCCTCCTCCCGTCAAATCAGAATCCGCCACCCGACCACCCCCGGCCAAGCCAACCAAACGGGCTACGTGAATCCAGCAGCAAAAGCAAAATACGATCTACTGCTAGTACAGTAATTCAATGACGCGCAGCCCCCGTCACCGTTTTGTGCTGCGTCGCCAAGCTTAGCTTTAGTTTGGCGGTTGGACAAGGGAAGAGGAATGTCTCATGATTAGTGGAGGGGCGTGTAAGTAAGCCCCAGTTTCATTTACTCATTTTTCACTCACACACCCTCAGTTTCTGCCTAGAAATATCGTATCTAGCTACTACTGTACGGAGTATGCACTATTCCGTAGCACAAACAGCACATTTACTTGCTAACCCCCTTGCTTGTGTAATTCTTTCTATTAGTGTGAGAACAAGAGATGCCCGTGGAGAGCTGCATTGCGCGTCGGGTCCTTGTTCCGCTGCAGCTGGCCTGACGCAGCTTTGGCCATATAAGTGAAAGTCCCATCACTTGGTGTGTGCAGCGCTTGTTTTTTCCCACAGCGGGGGTGGAGAAAAGCGAGCAGCTGACCTCATCGAGCCACGGTCGAGGTAAGCTGAAAGATTTCAAAGTCTTGGTGTAGCAGTAACAACAGTTTGTTTAAGCCAATTGCGGCTGTCAAAGCATGGTGCTAGCTTTAACATGATACTGGAGAGCTCTTCACATATACCACGGCATATATAATTGACCATCATCAGCACAATCACTCCCTACAACTAAGCCGCTCTTTGCGCCAGCAGCTTGAAATGAGTCCCAGTAACTTGGACTGTAAAGGCAATAGACAATCCAACAGCTGAATCAATCGCCGACTTCCCCCGCATCACCCTCTCCAATCATCCAATAATCGCACCACCGAATACGCGCCAATTTCATGCATGTCTCTCTTCGGCCTCTACTAGTAGAGAAAAACTTGCATTTATATACCTTCACCTGATCTCGTTTAGCATTCAACTTATGATAAATAACCTTGTTCAAGCGTAGATCACTAACCATGTGCCATTCGCGTCGATGAATGCATAAAAGGCACAAAACATGTATAAGTAAAGCCAACTCGAAATAATTAATAAAACAATACATATATGCACTACCTCTAAAATACCAAAAGTCCCATCCTCATCTCAGGGTATCCGCATATTCCATCAATCGCATCTACCTAAGCAATATATCCCTTTCTTTCTTTCTTTTTTTTTTTTTATTTCTTTTGGCAACCAAAAAAGATCATTCCACCGTCTAACCATCAACCAGAAAAAAAAAAAAGATCTATAATCAATGATAATCATGCCCCTATAAACCTTCAAAAGCCCTAATTTCATTTCTTCATCAACATCATCTATCCATTCATGAATCCGTCACAAGTCTCTCATTCTCATCCAACAATCCCGTCACCTTGCGCAAATTCTCCACCAAGCTCCTACCCAGCCCAACCAGCAGCAGTTTCTCTGCATTCGCTGGCAAGCCAAGATAAGTAGGCGGCTCACGCTCAGGAAGCTTATGGATCCAGGCATTAAAGTCTTGTAGACCAGTGCCAGACGGGACGAGCAGTTCATCAGGTCCCTCAACCAGCTTGTGGTCAGTATCATAGGCAGCTGGTGTGAGGACCGACGAAACCAGTTGTCCGAGCAGTTTAAAGTCGCCCTCGTCATCAATCTTGCCACCATACGTCTCCGTGACCAGATAGCGTAGCATCTCCCATGGAATGTTCTGCGGTGCAATATTGGTTCGATTGCCAGCAACGCTCTCGATCCAAACATCAACAATGAACGCGCAGCATTCGTACTATCATCACCAGTCAGTAAAGAGGTCATAAAATAGAGGGAAAGAGGGATCCTTACATCGCTATCATTAAACTCCCAGAAACCCTTCCAACCGAGGCTTGGCGCATATCGCAATCTCTCCTGTATAACCGCATGCAGGAAGGAAACCAACAGGTACAACCTCGTCCTCTCCACAGGGCTCTTAACCGCGCGCGTCGACAACGAAGACATCGAATCCTTCATGTTCGCTCGCACACCCGCCGGCTGTTCATACATGAGCACACGCGAGGCACGAAGCAAGTTGACCGGAATCTTGGGACTTGATTCCATTGAGAGGAACAGCCGGAAGTCGCTATGCGGGTTGAGCGACTCCATACGCTTCTCAAGACTCTGTAGCCAAGTCGGCGCCAAGTGCACGTTCTTGATGAGAACCCACGATCCCGTCTCTGCTGCACTGCTGACGGCCTTGTCGGCACTGGCCAGACCTTCGTTGGAACCCATGGCAATGTTTGTGCAGCGGACACCCGATCTCTGCACAAGATTGTCTACCTTGTAACTGGCATCAAAGCCAGGGCTGGACACCAGGGCGATGGGGAGGCTAGCAGAAACTTGGCTGACTGTCTCCTTCAAGTCTTCCACAATGTCAAAGGTATCAGAGCCAAATACAAGCGTAGCGAAGCGCTCGGCCGCGGGAACAAAGCGATCCATGCGGAAAAGCTTCACAAGCAACAGAGAGTAGAGAGCCCGGTCCATCCCCGTAGTACCCTCCTCCCAAACCATGGGCACCACACTCTCGGCCACCTCTTCAGTAAGGAAGCCCTCCCAGTCGCCGCTTGGAACAGCATCGAGCTTCTCCTTCAGTACGCTAAGCTTCCTGGCATCCTGGAAAGCAGCCTCCTTGGACTCTGGGTGAGAAGAAAGATCAGTGCCAGCGATTCGGTCATCAAGGATCACATCAATCATCGACTTGTCCATCTTGTAGGGCGATGCTTGAGCGAGAAGCATGGCCAGAGTGATACGATCCTTTTGAAGCAAACCAAGTGCCGTTCTCTTGAATGTATTGACAAACAGATCCTTGACAATAATGTCTCGGCGAACGTTGTGATTAGTCTCCTTGGCCAGATTCCTGTTCCCCCGCAGCACCGATTGGAAAATGTCTAAAAAGTACTGAAGTGAAAACTGGTAAAAGTGGTTGATGTAGTGCAGCTGCTCCAAGACGGAAAACACAGCACTGCAAGACTTGGCAATGACGCTGTATTGCTGCGTAATCTCTTCCACTTCGGCCATGACGCCTTCCGTGTTGCGCATCTTGTCCGAGATTTCTGCCGCCTCAGTCTTCAGCGTCTCCAGAGTTTCAATTACCTTGTCGTCGTCCAGAATATTGCCGCGAGACTCATTGAGAGCTTGTAGCAGCTGCTTCTCAAGTTGTCGAAGATGGACCTTGAACTCGCCTTGCAACTTGATGAGATTGGAACGTCGCTCGTCCACATCAGGACGCTCCGACTTGAGCACATCATTAAGTGACTGGGTCTGGAGACTGCTCTGAGTAACAGTAAAATTGACAAACGTGGTACGACTGCAAATATCTGGCGCAAAAGTAGCCGATGGATCTCTAGTGGAGAGATAGAGCTTGAACGATGGCGAAAAGTCAATGTCTTGTTTGCCAAGCTGGATGAGGACACGGCCACCAGTTCGCTGGTATTCCTTGTTCAAGACGTGGTTGAGAATAGGATCCAGATGCTCAGCGTCCTGGATAAGAATCGGGTTACCAAATCGCAGCGAGCTCTCAAGCTGTTTGGTAAAGGTATCGTCCAAAAAGCTAGTGACTGTCAAGCGACGGTCCTTGCACTCTTTCTGCAAGAACTCAGTGACTCTTCCAGAGGGATCAATGATGAGTGGGTATCGGTTGAAGCGCTTAAGGATAATAGCATTCTCTGTGCACAAATCGTCGACCGGCAGCGTATTCTCTTGCCATCCAAGTCGCTCATCTGCGCTCGACAGGTACTCTGTTACCGGGTTGGGAGACTTGAACTGGATACCAGACAAGTCTAACTGATGATACCAGTCGTCAATCATGTTCTTTCGGAACGTCTGGTCGTACAGACCGCTATAAGCCAAGAACGCCGAAGCGACGAGAACATCTCCCACAAGCGTGCTGATCTGCGTCTCAAACGACTTGCTTCCTTCCTCCCAACGGCCTCTCTCAGAGGACAAGCTGTCGAGAAGCCTGACACTTCGATCGACCTTGAACTGCACCTTTGACATCTCCGCCTTGATAGCCTGGGTCTCGCTGATGAGAGTGGCATACTCAGTCTTGTAAGTATTGATGCTAGCCTCAAGCTCCGCAATGTTCTTCTCTACGGCCATGGCATTGGCCTTTGTCTCGAGCGCCTGCTCCTCCAGCTGCGCAACTTCTTCTCTGAGAGGTCCGACACGGTCCAAGATTTCCGAATAGCTGACCTGGGCGATAACCCACTGGACAAGGGGACCACAGGCTCTGGAAGCGTGGTTGACCTTTTCAAAAGTAAACTCTGGGTTCGACAGGAAATCGTTGCGCATCCTGTTCCTCAGACCCTTGGTCATCATCTTTCCATTGTCAAACATGATGATGCTGGCAATAAAGTCTTCCTTTCGCACCACCGCTTGCACTGCCTTCCAGTCGTTGATCTTGTGGCCAAGCAAAGCGCAAACGGCATCCAGTGCAAGCCTGACGCTCTGAGGCGGGTTGGACATGCCTCGCACTTCGACCAAATGCTGTCGCTTGATGCTGCTGACGCTCGCCTTGGCCTCCTCAACTGCTGGTTCTGCCTTTGCCAAATCCTCCAACACAACCTTCTTCCGCATGGCCACCTCTGCCTCTTGCTTCTCTAATGCCGTCTGGATCTCCAAAGAAGTAGTCTTTCTCTGCTCCGCCTCTCGCTGATCTGCAACCATTCGCTGCAGCTTCTCGTTTGCCTCTGCATCTTTCTGCTCAAGCTGCGCTTTCTTTTCTGCAAGACTGGTACGCAAATCGCGAACTTTGTCTACAGTGTCTCTCAGTTTCTCAAGACCAACATTCAAATGTCTCTGCTGCTCCTCTAGATCTTCTCGTTTTTCGTTATACAGCTTGACGTACTGCGTGACAAAGTCCAAGTAGTGACGCGGAGTCAAAAATGTGAGCTTGTTTTGCTGCTTCAGTAGCTTCTGGTTGTACCGGTGCAGCGAGTGATGAATATATACCATCGAGTTGACGACCGTCTCACGATGCGACGGTGGTAGCTGCAAGCCGCGGTAAGCCACCGGGATTGTATCAGGGGCGTTGAAGTTGCTCTTATCCAGATCGATAGAGTGCGTGAGTTCGTGGCCAACCTGGAACAACGCCTGGTCCGACCAATCTCCAAACCAGTTCAGCACACATCTGTTGAACAAGGCCGGACTGGTGGCGGCCTTTCCTCCAAGACCCCCTTCGGGCGGGTTCATGGTAAAGACGACGTGCAGGTTATTGACAATCTGCTGGGTGAACCACTTGTACAGTTCTTCGGGGGAGTCCAGGTGCAAGTTCTGTCGCTGAGCACCTTCCTTGCAAGCCGTCATCAAGGCAACGTACTCATCTCCCTCAAAGAGACCGGGCACCTCAGCGTTGGCAAGCAAAGTATTCATACGTTCCAAGAATCCAGAATCCAAGACATTGGCCTCGTCCATGATGAAACAAATCTTCTCGCCCTTGCAACCACATCGCCGTAGCACATCACGCAAGTCCTCGTCAAAGTCTTCTCCAGAGTATTTGCCGTGAACCTTAATTTGGAACACCTTTAGACCGTTCATCCAGGCCACAAATCGCGACAGTGTAGTCTTTCCAGAGCCACTGACACCAATGAGAATCAAGTGACCCTGTGGCTGCCGGAAAACACGGTCAATACGCAAGACGTGCTCCAACACATCGTTGAAGAGAATAAGCGGAACATCAACTTCTTCTTCGCAGAATGTCTTGAGTCGAGCAGACACAAAGTCTCTCAGTTGCTCTCGATCAACAGGAACATAGTTCTTGGACAGCCAGTTAGAGTACAGGATAGGGCCACCAAGAGCCTTTTCTTCGTCCATGGTGGGGAAGTATTCAAGAGCAATGCGACGAACAGCCTCTTCAGTCCAGTTGCGCTCCTCCTCGTTCACAAGACGATCCTGGAAGAGTCGAAGAGCTTCGTGAGCCCAGATACGAATGAGACCTTCTAGTGATAACGCCTCAAGAGGCTTAATCGCCTCATACACACCGCGAACCCAACGAGTAAGCTCACGAGGACTGTACACGTAATGAGGCTGAATCTTGGGCGTAAACCTCTGCTGAGATTCCAAGTAGAAGCGGACCATGGCATGCGTGACCGATTCGGCGTAACCACGCAATGAGGGAATAATCTTGAGCACAGCTGCGTTGAAAGTGCCGTAAATCTGGTTAAGAGAGAGCTCGCCTGGGTAATCGACCATGACAAGAGGAGCATGACGAAGGAATCGAGCACCCATGGGCGTACGTCCAGCATCGGTAGGCGGGTTACAAGCTCCAACGAACTGGATACGGTCAAGAGTAACCCAAGACTTGTCAGAAGTCCGCCAGAAGCCGTTGTGCTCAACAAGTTGACGCAAGAATGAGATGGCTCGTTGAGTACCATACTTGTCAGGAGCCGGAAGATTGATTTCATCGCAGAAGATGACCAACCAGCGACCAATCTGGGTAGGAGACAGCATAACACCGTTGAGTGTCTTCTTGTACTCGCAGTATTGTTCAAACGTCTTGATCAACAGATCAGGCGTCGTAGCACTGGAAAAGTTGAGACCAACAACCTCCATGTTTGGCAGCTTGCGAAGAGCACTGAAAAGTGTCATTGTTTTACCGGAACCGGGAGGACCGCAAAGTAGCAACGGCTTATGCTCAGCCAACCAAGAGTAGAGAACATCTTCATGACGCACGGTATCCAGAGTCGGGATAACCACGTCGGTCTGAATGATGGAGTGTGTGTTGACCTCGATAGTTGGCACCTGGTTTTGCCATGGCGTCCACTCGGCCTGCGGCAATGTTACGTCAAAGTCAATAAGCGAGCTGGTGCCGTCCAGGGGTGGCGAACCAAAGTTGGCAAAGGCGCAGATATCGTCACCGAATAGCTTTCGATCACCGAGTGGGCAGTCTCCCGTAAGCGCCCAAACAAGCGCAAGGAGCAGTTTCTTCGCCATGAAGCCCTCAATCTGGTCATACTCGAGAGCAAAGTCGGCGTGCTGTCCGTTGTATTCAATAATATCTCGGCAAGCCTTGTTCAATAGCGAGAACAAAGTATTGAGGACACGCGCGACCGTGAACTCCATGATATGGTTGTATCGCTGAGCACGCTCTAGAGCCTGATTAACAAAATCTTCTTCAGTGAGGTAGCCATTAAGCATGTCAGCGACTTGGGCTTGTACAGCCAGTGTCTTAGCCGGGCTTTGACCTGTGGCAACACTGTCCTCATCCAGGTCCTCAAAGGGAACGCTGCGGAGAGTCTCGATGTAGTTGGTAACCATCATGTTCGGCGAAACGGTATCCTCGCTAAACCAAACCATACCGCATCGACTAACAGTAGCGAGAGTTGCATACTTCAACGTCTCTACTTCAAACATGATTCGGACATTTGGCGGCAAGTTGAGACGCTCTCCGTTGGGCAAGGTCAGCAACTTGTTGTCATCGAGCACACTGTTCAAGTTTTCAACCCACTCAGGGTCAACATCTCCGTCAAATACAATCCAGTGCCTCTTTGAGTCTTCGCCACGAAGGTTATCCACGATTTTACGAAGAATGCTAGTGAAGAGACCATCTGTCCACTCTCGTGTGGTCGAATCCAAGTTACCATAAAGGGCCTCCTTGGACATGACCTTTGAGTCGATAACGTGTGAAACACCCTCGACATTCTCGACCTTTTGCAGAGCATCAAGCAGGAGCCTCCAAGCCGCAGACTTTCCGGTACCAGAATTACCAACCATCATAACACCATGGTGAATCTTTTGAATCTGGTACAGTTGGAGGACCTTGGTCATCCACAGATCGGTGACGACGAGATGACGCTCAGCGGCAAGTGTACGGATGGCCGCCTCAAGATCAACAAGATTGGCAGGCACATATTGAACACCTGGGAAGCAGTCTTCTTCAATGTTGATCATGATGTCAACATCTGATTTGATCAACTTGGGCGCAATTGTCTCACGAATACTCTGCACAAGAATTTCAGGCTCGACAATCTCTTCAACGCCAAGATCGCCGTTGCTCAAACGAGCACGCTTGAGGCCACCTGAGCTGACCAAAACACTCTTCAATGCACGAAGACCGAAATCGTAATGAGCTTGCTTCGACAGCTCCTTTGAACACTTGTCAAAGAAAGGAACCGTCTGCTTCGACAGGCGCTTAGCCTGGCCAAAGCCTTGCGAGTACAGCATGACTTCGGCAATGAGCTCCTTGTCGGGCTTGGACATGGCAACACTTCGGAAGAGCTTCTTCAAGTTGTCAGGCAGGTTGGAACGGCCAGCATAACCGGGGTTCATGGTGATGAAGATGCCCGTGTTCTCATTGACGCGAAGCTGTCGGCCAACCAACTCAATCTGCGACTTGTCATTCTCGGCTCCTTGCTTCAGACCGAGCTGAATGTTTTGAATCTGCTGCGAAACAGCAGACAAGATCCTCTCCTCGAGACGGTTAAACTCGTCAAAACAGCCCCAAGCACCAACTTGGCAAATACCCAAGAAAATACGACCCATGGCCTGGAAGTCAAAGGTGTCGTCACAGCAGAATACAAGCGTAAATCTTCCGAGCTGGACACCCAAAGCTTTGACGGACTCCGTCTTTCCTGTACCGGCAGGACCGTATGGCGAGCCTCCAAGACGCTGGCAGAGGGCTTGAGTAAGCGTGAGGAAACATCGGTCAGTAAGGGGAGTTCGAACGAGACGATCGGGAACACCGAGATACTCGAAGCCGTAGTTGAGCTTGGCGTTGGCCATCTTGATGTACAAGCGGTTGAGGAAGGGCCCATCCGGGGTATAGACATAGCGCATCTGGAGTTGCCAGAGGTAGTGGCTAGGCGAATCGGCCTTGGCATTGACCAGCTTCTCAATCACGTCTCGCTGGTGAACGCACTCTGTAATGAGCTGTTCGCACTTTTTGCGTTGAAGAATCTCGAGATCTCCCAGAACAGTCTCTGCGAGGACACGAAGAACTTGCACCTCTCGCTCGAAAAGAGTTTGCAGCGTTTGGCCGCCAGCAGTAAGTGATGCATCAACGGCCGTTGTCCAGGCAGCTTGGGTAGCAAGGACAACAATTTGACTGGGAAATGCGTCCATAAACGTAACGAGAGCTTCCCGGTCAATGTTCTCAGATTCGAAAATAGGAGTGTATTCCTCAACGGCCTTGGCCAGCAGCTCTGCAAGCGTCTGCTTCATTCCACTCTCCAACAAAGCAAGCCAATCGTTGATCCGGGGCGTCTTTTGCAAAGAAATTTCTTTATTAAGCATGACAGTCTCATCTTCCTTCGAGGTAAAGCCAGAGATGACTCCTTCGTCATCCATGATGAGGCCTGCCAATCCAGCAAACATCTTCTTGAAGTGCTTGGCAATACGCAGTGTATCGTTGCTGTTACCAATCATCTCCAACAAATCTTCGTCACCAACAAAGTAGAATCTGGGGAAAGAAACACGTTCCTTTTCCAGATATTCACCAAGGGCTTTTTGGATCTTGTTCAACATTTCTGCCAAACGCTCCAAGGATTTTTGGGCATTAGGTATGTTGAGCACATCAAGGACGTAAGGCGTCTTGTTGGCCTTCTTCATAACAGCCAAAAATTCGCTGTTGATGTTCTGGAAACGACCGGATTCGATAGGGAGAAGGTGCTTGATATCGGCATTTCCAGTGAAGACGCCCTCCAGGTAAACCCACTGGCGCTGCACATCAATCCAGACATCAAATAGCACATGGACACGGTTCAGCTTGTCTTCCCAAGCTACCGCATCTTCTTCAAATTCCTTGTAGTAAGGCGAGTGCTTCATAGCCTGAAGAGAGTTCAAATTCTCACTGCACTTGGCAAACAAGTCGTCCCAACCACGGATAAGCCTACACTTATTCTGGTAGTTGACCATCTCGAGAGCGTAGTTCTGCCAAGTTTCACGAACTTGCTTGAGAAACTCTTCAAGAGCCATCTCACCTTGAGCCTGGGCAATAATGTCTTTGACAATGACTTCGGTGGCAGTGAGGTTAAGGTCCCAAACATCACCAAGAGTCATAGAGCTAGGTGAAAAGCGCTTCTGAGGTTTGATCTGTTTGTAAATCTTGTGCCAGTGACGCTCACGAATGGCATCAGACTTTAAATCAGACAAGATGTTGTTGACCTTGAGGAATCCACGCAAAACTCCCTGGACATGTTCAAAAGCGGCATACTGCCTCATTCTACTTGGCATATCCTTTGTGCTCTTGATCAAGTCGTCAACCTTTTGGCGAATCTTTCTTGGCTGAACAGCAGTCCACAGCATATCTCGAGTCTCGTTGAGACTGGTCCAAATGGTGGAAAGGTTAGACCAGACGGATCGGAAATCGCGAACTTCCTCCAAAGTAACCTCCAAGATGCTGTCATTATTGCCGGGAATGTCGAGAGCTTCTCTTGCCTTCATGACCTGCTGGAATTCCTCCTGCAGGGCCGTGATGCGAGTTTCATAGGTCGTCAGGGTAGCAGAGGCGACATCGGGCTGAATGGTTCCCGAAACAGGTTTCTCCTCGTTCCATTGGCCCACAATCTCGGTAATACGCTCGTTGATCAGCTTATCCTGAGCAATGATGTTTGCTCGCATTGCATCAGACTGTTCCTCCATGATCTTGGACTTCTTCTCCAAAATTTCCTTGAGGGCTTCCCATTGGCTCTCAATCTGCTCAATGTGAAGCCAGTCATTGGGGAACGGGTAGCGCTGCCTCACCAAGGTAGACTGTCCCTGGCGGAACATGTCAATCTCGGGTGCCCACAGCTTCGCATTGCGCCGACAGCTCTGCACCGCCGTGATGAACTGGACGGCCGCCGCAGTAGATGATGTGTCTGAGCTCTGGCCTTCGAGGTTTTTTCGCGCCTTCTCGATGTCGGCATTGATATCACGCATTCGGTTGCCCAGTCGATTGGCAAACTTCATAAGAATCTCTTGCTGCCACTGGTCATACTTGGCATTGACCTTCGTCTGGACTTGGTCATAGTCGATTGTGATGTGGCCAAACGAGCGGCTGACTTCTTGCGTATCAAAAGTGGTTCGCACTTTTCTGATGTCTTGGAGACACTCGAGCCACCTAGGAAGATGGTCACCAAGCATGTCGTAGACTTGGTCAGACTGAAGATCCCAGAGGGACTGGAACTGGAGCCACTTGTCCACGTAAATGCTCACTTCTCGGAGCTTCTTCTCAACAGATACATAGACGCTGTGAAGCATATCTGCGCAATGAGAAGGCAGATCGGTAAAACGGGCTTCTTCGTTAGTCTCAGTACTGAGGCTCATCTGGTATCGCGTAGCCTTGATCTTGCGCAGGTTACAGACAATTCCCAGCCAGTCGTGAAGGTGGAGGAACCAGCTTGCTCTGGCGTATTCCAATGGAGGATCGAGATAAATGACTTGGTTGCGCATGGTAATCTCCAGGATAAGTCGCTTCATAGTCGGTCCGTCCTTTTCGTCTTCCTTGGACAGTTTGCGTCTGTCATCCGCCGGAACATCTTCCTCAAAGGCAGCGATCCAGGCCTGCACCGCAGTGGAGAGACGCTCAAGCAGGATGGTCTGAACCTTGTGGTTTACGCCACGTACCCAAAAGTCCAGGTTCGCATACTGTTCCAAGTTGAGCTGATCAACAGCAGCTTGGATGGTGTCGAGGTGGGTTTGGAAGGCCGCAGCATCATAAGGACAAGTGCCGAGGTCTTTCAGAGCTTGCTCAATGGTGGCGTATATAGAGCTAAGCGTAGCTGTCTTCGATTGAAGCACTGAGACAGCCGCGGCAAAGCCCCAGATGAACATGCCATGCTTGCTCTCAGCGTTTTTGGACGCGCTAAAGCCAGTAGTGCCAGGAAGCAGGGGCCGAATCTGTCTCTGATCGGCATAGAAGAGCTCGTGCGAGTTGACAAAGGACTCCCACCTTAGAGGGACACCGTCAGCAATAAGCTTGTAAACCTCATTTTTGTATCCGTTAAGGAGAATGGCTTCTTCGCCCATTTCAGATACCTGTCGCAGGGTTTGAGATAGGGTTCGAACGCCCTCCATCAAGCTGACAGCATAGGGATACACCCTCTTCGCGTCCTTGGAGACTGTGGTAACCGCATGGGGGACAAGGTAAGACTGCCAGGTCAGATTTCGGGTTTCCTTGAACAAAGTAATGATCTGGGGATCAAAGTTGACATTGAGTTCGAGAATACCGCCTGCAGATCTCACTCGGTTGATGTTGAAAAGCTGACCAGCAATGGAGATTTTGCGTCGATTGGCGTCAGCCAGCCACGCATCGTAAATCCTTCCGGTATCTAGTTTATTCTTGAAAAGCTCGCTCTCTTCTCGAAGCTTGTGGCCTTCAGCATGCAGAGTCCAGTCAGGTCCAAGCACTGCCTCGACCTTCTTCATATATCCGTCTAGCTGAAGCTCAATCTGGCGAGCCCAGATAATGGCACCCGAGACAGGGGGGAGATCGCGGAGCTGCGCCATAGCATGGGCCTCGGAATGGCCATATTGCTGCTTGAACCTCTCGTGCAAGCCATTGATAGCCTGCTTCACGTGGTCCATCAATTGGTTTTGATATTCTTGAATGGCACCACGGATCTTGGGGCGCACAAACAGGGCGTTGAATTTTGAGAAGACTCGGAACATTTCATTGGCAGTCTTAGCCGTAGCCAGACGGTCTCGTAATCTGGCAATGATGGAGTTTTCAACTCGCGTTGTGCGTTCGTTGTAAAGGTTCTCGGCTTGGGCCCATCGCTCCTTTCCTTGATCTGTCACATCCAGGAGGTCAACATTCTGCAGAGCCTCCCAAGCTCGCTTGACTTCTTCCACAGCATCCACGTCGCCCATCTCCTCAATAACAGCGCCGGCAGTAGCCGGGGAGGAAGAGGATACATCCGTAACAACACCGGGAATGATAGCCTTTGGCCCCAATACGTTGACAATGGTCCTCTGCAGCTGTTCGTGGTTGTCTCGGAATGCGCTGACATATTTGATTCGCGACTCCAGCTCGGAGTGGTTTTTCTCCACATTGATGGGAATTCGCTTTTCGTTTCTGCGAATAATGAGCATACGGGCCAGGTGCGTAAACTCTTTGATATTGTCTTCCCAAGCGGCGAAGATGCTGTCACACGTGCGCATGACATTCTGAAACTCTGGGTAGCCCAGGTTGACGAGCTCAACGCCGGGAAGGAGGCGAAGAAGCACATCATTCAAATCCGCCGAAATAGCTTGAGCCAAGCTCAACGCTCTTCTGATCGGATACGGGCACACTCTCAGCTTCTTCATTAAATGGGCAAAGATCTGAGTAATAGCCTCTTCGACCTTGAGCAGAGAGGGGGCAGACAGCAGCTCGTCGAGCGGAAAGTCGCGCATGAGCTGGTTGTACTTTTGCGCCTTTTCTTTGGCCTCTTTCAAACCCGTATCAGCTACGAAACTGACGGTGGCCTGGAAACGCTTGGCATGCTTCAAGACGTCGAGGGTCAAGAGGACACCTTCGCTCCTAAGCTGGTCCTCGATTCCCTCCAACGCAGACTCCATGGACAACCAAAAGTTGACTTCTTGACTGGCCGTGCTGAACTCTTGAACGGCATTCGATGAGGTTTCCTTGGTGAGCTTGGTGATACCTTGGATAGACTTGATCCAGGTATTGACGTTTGCCTGCAGCTTGTTGAGAAAGCTGCTGTCCTGGAGAAGGTTTTTCGGAATAGCTTCCATGGAAGGCTTCGTCTCCGTGACTTCGGCGTCGTCAAGAACATTCTGGATAAGCGAGTGGAATGTCAAGGAAATTTCGGGAATATCGACATTCTGCTGCAGATGAAGCAGACTGAGCTCCAGGTCATTCAATCGCTTCTTCGTAACAGGGATACCCGTCTTCGCATCGACATCTCGGCCCCTTGAACCGTTGGCCAGCTGCTGGCTCTTGCTGTTTGCGTCAAAATACGGCACCAAGGCATGGTGCACTTGAGAATGAAGCACTTCCCATGGGGAGAGCGCAACGCCCTGCTCTCCCGAGGCGGCATTAAGGGAGGCGGGACCAGGTAAATTAGTAATGAAAATCTGCGAGGTAAGAGGACGAGAAGAATCAATCGCTTGCGATGCCTTGAGCAAAATCAAAGTAGCAACGGTGGTGGGAGTAGAGGTGATTTCGGTCGAGAGGGTGTAGTCGTAGGTAGTGGGGGCTATCGTCAAACATGTCAGTTCAACCCATCCAAAGTGAAGAGAGAAAAGGAAAAGGGGAGACAGAATGTGCGGGGGAGGGGGAGAGAGATAATACAGAAATCCTCACCAGCAGCATCAATGCTAGGATGCTCGATCGACTCTCCGTTCTCGGTGCCATTCTCCAGCGCCCCGGCCTGCACCACGTCTTTCTGGATATACAAAACATTGAGGGTATCGTTGGCGAAGCGCGTGCACCGCGAAATGGTCTCGCCGTACGACGCCTTGTGCAGCAGGTTGCCGGGAAGCTCGAGATCCGCCCGCGATGCGCCCAGGGCAATCTCGCAGATGGCGGCGAGGTGGTCGACCACGCGTTCGGGCTCGATGGTCGGGAAGGGCGTCGGCGTCGGTGTGGGCGACGAGGGGGCCGGTATGGAGGCGCCGTTGCCGTTGGTGGCGCCGCCGAGGCTCGAGCTCGGGACGCTGACCGAAGACACTTCCATGGCGGGAAATGTCTACGGAGGAAGAAGGAAGAGGGGGGAAAAAAGAAGGGAACAAAGCAAGCTTCTAGGTCGAGAAGCCGGTCATCTCCAGAGTCGTCAGGTTCGTGATAGGTTTCGAGGTATGGTGGGGCCTCGAGTCGTGGGTGGCTAATGGATGTTCGCCAGGGGTCGTAGGAGAGAGGGGCGAGGCACACAGAAAAAAAAAATGAGGGACGAAGCTCGACCCGTCAGAAGAAGGTGAGTAGAAGATGCTGTTCTCGTGGTGGCCGGAGCTCTCGCAGAGGTCGTGCAAAACAGGGGATTTTGCAGGAGAGAGATGCGGGCGTGGCGCCGAAGCACGGGAGTTAGTCGCAGTAGCAGCGGTCTGCGGTATGTGACTTGAAGCTGGCAGGTACACACAAAGTAGTAGTGCCGTGCGCCACTAAAGATGGGCTCTAGGGGCTGTTTCCAGGGTCCCGCGATCTATCTCTGGCAAACAGGGCACAGGTTTTTGTGCTCTGGGGAGAGGAAATGTGTCAAACAGCCAAATTATCGAATGGGATATCGTCTAGAATTGAAAATAGGAGGCACACCGCATCAGAGCAGACATCCAAAGTGCTATAGCACACTACGCAGTACTACGACAATGGAGCATATCCACATGAGGTACATTCTTCCAGACAGCAGCACGAGCTACGGCCCAAGTATCGAATCGAACCTGACAGGAACGAGCTAAAATAGCCCGGGGCAAGTTACGCGACCCCAAATGGGCGGGACCCTTGTCGCGCTCCCAGCTTTTGGCTCAAATTGTCATGTGTCCCAGCGCAGCACTCTTTTATTCTCTACAAGTGGGGGTGGGTGCTATGGATATTAAAAAGATAGCAGCTGGATGAGGAGGGGAAAAGTTCGGGAGGCGTGCGGTTGGACTTAAAACGTGGCGTTGATGCTTGTTTATGTTATTGTGCCTATCGCAGCCGCAAGGAGGGGTTCTATGTAAGTATTGGCTTTGTAGGTGCGAGGTGTTGATTTAGAGGCTGTGGCTGGAGAGGCACACTCAGCTCGCCATAGGCCAGTCAGTAGCTTGTAGCAGCTGTGCCTGGACCTACCTGTTTGAGCTGTGCTGCAGCTGTTTCAGCAGAGGCTATCGCTGATGCATTATCATCGATGGCAGCTACCGCAGCAATAATGTCTCACTTTACACATTATAGCGAATGAGGGGGGGTTTGCCCATGACGTCTCTACGTTAGTAGCTACGCCCTATACTCTCAGTTTATTGATATCATCTTCACCTTGAATATTCCCATTTATTACAGTACATTGTTCCACTGGTTCTGGATGACCATATTTACCCTATATACCCAGCTCCAAGCTAAACAGTCAATCTTCATTTCAGTGACCTATCCAAACTACAGCCACCAGCATCCAGCTCCCAGCTCCCAGCCACCAGTCACCATCCGTCAAAGTAAAGCAACAGCACCTATACATCAAGACATCAATACATCAGGACAAAAGCGCCATCAACAGCATGCAAATACACAGATACCATCTAAGTACTACACGCCTTCCTATTTTTACACAGCAACCCAATTCTACCCTCGCACCCAATATCCATCCATCCCGCACACGCCTCTCCCACTCCCAAAAAATGGAGAACCAAAAGAACAATCACGATTAGTTCCCAGCAAGAGGGAAACAAAAAGGTACAGGAACAAGGGGGTGGCCATCTAGTACCGGGTAAGGTAAGGTAAAAATCGACACCACAGATTGAACATACCCCTATGCAGAATCACTAGTTCGTGTGAGAGGGAAATAAAAAAAAAAAATGCTACGGCCACGCCACGCCACTTTTTTCTCCTCTTCAAGGAACAAAAGCGACTTGCTTGTGTGTGTGTGTGCGTGTGTGTATCTGCCGATAGTAACACTCCACCCTTTCTTTCCTTTTCCCATCCTACTCAACCAAATCTTTCATTTGCACGCCTCCACGCACGTTTAATTCTCCGTATCATGTTTCCAGGGTCCTGCACCTTTTGGGCAGTAGTACCGGTTGCCACAAATGAGGGTGTATATAGAACAAAAAGAAGGCATTTAGCACAATTTATTTCAATTTTTATATTCACTCCAAGAGACAAAATAAAAAGTAAAAATAAAAACCTCGTCTAAAAAAGCATTCAACCACACAAAGAAACAGAGTAGATCACACTAAAAAGAGAGAGAGCACACAAATAAAACGAAAGATTGCGTTGAAAAAAAAAAAAAGGGAAATTTCATCATTTGAGCATTGAGACCGTTCAGACAAGCAGACAAAAAAGAAGAAATCTACCAGCATATAACTAACCAGCGTCCTTACAAAAACCCATGCTTTCACCACCTTCCTTTCCTCTCCCTTCCACTTACAGCAACCTTCAAAGACCAGTTTTACATGATATGACGCCCCTTATAAGTCGACCTAACATAGGATAGAAAAGAAAAGAAGCAAAAGAAATTCAAGCGTTGAAGAAAAAGGAGAGATAGAGAGAGAGACAGAGAGAGTAATGAGCAATCTCATGGCTTGGAAAGCGTACAGGCTCTTTAATGCTTCAGGACCCAGCTATTCGGACAGACCAGAAGTGGAAGTGAATCCTCCTCATCTCAAGCGAAAGAAAAAAGAAGAAGAAAGCGAGACCAAAGAAATACATACGTCATATTCTTGCATGATAACAATGTCATAAAAAAAGGGGGATCGAACCGACATCACCGTTTCTTTCTTAAACGCCTCTCCGTATATGTAGTAGTACTCCGTAGACCGGAACGACCGACCGACTGCTCTCCGGGTTTCCCAATGTATATTTCAAAGACCGGTACGCCAGTTTTGGAAGGGTTGGAAGGGAGGATGGTTGAGGATAGGCAGACAGACACAGCGAGAGATATAGAGGGTAGTACAGGAATGATGAAATGAAAGATGAAGATCATGAAAAATGAAGAAGTTGTGGATGCAAATGTAGAGCTAGATGAAGATGGGGAAGCCCTCGCCTCTGCCTTGTCTTAACCAGTCGAAGTGCCTGTCGCGCCGCCTTCATGACCCCCAGCCAGCCTTTCCCTTTGAACCATGACCCTCTGGTTGCAAATGTCAATGAACATTTCAAACTTTTCAATAATCTTGTCCTTCTCCACCAGCTTGGCCTTGAGCTCATCAATCTCCTTTTGCTTCTCGTCTTCCACCTTCTTCAAGTCCTCACGCGCCTTGGCCAGCTCCCGTCGCAGGTCTGACCGTATCCTGTCTTCCGGCGACGGCTGTGGCTTGGTGTATATGGCCGGCCTGTTCTCCGCCAGGCCCGTAGCCACTTTCTGCGGATTACGGTTGATGGCTGCCCGAGCATTATAAATGTCTCTCGGTAGCAAGTGACAGTCAGGATTATCCGTTTGGAGAATCTGCAGTGTTTCAGATACGCCTGCACCTATACATAGGATCGGTTAGCGAGAATTTCCATCCAACAAGATGCCTTCTCCCCTCTCTCCATCTTCCTTTCGTCTCTTCTTTTCAAAACAAGCAAGGTGCGGTGTAATACTAACCATTCTCCTTGAGCTGCTTCACAGCAGCAACCATTTTGCTGTCAAGCTTTCTGGCTGCAGGGTGATTTGAGGGGCTCTCGCTTGGTCCATGATTGTGTTGCAAATGCGAGGGGTCGGGTCGGTAACGAATGGTCCATTGGGTCCGTTGCTCGATAGCAAAGAAGCCAAAGGGACAGTCGCATTTCCTGGAAGATGTCTTTCGTTTCCTGAATTCGGGGCTAACTCGGCTCGGTGGCTTGCCAGCCCGGTCACAGACAAACAACACCTTTTTCAGACCGGGGACAGTTTTCTTGGATCGGCCAATGACGATGGCATAGCCCACCGAGGTGCAGTAACGCAAAACTTCCTTCTGCACAGCTTCTAGTGTTGGATAGCTGCCACCTTCGGGGGGTGGTGACATCATCTCTCCCATGGGCGCTACTGCCATTGAATCGTTCATGAGTTTGGATGGAGCCAATGTGCTGTCCCCTTCCTCACCCTCTTGCTGGCCGTCCATATCTATATCGTCTCCTGCATGGCCATCCTGTTGCTGTGGGGGAATAGGCTCAGGTTGCTGGGCCGCAGCAGCTCGCATTTGCTGTTGCTGTTGTGCTTGCTGCTGCTGCTGCTGCTGCTGCTGCTGTTGCTGATGTTGCTGTTGTTGTGCCTGCTGTTGCTGGTGATGCTGCTGCTGTTGGTGTTGTGCCTGAGCCTGAGCCTGCGCTTGGGCTTGATGTTGCTGGTGCTGTACCTGATGTTGCACTTGCTGCTGAACCGGCTGGGGTACCTGCTGCTGGACGGGCTGCTGCGTCTGAGCCAGAGGAAGCTGTAGTTGCTGCCGCGCAGTTTGCTGCTGCTGCTGCTGTTGTTGTGCCGCCTGCTGCTGCTGTTGTTGCTGCTGTTGTTGCTGCTGTTGCTGTTGCGCCGCCTGCTGCTGGGAACGAGGGTGTACATGATGGAGCTGATCTTGTTGATGCTGCTGGACCTGATGTGCCTGATGCGCTTGATGTCCTGGGTGGGAGGGATGAGTCTGATGTGCCTGCTGGTGCTGAGCATAAGCAGGATGATGAGGTTGCTGTTGCTGCTGAGGGTGATGTTGCTGGGCCGCTTGCTGGGCCTGTTGGTGTTGTTGTTGTTGAACCGCCTGCTGCTGCTGCTGCTGTTGATGCTGCTGAACCGCCTGTTGAGCCTGCTGCTGCTGATGGTGCTGCTGTTGCTGCTGCGCGTGGCCCGGATGCCCGCCCAATGCCTGCTGCGACGGATGCTGCTGATGCTGTTGCGGATGATGCTGGGGATGGTGTTGCTGGTGCGAGAGGATAGAGTCGTGGGCGACGGACTGTGTCATGGGGCCCGGGAAGAGCATCGGCGGCGGGTTAGACTGCGGCGGGATCTGCTGGCGCGGCGGAGCAGTGCGCTGGCGCGACACGTTGATGGCATTGGGCACATGGACGTTTGGCGCCCGGGACGAGGCGCTCGCGACACTTGGGTTGACGGACGCGGGCGTGTTGAAGAGGTGGTGCTGGGCATACGCGCCCGGCGGCTGCTGCGGATAGGCCTGCGACTGGTACGGCGAGGCGGCCTGGGGTGCCGGCGACTGCTTGTTCGGCTGGTTTGCGTGCGCCGTGGAGAAGCCCGTGCTGCGTCTGTTGTAGGCGGCGGCCTGTGAGAAATTCAGGTGCGCGTTGGACCCGGACGGGCCCAGGCCGGACATGATGGCACTGGCGATGCGGCGAGCAGCACGGCAGAAGACGCGGCGAATCTGTCTCTATCTCGTTTTCACAGAGTCGCGAACACGCAGTCGCACCCTCCGGCGGCGGCAGGGCTGAGTCGAATCGTCGTCAGCCGCCCGTCGCGGCTTTCGGATCGGTCGATCGCGACGGTCGGCGTCGAAGCGCTGCCGATTCTCTTCAATCGGACAACTCTTTTCTTCTTGTCGGGCACAAAGATCCAGAAATCTGGTTCCTCGATCTTTATTTTTTCCTACAGCGACGAGCAAACCCGGAATCCTGGTTCGGGGGTGTCGTTAATGGGGCTGGCAGAGGCGTGCAGAGCGTGGAGGTGCGCGCTGGGTATAGGAGGTGTGGGCAGAATGACGAAGGGAAAAAAAAAAATAGAAAGGCAAACTGGTGTGCGTTGGGGAACCTTGGGGGGTTGAGAGAGGGGGTTTGATAATGGAGAGGAGGGGGGGGGGGGGGGGGGTCTTTTGACAAGCACAAGCAGCAAGATCTAATGTTGGAGGGGAGGGGGGAGGCTTTACCTAGTTTTTTTCCTTTTTACCTGGCTGTCTGTCCTCTTCTGCGATTCAAATCCCGGTGTGTCGTCGTCACAGTGGGCTCCACGACTGGGGCGTTTTTTTCCCCTTCAGTCCCTTTGCTGTTCCTTGCGCGCCTGTCGTTGCTTTTTTTTGCTCTGCGCTCTGGCATGGATTTGCGATGGGATGGGATTTATTATGGGCTGGGCTCAGAATGGGGGCCATGACCGGCAATTTTTGATCAATTGTGCTTCCTCACGCCCAATTCGCTGGAGCCGGGCAGGGGGGCATTCCCTTTGCGCACTGTGCGCTGCATCGGCACTGCCCCCCAGCTCTGCTGCCTGCACTGCGCTGCCGTACCACCAAGTAAAGCGGTACGCGGAGGCACTAGCAGCGGTACATGGACGGCCTTGTATCTGTACTTTCTCTGCACTAGCATTAGGTAGCACCTCCATGCTGTGGCGGTTTAGGCCCTGGAACAAAAAAACAAACGATCGTGACACATCGTGGCAGCACAAACAGAGTTTAACCGCCATCGCGCTGGACCCTGTCGCTGCTCAAGGCCGCTGGGTCTGGGTCGCACGGGGGGTTGAGCCCAGCAGCAGCAGCTTAGATGCGCTCCAGCTCCTGTTCAGCCCTATCCGCCAGCCGCATCGAAAAGGCCGGCATCCCCCCAAAAGAATCCTTCAGCGTCACGCATCCGGGCGGCCGTGGACGTAGCACGAACTGCTTCGCGCACGCCGTACGTTTGCTTCTGCTCGTTCCCTTTCCATGGGTTGGCCAGTCGGTAACGGGTACCTGGGCCGCGAGGTACTGGCTGCCGTACCGCGGTACCTGGGTTGACACTCGCGCGCGCTCGCCTGACGCTTGTTCCAGCGCTGCGCCGTCATCATACCGACAGCGTGCCAAGTATAGTACATGCCAGACCTTCTTCTCTTGTGCTCCCTTGCTCCCTGCTGTTTTGCTTCCCACGGGCTCCGATACTCTGCATTTCAAATCGCCCAGCGCCATCCGCCGTCAAATCACCGCCTCTAAAACGCCCTTTCGCCCCGGCCCCCTAAAAAAAAAATCCGCTACGCCGGCCACTTTACGCCTGCGCCATGTGATGTCAGCCTGCCTAGGGAAGAAAACCACCACCAAAAAACTTACGTGAGCGCCCGCCCAATCCCATGCCGCCATCCATGCATTGGCTGCTTTTCCAGCAAGCGCCCACAGGTGCCGAGCGACCCTAGGACACAGTGCTAGAACGTCGCGCGAGTCTTGGCTTAGAAAGCGGGACTGGCGTTGAAACAAGGTGGTCACCTGCTGAGATCCAAATTTGCAACAAGCAGAAAAAACGCCAGATTGGAATTCCGCCGCTTGGGTTTTCGATCCAAGGGAGCGCGACCCCCGGCCAAGCAGCGGCAGCATGCCACCGCGGTGGATCGCACAGCTGAGATGAGATGCCTGGCATGTTTCATCTCCCTCTGTACTGTCCTGTTTATCCTGTACTGTACGAGCTGATACGCGCTACTGCTATAAAAAGGCTGCTTTGTAAACGGTATTCGTGCAGGTATCTAGTACTCTGCGCCCCTCTGCGCACACAGCAGAAACATTGATACTGCTAGTACTTAGTAGTAGCGACAACGCCAGTTCCTCCCTTGACTTTGGACATGGGACTTTCGGGCTTGGCTACACGGCCCGTCAGCATCCAGACCATGTACGGGCACAGCCACTGCCGTCACTTGTTTGCTGTTTAATGCAGTCTGCTGCAGTATCTCTCACCTTGACAACGTTTCTGTTTCTGGCTGATCAGCGATAAAGTGGTGATTGGCATAAAAAGGAAATAGAAGGAAAAGATTAAATCCAGAAATAATAATAATTAAAAAAAAATTAGATGAATAGTAGTATAAAGAGAAAAAGAAAGAGGAAGATCAACAAATAATAGGGCATGTGTAACGGGAGAGGTATGAATTTCATTTCTCTCAGCAACAACTCATACGTCACCTCGTTCTCTTGCCGCTAGGTTCTGCCCAATGTCTACCCAACGCTGGTGCACATCAATTTCTACTGCGTGAATGCATGCAGCCCAATGCCGCCCCGTAAATATTGGACTACTACTCTCGGTGTGTATCAAATCATTATACCCGTCTCATCGTGGTCAAAATTTCCAAAAATGCGCCTCGCCTGTTTCTCGCTCGCTTATGGCATGTCTAAACATTATATAATGACCCATGCAAAAACAAAAAGAACAAAAAAAAAAAAAAAAGAAAGAAAGAAAGAAAGAAAGAAAGAAAGAAAGAAAGAAAAAAAAAAAAATATTCCGCCGGCTGAGAGGGTATGAAACATCTATAAAAACAAGAAAGGAGATGAAAGCAAAACAAGATCAGGGGAGCAGGGCGATGGCAGCGGTACAGATCACACATATACAGGCATATACAGGTATAAATCATCAATCACCGCCGTCGCCGCCATCCGACGGACGTTTTCTCTTACGCGGCCGCCGCCCCTGGTTCCCCTCGCCATCGACAAAATGTCCCTTTTCAATCTGGTGCTGTCGTAGGTTATCCGCGCGTTTGCTGTACTGGCTCGTGCAGCCGGGATACGGGCATCGGAATATCTGCGGGTTCTCGCTGTGTATCGTCTTCATATGCTTGGCCATGCTGCCCACAAACCACCTAGGATCACCCTTGGGCCGGTAGCCGCATATCTCGCAGCAGCTGTCAGATTCGACCTTTGCCGTTGCCGCTGCTGCTGCTGCTGCTGCCGTCGCTGAAGGCGGCTCTGGTTTGCTGGGTGTGGAGGCATTCGGCGTTATCAGCGTATCCTCCAGACCCAGAGACGCTGCAGGTGTGGCTGCAAATGCCGCTGACTCGACTGTTGGCTCTGGCGTCCACTCTGCCGCGCCCATGAGTGGGGCCCCGACAGCAGACGCCGACTCGGGCATATCAATATCGGCGTCTGGGTTGAAATTAACCATGGACTCAAAGTCGAAGCCGTACATGATGGCATCGAGTGTTTCAGTGGAAAGGCCCGATGCTTCCACCCCTGTCCGAACAGGCACAACTGCCGAGCTTCTACTAGGCTCACTAATAAGCGATAGCATGAGTTGGATGCCGCATCGATGATAGGTTGACCGAGAACAGGAAAAGGGTCTTTGCCCGTATAGCTGATCGGTATCTCGTCGAACCACTTCGATAAACTCGTCGAAAAACACATCGGATGGGAGATAGGTCTAGATGTTTGCATCTCATGTTAGCCCACCCATGCATACATGTGTGCTTTTTTTGGAAATAAAAAGTGGCTCCCTCTCTTCTTACCTTCCCGGCTTGCATCAGCTCCAACTCCAGCCGCCGCACGGTTCCCACTCCACCGGAGTTGACTTGGCCAATAAGTTGATTCATGCCTAGTTCAGATCCTGGAAAATGAGAGTATTGATGAGAAAAGATATTTTCAATCATGAATCTAGCGGCAATGGCAAACGGAGAATCGGCACTCGCTGCAAGGCTGTCCTTGTAGTGCTGGTCGACAAGTTCAGAGGGCTGTGATCTATAGCTGCGTTCACGTAGCGTTTCGTATTCGAGCTCTACAGTTTTATAGATTAGCCTCCCAAGTGAAAGTCAGAGCAATAAGAGAGTGGGAAATTCAACAAGGTCAAATAGGCGTACCATCCAAAAAGTATGCCGCGAGCAGTACCAATGGATCAGATCTTAATCCATGCAGAGAATACTCTGGTTGTTTGCCCTTGGAGTCCGGGATGGGCGGGCTTGATCGCAACAGCTGGATAATCTCGGTGTTGTCTACTTCACTGTGCTCCCAAAGGGTGATGACGACTTCAATGAACAATGTCCGGTCAGGTTCTGGGAACCAGCTGCTATACAAAAGTGCCTGCTTGAAGAGAGCTGCAGCATGTTTCGAGGCGTCGTGTTCATGGATCACCAGAGATAGAGAGAAGACGATGTGGATAAAGCATAAGAGGTCCAAAGGTGATGCATTTTGGCGGCCTTCTATGACGTCTGCCATTGTTTCCAGACCGGCTGCCGCGACAGAAGAGAGAGACATCTGGCATAGCTTCTTCATGAGAGCATTCTGGTCAATGGACTCGAGTTTGTTCCTAGAGTCGGCAATGTGCATCCGTAGTGCGTCTTGGACTGATCTGGCAAGAGACTGTGAGTATCTAACAGTGGTGAGGCCAGAAGAGTCGGCATTGTGAAGTAGAGCTGGCTCAGAGGTCTGTTGTTGTGGTGGCGGCGGCGGCGGGGGTGGTGACAGTTGTGATGTTAGGGCAAGGTTGATGGAGTTGGTTGAGGGTAATGGAGGTCCAATTGGCATTTGGAATGGTATTTCGGTGTTGAATGAGAAGGCGGATTGGTCCAGGCTCATGTGAGCTTGAGTCTTTTGAGGATCCATGGTGGTGGGAATGTCATCAAACATGGGAATGTCAGCAGGAAGCTCTGACGGACACGAGTTGGCAACCATGTTTTCAAACTCTGAGTTGGTGAAAGGAATAGGTCTTGTCGAGATGGTATTAGTAGTAGAAGTAGTAAAGGGACCCGAGGGTAGGAGGCTCTGAGGACTAATGAGGTCGTCAGGTGACGTCAAGGCTGACTCGAAGCCGGATGTCTTTGTCCATCCACTGGACCAGCCCGACATGGGCGAGATGTTATAGCTGGCGGTGCTATTGGTGCTGTCGGTGCTGTCTGTGCTGGCGGTCGACCGGACAGAAGAGCTCGGGGCCAGCACCTTGCTTCGACGGCTGGCTTGAGGGCCTCGAAACTGGTCTAGGTGCGTGTTGACCTGCAGTGTTGGACGATCAACCAATCTTGCATTCATGGGCTTCATCAGGCTTTGTGGCGCCACAGTTGGGGGAGATGGTGGTGACGGCCTCCAATTTATGAAGTCTGCTTCCATAGTCGACGGCAGCGGTACGGCTCCCGGGCGGGAGCCTGGTGGTGAGATGGGGAATGTGGATGGGGGGAGACAGGGGACCATCCCAGGGGCGGGTATAGCCTCTGTCTCGGTCTCACACTCCGGGATAGTGGGGAGCAGCACTTCGCTCGAACCGATCTCATGTATTTCGGTCGAGAAGAGCTCGGCCTGCGGAGGCAGAGGCGTAGGCGTGGTGGGCGTGAAGACGGACTCGTAGCTCGGAGGCTCTGGCTCGTCCTCGCCCCCACTGCCGCCGCTGGCAACTGTGCCTGTGCCTGTGCCTATGCCCATGGACGCGGCCAGAGCAAGACCCTGAGACTTTGGCTTATGGCCCAACGAGCTGAAGAAGCTCTTTGCCATGGTCACAATCTTCCTCCTCTTGGACGGATGCCCCAGACAGCGTCTGCACTTGACATCGCTGAGCTGCTCGGGCTTTTCGCAGTCGTAGCACCAGTACTCCCCCCCGGCGAGGTGGTCGCATGAATACAGGTGTTGGAGCATGAGCTCATGGTTGGGGAATCTCTTCCGGCAACGAAGCAACGGGCACTCCCGCCGCTCCTCTGGGGTCATCTTTTGGCAGGCATTGCGTTTGACGGCCACCCATACAATGAATCTGTGCAAGGCACACTCGTCGCCCGAAGTATTGCGTGAGCTTCATGGCGACAGTCAGCATATAAACACCACTGTGAAGTAAGGAGAAGGGGGGGAATTAGGGAGGCAGTGAAAAAAAGAGAAACGAGGAAAATAGACAACATGTAAACACAAGATATTATCTCCTCATGACTCAGGAGCACTCTTGACTTACACACACGAAGTCGGCATCTCGTCGTCGACGGACGAAGTCACTGAGGATGCTGAACAGCTGCTGCTGGAAGCAATTGTCGACGTCCGCCTTGGACCCAAACGACCGACGACGGTTGGGCTACGGACCAGACGCCGTAGGGCTAAGGCACCGGCGACGCCAGGGTCGTCGAGCTTCTTGTTTTCCATGGCGGTCTGAAAGCCTATGCCCCGGACCAGGTTCTTTCGTCGTAAGGTACCGCAGTAAGTAGGTATGGTTATGGGGCAGCAAAAAAAATAAGGTCACCAAAACAAGGCCCCCTTCGTTGTGTGTGGAGATGCTATTCTCTGGTTAGGGGAAGCAGGACAAGACAAGACAAAACAAAAAAAGAAAATTGTGGCAAAAAATGTAAGAAAGTCAGAGTAAAAGGAACGGCCACGTTCAGGCACCGTCCATGGTGTTTTTGTTTCCTTGTCTAGATCGCAATAGGCGTTGAGAGCTGGGCTGGAGCCTTGGAGGCAGCTTTGGCTGTCCTACGGCAGCGAATGAGACGAAGACGTCTAGGACTTTGCCGGGCGACTAAAGTAGGACTCGGGGCAGGGGTATCCCTTTTCTGGTGTGTGGCCGCGGCTGATGCTGCGTCTGGCTCGATTTTCGCAGTTGGCCCTTTGGGCGAGGCGACAGAGAGGAGGACATGGAGGGGGGCAGAATCCCTCGTGTCCCCCCAATGGGCAGAATGGGCCTATTCGCGGTGGTCTGCCAGGCTGATCCCTGCGCCAGTGCTCCCCCAAATCGGCGGCCCCCCAGACTGTGGCTTGAGCACGCTGAGCATTATGCGTAGGTACCAGGTAGGTAGGCCTACGTGGTATGTCAATGTTGGTTTCTACTTGTTGTGGCCACTATGAAGAGTGTAACGGAACAGCGCTGTGGTCAGCCGGCATCACGGGCGTCTGCTGGGCCTCGGGGTTCTGCGAATGCTGAGACGAGGGAGCCCATCCCATCCACCACAAGGCGTCTTTTGCGCCATCAGTTCCGTTAGTGCCAGTCTAGGTATTGCCGGTAACGGGCTCGCATGTTCTGTGAGGGCGGTAGGTGAGCAGCGCAAAACAAGAAGCGGCGCCATAAGCTGCTAATCGACACTCAATACTGCTAGCAGCGGTAGTGCCATCAGATCGCGACGCCAAAAGGGCAATCCCGTGAGCACCATCTGGGCCTAGGCTAACCGACTGGCTACTGCGCCACATCCAGGCACAAAACAGAGATAAAGCTGAGGCGCAGAGCGGCGCTAGTATCTGACCATGATGAATGATGAACCAGCAAAGCGGGCATCATCGCGTCTCTCGCCATGCAGGGAAGCGGCAGCAGGAATAATCGTCAACGATGACGTTTTGATTGGCTTCCTCTTCTCTTAATTTTCAGTGCCCGTTTTCGCTCATGGTTCGTCTCAGATTCGATCACGATCTCCCACTGCCCTGCCTCTTTTTTTTTTTTTTTTTTCTCCCTCCGTGCAGGGGATCCTGTCCATCATCTTACACGACGGAACAAGCAGCAACTCAAGAGACTGGACCCATTTTAAGAGCCTCTTCCAGCTACAGCTCCCCACTCCCTCTCGCCCATAAACTTCTGGCTGCCACCGCCAAACCTGAACTGAAGCCGTGACCGCTCTTCGGCAGCTGATAATGACGCCCGGCGCCCCTTATTAGGTCTTCACGTTGCCTTGACCTGTCCAAGTCATACAAATCGTACATAGTAATAAATGCATCGTGCTCCCTACGCATGCATAGGCAGGTATTACATGCTTCAACGTAGTATTTTGTTGGCATTCATGTGGTGAAGCCACGTCAACTCGTCTAAGTGGGGGGGAGCATTGGATGATTTTGCTGTGATTGCCGCAAGGACAGCTGCTACTAGTAGTACGGCCTATTGCCTACCTATTCCAGACAGCACTGTATTCGGTATGATCCTGGAAAACTGCCGCCCAACGATGCTGAATTCTTGGGCTTTCTCTTCTCTTCTTCTCTACTCTTCTCCTCTTTTCCCCTCTCAACTACCGTCCAACAGCAAAAGAGAAAAAGAGAAAAAGCTTGTTCCGGCACACCCGCCTTCTCGCGCTCGTTCCCGGCCCGGTACCACCGAAACATAAAGAAGAAATCCTTCTCGCGTCCCCTCGCACCACTCAAGGCGTCCTCAACCCCCCCTAACAGATCCTACTTGTACCTAATCGTAGTTATGTACCAGCTAATCGTGGTAGTACTATTTCCTGAGTGGCGAGCGTGATAAGCTACATGCAAGTATACCCACAAGCCACATGCTGCGAGGAGAAGGATGGAAAGATCAGAATTAAACCCTGCCGTTGTTCGTGCGGCTGTTTGTTTGGCGCCAGGGATAATACTAAATCGCTCTCCATGATGCTGCTCAGCACACAGAGAGTGGCTACTTCAAGGCGATTTACATGGCCCTACAAGGCTGACTCGCGCTCCCTAGTCTCAGCTCGGTTCCGTAAGACGCCGAGCCATGCCTGTCTTGGTTACATGCATGCCATATAACAGAGCAATTCCTAGACCTAGATGGGGTTTTGAGCTATCCAGTCGATTTTCGGCAAGTAAACCAACACCACTACGCCGGATTGGATGCCTCTTGCAGCGAGATCCTTCTGCAGGTGGTCGATTTCAAGCAGTCCCGGCTACTTTACTCGATTCATACCGCGTGTCAGCAGTGGCGATATGTCGCCTACCTAGGTAGACATTCTTGTTTCCTGTGGTAACATCGTTTTAGGAACTAGTAGTACCAGGTAGTAGTTCTCAATTCTGTTAGAATTGTCCTTTTCTATAGTTGACAACTGAGAGCTTTTTTTAGGCATACAAGGAAGGCATGTAGTAAATTCAACAACTCGCTGCGACACAATGATGACAATGATAATAATAGAATACCCAAAACCCCTCATGGCAAACAAGTTGTGATATCCTAACACAGTGGGGAGTTTCTCCCTCTCGACCCCGCCGCCATACTCCATAAATCTATACGTACACAAGGAAAAAGATACTGTGACCTAAAAGAGGGCTTTAACATGTAATGTGACGCCGTAAAGTGTGGGTGGTGTAAAGTGCTGTGCTGTGCGGTAGTGTATAAGTGTGTATGTGTGACCAGACAAAGAGAAGAAGAGAAAGAGATAATGAAACTGTTAAGTGCATCCTTTTTTGTAAGGTGGGTTCGCTTGCCTGCTTGTTGTCGGTTTAAGCTATAGCAGCTTGCTTTTCGCCATGACTTCTCTCAATACTTTGAGCTTGTCCTCTGTAACTCGAATGGCCTCTTGGATTTCCCGCTCGTCCATCCGCTCCTCTCTTACCCTCTCCTCCAATGTTCTTGGATCTGCTTCTCGCTTGCGAGCGTTTGTCCTTTCCACCGAAAGGCGCTCCAGGCTTACGCGCTCTTCTAGCCACCCCCAAAGTTCGCTATCCTCTCTGCGCCACATCTCGTCGTAAGCCGCAAGGCGATACGCGCTGTTCATGGAAGGATCTGGCCCCAGCGGTGCGGGGCTTCTGTTCTTCGGCGTGAAGCCAAATCCGAACCACGTTGCAACCAGCAAGCCCACTAGGAGCCCATACATAATGTTGCCCGTGAGGATAGGCTTGAGAATATCGACAACGGGTTCCAGGATTCCACGGACCGGCTCGAACAAGCCCCAGTTTGCCTCTTCCTTCTTGGCACGCGCACCTGGGTTGATAGATTCCGTGGATGACTGAAGGACCTTGCTCTTCTTGCCCTTCTTTTTCGACTTTGGTGCCCCGTTTCCATTAGTAGAAGCTCGCGGTCGGGTAGAAACTGCTGCCTTCAAGGCAGCAAACAGGTCCTTGCAATACTGGGCCTGACCCTCGTTGACGTTCTTTTCAATGGTGCCTGCAGAGTAGTATGTTAGTAGGCAGTAATGATAGCTACCTAGTCCATTGAAGGCAGAAACTGTGTAAAGGCATTCAAGAAATAATAATCATCGATTCACGTACCTTTCAGCCAGCTCTTGCCACTCCATTCTGTAGTGCAGTTGACTTGCACCCGAGTACCATTGTTCTCACCCCAAGAGAGACAGTACTTGGTCTTGACCTTGAAGATGTTGCCGTTGGGAACATCTGGGTTTTGCGTCACTACACTCACATTGACAGCCTTTTCGTAGTCAATGTTGTCCACGGTTTCGGTCACAATACACTTCGTTTGCTTCGGTCCAATCGGAGCATACAGAGGCTTGATGTAAGTGAACCCTCGAGTGCGGTTATCGGGGCTCATGCCCTTCTTATCCTCCATCTGCAGGTCAAAGCACTTTTGATTCTCGGTAATCCACTTGCCCATCCACTCAGCAGAAGCCTCGCCAAAGAGCATCGAGAATACCTTGCCCAACGGAGCTGGAATGGTTTCATCAGCCAAAAATTTGTCGTAGTGTGTCTCACCGTCACCGCAATCAGTTGGAGCGTGGGTTGAAGGGCCGGGAAACGATCCGGCGCCGGCTGCTGGAGATTGCCCATCGGCAGCTGCGTCAAGTACGGCCGCGCTGGGAGCGGGAGCGCCAGATATCTTCCTATTTGCTTTGGCAGTGTCTCCGCCGCCACCGCCAGCGTCCGCGGCCTGGATTTCGGGGGCATGGTCGCTCTCTTCTTCATCGTAGAAATCGTCGTCGTCGTCGCTTCCTTCTTCAGAATCGGATCCAGCTGGAGTCTCCGGCTCCAAGTTTCCAGACTCGACATCAAGCTTCTCAGTCTTGTCGCCACCAGTGCCCTCAAGCCGAACTCCATTGAGCGTGCTAGTCAAGGTCGGATGGCCGAGCTTCCAGATGTTGACAATCAGATCGTAAGTAGCGTCTCTGCTAGTGAAACTGGCAAAGATGTGCTTGGCGTGCAAAGTCGATATCATCAGTCCGTTTTTGAAGACCAAGGCAGTGCTTCTCTTCTCCACGGATACTATCTCGTCAAAGCTCATAACCAGTGTCGTCGTCCATCCAAGAATGTTGCTGCTGAAGCATAGGTGGCCCTCTGATACGTATAATCGGCCGTGCGCAAGAATCTCTCTCTGTAGCGCACAGCTGTAGTCCTCAATAAGGTAATCGTCATCTGGCACGCTCTTGAACAGGGTGTGGAAGTCGCGGTTCCTCTTTTTACTAGCAATGGCAAAACCCGTGAGCTTGGGAGCCGTGCCCCCCGGAGCTGCTGGCGCAACTGTGTTTGTCGTAGCCGTAGAACTTCCTCGCTTTCTCTGAGTGTCGCTCTTTATGCTACCGTCACGCTGCAACCCATCCCCCTGGGTAGATTGCGAAGCTCCTTGCTCTCCATCCGCTGCTTCGTATAGCGACCTGGGCCTGCTGACCGTTCCATCGAGTGCCTCATCTCCCGCCCTGCTTTGACTGTCAGCTGGTGCCGATTCTGATCGCGTTCGTGTATCGTTAAGGTCTGGAAAACGAGACGTTTCGGAGGTCGCCATGGCTGCTGATGGCTCTACAATGCCAAGTTGACTCAAACTAAGTTCGCCGGTTCCAATTGTCTTGATTGCCGACTCCTTCTTATCCATTACGTCGCTCGACTGAGGCTCAGATGGTGGGGGTTCGACTCGGTCGGATTCTGGGGCAGGGGATGATGATTGTGGCTTAGACGCCGGATTCGTCCGACTCTTGGCTCCTCCAATCCCAATGCCGCCGCCCTGGATATTGCTACTAATACTACTCGCAGCGTTTTGGGCAACCGAGAACATGGAAGAGAAGAATCCTGCTGAGCTCGGCGTCTGGACTTCGCTGCCTTCAGGGGTAGGTGAAAGCGGCGCAAGGGTGATGTTGGACAGTTTGCTGGGCCCTATGCTCGCAGATCCCGATTTCGTTCTTCGGTGCGCGCTTACGGCGTGGGAAGAAGATGATGATGAAGATGTAGACGGGCGGTCCCCATTCGAGGCGGGCTCTGCAATGACAGGCGGCAGCTTCCTCTCCTGGTGCAAGACGAAGGGACTTGTTCGCTCGACCGGCGTTGGGGGCGTGTTTACAATAACGGGGCCAAATTGATCGTCGCTTGTCGAGGGCCGCGCAGGCGATGTCGAAATCCTCGCGGGCGGAATAATTGAATGCTTTTCAGGGGATGAAGTCGTCTTGGCCGCGGCAGGCGGTTCGGGCAGTGGCGCTATCTCGCTTAGGCGCTCCTTGGACGCATTGGGAGACGAGCTCCTGGATTTGGAAGATCCACGGCGGAGGCGCCTAGACAAGAGAGACGGCCGTCGTTCGCTCGGAGGGTCGAAGTCGGTCACTTGCACGACGGGAGAAGACGCTGCCAGGTGGCCAGCATGCGACGTGAGGGATGTCGTGGCCGAGCGAGATAGTGGGGGGCGAGAGCTGCTTCTGATTCGGTGTCAGAGCTCGATGCGACGCCTTTAAATGAAGACAAGTGCTGTAGAGAGGGGGCTGAATCGCATACGTGCGCTGGAGCTAGCAGGTAAAATGCGAATACGAGCCAAACAAGATTGGGAAAAATTATATGTGGTGCGCGCGAGAAGGGAGAGGGAAGATCAATGGAGTAGCGATGAAAGGAAGAAGAGACTGAGGCCCAAAGCTGCGCTGTGTGGCGTTGAGAGAATGTGCGCTTGGGCAGTGACGCTTTGCAGGGAAAGGCGCAGGGAGGGAGTCGGTACTACAGCATGCAAGGCTACTTTGCGCTGCTGCTGCTTGTCATTCTGCTACTGGCGAGACGACAGAATAGGAATCAAAACTGCAACTTGATGGAACCCGAGAATGTACAGACAGACCACAAAGACAAAAGCTGGTTGTGCAGAGTAAATTTCTCGACTTACCGGTCAGAGTCTCCGTCGGCATCGGCGCCTCCCGACTCGTAGGATCCAAAGCTGCGATCGTCATTATCGTCGTCGTCGGCGGCGTTGATGGATGCCGCATCATCACCATCTTCGCGGCCTGAAGCGTCCGATTCCAGGCCTCCCGTCTTTACTCGTCGTCTGCGCTTGGCCAGCAGCTTGCCCAATCCTCCGCCTCCTCCAGTCCCTCCGCCGTTGCTGCTGCTCTCCATTCTCGCTGCAGGCCGCTAATGCTAGCCGAGTGAAACGGTGACACGCGGGAATCGATCAATCAGAGGCCGTGGATCGCAAGGGATAAGAAAACAGAGGATCGCCTTTTTGGAAGGATGAAGAATTATAAACAAAGTAGGAGAGAAAAACAAAACACAGTGAGTCGTTAAATAAGATGAAGAGATGAAAATGAAAATGAATCTGGAGAGCTGTGAGCTAAAGTCCCCGCTTCACCGTCGACGCTCTACTCTCTTATATCACCGGAAAACCAGGGGAAGTGGCTTTTGATTTGACAGACGTTCGTCTCTTGTCTCTGGTCGCGCGACCGCTTCTAGCATGATATTCTTATATAAATAGGATAGGCAAGTCGCATCTCCTGTCCTTGCGACTCCTGAAATCAACTCCGTGCTGTGCACTAACAGCCCCGTTTGAGTCGGCCCAAGCGAGGCTGCGCAATTAGCAAGGACCCTTTGAATCGGGGCCGATGGCACGGAGGCTCTAGAGATGCGAGAAATGGCCCCTGGCGAAACGGACAAGGGAAGCGTTGTCGAGATTGTGTGACGAGGCACCCCCGGAGGAGGAGAATTGAAGGTGGGGGGCTCTTTTTTAGTGTGCTGGAAGAAGCCAGTTCGTGGACAATGGCCGTGAGTGCGCCGTGAGTGACGACGATGCGGGAGCTGCAATGAGCCGATGCTCCGTATTGGATGATGCTGCCGATTGTTGTTGCTTGTCAGTGCTATCACTAATGATGTTTGAGTATCTGCTTCACACTGGATATTTTGTACACTGATGTCAGCACGTGCAAACATGCAAAACAGCTCAGTACAAACGTCGCCGCAGCAGCTCAGCTGTTTCGTTTAGCACAGCTTTCAACTGCTCCAGCAGCTAACCGATGCAACTCCAGAAGCTCAGCCAGACACTTTCGCCGTTTTGTCGCAAGCGCCAAACCTAGCCAGGCCGCGCAGTACCTCCTAACTACCCTTCCGCCACCCAATCTCTGCTGCAGCCTCCTGTTCATCCAATGTCAATCGTGTCCGCATGCCGTCATGGAGCGGGACGCCAATAAGTGCCCGCACCGATTATACACACTTACGCGCACACTTGCGCAACTCAACTCATCTGATCCTCTACAGACGGCCCAAACTGGCAATTCCCTGCATCGTCAACCCGACATACTGTTTTGCACCGTCTTTCTCGCTTCTCCCGCAGGGGAGAGAACCAGATTTTAATCAGTAGATTCGAAACGTGACACTCGCAACCATGGAGTCGTCGCCGCTCATAAAGGCGCACGACCACGCGCGTGCTGCCGCCGTCGCTACTCGCCAGTCATCGTCGTCTGATACCACCGTGGCCATCAGCGAGCACACCCTGGCCGCCGGCGAGTTTGCCAATGCCGCAAAGGCGACCTCCAGCGTCGAGGCGCTCAGGACTCTGAAGCTGCTTGAAGAGCACCACCGGAAGCTGGCCGAGATCCTCAAGCTGCCGCCGGAGCAGATGCCGCACGCCCGAGACGGAGAGCTTTCGGAGAAGACGCAGTCCGAGAAGGCTGACGGCGATGCCCTCGGCCTGGACGCTGCGCGAGACTCTCCCCAGGCCGCGGTCGCCAAAGGCGCCCAACCGCCCGGCCTGGCCCAGCGCCGCTACATGGGCCGCGAAATGTCGTCGTCCATCGCCAGCAACCTCGCTTCCGCCAGAGGCATCCGATCCAAGGACCGCACCCAGCCGCTCAGCCCCAGCGTGTCCAACGACCAGGCACCCGGCAATGTCGACCCCCAAGCGAAACGCGACGCTTCCAAGGCCAAGATGCAGAACATCATGGACCGCCAGACCGGCCGCCCTACTTGGGTTCCGCCGGTAACTGCCGCGTCCAAGCAAGACGGCGTTGCGGCCAAGGGCAGCGCGTCTCCCAAGGTCGAGCCAGGCTCTCCCGCCAGGGACGATGGTGGCTACGCCCGCTTCTACAATACTTTCGGGAATCTGATCAACAAAATCTCTGCTCCCCTCGCTTTCGCTGGTCTGCCGCTCATCCAGGAGGAACCTGCCACTCCCACTGAATCTGCCGTGCTCCCTCCTACTGTCAACCTGTCCCCTACCAAGCCATCTCGTGCCCGTGTCTCCCCGTCTTCATCTTCTAGCGTCGAACCGGATCTTTCCAAGATTTACTCAAAGGCCACTATGCGAGCTCTCGTTCGAGATGGCCATACTGCTGCTGATTCGTTCTACGTTGTTCCCTCTACCGGTCATACCATGTCTTATGCCAACATTCTGAGCTATGCTGAAAAAGAAAAGCGCCGACTGGAAGCTTCGATTCATGGCGACATCTTGCCTCACGATGATGATGACGATGACTTTGTGGACGCCCGTGAAGCCCCTAGTTCTATTAACCCCAGACGACGTATTGCCCGTAGCCACTCTGAAAAGGAACTGTTCAACACCATCGAGGAACTCAGCCTGGAGAACAAATCGCTAAAGGACATGCTTGACAAACTCTCGAAACGCCTGCACACGTTCGAAGCCAGCGCCCAGAGCTCTGCTCTTGCTCTTGCTGAAAGCTATCGCATCATGCCTGCTGGGTCGCAGCATTCCGCCGGGAGACTGAATGATGATGAGTTGATACGCAAGAATCACGAGCTGGAGGAACAGATTGCCGCAATGACAAAGCACATGGAACGCCTTGAGAAGGACAATCGTAAGCAACAAAAGACGCTGGAGAAGTACCGTGAAAAGTGGGAGACGTTGAAGGCGGGTGCTAAGGCTCGGCGGGGAGCGCAAATGTCGGCCGAGAGCGTGGAAGATGCTCGCTCGTCTCAAGGGTGAAACGACGATGCTTGTTGATGGTGTATCCAGTCTCTCATTTTTATTTGTTTCTCACTGGTTGATCGTTCTAGCGAGCTACGTTGCACCTTTGCGCATGGCTTTATCTGTCTTTTTCTCGTAGGTAGGGCAAAGCGTATGCCAGCGTAGTTTTTGCTTTCAAATTCACGATTTTGCCTCCCTCTTCACTCACTTCTTAACATGTCTTCTTCAGCTGGATATCGAAGTGGCTTATGATGAAGCCCTAGAATCCATTCTCTCCAGCTCCCCACAAACTATCCGTTAATGGGACTGAATACTCCAAGATGGCACACAAGAATATAGGAGTTGCTTAAATCAGCACTATATTATGGCTCTTCATAATCCAACAACAGATGATTGACATCTTTTACAACCGGGTTAACGCCAACGGATCAACATTTAGCGTAAAACACTGCAGTGTATAATGAATGATATGCTCATGTAGTGGATTCCTCGAAGAAGCTGCTTCTGTATCATATTGATAAGCAAGGCTTAATTGATCTTCTAATCTCCAGCTGCCTCTCTGTGTAATACGTTTGGTGCAGACACCCAGCCTTATCCATGCTTCTAGGCTCCCTTGTCATTACTTTCGATCACGGTTATATGAATAATACAACCTCATCATTGGCCTGATACCTCGTGGTAACCCCAAGGTATCTTCAGGGACATGCCTACTCAGCCATTAGCTGCACCGAATAGGCCGATCTTCACATTATGATGTGGTTTCTTATCAAGACCTCGGTTCTCACTGAAAGTTTTCCGTGGGGGACGTGTAGTCAGCCGAAGAGCTTGTTTCTAATGTAGTTTCGTCATTGGCTTGATGTTTTTGGATAACGATATGCCTGGCAAGATGATCATCTTCCTTGTTGTGATCGGTTAGGAGCCGATGAACATTCTGGGTCAGACCATGTGAGCAGATCTTACTTGTATATCTCAATTTGCCTTGTGGTGGAGCCGTGGGAATACAGAAGAATTGTTCTAGAACAGCTTAGGTTTGCCTTACTCTTATTGAAGTTTTATTATTTCTGTCACTTCTGTTTTTACTCCTTCTACATCTGCTACTTCTACCACTCTGCTACACTGCTTTTTCTGCTGCTTTTTCTACTTCTGCTACTTTTGCTATCCGCTACATATCGCTATAGCTTATTCAAATTTATAAGCTGGTTTGGAACTACATGTAGATTAATTTGAAATGAAAGATTCAGTCGTTCTCTCGCATCCACCACTACATACCTATATAAATAGCACCTCGGCTATCTAGATCCACCAAGAAGACGCCTCACAACATCATCAAAAGCTAAACTCTAATTCCACCAAAAACTTACACTGAAGCTGATACTCAAGCTGCGTACGTAATGCCACCACCCTATTGGAATGACCAGTGTGTCTCCCGGTCGCAATATACATTCCCAATAGGGCACATCCGCCAGCTCTTCTTTTCTCCTGCTCTTCTCCCAGTCATCATCTTCTGCTTCCTCCCCTCCATCATCAGCTTCACTATCAACAGCCTTATCCCAGCCTTCCAAGACACCAACATCCAACTCACTCGTATTGCTCATATCAACACCAAGCTCCACCCCCCTAGGCCTCAACCGCTCCGTCTCCGCAGGAGCATACAACCTCACATATTTCGTCCCAACAACCTGACACAGCAAATTATGATACCCATCCGTGTGAAGCGGAGTTATGGTCTTCGCAGGGCCAAACCACGCGTTCAGCTGCGGAACGTCCACGGGCGCCTGGTCCTTGGCCGAGGTCATAGGATGCGGCGGGACGTCAGCCCAGCAAAAGTCCGGCACCTGGATATCGTTCCGCAGAGCGGGGATCTGCCCGAAGAGGTTGTGCTGTGCGAGATATCCTACATTTTGTGGTGCCCGTTTGCCCTCCTTTTGGGATATTGGTTCTATGTCATCGCCAGCATGATGTGGTAGGATGCCGGGGTCGATGTATCTCGTCAGAAAGTCTTTAAACTGCACGAGTTCTTGACTCCATCCCTGGTCGACATAACTTCGCCCAATCTCAATGGGCACGAGTCTCCTCCCGCCAAATGTCTTGGAGAGGAGATAGTCGGGACTATTCCACGGGGCATCCGAAAAAGCAGGCCAATCCTTGATCAAATCTGTGAACACAATGGGCAGCGGTCTCCCTTGGCTCTCCTCGTTCATGTACTTTTCGAATCTCTCCAATGTCCAACCTTCAAATCGAGGACAGGTTTTGTCTGCCGAGAGGCTGGGACGGCCAAATGGCTCGCGATTAGAAAATGTTTGCTCCCTTTTTATGCGCTTATGCGGCCTCTGCTCGCCGGCAATGGCTGTCTTATCTTCCTCCCAAAAGCGACTGAGCAGGTCCAATGTCCCTTCAATCCACTGCTTGCCGAGCAACTTGCCTGCACCACCGGCTACGATGAGGGCTCTGTCAAGATCCTCAACCACACGGTCCATAACATGCTCGTCGAATGAGCCACATCGAGCGGCCCGCAAAATAGCATAATGCGACATGAGAATCAAGGTATCCGTGTATATCCACCTCCAATACTGAGGTAGCAAATCGAATCGATAAGCATAAAACGTCGACATGGAAACCGACGCAAGGTCATCCAACCTCGTCTGCAGCAAATCCTCATCCACTCCAGCATCGGTCCCTTGCTCCAGGGCCTCATGGAGCTTGGCGAGACAGCGTGCTTGGCGCTGCAGCAATTGTTGCATCGCATGCCCTTTTAGATCTGCGCTCTCTAGTTGTGATGGTTCGTGAGCTGCATCAGTGTTTGGATTTTCTGGATTGGGGTTGGCATGCTGTGACGTGGCGATGGTTTCTGCGGCTTCGCGATACCGTGACAAAACTTGGTCGCGCAGCAAAGACATGTTAAGAAGAGGGCAATTAGTTCACTAGATCTGAGATCTCATACATGGTACTAAAAAGAAAGAGATTGTTGCTTAAAATTAGTAATGAGATGCATTCGCAGTCCGTGTTGGTAGAAGTTGCAGGAAAAAGGTGTAAGGTGTAAGTGGAGAGAAATAAAAGCTTTGGTGCCAAATCTGTAAGACATCTTGCCATCTTACCCGGAGCAAGTATCAGCCATCTTGATATCGCCATTAACTCCCGTTAATTAATTTGTCCTACTCCTTCACGTAAGTCAAGCCAATTTGAAGATGATACTGTTTTAACCGGTATTATTTGATCAGTCATACTTAGATGATTCTCTACTAGTGCACTCGCTCACTCACTTTCTGTTACCAAGTAGCTGAAACAAAATGGTGAAACTCATCAGAAGTTATATATCTTTTCTACACACAAGATCTTCCACAACCCATTCCCATCAATTTATAAACGTACAAGAAATCGAACACTTTTCTTTCCTTCGTTAGATTTCGCTTGAGCTGCGCCGACTTTAAAAAATGAGACTAATTCTAACAAGTCCAGACACCCACAATGCCGTTTCGTCTACCCTCTACCAGGTAGCCGTCCTTGACACGAACACGCTCGACAATAGCGGCATTCTTGGAGGCAGCCTTGACGCCTTCAGAGGCAGCGACGCCCGCTCCGCAGTCCCATTGTCGACCCTCAACCTTATCGTACACCTTGACCACGTCTTCGGTGGCCGCACTCACAATCCGTCGGGCATCAAACATCATACTGGTGACAGGGTTGTCATAGGCATAGGCGTCGTAGATGGATCCGGTTCGAAGATCCCATATCTGTACAAGCAATGTGTTAATGCTGTTTCTAATCCTGATAATAAAGTATGACGAGGGGAATGAATGAGCTTACTCTGATACTGCGGTCCAAGCTGCCAGTCACCAAATGCACATCGTCAAACTGCAGGCAAGTCACAGCGCCGGTGTGACCAACCAAGCTGCGGTGGACCTGGCCGCTTCGGAGATCCCATAAGCGGACCATGCCATCTGCAGTGCCGCAAGCCAGTGCGGACTCAAACACCTGCAGGGCACCGACGAAATCGGCAGAGGTTCCCTGAGCACGACCCGTCGGCCTCCAGGCGCTATCACTGGTGGTCGCAATGGCCGATGCCTGGGCAGCCGCCCACATGACGTCGAGCGTCTGCACGCAACGCCCCTTTTCCAAGTCCCAGTGTCGGATCGTCTTGTCTGCTGAGCCAGAGACCAGGACGTCTCCCCTGAAGTGAAGCGCAGTGATTTCGTCAACGTGAGATGATAGTGTGTAAAGAGCGCAGTCATCCATGCTGCCCTCCGGCGGCTCGATAGGCTGGGCATCGGGGTGTTCAAAGGCAATAGCATCTTCGTCATCGTCGCCAACTTCCTTACCTCCTTGGGGGTTGTAGTGTGTTTTGCTGAGATCCCATAATCTGATAGTCGCATCCATGGAGCCAGTCGCCAGAATGTTATCCTCGACCTGCAGGGCTCGCACAGAGGCCGTGTGGCCTTCTAGGTAGCCCATGCATCGTCCAGCATTCAGATCCCAGACTCTAACAGTATCATCCAGTGCAGCAGTAACCAAAGTTCCAAAGGGGGCGTCAAAATCCATGGCAGTAATCGTATCGCGATGCGCGCGGATTTCACGGATGCTAGATCCTGGCGCAAAATGCTCGTGAAGAATCGGCATGGATTTTCGGCGATGGACCTTCTTCGACTTGCGTGGCTTGCCATCGGGTCCGGGCAGCTTCTCGTAGACAGATTTGGACATGAATTCGGGGTCATGGTCGTCGGCGTCGCCCACGAGATCTCGCTCGTCCTTTGTGGCAGTATTCCGGGCAATCTCTTCGGCCTCATCGACAATGGCTTGGACCTCGTCTATCTTTGTTTCAAGATCCATGACTATATCAGGGTAACCAAAGAATGGGAAGCAATTAGAGGCGCATATTCATCATTGAGGGACAAGATACATCTATCGCAAGGGTTCAGGCACCTACCGTCATGTTCAAGGGAGGACTCGTCCTGCTCGAAGCCTGCTAGCCTCTCCAAGACAATCCTGCGCATGCCATAGAGATTGGCAATCTTGTTGTCTATCTCACGAATCTCACAGCTAACCATGCTCTTGCGCACCCCCAGCAGCTCCAGCTCATGCACCATGGTGGTCTTCTCTTTCTTCAGCTGGGATAGCTTCGCCGGCGTGGCGGGAGTGCTCTCTCCCTCCTCCAGCAGTTTCCTGCCCCTCGATGGGCGCCGACGGTGCTTCTTCCCATCATCTGCCAACTCTGGAAAGCTAGCCTGAAAGCCTTGGAAAAGCGAGTAAGCGTTTTGGTGCTCGGGGATGTTGGAGAGCAGCTCGTCGGGGAGATGTGTGAGGGCGCGGTGCTGGATCTCTGCCGTGGACAGCTTGGACCGCACAATCTCGGTAGGGCTCGACCGGGCCATGGAGAAGACGCCGCGCTGCACGCTGGGGCGCTTCATCTGCTTGTGAACTTCGGCCATGGCGGCGCGATAATGGATTCCCGAAGCCTCGGCGGCCGGTCCCATCAATTGGCTCGCCGTGACAGTAACCTTGCGACTGAATGCCTCAAGCCCTCGAGTCTGCAATGGGAGGGAAGAAAACTGTTAGCTCATTGCGCCTGATAGACAATAGACAACTGCAAGCGACAGCTCAATGGCCTCGGCATTGCGGTCGGTTGAACTGAATTTTTTCGTTGCTCTTGCGACATACCGAGATGATGGACTGCTCGTCATCGGGGCCATCGTCGAAGGCATAATGGCTCTCCGAGTCGGCCATTACTCAACGGCTCGGCCGGCGCTGGACGAGGCTCGAGGTGAGGCGCGAGGTTGAAGTACGTCTTCCGTCAGATGTCGCTCAAGGTGAGGAAGAATCACGATTTTGCATCGCAAAAAATGGACATGGCCTTGCGGGTGTGAAATTGGGGCCTGGGTACGGCAATGGATGACGCGCGCAGAAAAATGCAGGACAGCCCGGGCCCCGGCTATTATGTACATGCTGCCTGCCTTGCCTTGTACTGTAGGCGGTGCTAGCCGCCCTCTACTGGTCTGTGTGGTCCAATGCCAGCGGTGTTCAATGTTTCGTACCGCCGTCCATGCACCCCTCTAGCTCTGCTGCAGCTTCGTTTGTGGTTCAAGATTTAATCGTTCATGCTGTCTCTACTTTATTCTTTGGCGAAACTTGATCCTGAGGTACAGTTACACTACAACTTAGCCGCTGCACTACTTTTCTCGACTGCATAGCTACATGTAAGCACTGGGAGATAGTACAGCGCTCGCATGTTATTCTAGAATTGCAGGTCTTTGCAGGTGTTTCGGCAATGTCTCTGCTAGTGCGCCTCTGCATTTCTCGCTCGCCTGTGCGGTTCGCTCGACGCCCCACTGGGGGCTTTCCGGGGGCGCAAGGGCTAGACGGCGGTTGATTCAGCACCCTAGCAAGGCCTAACAGCTTCGATCTCCAGGGGACCCTAGGCCTAGATGCCCAGGATTGATCGCATTGATACATGTACTGTACACTTTAGCGATTGATCCAATGTGGTACCGGCTATTATCTGCCAATAGTACGCCATGTGTGCCTCGCCATCAGTATTCGGAGATCTAATAACCTATCTAAGAACCTAGGTCTTACCTCCGTACACAATCGCAAAATCCAGTCGTCTTACAGTTTCCACTTGCGTCGTCGCAACTTTAGCGGCTCAAACTTAGCACTTACTACATGTAGATATTGCTACCTACTGCTACTAGTACTACTACCACTACTAAATCGCAAGCTGCCGCTGAAGAATGGAGGGGCTCTTGGCTTTTGAGCTCCAAATGAGTCCCGTCAGACGCCGGTCTCGGGAGCGGCTCAACTTCCAATTCACATCAAGTCCCCCACCACAGTCGTATTGCAGATCTGAGGTCTTCCTGCACGTCAGCTTACCTTACCACTGAATCCTTTTGCGGATGCGTATATAAGGAGTCTGGTATTTAAAGCCTTCATTGAGCTGTTTACCGCGCGCAATTCAACGAGATCAAGCTTGATTCTTTTGCTTCTCAAGACGACTCACATCAAGCTCAATCGCCAAAGATGGATTCTGCCGTGGACATGGCCGACAGCTCGCGCGCGCTGGATCTTTCGCGCATCCGCTTCCAGCTCATGTCAGTGTCGCTGCTCCTATTGCGTGCTTCTCCTTGACCGTCCTTTCCAACTGTCTAACACGTTGTGCAGCCGTCTTGAAGACACAATCACCTTCCATCTCATTGAGAGAGTCCAGTTTCCTCTAAATAAGGTGATACACGGATGCCATCCTCGACAAGACCTGTACTATAAGCATGCGCATTGCTAACCATACTGTTTTCAGACCATCTACACGCCAGGAGCTCTTCCCATCCCTGATAGCAGCCTGAGCTTCTTTGATTATTACTTTTCCCAGCAAGAGAAGCTTCAGTCTCTCATTCGCCGTTTCGAGTCACCCGACGAATACGCCTTCTTCCCAGAGGCAATCCAGAAACCGCTGCTGAAACCTCTCAACTATCCTAAGATCTTACACAAGAACGACGTTTGCGTCAACGACAAGATCAAGAAGTTCTACATTGAAAAGTTCTTGCCCGTTGTGTGCCCCAACTTTGGCCGAGAAGATCGAGGAGAGTCACAGGAAAACTACGGTTCGACGTCTACTTGCGATATCGCTTGTCTACAGGCACTATCCAGGAGAATCCACTTTGGCAAATTTGTCGCCGAGTCCAAGTTCCAGTCGGACCCTGAGCTCTACACACAGCTGATCAAGGCTGAGGATCGAGAGGCCATTGGCGAATCCATCACCAACAGGGCCGTGGAGCAGCAAGTTCTCGATCGCTTACGTCTCAAGGCGGAGACCTACGGCAAGGACCCGTCAACGCTGGGAGGAATCGAGCAGCCTGTCAAAATCAACGTAGATGCGGTAGTATCCATGTACAAGGACTTTGTCATTCCATTGACCAAGGAGGTGGAAGTTGAGTACTTGATGCAGAGGCTCCTACCAGAATAGTGGAGCAATTCGTTATTATTGTGTTTACTGCGGCGCAGCTATATAGTCACTGACGGCCTTGACGGCCTCCTTAAATTTACTCGCCTCAATGAGAATCATGTGCCCAAATGTCTTAATGCCCAACTCCTGAAACGCTCGCTTGCTATCTGCCACCGCGTCGTCTTCCTTTGTATATCGGAAACTGCCGTGAGCTACTGCGTATTTCTGTAAAATCTCATCTTCGGGATGGAAATGGTATGTCGATGCCTCCTCCTTGGCCTTTTTACGCTTTCGGTCTTCCACATCAAGGGTGGATTCAACCTCCTGATACGTCCTGGAGAATACCAGGTAGTAGGAAAAGTCGTATGGCTCTTTATCTTCCAATGCGTCTTCCACTTCTTCAACCAGCATGGTGTACAGTGGAGGCGCAATTTCGGACGGCATGTTGATGAGTCGCTCTGAGAAGACGAGACCAACGGGCTTCTGTGCGTTGATGAGCTCGGCCACAGCAGATATTGAGGGATTGGTCTGGGCCTTGTCCGCCAGGTACTTGAGAATATCTCTCATGGGCTCCTTCTCGCGATGTTCGTATGTGTTGAGGACCGTGAGCATGGCGTAGGCATCATTGGCCTTGCCGTCGACCTTGACTGTTGAGCCGATTGTCGGTTGTGATAGGATAAGGTCTGACAGAGCAGACATGTTGAAGAGATTGGCATCGACATCGAAGAGCTGTCGAAGTAAAGATTTTGTGCCGTGGAAATCGATCTCGGGATCGAAATTGAACCACTCGAAATCAACATTGACCATGTCAAAGTCCTAGCAAATATTAGCGACGCCGATACAGAGCTAGAGCTTTCTCGCGTCTCATCCCATCTCACCTCGTCATCGCTGCTGTCCTCATCCATGCGATCAGCGCCGCCATCCGCTGGAGGGGCGTCTTTGGCCTCTTCTCTTGATCTCTTTTTGCCCATTGTGACTTTTTAATTTTGTTTCGCGACGTAGAAGCTTTGGTAATGCGCGCGCTCCGCAGTGACGATGCAATCTTTTTGGCTCGCTGTAATATCGCAGTGGATTAGAGCTTCGATAACGAATTTTTGCATCCAAAGAACCCCGCGCTATGCCGCATGTAGCCACGATAAGAGCTCTCGTGCGTCTAATTAGGCGCGATAAACCGCGCCTAGTTGGCCAATTACCGCCCATTCCCCAGACTTACCTCTCGTGCCCACTTTCGGTGTCGTCGCCAGCCTGCCCAGTTACGTAGCCGAACCGAATCAGCTTGCCTTGGAGACACCATCAGCTTTGCGCGTTCATCTTCAGCCGTCTTCTCACCGGGCTTTGCGGCATGAGCGACGCCCAATCGTGAGAGAATCGCCTACATCTACTACCCACCTCTCCGAGACTCGCCGTTCTCCGCCAAGATCTGCTCCGATATTGCCTCTCATAAGAGTGTGCCCACAAGGAACGAACGCCTCATCATGGACTATAGCGCCTCTATACACGAGACCGAAGACCCGGCGGCTTCTCCATGGGGCAATACTCCAGGCTCATCCCCTCAGCATGATCGCACGACCTTTGGAAGCATCACGGGAGATGCTCCTGTTCCCGCGTTCCCTTACACCCCGCAATCGTCCAACGGCCTGGGGCATGGCGGAGAGGACTCTTTCCCAGTCTCTGGTGTAGCTACGCCTGCACCAGCAGAGCAGGACGAGGCGGCATTGGCTGCGCATCCCGAATCAGAGGATATTTCTCAGCCAGCTGCTGCGACAGACGCCCAGCCGGAAGAGCCTCGAAAGCCCCCGCAGCCCCAATTCCGACTGCAGGCAAAGATTACAGGATTGGAGCGGACAGGAAAGAAGGATCCCATTCTGAGATTCGATGTACATGTAAGCTGTTTCCCTCATTTCTTACTTTACTCGTATAATATTGCAACAATTCTAACCGGCTCGCTCTCCTAGACAAACCTGCCCCGATTTCGCACCACTCAATACCGAGATGTCCGAAGATTGCATTCCGAATTCGTCAAACTTGGCGAGCACCTAATATCTGCTAATCCCGAGGCGTTGGTGCCCGCGGTCCCTCCTGCCATCACATCAGCTGGCGCTGGCACAGAGGAGGACGAATCCCGAGTCAAGGCTTTGATGCAAAGATGGTTCAACTACGTGTGCGGGAACGAGGTATTAATGAGAGACGACGAGATGGTGCTTTTCGTTGAGAGCGATTTTGGCTACAGCCCGTTGGTGAAGAGGAAGCAGCCCGCAACTGGTGTTCGCAGGAAAATCTTGAAGCAGTTTGCTCCGCCTCCCGATGATACCCCTGAGCTCGCAGAGGCTCGTCCCGTCGTTAAACTGTTTTACCTTGGCACGATGGATGCAGGCCACAAAGTTGACAAGCTCGTCAAAGCTAGAAGAGGTAAAATTTGAGAATGGTGTCCGCCAAGTAGTCAACTCTTGTTATTTTACTAACGATCAATGATTTATAGGCCTTGGTCTTGCCGAGTCTGATTATGGTGTGAAACTCGGCGCCATGCACGTCCAGGAACCGCACCCAGGCCTGGCAAACGCCTACAAGAAGCTTGGCCGAGTCATTCAGACCGTCGGCGACTACCACGCCGCTCAAGCCACAGCCGAGGCAGCTACTATTGGAGACCCATTCCAGTACCATTCTCAGGATGCTTTCATCGTCAAGGAGACCCTCACCAACCGGCAGATCCTTATTCGAGAATTCCTGCAAGCTCAGGAAGTGACGCGGAGCAAGCTAAACGCCGCTGATCGCCTCAAGGCGAGCTCCAGCGTCAGACGTGAAAAGGTCGACGAGGCAATCTCAGCACTTGACGAGGCCCGAACAAACGAAACCCACCTCTTCAACAAGACAAGCCGAGTCACCCAGACCCTCGTCCAAGAGCGCCGCAGATGGTTCGACAGGACAGCCAGCGATCTGCGCATGGAAATCCGCGAGCTCGTCCTCCGAGAGATTGAAGCCGAGCGTCGAACCCTGGCCCTCCTCGAAAGCGTCCGAGCAGACGTCCGGTCCATCGATTCCTCTGGTGGCCTCAGCCGCCTAGGCCGCGAATCCCACCCCACCGTGCGACGAACCAGCCTCGCTGCCAGCCAGGGTCCTAAGGGCGATGCTTGGAGCGGCGTTCCTCGTCGATCGGACGCCACGAGCCGCACCACCTCGGGCGTCGGCAAGTTGGCCGAGGAGGCTGAGGGAGAAGACAGCCAGGAGTCTGGATCAGGCAAGCTTGGCCCCGGTCTCGGCAATCTGGTTGGTTTGGAAGAGGATGACGAGGACCGAATTGACGCGCGGAATGCGGCGAGCAGGCTGGCAACGAGCACTTTCTAGATACAGACGAGAGAGGGATGATTACTATATGATGGATGATGCGCTTTCTATACTCTACTTGCTATTTGGTTGCCAAAAGTGTGCGCGGCTGTTGTCTTTTAAAAAATTTACTAGTTTTTTTATCCCTCCAAACGAGCTCATTTTTATATCAATATATTGAAGGGCTAAAGTCAACGATTAAGATGAAAATATGGACATAGAGATGATCACCTATCCATATGTGTCATTTGTTTTTGGCAGGATGTCTGTACCTATTTGTACCAATTGTATAGCACCAAACGCCAGCCCACGTCATATCAATATCTATCAATCATATCCTTGTGTTAAAAAAAAAAAAAACGCCTCGTCCTAATGCTTTTAAAAGCAGGAGAAAAAACAAACTAAAAGTTTCTACAACGCCACGGAGGCATTTTCATCATTAAACGAGTATATCCCCTGTGCCTGGAACGTTAAACGCCGCTGTAGAGTAGTCTGCCGTCCCACCACGTCTGGCTGCCGCATGTTTGCCTGACTCAATAGCATGAAATTTCTTGCCCACGTCTCGTGCTTGGTTAACACCCTGCATGATGGAGTTTAGCAAGCCGACAAGGTTGACGTTGTTTGTCTCGCTCTGCAATTCCTTTTCGAAAGCTTCCTTGTCTGATGGAATGACAAGGTCAAGCCGACTGATGAGAGCTTGAATTTGCCGGAGGACGTTCAACGACGGTGTGGTATTATTGGAGTCCGTATCCATGCTCTCCTCTTGAGAGGCTCCGGTCGTAAAAGAAGGCGGCAGACGCTCCAGGTAAGCAGTGATGAGCTGGATTCTAGATTGAAGCATTTTGATAGCGTTTGCTTTGGCCGTCAATGAGGCAAGCATCTCATCCTCCTCCCGCGTGAGAACTGCTGCATCATCCAGTGGCTCATCTTTCTTCTCGTCAACCTCGCTTTCTACCAGCCTTCGTTTTCCTTTTCCGTTTGACTCAATTGAACGAGCGGGCCGTTCGTCCTTGGCAGTTGATGCAGGAGCACTAGCAGCGGCGTTTCCACCACCACTGGCGACGTAGTTCATGCTGATCATCTCGGTTTCGTCGGTCTCGACGGAATATGGCACCTCTCGGAACTTGAGCTTGAGCACGGTATCCCCATCCTCCATTTTCTTATCCTCTCCATCGTTGTCAGCCTTAGCATCGTCGACTTCGTAGTTGCTTTCGTAAATCGTCAGCGGCAGTTTACCGCCAACTGAATGGTCCATAACCTCTTGAGGATGGAAGCCCAACAAAATGGCAGATTCGTTCCAGCCTTCAAGGATCTGGCTGTGGATAGGCAAGACAGTGGATGAGGGGCCTGACGGTGGCAGCAAAGTGTACCAGCCGACAAAATCTAGTTTTCGATCCTTGTGGACAAGACACACTGGAAGCAAAAGCAGTCGTTAGCAAGGCACCGAGAAAACCTCGAGTTGTAGTGTGTTGGAGTCGACGTACTCTGCTCTAATCTTGAACTGAAATTAACAGGATCAATCAAATAGCCTCCCGCCATTAGCGGAGCTTCCTGGATATGGCAATCGAAGGCGTGCTCGATTGTGATTTCTCGGCCATTCTGCTGGCCTAGGAGAGCTCCGATAATGGGACCCTTGCTCTCTCGGAGGGTGTGTCGTGTGATGTAATCGGAAATTGTGAGAAGCACCAAAGGATGCAATACAGCCTGGAGCTGCGAGCTCTTCTGGGTGGACAGCAGTGAACCTTCGCTGGGCCGCACAGGGTTCTTGAGGGATGTCGCAGGGTTCGCCGGGTTCTCGGTGCTAGCAGTATCCATGGTGGCGAAGAGAAGCTGCCAGTAGCAGAGACCTCTAAAGAATTGTCTTCGAAGAGTGAGAGTCTACTATTGAAGTCGTAGTCCAATAGTCGAAAAGTGTAGTGTTGTATGGGCGACGATGAAGCAGCCTGTGGAGCTGGAGCTGGTTTAGGTTGGAGGTTGAATCGACTACTTGCCCCGCGTTGCCGTGGGGTTGACTTGACAGCGGGCGTGATGACTAAGCTGTCGCATACTTTCGATGCTTGAGCTACCCTTAACTCCATCATCTATCAGCCAAAAGATGCTCTATGGCATGGAGGTTTGCTCCACTGAGAAGATTAAAACTAAGATAAAGGAAAATGGACTCATTTTATTAAATGGCAGGGATTCCCTTATGATTCTGCCTTTCAGAGAGTTTGTTGTTGCTTGACGACGACTTTATATAAGAGCTTTGTTGTAACCATTGTACTGTATTTTATTAGCATAAGTATCTCATATTGCACCTGATTGCACGACAGCTCATGTCACGTATGTACAGTAGTATTCTTGGATGGGGTAACCAACCTTTTAGTAAGATTATTCAACTATATTTAAGAAAAGAAAAATTACTTTTATAAGCGAGGCAATACGCGGTATCATTGTGATGTCTAGTGCTATATATGAATTCGATGAAACCCCCCCGTACGCCATAGCAATATTCGTAACCCGAGTACATGTATATTCGCCCTCCATGAAATAGGAAAAAAGTAAAAAACATTCGTACACCCTCTGCTGCGCTTGGATAGGACTGATTACCAAATATACAGGAATGGTAACTTGACCAAGGGCTGTAAAAAAGCAGCCTCTAAATGGTCGGTAAAATAAGAAACAAGTAACCTTTCTCTTATAAGAAATAATCAGCGACTGGCTTCTTGGCCGGCATCCCCCTGGAATCTTGGGGCGCAGCTTGGAATACCCGGTATCGTCGAGCAGGGCCATTCTTCGGACCACCCCTCGACTCAATGACGGCCCCAGAACTGCGGCCTACATCTCCGTTTGTCCTCTGGAAAATGCCAGTACCTGACTCATCCTCTGTAAGCTCCAGCACGGCCGCAACATTGCCACATCGGTAGCAGTAGTTTGGAGCTGACCAGACGGTGACAATGGAGGCATCAAACATCTCCTTGAATCCCTCCATGACTAGCTGGTGCGCACGAGCAATAAGACTCAGATCATTTCGATGGTTGAAGACCTTGACAATATCGGCTCCGAATAAGAACCCAGCACCTCGGGGCGAGAGGCCCCAACCGTCAATTTCGTCTGGATCGGACCATAGTAGATCACACATGGCTCCTTCGTGTGGAACTTCCTGCTTCCGATCAATGAGCCGTATTTTGTCTACTGTGTCGACCAACGGGCTTAATCCACCATGCACACAGAGAATGGCTCCCGTGGGATTGCCCACGCTTCCACTGCTGGACCCTGACGCTCCTGAACCAGGCGGACCGGTCTTGTCTGCTGTGCTTTTATTAGGAGCTTCGAGCTTCTCTTGAGAAGCTGATTGGTTGGCACGCTGGCGAGGAAAGCGACTGATGATGGAGCCTGCTTGGTCGCACACTTCGATCTCGGTGTCGTCGTCATCCGGCATGCCAGGTGAGAGAGTGCTAGACGCTCCCAGAACTATGGCGCCAAGGGCGAGATAGTCAAAAACGTCACAGCAGTAGCGCCATACGTTTGCACTGCCATATTTGCGAAGGCATTCGTCGTAAAAGCCGTATACTGTCGTTATTTGGCGAGATTCGTGATTGCCGCGGATCAGCGTCATGCGGTCGGGGTATCGAACTTTGAGACAAAGCAATAACAGAAATGATTCGAGAGAGTAGAAACCACGGTCGACAAAGTCACCTAGCGGATACACAAGTGTTAATATCCATGCTACGTATTCAGAATGGGCTGAATGGAAACGTCATACCCATAAAGAGATAATTCGTGTCGGGGACATCGCCGCCGACGCGGAACAGCTCCATTAGGTCATGAAACTGGCCGTGGATATCACCGCATATCTAATCATTGCAGACAAGCTTTGATTAACGCTCATCCTTATTATTTCAAAGGGTGCTCAAAGGGTGCTGATAGAACGACTTACTGTTACCGGCGCCGTTACGGTGACGACGTTGCCCTCCTCGATAAGAAGCTCTCTGGCGCGGTGACAGAGCTCCCGCACCTGGTCTTCCGGAATGGGGCGGCATGAGCGCAGTTGCGCGATCGCCCTGCAGACGGGATTAGCGATCAAAAAGCACTCTGAGGCAGGGCTGATATGGGACTGACTTGTCGAGATCGCTCATGATGGGAGAGGCAGAGAGAAAGATAAACGGTCGACAGAGGTCGCACGAGAGGTGCGCCGGTCGGGCTGCAGCGATAATCGAATCGGATCGTAAGGCAGCTATAACATGTCTCGGGGATAAGTCGCTGAAGATCAAGCAGTAGCCAATGCTCGTTTGATATTGGAAAAGGCAGAGTCGCGTGGGCAGATAAGAGAGGTTGAAGATTAAAAATGGATCGGCGCTATCGCGTTCTGCTCTCAGGATCAAAGTGGCATGCCCGCTATTGCGCTAATACTGCCGTACTGCGTACAACCGCTCAATTCAACGAATACTGCGCCAGCCGCCGTCAAAACACAGCATGACCTTTTTTAAATCAGAGAACTATTTGTGAAAGTCACAACATGTATCAGTATAATAGTATTTTTTCGTATCACTTTAGTCAATATTGGTTCATGTAAAGGCAGTAAAGGCAGCAAAGGCAGTAGTCCTCTCATGTAAGCTTCACATTCAAGCGTTTACAGACCTGGCAGGGTTACAGCTTTCAGTGGACACTTTAGCGCTTCAGCACCTTATTAGAGTGCGGCTCCCGAGTTCTTGGTACTCCCGCAGGAATTACATTGTGCCGTGCTCCGGATGCAGCAACCTCTAGCTCCAGGCTAAGCGCCCAACCAATCAGAGAGCTTGTTATCGAATCATCGGGAAATCGCTTCTGCACCACCGGGCGTCTTTTTTCTGCCCGCTCGAGTTGCCAGCAGCTATGGGTCCTGGGCTCTGCTCCTAAGAAGACGCTCATCGCCAACCTCCAATTGGGCGTGTATCGTGGCCAGAAGGAACATGCCACGATCCCCTTGTGAGCCCCCAATGGCTGGCTGTCGCCGGCATCGAAGCAGCTCGACTAACATGTCAAAATTTGCAGCTCCAAATACCACGACTATTCAATCCCGCTAACTCCCGGGGATTGCCCAGCCATGACACCACATCTTCACCCCAGGTCGCGCATGACCTCGTCCTTATTCGCTACGACACTCATTGCCAGCTTCTTCGTTGTTGCGCTGCCGCATCTTCTACCATGCCCGGTGCCGCGGACCAAGTACGCCGATGGGGAGATTATCGTCGATGAGAACGGCAGACGGAAGAGATGGAGGAGCAGGGACGCTATAGTTGCAAAGGATGGACTTGTGCAATTCAGCCAGACGACGGATGACGACTTTGAGCATGCGGAGGAGCGAGCAAAGAGAGAGTGCCCAGTGCCAAAGCCCGGAGGCATGCTGGGAGAATGGCTTGGATTCCACGCCACTAATGACAAGACGAAGGCAAGCAGATGACGATTGATACCACCCAAAAAAGAACAATAAAAAGAAACAAACAGACAAACGAACCAAAAATGTCGAATTCCAGCGCGAGACCGTTTTGTGAATGAGTGAATTGAGGCAGAGATCGACAATGCGTCCTAATCCGCCAAGACTGACTCAACAGGGCCGGCCAAGAGAAGCGGTGTTTGTTTCATGCGTGACTTGGGCACAACTGTGACATCAAACCATACAAAGACATATTATCTATCGAGCGTTGTGTCTTTTAAAATGTCCTTGTTGCTATGTTTAGCTCACAAGCTCATATAGGTTCCGTCTGCCGGGCGCCTCCGCAAACAGCCGAAACCTCAAGAGATAGCTAGCAACACCAAAACCAGAATCATCTCCTGATTATTGTTAGAGATAACTCTAACTAACCTTGAAAACCTTACTAATAGGCTTGTAAGTAAGGCGGGTGCGTCGTTTATGTTTCTGCAAAGGTTTCTAAACTCGGTGTTGAGAAACGTCCCGAGAAAAACTTCCAAACAGGGGACGCTCTGGCGCGACTCCAACCGAGCGGCTCCTTGGCAGCAGCTGCACGGCCATCACAGCCATCACACTGCTGCTACCATCTAGACCTTGGCCCTTTGTGCGGCTTTGTTTGTTGCCGGGCGATCTGGCGTCTGAGAGTAGCCGGGGCCTGAAACCTGCCCCGCGACCTCTCAAACGTGGGAGCCGGCAGAGCGTTGACAGCTTATTGCCCCATACAGCGACACTTGCCGCATTCGGCAACCCTCCTCAGCAAGGCCCCTAGCCGTTTCTGCGACGCCTCACCTTCACCATCGCTCAGCCTTCTCAACCCGCACTATGCCCAATCCTGCGATGGTTCAGTTTGAGCTTTGCTGACTTACACTGAGAGGACCTTGAAATTTGTGTCGCATCATTTGCACTCGCCTTCTTAATCGCCTTGGTCGGGAGACGGTTCGTGTTTCGCATCAATTCCTCCAGACTTTCCGATTCACGAAGCTTGGCTTTCACTACATCCAGTCCAGGAGTCTCCCCAGTCCTCTTTGGGGTATTATGGAGTCACCTATGACACTATGGTGATCAGCCGAGATCAGAGATGGCTTTGGAGCCAGGAACCACCCAACGGACCAGGGGCTCTATCCCCAGGATGTAGCCTCTGGATATCACCACATCCGGTCTCAGGGAGAGCATGCAAGCGATGGTACCTTACTGCCTAGCTGTCCAGGCTTCGGATGAAGTCGAAGCAGAAAGAAGCTTGGCCCAAAGCTTGGCCACGGAATCCTCCGAGGTATCCTCTTTCCACGAGAGGTGGAAGAGGAGTATATTATGCCTCTCCGCCGCCCCTCTCAGTTCTTGTTTCTTCTCTTTTTTTTCTCCAGGGTCGCTGCGCTTCACTCATTAACATTCAATTCTTCTCTTTTTTTCCTCAACAAGAGCTGTGCTCTGTTGCTTCGATTCATTGAAACATCTGCTTGATTAACCACTACTTGACTTTCTTACTTTCTTCTTCCATTTTTTATTTTTATTTTTCACTTTTCCACAACATTCAAAATGAAGCCTTCTTCAGTCCTTCTTCTTACTGCCGCTGGCCTGGCAACAGCCCTTCCGGCTCAGCCTATCGCTGCTCGTTCTGACATTCAGGATTCTCGATCTTTCCTCGAGCGAGCCGTCGATGTCTTCTTCGCCAGAGATTTGGTTCCCCTGAATGCCAACACTGCGTCTCCACATGCTGCTGATGCCGCTGCTGGCAAGAAGGGCGCTGCTGCTACCACCACGAGCGCTGCTGCTGCTGCCGCTACCACAACTTCTGCGGCTGATGCAAACAACGCTGCTGCTCCTCCTGCAGCCACTGATTCAGTCGTCCCTCCTCCTCCCGCGGCTACTGATTCTGCCGCTCCTCCTCCTCCTGCGGCTACTGATGCCACCGCTGCTCCTCCTCCTCCCCCTGCAGCCACCGATGCTGTCCCCCCTCCTCCTCCTCCCGCTGCTGGCAACGGCACTGCCTCAGCAGGCAACGGCGGTAAGGGCAAGGGTCAGGGCAAGGGCAAGGGTCAAGGAAAGGGCAAGGGCCAGGACCAGGGCAAAGGCAAAGGCAATGGTAAGGGCGGCAACAACAACAACAACAACAACAACAATAACGGCCTTGGTGATGCCATCAGCGGCGCCCTCGCCCAGCTCGGCCTGGACGGCGTCCTCAACGTTGGCAAGATCAACACTCTCAGCGGCTCTCAACAGATCCAGCTGCTCATTCAAATCACCACCATTCAGACACTGGCTGAATTGTCAATGGTCAACTCTCAGCAAGTCGCCGTGGCACTGAACCAGGGCTTCAAGAGCAGCGGTCTCAATGTTGTCATTAACGCATAAAAAGCGGGAGATGAAGAAGATATATATGCATATATATCTGTTGACATGAAAAGAAGCAAAGAGAAAAATAAACGAAACAATGGGATATGAATAAGGGGGTGTCGGGAGATGGTTGATCTGGCGCTCTCATGTAACGTGGAGAGAGTATGTAGGATCGTGATAAATAACCCAGGAAAAAAATGGAAAGAATTGTTGAATCCACAAGTGCCCTGAAAATGTGCATGTACATGAAATTCTTCTCATTTTAGAGTTGTTTGTGTAAAATTATGTCGGAATCATCTATTTTTAAGGTATAGCAGCGCTTTCGTAATCGTAATATATAATCTTCGCTAACGTTGGAACCAACAGCAGAGTAAGTCAGGGCCAAACAGATCAATTACCGCGAGGACATAAAGTGGATAGATGCCATCAAAGACGAAAAGAAAGAAAATCAAAAAGTGATATCATCTTCAATCTCCATATTTCTCATACTCAAAACAGCTTCTACCAATTCATAAACTCCCATCATCCCACCATATCCAGTAATTCATCCATTCAAGGCCCATGTCTTATTCAATATCCTTTCCCGCTCAGCTATTACACCCAAGAGGAGAAATAATACAATAAAATAGTAAAATAAAGAATTTTTTTTCAGAGTATAAACAATAAGAAAAGAAAAAGAAAATCAACCAACTACAGCCTTCATGCTCAGACTCTCAAGAAAGCCCCCCAAATCTTCCTTCTTGACTTCCACAACAGAATGCTCGAAGCTGTCGATTCTCACACGCGCACTCGTCTCAGAGACGACTTCTTGGAATGCGTTTCCAAACTTGTTCAGGCCATAGCCCCGGTCATTCTCCGCATCATCGTCATCCGAATCATCTTCTGATTCTGAAGAATCTGAGCCTTCAGACTCCGTCTCCAGCTCGTCATCGTCGCCGTCATCGTCATTGCCTTGATTGGCGGCGGCCCGTCGAGCGGCCCGCTTCTCTTGTTTAATCTTTTCTTTCGCTTGTCGAGCCTCCTCTTTCTTTTTAGCCTTGGCGTCCTTGTTTGTCTGCCTCTCCTGCTTGGTCGCTCTGTTCATGAAGACGGTATCCGGTCCACCACCGCCACCAGTGCCAACAACAATGTAAACTCCGCGCTTCTCATTTAGGCTTGCCACCACCAGGGGTGTTCCACGGCCACCGTGAGATAACTTTCCTTGTGATTCTTTTTCTTGCTCGGCTAATGCTTCTCCGATCCAGAGAGCTAGTTTTGTCAATGCCGCCGGGTGGGTAAAGAGAGCTACATCCGGGCCATCCTTGACAACACACATGCGGAAAGCCCGAAGGTGCTTGATTTGCTTCTTGTTGATGAGCGATGTTCCTGTTCGGTAGATTGCACGGTGTAGGAATTGTGCAGTCGGTAGTCCAGCTTTGAGCGCGTCGATACTACAGAAATTGTCAGTACAATATGTCTCTTCTTCCACAACTGTTTATGATTTTGGCTCACTCTTCCAACGCGTCATAAGCTTCCCAAAAACGAGTAATCCACTCCTCGCCTTGGGCAGCTAGTTCCGATTCGTCCTCCATCTCCCGAGTTATCTGGCTTGGCCCTGGATTTGTCGCTTCTAGAGACTGTGCATGTTTGCCCACTTCTAATAGTGCACCAATCACGACACCGACGTCCTGGGCACTGAGAGTTGCACGCCAGCCCCAACTTCGGACAAAGCCCCATCCATCCTTGGCTCCCGCTCGATCCTTACCGTCAGTGTCGACCGAAGGAACCATCTCATCGAGGTTGTAGAGAGACCCGTATTTTAAAAGTTTCGCTCTGAGCTCACGCTTCAGCATCATGTCCATGTGAGTATAATTCTGCTTGCACTGCGCCAGGCTGACCCCCATCTTGGCGAGAAGCTTGTGGAGCCGTTTGATACCCGACTCGCTCCAAGTCTTGAGTCTAGAGAATAGATACGGTGAGTGTAACATGCTATCGTAGAGGCTCCAATGTCGAATTAGGAGAAACCTTGGCTCTGGTGAGAGACGGATCCCTGTGTCTTCAGGATTCCTCGCCGTTGTCGGTATGATGCCATTGTTTTCAGGGACTGTCTTTCCGTTTGCGACTTCGGGTGGATTCAATCTTCGGACCTCATCTCGCAAGAGTTGCCGTAGACGAGCGCCTCGTACACCAAACCACCCCGATGGCTTCCCAGATCCTCCAGACCGAACAGGTGCAGCAATGCCTGCTGACGACCTTCCATATAACTCCATAGACGTAACGCCTACTATTGCCAGCCAAAGGAGGTCATTGTCATCGCGACCTAGCTCGGAAGCTAGAGAGTACATCATTGATGAGATGGGCTCGGCAAAAGAAGAGCCCATCTTGTAGTATTGGTGTAAAACGGTCTCATTTTGTCGTCGCATTCGTAGCAGTCGTCTTCTCAGAGAGCGAGCTGAAGCGGCGGGTAAGGGTTGGGCCCCTGATGGCGGCTCGATGGGATCGCTTGATAGTATGGGACCTGGATCCCGAATGGACAGCAGGCCCCTAGGCTCCGGTCGGGTAGGAGATCCGACTATCGAACTCGACTATGTGCATGTCTGGTTAGAATTGCATCAGCAGCATTACTTTGCTATTATATACGTACGGAATTGCTTCTTCGCCGCTGGCGAGGCCGCGACTCATCGTCGTCGCTGGAATCATCTTCATTTAAGCTCTTCCTCTTTTGCCCCGCATGAGCAGACTCATTGCCAAAATCACCGTCATCCTCGTCATCTTCATCCTCGCTAGAGTTATTGTCGTCGTCGTCTTGCCCCTCAATGTCTGGCATATCTAGAAGCGCCAGATATGCCTCGCGTTCCGTTGTGAGGTCGCCTTCAATGTCGCCATCGTCGAACACCACAATTCCGCCCCTGCCTGAGTTGTATGCCCGATCGATTGCTCCTCCTGAGACTCCAATTGGACTCCTCGATTTGTACGAGCTTGATACTTGGTTGACAGGTTCGAGTGGGAAGCCGCCAAAAACGTTGGCCAGATTCCACGGCCGATGCGCATCGAGAACCCAAACTTCAACGCCGCTGTAGGGAGATTCCTCACCCTCGGGCTCCAGACCCAGCAGCGGTCCAAGGTCGACCATGCCTCCAACGCCGAGGCAAACAACGACGCCTCCACTGCCACCTTGCGACTCCATCATCGGGACGACAAGCTCCCTGCCAGCCTTTTCCAGGTCATTGTATCCTGCGACGGGCTGGATCTTGTGTGGAATATAGTCATGTTTGAGAAGACGAGTGAGGATTCGGCATGCGCAGAGAGCGTCCGGCTCGAGGGCGACGAGGATCAATACCGGCGGAGAGAGAGGATGGCGAGTATTTTGTAGATGCGAGTAGAGTTTCGATATCAGGGAACGCGGCAGATACATGGCTCGAATTGGCGAATCTGTGTATCTGTATCAAATCCCAGTGGAAGCTCCAATCTGTCAAGGATGATGGACTAGAAGCTAGAAAGCAAAGCTCTTGTTCTCTTTGTTTGATGAATAGGAGATACTTGCCCTGTTCACGCGCCCAGATCCTGGCCTGACCGTGACAGAAAAGGGAACTGGCGTCAGACACGGGCCGTCAAAGCGCATAGCACATGTAATCCGGGAGGGCTGTTTCAAGTGGAGAATCCGTAAAAGTAGAAACGAAGAATGAAGGTTTTAGAAAAGCAGATGCAGCATATCAATGCGTAAATACACAAGACATAAGAAGAATAAAAAGGCTAAAAGCAAATAAAATGTTGAAGCTGAAGCTGTTGCCGAGCTGCTGTAAGGCTAAAAAAAGGCAACGCACCCTATGATTTTTGTTTGCTTTGCAGAGATCTTGAAGCCCACGATGGCATGTTTTTGCGCTAGAAACGCGTTTGGCCATTAAAGAAAGCGCCCACTGAATGACGCGCACCGCGACGAGCTTTAGCGGGAAGCATCAATGGAGGGGTCCTCGACGAAAGTGGGGCACGAATGCGGAACGACGCCGCGAAACTGGCAAAAGAAAATCCGATCCATAAAAACACCTTGTGACGGTAGTGGAGGTTCTGAACTGGTGCGAAATGGACAGCATGTAAGTGAGTAAAATGTTGTGCATATGCCTAGACCCTCCCCGATTTTCCGTATCCACGTTGATAAAGCTTAGTATTTTTTTTTTTAAATTAGGTCCTACCCAGTTATTTGTCACTGTTTCCAGGCCTATTGGGGAAAAAAACCCGCTGCCATATCTTGCCACTAACCCTTTGCTATTGCACTGCAGATGTAATGCATAAGAAAGCGCCCTCTGATCTATACCAAAGAACGAGGACGCAAGAAGGAAAAGAGATGAAAAGAAAAATTTGGTAGTAATTAGCCACAAAGCAATGCAAGTCTCCGAGAAAGGAAAAGGGAATAAATACCTCCTAATACATGCGTCATCTCCCTCGGACCCGGCCAAAAAGGGACGGCCTTATCCGTCCCGTAGCCCGTTGAGATTCAAACGCCCTATTCACCCAGAATTTTTATCTCAAAACGACCCAAATTATATCATTCCCTTCTCACCTGCTGCAAGGCCGGATGTCCATCCTTATCGACCAATGCAAACAATATATATGGTAATGAAAGAATAATACTATAGTAGATATATTTCGGCCCGCTCGGCTATCATATAAATGAATACAGTCAGCATAACGTCTGGTATAGGTAGCATACAGCCCAGTGGTGGGTTCGTCTATTGGTCCATGATATGGCACACGTTTAAAGCGGAAAAATATACGACAACTCAGTCTGCGGCTAAGGCCAATTTATCCACACACTCTTCGGAGGACTTGAAATTGCGTGACACAAGTGGATACGAGAGTACTGGGCGGGAAATCCGAAGTGAGTGGTAGTCGTAATACTATGTACCTGTAGCAAGAAAGAGCCAACCGGCCTGGAGATGGGAAGCTTGTTTTAAGATTACAGTAAAACATGAGTACACAGAAGGAGGCCAGTGCTGGTTTCTTTATGCTCACCAGGAGAAAGCGGGCATCTCGGAATAGTTGAGGTAACATTGGGGTCTCGTAGTTAAAGACACTGGAGTAACAAGCTCGTAGGGCTACCACATTGCTTTGTATCGCACGATTCGTGATCAAGTCTGTGGAGGATTTCATACATATAACCTATTATCAGGCTTCTCAATGAGGGAAGAGACGGCCGATTTGGTCCCTTTCTAGACTGTACTGGCTTGCAAGGAATAATTCGAAGAAGACATCTGCTAGCTAGTACCATATTGCGACCCTCGTTATCCCAGCCGTCTTTTGTCATACACGTAATAGCTGGAAAACACAGGTAGTAAAATTATATGCAGCATACAGTTAGAAATAGTCAGAAATAGGGACCTGTCTGCTGAAACAAGAGGCTAGACTAATAATATTAGTAGTAATATTCCCTGGACAAATACGGACCTCTACCGGCTGTGTGGTAAACGACGGCATCAGAGACTAGAAACCAAAGACCCTTTCTGACCCCCGCCCTTTTTCAGGGAGGGTGGATGGCTCCATTCAGTGAATGGTACGATGTTGGTGCTCGTGTGCGTCTCATGCACACCCATGCGCTTGGAACTTATGCGCAGAAGACGGCAGAAGGCGTCTATAGTGTGCGCTGGACAGGTTGCTGCTAACACCGAGGACAGGCAGCTGGGTTCTCCATGGATGTTTGATTTCTGGCCCGGATGAGGGAGGCATGTGAAAGCCAGCTCGTGCCTGCTGGGAGCGCAAATCAGTGCTACGAAAGAGGCGTTCGGCGCCAGCCACGCTGCACATCTGCCGGGATAGACTGCCTGGATGGCTGGCTGGCCTTGGTTTCATTCACCATGTCGGCGTCTACCCCGCCGCCAGCTTCGAGGCGTTGGGACTGGGATTGGGCCGGTAGCCGGCCGTAGCAGATCAGCCTCAGATGGAAGCAGAAGGGTGGAACCCGGTGCTCTTAGCCGCGTGCTGGAGGGTCTGGCAGCGCCAAGTACAGGTACGAATTCGTCTTTGCGCCTACAGCAACATGTTTGCTCCCACCAACGCCCGGTGTCCGGCTTCCAGAGCGCTGTTTCTCGCCCCGCAGCACTCCCTTGCTGCTGTCTCGCCAGAGTGGTCGCCTGCCGCGCCGTCGGTATCAGTACGCCGTGCCTGCTGCAGTTGCATCGGGATGCCCTGTAGCGGTACACCCGACATTGCCCAAGGCTCGCGTAGCCTCTGCGGAACTGCCGAGTGCATCCAGGATGCCTCGCTTGGTGATGGATGTTGGCTCATCGCCGTCTCTTTTGTTCCATCTGACCCGTCGCGCACTCGCAGATGAGATGAGATGAGATGACACAGCACAAGACGAAAACGTCGTTTTTTCTCCGAGCCGAGAAAACCCCCGTCAGTCTCTACCGCCTGGCCGGTACGCGTTGGCCGCTCTGCCCTTCAGCTGGGTCGCACCGCCCGGAGCACCTTTTACTGAGACAGACCCGGAGCGCAGCCACATTCCTTGCCGCCGTAATCTGCGGCCTTGAATTGTGCCGCAAATCGAGGAGTGTCCAATTCTGGCATCGACAGTCGTGTCCGGGTGGTGTCTGGAGTGGCGCCGCCACGTCCTTCGACTGCTCACCGCCCTTATTTCGTAGCTTCGCAGCTCCTCGACTCTGTGCGGCCGAGAAAGGGAACCTGCCGGAACGCTGCCAGGGCCTTATAGCGCCTAGACGCCCGCTCGTGTCAAGCTGTGGACTGCTGCCACGCTGGATTTCCCGCCCCCCGGGTCCTTTTCTCCCACTCCCCGACAGCCAGAGGATGACACACCGCACCAGACTGTCGGGTCCGGCTGTTGGGAATTTTTTTTTTTTTTTTTTTTTTTCGGAGAGGGGGGTGCGCACAGTCAAGCCAAGCGGCGTTGGGTCGCACTGCTGTTAATTGAAAAACAAGACGACCTCGCCAGCCTATGCAGGACAGCGTTGTATCATTATCATTTGTACTGGAGCAATATGAACAGCCACTAGACTCGCCTATTTGTTTGTAGCCTGGTGGCTGCAACGAGAGAATAGGTAGGTTCAAGCATTACACCACCGCTAAGGCGGTAGAACTTGCTCAGGACAAGCCTTCCAGGGGAGCTTGGCGATGGTTTTGGCTTGGCGACGAACTAGACGGCGCTACATGGCGTTGGCTATGGCGCTCTCTTCCCGTCTCCCGCGCTTATTCGTATGCCCACGTCCTGCCTCCTCGTACTGTAATTATCGATACCTACGATATTGATCCTACTATACTGTATGTCTCGTTTGCAAGTCTCTGGCAGGGCGCATGTGCACTAGGTCGGAACAGTCGTGCTCCATTCACGCACTTGGACGAGTACCTATCAACCATCCAAGCAGCCACCAACTAATGCACCGTATTAGCGGACCTGAGACGTTGTTGGACGGTGGCCCGCGCTGAGCTGCTAAGCTGCTAAGCGGAACGGTCCACTGCCTTAGCCATGCAATGAGCTGTTGCGTCGCGCATGATGGAGTGCACACCATGGCATCTCTAGTGGCCCAGCAACTAGCTGCTCTCTGTCACTCCTGGTCAACACTCATCATGATGCCAACTAGCCGGTGCGGCGTCTTTTCCTCTGGTATGTGGCGTTCCAGTGTCTTAATGCTCCTTGATCCTTCTTCCAGGTGCCAGGCTCGTTTGACAAAGCAGAATTGCAAGCCAAGGCAAAGGAGCTCGCTCGGTTAGCAGCCGCACGCATCTTTTACACCGCCGTAGCAGTCGCGGCCCACGCAAAGGCGGTCGGTAGCCGTGCCCTCCAGCAACGAGGCAGGAGCTACCAGGCAAGTACCTACATTAGTACCGCCAGGCTACCGCACCTTTACAGATGAGCAGTTCCTTCCTACACATACCTAGATAGATAGTATGCCAATGCCTCTGGGAAATATTGGGTTAGAGCGCTGCTGCTCAGTCTATAGTTGGCATTAGTGCTCGCCTTGACTGCTCTTACTTGCCTGGGATTCTACCAATCAAGAGATGGCAGGAGCTCACCAGGAGATGGTTCTAACATGGAGGTAAGATGATGGGGTCCGAGCCGCAACAAAGGCGATGGAGCACCTCTCACGTACACATCAGGTATATTCCTCTCTTCGGCGCATCGCATCGGAAGATTTTCTTTGGCTGTGAAACAGAATCAAGTCCACTCCAGGTCCCGTCTGGACTGACTGCCTTAGTGTATCATACGCAAGGTACTGCCTGCTCGGGCCAGGCTGCTCGCCCCTCTTGTAGCGGTCATTCCCGGTACCTACCAGGTACAAACCGTGCATTCATTACGTCTTCCAAAAGCCTCTCCATGAGTCGACTGGACTAGAACTCGCCATACTGCCAATTAACTCCGCCGCTGCATGCCATTGCCGCCTAGATATTCCCGCTTCTGGCATCTTCTGGCCTTCTTTGGCGGCTTGCTTTAGCCACGGATGCGCCACCAGGCTGGCACCTCCACGGACTGCATCAGATATGCACTCCATGCCTGCTAGCAGCCATGCTCAGAACCCTGCGAGAAAGGCCCTCGAAGTGCTGCTAGAGGCCCCCGCCTTTTCCTCGTCGTCGTTGGCCGCTTTTGTTTTTTTTTCTCTCGCTATGCTATGGCTCCGGCTGCTCTCCCTCCCTTCCCAATCCGCCGACTTGGTCTCAAGTCCCGACATGACGGCGGCCCAGGAATACGGAACCTGCTAAGAAAAAACAGCCACTGCTCTCCACCCCGCTATCACGTCCCAGATCGCTGGCTACCCACGGCCAACGCACATATCACAGCCGAAGCCTATTTGCCCTGGAGCCACGCCCTCTTTCTCGCTTTTGGCGTGCCTTTGCTCCACGCCCCCATGAGGGTCCTCTTTGCGCACATGCCTTGAGGTAGCAGTACCTCCAGCCTGCAGCAGGGGACCGTGCCTGCGCATGTACAGCTAAAACTGAGCAGACTCCCACCGTCCAGCCTGCCAGAGCTCCGTCTTGACTCTATCCTCACGACTCTGCTCAATTGCCGCATCTCCTTTTCCCGTCCGTCATCCAGCACCTCTTCTCTCGACTCCGGATCCCTGCCGCGGGCCCGGCCCTTGACTGCCAGCGCTGAACCTTGTCTGACGCCGCACCGCACCGCCTATAAGAGCTGTCAGGGCAGTGCTTATGTGCTTGTCTGACCCTCCATCCCAAGCCGCTGGGAGAGCGACCTAACACGCACAGAGACTCTGGATTGCCACGAGCGCCTCGCATTGGCCAGCAGGAAGCCCTTGCCTCGCCGGGTCCCATCCTAGAGTGCCCACCGACCCGACCGGTGACGCTGGATCCAGCCTACTGGGCCTCTAGGACATTGCGTTTTGTGTGTTTTGTCTTGTCAGTGTGTGTATAGTGCGCGTGTGGTTTTCTGGAATCTGCGTCTTTCTCCGTCCGTGTCAAATTTCTGCTTCCGGCTCGGACTCTCGTTTCTGGGGGCGTGGCTTATTTGCGTTCTTATGGTACCATAGCCAATTTGATCGAGGCACCCTTTCAGCCCTTTTTTTCCCTCCTCTGGCTGGACCACCCACTTCTGCAAATCATTTTTGGAGCTTTCCACTTCAGTCTCAAAATAGATCGACCTTGGACTCCCTAAACAAAGGCGCACTCTACTCATTTCTCTTTCTCACTCTTTCCCAGTAGGCATCGTCTTCAGTCTTCTGTTCGACGGGCTCGTCTGCACTTGCGGAAACTTCAACTGGCTTGGGAACGCCTTCACAACTCACACGCTTCTCTGAAATTCTCTCTCTTCTTCTTATCCCCGCCCACTCCTCTCTACTTTTTTTTTTTTTTGCCTTCAAGGCACTTTCTTTGTATACACTAGGCGATCATGAGTAACCAGGGGTCGGGTGGCGATCACCACGGCTCGAGCGAGGACTCGACGTCAGACTATGCCGACAGTATTGACTTTTCTGAGTTCACTTCCATCGACACCGCTCAGATGGTTCACAGATACCGAAATGGCAGGTACGTCACAGACAAGTCCCCGATACACTGTCGCCACCTGTAGATGATAAAAGGAAGATGAAAGACAAGAAGCCGGGTTAAGTCGATGAATGCTAACGTGTAGCTAGACGGTATCAGGGATGGTTTGAGGGACGATATGGGCTACCAAACGACGACACAGAACAGGGTCGTGAGCACCTCAAGCACAGACTCTACTCGGATTATCTCCTCGGCGGCGAATTCTTCATCTCACCGATCGGCAGCAACCCCCAGAAAATTGTCGATTTGGGCACCGGCGCTGGATTTTGGCCTGTTGACGGTTCGTCAAGAGCTAATTGAATGCCATGTTCATTCATGCATCAGCTAACATAATCATAAAGTTGCCGAAAAATATCCCAGTGCTCGTGTTATTGGAAGCGACATTTCAGCTATCCAACCTCCCTGGTCTCCACCCAATGTTGAATTCCGTGTAGAGGATCTCGATGACGAAAACCATCCTTGGACGAGGATTTACGCCGGTGCCGACCTTATCCATACCAGATCAGTCATACAAACAGTTCGCAACCCCGAACTATTTCTCCAAAGAGCTTTCGAGTAAGATAATGATGGCTCCCTGTTTTTACCCCTTCTGCGAGCAAGAGAGTATTCTGATCAAACGCCTTAGGAATCTGAAACCGGGCGGGTGGCTTGAATGCCACGATCTTTTTATACCTCTGATGTACGAAGACGGCACTGTAGCAACAGACCATCCCGTTCAGCGCCTATACGATCTCGTAAACGACGGACCTTTCGCAAGACGATATGGCTGGCAGCTTTATCTTCCCCCGAGATTGCCGCAAATTCTCCGGGACCTGGGCTTCGTCAACATTCAAGAACAGCACACCCCGATTCCTGTTGGCAGATGGTCGCGGCGCTCAAGAGACAGGGAAATGGGCATGTTCAACCAGGACAACCTCATCGACTGGACCGCGGCCTTACTCATCAGACACGAAGACTTGGGAATATCAGAGGAAGATGCACGACAGTTGTGTCAGGAGACTCTTATGGCCATGGATAACAACAAAATCCATGCTCTCCTCGATTGGGGAGTTGTTTGGGCACAGAAGCCTCTATGATGGCATTGCTGCCTTGTATAAATGTGATGCGAACGACACGTCAGTTTACGCAGCCAAGCGACAGAACGCAAAAAAAACTGACGAGGGAACCAGAGGAGTGGTATTGATGAGAGACAACATCCCTTGTGACATAAAACCTTTGATGTTCTTTTCCACCATACGTCTTATGATGCAATGGTTTCTTCTCGGAAAGAGCCTTTCACTACGACACATGACGACGCCATCTACTCTCGAGTACCTATTACTCCTATCCTCCACCTCCTTCTTTTGGGCCTATTGGCATGGGCAGTGTGTAAAACCAACGCCACCAATCTGGGAGCTGGAAGCCAGAAAAGCTACTTAGACAGCAGAAGATGGTGTGAAGGGGACCACACCTCTTGGAGTTCCTCTTTGCCTTCATCCTTATTCGTTCGCTGCACATTTCCTCCCCTTTCTCCTGACCAACACAATTTCTCATATCTCTACTACCTACCATCTCATCACTCGCATACGACGCATCTAGGAAAATAATCGCATCATGGGACCGGAAAAAACAAAGCAAGAATAAATCAAAAACATATTGGGGGTTAATGGGAAGAACCACGGCGCTGGCTCGGTACTTGGGAAGCGGACAAAGGTCGGCAAAGGCTGCATCATCCTGTTTTGGCAATTTCCTTGGGTAGTATCTAAAGAAGGGCAGATATCCACTTTTTTTTTTGCATTTTTTCCGTCTTCTTTCACATCTGGTTCTTGAATAACGAAAACGGGCATTTGATGGTTGTTAATGGGCTGGGTTCTTTTCTTTTCTTTTCTTTTTTCTTCTTCTTTCAAGGTCTTGGCACAAGGAGACCTGGCATGGTCTCCGGGTGCGGGTTTATGAGGGCATTTCACTGGGATTAAGTCATATGAAAGAGGTGGGATGGTTGGGTTGCGATGTGGCTGCTTGGAGGCGAACCGTTATGCCGTCTCATGCTTGGGCCGCCACAGAGGCACATTTCGATAGCCGTTGGACACCAACAAAGAGCGAGTGACCGGGAATGTTGGCAGTTACGGTGTAGATGCTGCCAATTGTCTCGTCACGAAAGAGTGATTTGGCGAACAGGCCAACCCTGGCTTCGACACCCTGGTCTGGCGACTTGTCCTATCTTGTCTCTGTTATCCACTCTCATACTCTGTTTTGAACACCGCTGTCTTTGATCCGCTTCTCTTTGCAGCAATGAGGCGATGGCCCTGTCTAATTTCAATGTCGTCAACTAGCGTTTGTAATCCTCTCCATCCCCACGCAGCCACGCCTCGTGATTCTCTCTCTGTTTCTTTTGCCTCTCTTTCTCTCTGTTCATATCCACACCGATCGGATATCGCAACGTCTTTTGCTCCATTCGCACTTTTGCACGTTCGCCATGCATTAGCCGCTCATCAAAGAGGCGCCCCGAAATCAGAGTCAGGCGAGGATCTCGTATGCCCACCACACGATGCGGTACTGCATGTACGCATGGGATGGCCAAAACAAATGGGAAGGCGGCGGCGATGACATGACCCGATCGGTTTTGTGGCGGAGATATGGTTCCAGTACCCTTGTCAAATATATTGTATCCTTGTATCTTGCTACTTTTGCTCTTGCTCTGCAGTACTTGAGTACGAATAGAAATGCTTCATATCAATAGTATTGATTATTTTACCACTGCTGCTAATGTCTTTGTTCTTCTCGTATCTCTTTCACCTCCGAGTTTTTTAAATACCCTTAGTCCGTAACAAAGAGTCTGAGGCGTATTGAATGTAAGCCTTTTGACTGGGTGATATGTGATATATGCAGAGAGAAGTTGATATCACTTGGGTTATTTTTTTTTTCTTTTAACCAGTCAAGGTACCTATGTTTGTAAACATGTAGACGCGCGCTCATCCATCTGCTGGTCTAGTTGACCAAAAAATGCAATCTGTAGAAATCACCGCATATCTAAGTGAATGTGAAGCTGTAAAAGTCTCTTTTAGTTTTTCCATGCGTATAAGCCGATGAGTCGGTGTATTCCAGAACAAGTAAAATAGCGTTACAATGGGATAAAAACATGGACCCCCGCTCTTTACAAAAACACCTAGAACCAACAGCATCCCTTCTTTTCTTTCTTTCTCTCTACCGACTAGTTATCTGTGTAGAATGATAATCTATTACTACTAGAGCTAGTTCTTACATACCCTGCATCCCCTTTGCGGTTATTGCGACGGGCATACCGCGCAATCCGTTAGAAAAATAACTAAAGCGACCCCAACACAACCCTGGTTACCCTTTTTTTTTTTTTTTTTTTTTTTTTTAACCACGGAAGAGTTCCTATTAGTTTGAGTCTGGGCGCTGTTATGGGAGAGGGAACGTGCGTTGGAGGTATGTGAGAACTAGGGAAATTTTAGCCCATGGAAGACATTATGGGGTAAAGAGTTGAATGAACGGAGATAAAAACACGAAGAACGATTAGTGGGGTTTACGGAAGAGGAGAAGATGTGTAGGTTATTATAAATGGCTGAGTAGATTATAAATTATGGGCGGATGAGCAGCCATATAAAGTGTTTGTCCAATGGTTCTTTCTATTTGAAATTATTCTCTTTTTTTTTTTAATTTAAATGAACGAATAAAGAAAGTGAAAGCATAAAGATAATGAACAGTTTCTTTTTAAATATATTCCAAAGTGTCTGAGTACTCCCATATACGGCACTCAAGAAGAGCATTTTGTTTTCCGGAATGAGGCGATTCTTTTGCTTAATTCCCCGTCGCGGAGTTACGTGAAAATTAAAGCGGAGTTGCCCAAATCTGACTGACCTTGGAAGAGGAAACCAACCTGATCTAGGTATTAGTAGCCTAGTAGGATAAAATAAAAGTTGCTCATCAGGCACATAGAGACCTTGTAAGGGTAATAGTGGCCGTGCCAATACTAGCAGTACAGAGTACCAAATTATGCAAAAGATCAGTCCATGCTTGCCTGCTTTGGGTACCTAGGTAGCTAGTGATGGTCTCGTGATATTGGGGAGATCGACACTAGGTGTTTTATCAGCTGGGAAGAGGAGGGAGTGTAAATGAGTGGTATGTAGTTTCTACTCTACTTGTGATACTTACTAGTCTACTAGAGTACATTATGATACATATTATGTACGGAGAAGCCTCGTGCTGTCTGAGGCCACAATGTACCCTTGGCTGAGTGATGATGGCCATGTCTCTCTTCCTTACCTGAGTAAACTCCCTTGTTAATAATCCAGAAAACAAAATCCTCCCAAATAACATCCCTTCGCACTTTGTATATACGTGCGCAAACACATATGAAGGTGGGTATATCTTTCAGTCTCTCCCTAGCTTACCGCCATCTCTGCTCTCCAATAAGTTTTGATCCATCCAAAGTCGCCGCCTAGTTTCCAAACATATTCCCCGATGGCCCCCCGGGGCCGCCGTATCCCCCCATGTGTGGAGGCGGTCCGCCAACGCTACTGTTGCGCAAGCCCTCCATGCCATTGCCAAAACCAGCGTGATAGGGGGTGCTAAATCCCTGAAACGTATCGGCGTCCTGATAGCCCGACATGAGAAATGACCAGTCCATGTCGTCTTCCCCAGACGCCGAGCTGGAGGGCGCCATGGCGGGATGGGCGCCGCCAAACCCGGCAGTCTGGTCTACCGGTGGGGTCATCATGGCAGCGTTGTTGTCTGGCGAGTTGGACGACATCTCGCGAGTCCGCGGCCGAGGAAAGGTCACCACCGGGGTTGTCTGCTCGCCGGGATCTGGGCGGTTCTCCAAGCGTGCCTTTCGTCGGATCTCGACGCGTTCCTGAAGCTTGGATATGAAATGCGGCATGGGAATCTCTTTCCCTGCCGCTCGCTGGGCTTCGTAATGCGCTGTCCAGGCCTTGACAAAGTGGCCACTAAAAGCCGTGTGCATGGGGCTGTGGAGATTGCTCAGAAGACCTCTAAGCTCGTAATTCGACTCAATGGCCGCCCAGGCCCTCTCCACCAGCGGCCCCGAACTGCGTTTGCGGAGCTCCTGGACCAGGAACATGTATGCCGGGAAGGGAAAGTAATGCATTGCGTACCACTTGTACGGCTGGAGGCTGGGAGAAGACTGGACCACATTGTCATATTCAAGCATCTCAACTGCTCCCAAGATGAGTGCGTCGCGCTCTACTTCCTTTAGCGGCATCGGGTCACTGTTGAGGCTGCGAACTAGGAAATTAATGATTCGCATCTTGCAGAGCGCCGCGCGCGTCATGGTCAGGGTAAAGAAGTGGAGAGGAATCTTGGGGTCGCAGTGAACCAGGTACGTGCCTTCGATATGAGCACAGAACCCCTCGAGAGTGTATGCCGGAGTGTCTTGGCCAGCAAGGCGAATTGTGACGGGGCTTGGCTTCCCGGGCTGGGAAGCGTCGGCCTTTTTTTCGGGGTACATCTTGAAGCTGTCTCTGTTACTGTTACTTGCGACGGCCATGGAGAGCTCAACGCGTGTCAGAGCAAAAAGCATCTCTGTGGGCCCCGTGTGCGGTGTTGGGGGCTCTTTGCCGTCAACATGTAGATCGGAGTCATTGACGTTTAGAGGTTTCTTGCAGTCGCAGCCGCTAGTCAGCGCAGTCACGGTCGAACCCGTCATCTCCCCTACACGCCGATCATAAGAGACGAGTGTCCACCACAAGCGCCGCCTCTGTTCAACTTCAAAGGGGGATAGGCCGTAGCCGTCGGGGTCGCGGTGAAGACCCATTCGCTGCGCGAGGCGGACGGCGATGCCCATCATGCAGAATACCTGCCTCGGGTCTATATACCATCGAACGGCCATCTGAATGGCGTGTTAGTGAAAGACAAGAAAGACTAGAGGACATATATAGACCAAGAGGGCCAAAAGCTATCAAGAGTAGGAGTGTGAAAGCCTTACCAAGTATAAAAGGTATGCCTGCAGAGTCAAGGGGTCGGGCATGCGCATAAAGCCGGCATTGACCAGAGCCTGCTGAAGTGCTGGGAAAAATCTAGCCAGCAGCTCCTGTTTCGTCTCACCAAAGGTTCTCTGGACCTCGCCGTCCTCAAGAGAGTTGATGCAAATGACGTAAATGGCAAACATGAGGGCCTCGATGTTCTTTGGGGCTTCATGAAGCCGGGACGTTGCCTCAATGACCTTGCTCTGAATGCTAGGCACATGGGTCATCTTCAACAGCGGATTAATATTGTCAATGTAGGTTTGCCAAAGCTGGAGTATTTGGATGGAAGGAGGGTGCATGTGGGTGACGGGGGCTGTGGAACCTCCAATGATGAATGGGAAGCCGTCCTGGTTGGCAAACATTTTGTCAAAGGCGGCATGGATGAAGGACTGGTTGGCGGCATAGTTGGGGGCATAATCGTCTTCATCTTCGGACGAATCTTTGAGCAACTGCTCGCTTGCTCTAAACTATTAGTCGATCTGCAGTCAGCATCTCTCTCTATCTATATGGAAGCGATGACGATGTGTAAGTGAGTATACCTCTTTGTGAAGCGAAAACCACGTTCCGGGCTGGCGGAATCTGTAGCAGCACGTAGCTTGTATCAGCATCTCTACTTGGCCACAGGCTTGTCTCACAGCTTCATGAAAAATGAATCCCTTTCAATGATGGCACGTGAGCGATTGAAACAAAAACTTACGAGCCTGCACCAGTCGAATTGGGCGCATTGCCAGATGCTTCGGCAGACGTTTTTAGACTCTCAAAGTCATTCTCCAGCTCGTCCACCTCGTCGCCGGCAATGCCATCCGCCCTGTAGTCGGGGTCAATGGCATCGAACTTGACGCCATTCTGCGCCAAGAGCGTCTCGTACTTGCGCAGGCGCTCCAGCAGGTCCTTTTCCTGCAGGCGCTTCTTGCGGCGTCTTGGCGGCTGGGGCGGCACAACGCGACACTCGGCGCCGGCCTTGACGCAGTTGGAGCAGGGCTTGTTCTTGTCGCAGCGAACCTTGCGCTGCTGGCAGAGCACGCAGCTTGTGCCTCTGGTGAGCTTCACAGCGGCCGGGTCAAACGCCGGCGGCGGCTGCTGAGGCCGGGCTGCTGAAGAGGCTGAAGAGGCGGCATTCGGGCGCGGCTGCGGTGGCGGCGGGGCCGAGCCGGGGCCTGCTCTTGTACCGCCTGCAAAGCTGGCAGACGCTTCAGACATGTTGTCCCCAGCAGAAGATGGGCGAGGCTCCGTCCTTTTGCGTTGGCAGCAGCGCTCACCGGATCATGCGAGGGCGAGTGCCGGCGGTGGCAGAGACTGATTGGCCGCGGCTGACGGGCGCTGGGCCAACACCCTGCATGCGGCTGACCAGATTCTCTCCTCAGGCGACGCAACTCCGGCCTTCAGCGCATCGGCCCGGGGGGTCTGCGGCTGGCTGTAGGGCTGAGGCTCGGTTGCGAGCGAAGATTCTCGGACCCGGGTCCAGGCTCTTTTTGTCCTTGGCTGCGAGGCGGTTTTTTTTTTTTGGTTTGGTTTGTAGTCGCTGGTGGGAGATTTGCATAGGAGACGGAGGAGAAAGCGGGGGCGGCGCTGGTTCAATGGAATTCTGCGCTGTCAGTTTTAGCGGTCTTAGCCAATCAACGCTGGGGGACGGCTTAGTTCAGCAGGGGATTCATACCAGAGCGGCAGCGCATGTAAAGCCCTTGTCAATGAGACGAGGCAAAGGTAGCATCAGAATGCAGGCCTCGCTTCTTTATTAACAGCTGCTACATGGGAAGTACTTGGATGACTCATTGCGCATATCTGCGTTTGCAGCTGGGCGGAATTGGGCGATTAGAAAGTGGCAGCAAATCCACTTTGGACATGCGATCAAAAAGTGAGTCCACTAACAACAAACGCTCGGGTATATGGTGCCAAGGCAGGCTCCCGAGACATAACAAACACTTGCGGACAGGTATGCCGCCATGTTAATAAGGTTGAAGCGGTATGATCTCGTCACTTGATTGTAGTATGAATCATTCGTTCGTAAGTGCAAACGCATTCGTATGACGTCGAAGCTTGGTAGCCGAAACGAAACGAAATGAAGTATACGACAAACATCACCACCATTCTACTACTTCGTCAACAGAAGGCATATTTCTCCATGACACTTCGCAAGCTAAACGCGCAAGCTAAACGCGCAAGCCAAACAATGCTCCGTACCAGGGTAGCTTTAAACATGAGCCCGTCAAATTTCAAACCAAAGCTCAATATCCACACTTGTCTCCTTGACTCATCGTCAACTTACATACACGTACTCCCTCGTAACAGCCCCTATCTCAATCTCCTGCAGGTGGCTGCCTAGCCTTATGTAATGAGCATTGCTTGCATCGAGAATCGAGCCCAGAACAGCAACAAGACAGCAGACACCGAAATCAGCAGCCAACAGACACACAATCAGGCCAAACAATAGGAGCTCGGGCATCGCCTCGGGACCGAACCCAGAGGCGCCACAGCCCAACGGGTACTAGCGCCTCAGCTGCATGTCCGAGATCTCTGTAACTTCTCGGCCGGTTGGGCTCCGGAGCTCGTCCAGCGTGTAAGTGAAGCACTGGAGCCCCAGTCACGGTGCCGAAGCACGAGTAGCAGAATGAGACTCCCGTCATATTGACCAAAAATGCTGCAGAATATGGCCGGAAATGGATAGCCATGGCGTTCGGTGCCGCGTACCCAGCAGCCGTTGGCATTTGAATCTCCTTTCCAGCCTCTTACTTATAAACGTTTTTTCTTCCTCTATGATGAGTCTGCATTCCAGAATTGGCTCTTGTTGGTCGTCAGCCTGAGACAATCCCATCGAACAAGAACAGACCAACAACCCCATTTTCGCTCAGAATCTTTGACTGCTGTGTAACGCTTTGTCTGATACAAACACCACATCCTCTTTCACAATGCCTTTCGCCGATGAAAAGGCTGCGGCGGCAGAGACAACGTCTCCTACCGACCAAGCTGGGTTTTTCACCACATCTTCCTCCGAGAATGGAAAAAGCTTCGACGCCTACGTCCATGAGAAATCCGAGTCAGCACAGGAACACCCATCGGCTGGTTCACAGCCAGGAAACGAAGATGATGGCACTCAGGCCGCAGCAGCATCTCAGGGCCCAGCTCCCGACAGCCCAGAAGCAAACTACAATCCCAAGTCTGCCAAGTTCTGGCTCATCCTACTCTCTGCGTTTGTGTCCATGTTCCTCGTCGCCTTGGATCGTACCATCATCTCCACCGCAATTCCTACAATCACCGATGATTTCAAGAGCTTGGGCGACATAGGATGGTATGGATCGGCCTATATGCTTTCTACAGCTGCATTTCAGCTGGTCTGGGGACGCATCTACCGCTTCTACGATTTGCGTTTTACCTTTTTATCTTGCATCATCATCTTTGAGATAGGTTCTGCGGTATGCGGCGCCGCACCTAGCTCACCCGTCTTCATTGTTGGTAAGTGCACTCTCTCCTTTTATAGGTATCACTCTTTTGGTGGAATCACACAACGGCAAAAATCACAATGTGATGGCAAGATCAGCATCTAACAGAACGTAATAGGACGAGCAATCGCAGGTGTAGGCTCCGCGGGAATCACCACAGGATCGATGCTGGTTACGATCCCTCTAATCCCCTTACCGAAGCGTCCCATGTTCCAAGGTATGCATCCACCCCTTTTCATACAACCTTTGCCTTCAAAAACAAAACCTCTAATACCTGCCAACCTACAGCCATGTTCGGCCTGGTATTTGGAATTGCCAGCGTTTCCGGCCCCCTCATCGGCGGAGCCCTCACTGAACGTGCAACATGGCGATGGTGCTTCTACCTGAATCTCCCCGTCGGAGCCGTCGCCTTCGTCTTCATGTTCCTCTTCTTGAGAATGCCCAAGAAGCCCCAGCCACCTGCCACCATCAGCGAGCAGATTCTCCGTCTCGACCCCTTTGGCACGTTCTTCTTCATCCCTTCCATCGTGTCTCTCCTGCTTGCGCTGCAGTGGGGAGGCTCGACGTATTCGTGGAGCAACTGGCGCATCATTCTCCTCTTCATCATGTTTGGGCTATGCGCCGTTGGGTTCGCTGCAGTCCAGATTATGATGCCCAAGACGGCGTCGCTGCCTCCCAAGGTTATTACGCAGAGGTCTATGTTTTTTGGAACATTCTTCATGATATTTACTGCCGGCGCAATGATGCTCTGTGTTTACTACATTCCTCTCTGGTGTAAGTTGATCCGTCTCATTCAATTCTTGCTTTTGTCTTAATTCTTAATGCTAATCCAAATTTGCAGTTCAAACTACTCATGGCATTAACCCGGTCAAGTCTGGTATTTACACCCTTCCACTCGTTCTCAGCCTCGTGGTGGCATCAATCATGTCCGGCTTCCTCACCCAGAAATCCGGATATTACTCCCCATCCCTCATCATTGGCCCATGCATCATGGCCGTCGGCGAAGGTCTCCTATCCACATTCAAGCCCGACACCCCATCTTCTCACTGGATCGGCTATCAGTTCCTCACTGGTTATGGTCTAGGCTTTGGTTTTCAGACCGTCAACCTGGCCATCCAAACCGTGTTGCCCAAGGAGGAAATCCCAACAGGCGTTGCCATCCTCTTTTTTGCGCAGCAGCTCGGAGGTGCCATCTTCGTTTCCGTTGGTCAGACGATCCTCAGCACCTTGCTCGTCTCACGCCTCTCGAACATCCCAGGCCTGGATCCCATGATGATTGTCAAGACCGGCGCGACTGAGCTCGCAACGGTGGTTCCTTCGGAATTCCTGTCCGCTGTGATTAATGCGTACAATTATGCCTGCACGAGAATCTTCATCGCCGCACTGGCGTTGACTTGCGCTTCGCTGCTTTGCGCGTTTGGTGTTGAGTTTAGAAGCATCAAGAAGGCTAAGAACCAGGAGACAAAGGCATGAAAGAAATGAAAGAATGGGCGTTTTGCAGTCGATTAAAGGATATGTTTGTCATTCAATGGCGTTCCGGTGGCAAAAGAAACAAAAGTTGAACTCATTGCTAGATTTGAACTACCTAGCTAATGTATAATAATAAATGTTCTCACTCTCTACTCTATATTTCTCGAGATAGATATTCATCTAGCGTTCTCTTAATTAAACAAGTATCAGCTCATAACATGCCTTCCACTTGAACAGTAAAGTGTTTGATTTCTTTCAATTGTAGTGGTATCATTCTTTCATCTTCTCTCCTGTTTCGGTTTTCTTTCACTTGTCAGAAACAGCGAACAACTGACCATGCACAATGCCATTCGCCTATGTCCTCTTTCATCTTATCAATGCAGTTTTGTACACCTTCTTGAACTCACTGTGCTGAAGCTCGCGCGAATATAAAATTCAAGGTGAATATTTAATGGCCCTCATGTTCTCTGCTGAGAGCATAATCAGATCGCCACACTTCAAACAGCATCCACCAAGATCCATCTCAACACCAAGATCCATCCCAATCAACTCTTCTCATCTTCTCCTCGTCCCTCCTGTTCTTTGTACTCTCTTACACCTCCTATTCCCATTCCAACGTCGCCACCATGTGTATCGTCGACTCAATCACCCGCTCTTGCTCACACATTGAGAACATCTATTCTGATGACTGCGGCACTCCTGGAAATAGATGCGCAAAACACATTAACCCCAGCACATCCGGTTCCGCATGTCGAAAGTGTTTAGAAAAAGTCTCCTTAGAAGAGCGCAGAAACGTAATTGTCGACTTCTACGATAACGTAAAGTTCTATCTGACAAATGCTTTCGAGATAACCGATAGGTTTGATCACGATGTATTGGCACCACAGGTCCAGCAAATTGTCAAAGTCATGGAGGAACAGAAGTCTTACGCCCTATTGGAGCTAGAGTTGAAGGTTGCGTGTGAGGCTCAGAAGAAGAAGGAGTATCATGAGGATCCATCTACATGGATTTAGGTAACGTTTGGCGTGCTCTCTTTTTATCGCTTGCATTTATCGACTACATTTATCATCTGCGTTATTCATCTGCATTTATCATCTGCGCTTTGTCGGCTGCATTTAATCGAGGGCATACATTGTTCGCATCTATCATCTGCATTTGGTTGTCTCTTTTTTGGTTGCAATTTGTTGGTTCTATTGCATTGATAGGAGTTTTGCTCAATACCCAAAATTCATTTCTGCTACACTAATAATACCTATTCACCATCGTGACAACGTGTTGATCCGTATTAGCTATGTACATGTACCTAACTGTAGACTACATCTAATATCGACTACGTTTTCAGCCTATAAGCATAACATTTTGACGTGGGACAGCGACTACCCTAAAGCTGGTCAACGGTCCGCTTCTCTCTCTCCTAGACAAGCAAAAGTAGGTATCACCATTTTGCGAAAAGTTTCATTAAACTCACTTTACACTGCGATAATTCATTCGCAGGATAGTGACTTGGCCCAGCGCAGCCTCTTCGCATCTTCCGCCATCATTATAGGCTACTCAGAGACTCTACCAAGTACTATCTCTCAAGCAGATATAGCCCAAAAGGGCAAATGCATTATAGGAGATTTCGGAGTTTCAGCGACAGCATTTCTTGCAAAGGAATTTAAGCGCCGTTTCCCTTTCGGTTTCTCGTGTCTGTAAGCTTTGCGACTACTCCGTACTGGTGTGCGTACTGGTGTGAGATTACGGATGGCTTACGATAGCTAGATGATGTGAGAGTAAGACGAGATTACCTTCTTCAAGGTGGGGTGTAAATCTAGCCATTCGCCAAGCAGATAGTCGAGTCATTGTTGGGGACATCAGATGAATTGTTTAGGAATCTGGCATTTGTTGTAGTAGGGCTTAGTTTGACAATCGCTTCTCATAACCAAATGAGCTTTAGGCGCCACTGCCAAGATCTCACGATACACTCGCCCATAGACCTGCAAGTGCCGAGACTAGATTCTTCGGCTGTGCAGGAGCATCTTTTCCCAGTATTAAGTGGCAATCATCTCTTTCGGAGTCGCGGGAGTTAGTCAGAGGTAGCAGAGACTTAGAAGGCAACAGCAGACACTAAGCACAGAGCAATACAAAACCGGTAATTATGGACAAGAAAGGTATATTCTAAGAAAGTCAATACGGGTATTAGCTCCTTGCTAGCAATCCCTTCAATAAATGCCATTTGCATATTGGGGGCAGTTTGACCTGTCATTCGGTCGTACTACCGCACCGACTCTTTTACGCGAGCATATCGCTCGCCAACCCTGATTTGGCGGTATTATTCAATGCATGGCTGCCATCCAAGTAACTTCTTCCTCTTCCTTTTTTTCTTCTTCTTCCTGTATTTTAGGTAGGGTTTGATAGTTTGTAGCTGGAAGACAACCAACAACTTCGCCTCATAAGCATCGATACTGCCCATCAGAAGGGCTCGATGTTTTTGATTTTCATCTAACCTGTTTTCTGTCCAGTAAAGTATGTTGACATCTAAAGTTTAAGTAGCCTAGTAGAATTACTATCCTGCTCATGAGTCGGTCCGCTTAGTCAACATCGGCGAGTGGCAACTAATGAGTCGAACATCTCGTCACCGTATCAAATGCGGCCATATATGAGCATCATAGGAGCTGTTGATCAGATCCAGTACAGCTCCTTCCACGGCATTTTGAGATTATCTTTGAATTTGGGACCTTTTATACTGCGAATCAATAAGGCTTGTCGGTGTAGCTTGCTATATGATATACTCGGTGATGTAGCTCTAGCTCTGTACATGTAGTATCGAATAGAATCGCCGCGCAAATCATAAGTCTGTTTCAAAGACCGTAGAGTTGTTTTCATACTGCCTATCTAGACTGGCTGATTAGCACCGATTCTAAACGATTATAACCATATATGGCCACCAATGGTTTGAAAGCAAAAGATCCGTGTCTTATGGAACAATAAAATAAACACCACCAAAGTAGTGAATTAGGTAGTGGCAAACTGCATGTACCTACACTGAAGGATAAATATTCTAGTTAGGGTTTGTTTTGGTATAGCGCTTGTATACTGCGTCTAGAACGATTAACTACAGCCTCTCCTGGAGTTGGAAATTGCTGCGGTGGCGGTGAATCTGAGGCAGGCATGCATCAAGTGTCATAACAACAGCCCTCTCGGCGTAAAGAGAAGCTGAAAAATTGTCCAAGCTAAATCATTACTTGAGCTGATCACGGCTCACAGAATTTACAGCCAAGTACTAAATGCAGTTGCCGGCCAGGTGATGGCGATGGCTGGCACTCCTATCCGTTTGATTTGATTTGACGGCCAACTGGCCTATATATTCGATCGAATCAGAACTTTTGGCCCAGAAAATTTTTTCCTCCTTCTTTCTTCTTTTTCTTAATCAATCACATAATTTCTCTGGGGAGAAAAAGTCCATATACACATTGCAACTCTCGAGTTCCTCTCTCAGTACAATAACGGAATATGAGCCGTTCAGCATGGATGCAACACCCGAAATCAAATCTGGCGCTATCATTTCCAGCCAGCCTGTGAAACGAGTTGCACCCAAGGATGTGGATCTGCCCTGGCACCTGCTTGTTGCGCGCGACAATCTTGCGTACGGCAACGAAACCCAGCCATGCGCAAACGACATGACAGAGGACAAGCAGGGCGTACTCTGCGAGAACATCATGCGGATCGCCTTCTATATCGTCGGCGTGGACCCTAATGACTACCCCGTCTGCCTCGAAGCCTGTATAGAGAAGGCCATGAGCAGCAAGCTCCTGTCTACCACCGCATGGACCAGCTGGAGCGGACACAGAACCCTCAAGGCCAGAATGAAGCTTGCCCAGCAATACACCGACTCCACGAAACAGATCCACTGCCCCTCGGCGCCACTGATCATGGCAGCGGTGGCGCTCAAGTCGATCCGAAAGGTCGAAGGCACCGGAACCGACGAAACCACTATATTGATGGAGCAGTACAAGACCGTGGACATGGCGCCAACTGCAATTCACAATTACGTTGGCAACGAAGAACGCATTATTCGTATCATGTACAAACTTGTCCAGCCCCCGATTGAACAGGATGAGAATATCGCCGAGTCTCTTCGTGAAGTGAGTCTGGATGTAGACTGCTTTCGATCTAGCAGACACTTTGAGCCTAGCCGACGGAGCAGTGCCGCCGCGGATAACACGATCGAAGACAAGGAGACGCTGAAGGTGAAGGTTACCTGCGAAATGACTAGAATCAAGGCAGAAGAGGAGCTCAGAGACATACTCGACCTCTTCAAAAGCAAGCGAGAGACTTCCGTAACGGAAGAAATGAGCAAGCAAATCACACTAGCTCATATGAAGGTGCTCTCTCCAATCAACAAACTATCCATCTTCAAATGGGCAAAAGCCATAAAAGATGACCGAGTCTTAGCAATGTTCGAAGTCTCGCTGGATGACCTGGAAAAGTACACCTGGACAGAGGTAACCCAGAGGCCCTTCTTAACAACATGGTCCAACCACCCAGCATATGCAATTTGGAACGAGACAAGAGAGCTGGTTAGCAGAAAAGGCGACTCCAAGCGCATCCTAAAGAGACTTGACATGCTGCGCGAAACGCTCGTGCGCGAAGCCTTTGAGAAACAAGACAACAGTAAGCCGCTTGCAGACATTAGACGCAGAATCAAGCAGCAGCAGCAGCTGCTGCTGCTGCTACAGAGCTGTTGCGCGACGAAATTGCAGTCATCAAGGAGAATCTCGAGAGCGTTCAGAGACAGAACGGTGGACTCAAGAGACAGAATGACGAGGTGATTCAGTTGTTGAAGGATGAGAAGAGGCTTAAGCCGACGTGTGTGTTTGAGGATCAACTGGAAGGTGCTTGCATTTGATGATGGTGTTCCATCTTTGGATTTTGGATTTACGGCGGGAAGACGACTTGTTGCGTGGTGGGGAGCACTTTGATATGGTATAAACACATGATTGTCAATGTTTGCAGCTTTTATGCTGATAATGTTTAGTTTAGTTCAAGCTATAAGAAAATGGTCCTTTGAGAATAATCCGCTATAATTATTGATCTAGTCCAAAGATTCTCATACTAATTGCTTATTCATGTCCAAGCGCTTCTGTCTATGTATAGGCTAAAGTTGTATCGACATCACGAGCAGCCCTGCATTGCGATCCTGAACGCAAGATATGGCCATATTGGTATAATATATTCCATATTATAAATTAAGTAAGTCCCTGCTTAAAACAGCAACCAATAACTAATCAAGTCCGTCATCTTTCATATCCTCGTATCCTCAAAAATAGGTAGGTAGTATCCACTACTACCACCGACAACATCCAGTCGTAAGCACTACTTTTCAAAGACAGTCTAATTAATGTTCTATGATAGGGGGTATCCTTTTTGCAACAATCTGGCGTACTTCCTAGACAACTCCAAGACCCAGGTAGCCAGAAGCTGCAGTTTTAAATGGCCATGAGCATAGCAAGCGCCAATGCGCCAATTGACACAGACAAAGAGACACTGCCGCTATCCTTGCCATCCTTGTCTGAACCGCTGCCACTGCTGCTGCCGCTGCTGCCACCGCTGCTACCACCGCTGCTACCACCCTTACCGCCACTGCTGCTGTTGCCGCCACTGGTAGAGTTGGATGAGTCGTCGTCGTTGTCGGCGATTTCACCACCAAAGGCTGTCCTGCCGGGCGAGACACTTCTTGCCAAGGCAGAGGCTCGCTTCTTGAAGTCTGCAAGCGTCTGGTTCTTGCTTGGGTTGATGATTCCAACCATTCCACCCGAGCACTCGTTGCCCTGCGACGAGTAGAAGGGAGTCGGTTCCGTTCCGTTTACCGTGACGCGGAAAACTTTGTCCTAATACTAAGTTAGCATACAAGCAAGCTGAGATGAAAGGCGTAAGATTCCACATACTGCTTCGCCATCGGTCGTGTTGAAGGTGAATCCCGAGAAGAACCCGGTGCCCAGTTGCATGGGAGTACAAGGGAAGGCGTAGAGACCTGAAACCACACTGTGGTTTTTCGGCTCAAAGTGGAATTCAAGAATATCGCCGTGGGATGCGGTGACGGTCGATGGGTCGAAAGTGTTTGATGAAGTGGCCGTGATTTTGATCGTCTCTCCGCTGGCCAGGCATGCCAGAGCAGCAGCCGACAAAAGGCTCTTGATAGAAGGCATTGTGCGTACGCAAGTATACTCAATTGCAGTTGTAAGGATGAAAGTTGAGAACGATGTACGATCGATGAAGGAAGGAAAATAAACAAGAGAAAAGGAACAAAGAAGACTGGATAAAAAGCAATACAGCGCCGCTAGCTTACTTCACAAAGGGGAACTGAACACTAGTCCATGGGTCAGTGCTGGGATAGGGCCAGTATTTAAATACGAGCGAAAATCACGAAGGATTCTCGTATTACTACTGGTTTTTTTTTTTTATTTTGTCGGGTTCATACCAAGTGCAGAGGGTAGCATGGCGCAGATCCAAGAAGCTGCCCAAGCAACCGCGTCAAAGCAGCGAGTAAGCAAGCGACAACAGCTCAAATCAGTCTGCGCCACGACGGAAAGGCCCCAATGCATCCATGCATGATGCGGTCATGCATTTAGTAGGTACCAAGAATGCCGCCATACTAGGGATAGCCTTGGTTGCACTTGGTCTAAAACAGTCGGGCCAGGGGCACACCGAAAAACATGTCAGTCACTCAAGTCTATTCTCCGAATAAGTATGGTGGCATGAGGTGATGATTAATTCACATCGTTCGAACAACGCGTGTAGCTTTTGATGGTAATTTACCCACCAGCACATGGATCAACCATCTATCCCCTAAAGAGGGAGAAGAAGAAAAGAGATTCGGCATAAAAAAGAACACCAAAACAAGACGCTCGGATATCCCGCCGAGTCTGTTGGCTCCAAGTACAGAGCACCTGAGCCGTGTCTGGGCACTCGGCAGGGGGGTCCATTTTCACCGCGTCCAAATACGGAGTTGAGAAATGGAACCACGGCACGTTTCTTGGCACTTTTGCCTGTGCCTTCTTCTTCTCGTTTTCACCAGAGTTAGCACATGTGAGTGAGCCGCGGCATAGCGCTTGTGAGTAGTTCGTCTGCCGCTGACAGAACGGGCCTTGTGATCAAACTATATGTTGCCAAATATAGCAATTTTCTGTGCAAGTCGCCGCAATGATCTGAAGGATCAGATGCTAGACTGTTAGCTGGCCGCTAGGGCCGCTTCGATCTTTGATGTGGCTGTGCGACTCCTTACCCTCGGAGCCTCGCTCGATGCTTACCTTAGCAAGCTTGGGCCGATTTTGGGCATTGCAAGACAACAGCTTCGCCGCTCTGCCTGGCAACATCATAATCGTACGATGGGCGGAGCGATGGCTGGCCTAGGAGAAGGAGAAAGGGGGGAACGGCGACGAAATAAAGGTCTAAACAAGAGCTTTATAGACTCCGGCGACGTAGAGGGCGACAGCCTTACGGACAGTACACGGAGAAATAAAAAGTCTGGCCGCGTATCGGCCGCCTTTTCGCGGTGCCTAGTGGCGGACAGCCGAGAATTCGGGTCCGCTTCGCCTTGCCATGGCACCGGCGCTCGCCGACAGGCTCATGGTCGCCGAACTGGTCGCATCTAGACGTTGTCCTGGGCTTGAGCAATGCACGTTTCCCGTGGTAGCACTCGGTAGCGTGTGATTTGGAGCATCGGTAGATGCATCGTGCGCAAGTGCGGCAAACGCCCTCCTGCCACTCGATCTGGAGCCCGTTAGTGTGGCTCTCGTAGGGCCATTCACGTGGATTGCACGCTCAACTTGGTAAAGATGCCTTTTAAGCTTTTGGATCCAGATCGGCTGCCGCCTAGAGTCGATTTGCCTCTCTGAGCCCTCCAGATCACATATATTTTTTTTGGCTTTTCGATTTCTTCAGCTCATACGTAATTAGCCTTCAGCCGCTAAAAAGAGGCGAATGGCGTCGCTTTGATTTCCGTTTTTGGCCAATTGCTCACTCTTGGCAGCCCAGTTTGCAGCTCGTCTGTTTGTACTGTTTTCTGTGTTGGTTGTCAGCCATTTTGCAGCCCAAGCTCAAGGCAGCAAACCGCACAAAATGTGTACTCGGTCAATACCACGAAGAAGACAAAGAGGAACTCTATTCCGGTAGAATAGGATGGCGCACGTAGTTGAGGCGGCGGCTTAGACAATCATGAGATAGATGGGTGTGCAAACAACAACGTTTTGTCCTTGGCAGCTGGCTTAAGCAAACACTCAGCAGCATCAGTAGTAGATAGTAAGTAGCTACCTAGGAGCTTCACAACACGGCAGTCTTCCGAGCCAAGAACCGGAGCCAGGTGGGCTGAAAGTTTAGAGCTGGCCTTATTCCCAGAAAGGCATCTGTACACTCGCCAGTCTGTTGCGACACCTCGGTACGTTCTTCGTGCGTTAGGTAATACGGCTGTATGACGCGCCTCTGGGCTAGGACCCATAGATGTCGTGGCTCGCCAGAGAAACTGCGCTTCGCAAGAATCGCCAGATAGCATCTCATCGTCCCTTGAGAGGAAGGAGAGAAATCCGCTGCCGCGTTTCACGACGAGATACCCTGGTGAAGCTAGAGGCGCTCGGAACCACACCCATGGCATACAGTTGTGGTGGGAGATTGAGGTCAAGGTTGGGTCAGCGTCCCATCGTGGGGAGACGGCTGGGGTGAGCCGAGATGAAGAGTCAATTTACTTGGCACTCGTGAGTATATTGTCTTGGTCTGCGAAGCCAGACAAAAAGAAATGAAGGGAGTGGAGGGGAGAGCAGCGAGGAGCTGAGCTGAGCTGAACAGACAGAAGACGTACCTAAAATTTGTGAGGGTTGAGGATGAGAGACAAGAGTAGAGATTCAGAACAGAGAGAGAGAGAGACGCACAGAGAGAGAGACGCACAGACAGAGACGAGCAAAAAAAACAACCTTTCTCTCCAACTGCCTCTCTTCCAAGAAGTGCGCAACGGTTGGTTGCTGTGATGAGCGACAGCCGGAGGAATGTGAGATGCAGGGCGCAAAACAGTTTCAACTAGCTGGGCCAACACACACCTTCTCAGCACAATCTTGCGCTACGGCCGATGCAGGCCTGAGGGTGGTGAAAGGGCTGAAAGGCGCATCCCGTATCGAGCATCGCAAGCCTCGTGACCCGGTGCAACGAGTTCCAGGCACGTCGAGGCGCTCGGCAGCGGTTGTGGGAGACGGGCAAGGTTCAATAGGTGAAAACCTAAGGTAGCCCGCCGGGAGAGATACTCGGCTGGCGGTCGGCGTGCAGGTACCGGGTACACAGACCACGCGGCAGTCCGTGCTTCGAGCCAGGTGCTGCGACTGAGGCAACGTGGAGTTGAGGGGCCTCCAGCACTCCAGCCAGAGCTAACCGCGCCTGGACCCCACCGGCGCTGCGACGTCAACAGCACCTGGCAGCAGTGGCAGCGGACGGGCAGCCAGTACCGGGTACCTGCCAACAGCCTTTGGGCCAGGTCGCGCTGCGCGGTATAGTTGCATCGAGCCTGCCCTACTTGCGGTTTAATATTCGCAGCCGGGGGGGTGCTCCTCCCTCGGAAACAGGCAAATCTAACTACTGATGAGTGGCGCTCTCTGGCTCCCCCCTCTAATCTGCCAGGTTTCTCGCTGCTCTCTTTTCTCTCATACAACAAACGCCAGTTCATTTTACTGCACCCTGGACCATGTCGCCAAAACCACATGGCAAAACCGCCAAAACGACCGGGGGGATCAGAGTAGATTTTGGGAACCTGCACTGTCTGTCGGAACGCGCCCCGGCTCGCGCATGTACTTGGCAGGTATCAGGCCAGGCGCGGGTGCAGGCACGGATGCTGATACAACGCAAACCTCCAAGGCCGGACCGCGAAACCTGCGAATCGAAGACGCTGCGCACGCCTCGGAGGGCTCCGTAGAGGTGGTCCAGACGTGCATGCAAGCGCGCGGGCACCAGCGAACGCAAAAGCCAAAATCCCTCTGACGGCACGGCCTCTCCCTCACGCAAGAGAGAGAGAGAAAAAAGATGGCGTCGCTAGGGCTAAGCAGCCTCTTGCCCCGCCATAACGGCGCTGGCGCACCACTTGTCAGTCCCAGCGTCCCGGTAGTGTGGCTCCAGCGGAAAAAGCAAGGGATTCTGTCTCATGATCGACCTTCGCTGCGCTGCGGCGCACGCTCCGTCATGCTGTCACACTCGAGAGCGTCCAAGATGTCCGCGTATGTACGGAGCTCTGCTGCCCGTCCTGTACTGTGCGCGTTAGAGGCGGCCCTGTCAATCTGTCCGAACGAACCGCAGCTACAGCTTCCGTCCGCACCCCAGCGCGCGTTCTTCTCCGCAGAGCAAGTACACGCTCTTGGATGCTGATATTACGCCGTATTTCGCATGCCCACGCATGCCTATTGCGAGCAGGGGATGCTGGCAACGGCCACAGCAGCTTTGCCGGGCACATGGAACTTGGCAAGAATGCCAATCTACTTTAGAGCTTCTTACTGGCGGCTTTGCACGCACACACATGCTGTATAAAGACGCATTTTCACATATTAAATCCCGGGCTCGAGAGACCCGCCCAAAGCGCCCACTATCGGGCACTGGGCTCGACGAGCCCGGGTGATCTTGCCAGCGCCTAGGTGACGTTTTCTCTCTCGTCCGGTGCTCACTTGTTATTGTGCCTGTAGCCCTATCGTGGCTGAATACTAATCTCCTTTGCCATCTACGCGTGGCTCGAGAGGCGTGGCTGCAAAACTCGACTTCTTGGCGGCGATATAACTACTCGCCGAGGAGGCTTGCACACGCTTCGCAGGCTTGGGCGGCATCTCGACCCGTGAGTGGCGCATCTTGCCCCAGCTCCCAAACCCATCCATGGATAACGAATAAACGTGGGCGGGCTAACTTAGTACGAAATCTTTGTGGAGGCTGGACCTCATTGCTTGCTTGCTATCTGGGGCCGTCTGGCGCCCACACATGCTGCTCTCTTCCCTAGCCTTAGCGCGCTTCCCTTGGTGTCCAACATGGCATCCATACGTTATTAGACCTAAACCTAGGGTAGGGAACAGAGAGCAGTTCTTGTATTGCAGACTTGCCAAGTACATCTACCGATCTCCCACCTAATATAAGCTGCCTGGGTCCCTAAATTACCTTCTCATCCCTATATTGAGCCAGGGACTCTCGTGTGCGTGTGCGCCTGGGTCATGTCGTGTTTCCTTCTCTCATCCCCGCTTATTGCTGGATAGCTCTTCTTTTTTCACCTTCAAGAGAGGGTGAGAAAAGAAACATAGAGAAAGAGTTGGTGTGAGAGAAAAAAAGAGAGAGAGAAACGAACGCCCTCTGCTCATCTTTTCTCCCCCCCCGGCCGCCAACTCTTGTCAGCTCCCTTGCGGCGTTGGGAGATACGAAATATCTTTGATCCATTTTCTCTTGGACGACTTAGAAGAAGGGACCCGTTTCTTGCGTCTCTTTCTCTTGTCGCCGTCTAGGGCCGCGACTCTCTAGTGGATCTTGCTGACCTCTTTCTAATACCGTTTCTCTTATCACCTTTTGCTCCTCTTTTGGGCCCGTCCTCTGTTAACCTTGTATATTACCCAAAACTCCCCCATATGGTCATGACTGTTGTGGCTGCTTTTGGCATATGGAAATCACCGTCTTGCTTGGCGAGACAGCTTCTTCAGACCATCCAGCATCGATTCCTTTGCTATATGCCACTGAAAAAAAAGCCCGCTGTCAGCACTGCATATCACTTGCGCCAACCACTGCGCTCCATCTCCCTTTGCGCCCTGCACCTTCAGCAGCCTTCTTCCGGAGTCGAGCGATAGGTCGCTATTTATGCGGCCAAATCACATCGGGCCCTAAATGTCAACTCCTGCAGTAAGTAGTTCCTCCCGTGTATCATCCTTACCCCATTCCCCTCCCGCAGTTGGAGAACAGTGTCCGACTTACGCCTTCTCCTCTTTCCTCTCTGGCAGCAAAAAGCCAACCTCGCTCGCATCCGAGACAACCAAAGAAGATCTCGTGCTCGGAGGAGGGAGTACATCGCCGAACTTGAGCAACGACTTAGAAACTTTGAGCTTGAAGGCGTTTCTGCGAGTTCCGAGGTCCAACTTGCAGCCAGGCGTGTGGCCGAAGAGAACAGGCAACTCCGAGAGCTTCTTCACAAGCACGGCTTCCAAGACGAATACATTTCTCAGTTTCTTTTGCAGCAGAGTGGATCGGCAGACCCCAGTTCAGGACACCGATTCAGCGCCGGTGATCATGTTCAGGCGCTTCAACAGGTCATTACTCCTCGAAGGCCCGTATCGTTGGACTCTGGAGTTACCTTTCCCCTGCCTAGCCAGGTGACTAGAGAAATGCCAACGGCGAGTCTATCGACGCCCAGCGCAGCGTCCTGGGATCCCCAGCAGGTGGCAATGTCATCGTTTGGGCATCCCCAGGTAGTTCCGCCTGTATCGCATCCTTACGCCTCGCCATCATTCACAGAAGGGCCCGCGACATCTCTGAGACAGTCTTCCTTCCAAGCTCTAAATCCTCCAAGTTCGCTGCTTGATGACGTCTCTCAACACGGCGGGACGACTCCAGCAGGCGGAGATAACACGGCAGGCATGAGCTATCTTTCCATAAATCCTTACCACAATCCTACGGGCCGCGACTTTCCTCCTCAGCCTCCTCCTCCTCCACCGCCGCCTCCCCCGGGACCCGGCTATTATTGACGTGGTAAAACACAAACAACCAAAAAATTTGAGCTACATACGAACGATCCATCAATGATTTTGACGGTCACATTTACGAGACGATTCGATAGGTCTCCGACTATTGCAGAAAACTTTGCGTATTCGATCGGTCGAGAGATTTCTATTGGAATGGGTACTCACAGGTGACACCTTGTAATGAGGTTGCCGGATGTGTCGGGCGGGCAGCTTATAACTCCCTGGTCACGATACGCGCCATATCGCGTAATCGCAAGAGACAATCCCAGGCCAACAACCGAGAATTTTAAGCGGCTAATGCGAGATACACTGCCTCCTTGGCAGGCGCAGCATCATTACAGCGTTGACAATCTAGTATTAAGGACACGTACAACATTTTACGAGACGAAAACCTAAGATCTCTAAAATTATATCTCAACGCAGAATGACGACCGATTCATGGATCCCTACAAGACGCCACGCGCCCCTCTATGATCTTGCCTGGCATCAAGGCTAACAGATGAATGCTTGGCTCGCGATTCCACAGCCGGATTGATAAATACAATCGAACCATGTCGTTTCTAATACCTACTTTCCCCCCCACTCATTTTTTGGTCAAGGGAAAGTCGGAACGTATTATCGAGTCGGAGGCAAGGCCATGAAAGTTGTTTGGCATCGGCAGCTGCTAAGCAGAGCGGATGACGGAGGAAGAGATATACTGTTTTGAAATTTACTCGTTTTTTTGTAATCTAGACGGATAAGTTCTGTATCTGCGCGATGTGTACCTCTGGATAGGACACAAGAGTTGATATACCCAGGGCGACCGAGTTGGTATGAGAGAAGATGGATGGATTTTGCTCCTCTCGAGAAGCTACCGTTTGACGGCTTAGCGTGCCCGTATTGATGACGGTGAAAATAGATTAGCTGACTAAAACGCCATATGAAGATTAGTAACTTTGATGATTACATGGTGGAGTAGATGGGAAAGGGAGCCAGCTTTACCTGGGAGTAAGAGTATGCTGACAGTGATCCTGTTGGCTGGCGTTTAGGCTCTATTTAGAGTTTCTGTAAAGTAGAGTGTACTCGGTCCTATTGGACCCTACTACTACTACAAAGCACTATACCCTGGGGAAGTTGGGGGCAGAACCCATATCATCCTTGTTTGGCTGCTCAAATGGTGGCATTGACAATTGCAGTAGTTCGGCGTCACGTATTTGATTTTGCTATTGTCAGCAAGCTGCCTACTCCAAAGCAACGTATAAACAAGTCTCTTCAGGCGAAGCCCAAAACTTAAGTACGATAATGAAAGCTTGAAGATTTTTTCAAGTAATAATTCTTTTTGTAAAAATTATAACCCGATTCTTGGAAATACTCTATGATGTCTATTACCATCGGATTGTATCTCACTTATACAGGCAATGAATCCAACCGCCATCAAACCGCCTTAACGTGGCGCAGAGGGGGAAAAAAGTAAAGGCTCAAAAAATAAAATAAAAATGTAAAGATATTTTTCAACCAGAAATAAGGGTGCAAGTTTAGACTCAAAACTTCATTTAAACCACATGCTTTTTCTTTACTTTAGCAGCTGCCCAGCAATTACAATTGTAAAGAGCTCCCTTTCTCTTAATGATTGATTCAGTTACACCAGCAACGTCACCGCGCACCGGAATCAGCGCCTAAACTACGGCTAATTCCCCATTTCGTCTTCTTGTCGAAAAAAAAAAAATCAGCCCATTTGCTGTACAACCCGCCGGCCGCTCTCCGAAATCTGCTCGGGAGTTCGGAATTGACCCGCACATGGCCGTCATGCCGTCTGAGCCGCACCGCCACTAAAACTTACTACATCATCAACATTTCTTTCAGGAACCTGAGCTTATATACTGATATTAGCCCCTTCGAAACCTCTCACTCTCTTGTCTTGTCTTCCCCCGTGATTAAAGTAGATTCCGCTTTCGACCAGCGCGCCGCGAATTCTAACAACATGCGAGGCGGTGCTGTGGCCAGCAGGCCGTTGAGCCGATTAAGATCCTCGGCTTCTTGTGCCAGGAGCCGGCAGTTTTCCAGATCGTTTCGGGTGCAGTCGGCTCAACGGGTGGCTGTGCGAGCAGCAGGATTGAATGGCGGCTTGAGAGCGACACAGACGACGACGATATGGCGACCGTTGCCATCGGCGACGAGGGCTTTGGCGACCGTTTCAGACCGTGCGATAGGCGGCTTGGGCCCGTTGGAGGAGTATGACCGACGGGTGGATGCTGGTATTTTGCGCAATGACGAGCATCAAAGAGGTGAGTTCCATATGAAGCGATATCTGGTAACCACGGTTGACTGACTGGCGCACGCATAGGCATCATCGAGAGCTTGCAGCACCTTCACAATGAGCTCCGCAACTATCGTGCGCCGCCCGTTGTCCATCCGAGCTTCGATCTCCTAAAGCCGGCGAAGAAATCCGTCTTCTCATCACTCTTTGGTAACGGAGGCGGCGCAAAGGCTGCGATCAAGGACATTCCTGAGAATCTTCCCCGAGGACTATACCTGTTTGGCGATGTGGGCAGCGGCAAGACAATGCTCATGGACCTATTCTACGACACCCTCCCACCCTCGGTGAAGACTAAGACGAGGATACACTTTCACAATTTCATGCAGGATGTGCACAAGAGGCTACACAAGATGAAGATTCAACATGGGAGCGATGTCGACGCTGTGCCATTTGTTGCGGCAGATATTGCAGAGCAGGGCAATGTGCTTTGTTTTGACGAATTTCAGTGCACTGACGTGGCGGATGCCATGATTCTGCGGAGGTAAGTGTTCTGTATCTGATTATTATTATTTACTTTCAGCCACCGGCGATATAAACTTGTAACATAAAAAGGCTAACTGGGTAATTAGGCTGCTAGAATGCCTCATGTCTCATGGCGTGGTCCTGGTGACAACGTCAAACCGTCACCCAGACGATCTATATAAGAACGGAATCCAGCGAGAATCATTCATCCCAGCAATCAAACTCCTCAAGAACCGCCTCCACGTCATCAACCTCGACTCACCCACAGACTATCGCAAGATCCCCCGACCACCCTCTGGCGTCTACCACACCGCGCTAGACCAGCACGCAGAGTCCCACGCCGAGAAATGGTTTCGCTTCCTGGGCGACTCGGAGAACTTTGAGCCGCGGTCTGAGGTGCAGAAAGTCTGGGGACGAGACATATTCGTGCCGCGCGTCAGCGGGCGGTGCGCGTGGTTTACGTTTGACGAGCTCATCAAGAAGCCCAAGTCGGCGGCCGACTACCTCGAGCTGGTGCGCAAGTATGACGCCTTCATCGTGACGGAGGTGCCTGGCATGACGATTCGCGAAAGAGATCTCGCCCGCCGCTTTATTACCTTTATCGATGCCGTTTACGAGGGCAATGCTAAACTTGTCCTCACGACAGAGAAGCCGCTTGGAGAACTCTTCGTCTCGCGCGATGAAATTGCGGAGACGCTGCTCCAGGCCAACCCGGCTGCCGCGAAACCCTCCAAGGACACTACGCAGAGCGTGATGGAGAACCTTGGAGAGAATGTCGACAAACTGAAGAACTCTAACCTCTTTGCTGGTGAGGAAGAGGCTTTTGCGTTTGCTAGAGCGTTGAGTCGTCTGAGTCACATGGAGAGCAAAGAGTGGGTTGAAAGGGGACTTGGACTGGAGAATAAGGGCGGCAAAGAGGATAAAGACAGCTGGACGAAGACGAGGAGTCGACAGATGGAAGACTCAATGTGATTGTGACCAAAGAGCGAGGATGAAACAAGAGAGGGAAAAAAAAAAGGAAGAGATGGTTTACGAATATGAGAGATGAGTTCTTTTACTTTTGGTTCGCCCCATTTACTGCTCTGTTTTTCCCTATACCCAGAGCGTTTTCTTTTGTCTAGATGTTATTTTTGACTAGATATACGGGATGGGAGGACGTGTTTTCGTTCAGGGCGTGTTTCTTTATACATGTATGTACATTATACGCACCAAGATATCTATAGATGGAGTATAAAGAGGAAGAGAGAGAATATAAAAGGGATATGAGGACTCATGACGATTTACAACCTGTCTATCAAAACTACTGTGGCGATGGATGTTGATGTTCTTTTAATAAGTGGGATAAGACTGTTACGCCATGATTGGGTCAACGATGCAGTTACTCGTGGGCGAGGAACAAAGCTGGTTCCACTCGCTCCGAGACGCAATTACAGAGATACGAGTTTCGTTTGCTATTGGAGAGGGCCTTGATCCTTCATAGGGGAGGGAGCCTGGCGCAAGAGGTATCTAGTTCTATCTTGAAATTGAAACGAAGAGGCTTTCACAGCTGATGGGAACCCTGCTAGCATCTTCTCATCGTATAGATAACAAATAAGTTGGCGTAAGCTTTCGGGGCCGGCCCTCTCCGCGCTTTGAGCACGATGAAGACTTTTTGAGGAAACCGTGGGAAGGATTGCACGGTCCACCTACAGAGTATGCTCGTCCGATCCACCCCGCTGAACAAGAGGCTGCAAAAACAAAATCCGTGAGAGAAGAGATTGGTAAAGGGCTGACGGGTGCTGCAATGCCTGTAAGTGCGAATATACTAGTACAGTATTGTATAGAATGGAGTACCTTATCGGTTGTAGCACCATGTAGATTTCTAGCCGCTGCATAAAAGAGCAAAAGCCCACTTTGGGTATCGCGTGGAATTCAGCCCAACGTTCTATGAGCTTCTTCTCTCATCGCGGAGATTTCTCCTTCTTTTGAAAAGACGGCCCGGAAGGAACCTTTTGCTTAATATTTTATTTTTAAAAATTGGCTCTGAATGCGACGCTGCTTGTTAGCTAGGGTCGGCGAGGCCCTGCACAATGACGCTGTGAAATATCACCAGTTTGCATTGCCAAGTCCCAAGGGGGTTGTTTCATGACCCCTGGCTAGTCCTTTTGCCGGGGTTGCGATGGATAGCGCGTCTACACGAAGCGGTCATGGTAGCGATTGAAGCCACCTTGAAGGAAGAGAACTGCCATTGGTGAGTCTTTGTGGCGCAAATGAGGTCGCTGTAGGGATAACTCGAAATAAAACAAAAGTTTTAGAATGTCTCGGGGAGTCGAGCCAAGCTGAGCTGAGCTGCTTGCGTGTTTGGGGGCCGTATTTTACTCGTCTTGCCGGGTAAAGGGCGACGACGGAGATTTCCAAACTTCGTATTGGTGTGGCATCATCGGGTTAGTGCATGCTCTCGTGTGTACGGCTATTCTGGCTAGAGTCACTAGCTGTCAGGCGGATCCGAGGAGGAGCTGATAGGAGCTCTGCGATGGGTACTGTTCGACGACATGCCGCTATATTGGAAACGTGCGCGCCTCAAAGAATCTCGACGTGCCCATTGTTTGATGCTGACTGTATGGTATCTTCAGTTAACTGGTATATGCGATTGGTCGTATGGAAGTGTGATAAGTGCTGACGACGCTTTCGATTTCGCGATGACACGATGCTGATCCGATGGTCCCGTCGTGAAAGTGGGCGGGATGTTGGAAAGGGAAATTAGCCAGGGACCACAAGGGCCGTCGTATCGATAGTAGCTGGTAGTGCGCCTTGGCCTTATTAGGAAAAAGAGCCACCTTGCTCTCAACGACAATTGGCCCATTAGCTTGCTGCTCTTGTTTTGATTCTACTCGCAGCTAGGTACTGTATCTGACAAGGATCCATCTCAAAAGGTGACGAAGCTAAAAAAGAGCTCGCAGCAGCGCCTCGCACGGGCCAATGACCGCATCCTCTTCTGGCCGTCGTTGGAGACGGTTCCTGGATTAGCGTAGCGCTTCCCTCCCGCCAGGGCCCAGCAGCCAATGGCAGCGCCGCTGTCCCTGACGCCGTGGACCGCTAGAGCCCCTCTCTGTTCCTGGCTGCGGATCCTTGGAGCAGCCTTTTTTTTTTTCTGCTTTCTTCTGAAGTCGATTGGACTGGATTGGACTGGACTGGGGCCTGCTATTGGTGGCTTGTTTGGTTGACAGCGGCGCTGATCCTCATATTACAGGCAGCATGTTTTGGGTGCGGTTTGGTGCAGTCTGGTCACTTGAGGTAGGGGATTGGGCTGCACAAGCGCCAATTGCGCGCTGCTTGGGCTGCGGTGCTCACATTGGATGCAGCCAGTGGTAGCTCGAGCTCGGGCTAGTATTAGCATCCAGTAGTCGTCCTGGCTAGCAGTGGCGATGCATCAGCCTTTGGGAATAGCATCAATCCAACCTTCACCCCAGCTGCTAGTGCCACCACTGTCTACGAACAGGTGTTTGCCTCAACCTCCTAATTGATGACACCACGGGCACTCCACCGCCTAATATTGCAGTGCCTCGAGCTAGCTGCAGCTCTGCGTCCAGAGCGCTGTTGGGCGCTTGGCCGGACAGAGACAAGACTCACAGAGCCTAGCCCTGTCTTGCAGCTGCAGGCACCTGCAGGTCCCTACGGCTAGCTCGCCCACAACCCCCAGCTCCTCACGCTGAACTAGGGCCGCGTTCCCCGGTATCCTCTCTCGCTCGCCTCTTTTCGCCTCTTCCCTTCTATCCTCTCTTCCTCATCACCGCCGTCTATCGTGCGCTGCCTCACTGAAGAAACGACAACATCGTCGCCTCGCGATCGTTGGAGTCGGGACATCTGCGCCAGTCCAGCCGCTGCGCTTCGGTCCGTCCATTCATTCATTCGTTGATTTGCTCGCTCGCTTTGCGCACTCATTCATTCTTTTTGAAATCGAGTCACCGCCGACCCCCGACAATCTCTTCTGATATTGCGCGCATTGTTCGAGTGCAATATTCGCTCCCTCACGTGTTTTTTTTACGCACTTTGCTATTTGCATCGCCATTCATCTGGAACATTTTTAAAGTGCCACGACCTGGTATTGTCTAGCCTGTCTTGACAGCTCTCGAATCCAGCTGCGTGGTCGTCTTTTGCGTGTCCCAGTACAAGGAAAGGACAATTTTTGAGACATTTGTCGCTCCCCGCCGTCGACGGAAACGCTCCCAGACACAATAGTCGTCTCATTCTTTCTCCCTCCATTACTACATCTCCATTCCAACCGGAGACTTTCCCCAGCCTCTTCGACTGTGGAACTCAGCTGCCAATATATCCTGAGGCTTAGGACGACGTATCATAGCTTCCGTTGCTCTGTAACGTCAACCTTTCCTTCTTTTTTCCACCTCGCTACTTTGGAATCCAATTCGGCTGTGTGTAACTTCACACTTTCGACAAGATGCCCATCTCACATAGGCACCTTCACCAGCACCGTCGTCGAGATATTCTCGACGACATTGACGACATTGTTCATGGAAAAAACCCCTTTGATGATGGTAATAATGATGATGGTGGTGATGAAACGAAGGGGCGTGGAAATGGGGACAAGAACTCAGATAGCAAAGGTATTTGCTGCATCAGTTTGGATGGCAACTGGGTCATCTGTAGCCCTGCGTTCACATGCTAACTTTCTCCCAGATCAAGCCACTGTAGTTCAGGTTGTCTACAAGACCATGTCAGCAACTTTCTCTGGTCCCATTGGCGGCTACGTGACTATGCATCAAGGCCAAAGCCCTCCGACAGAGGCTCCAAAGCCCAGCCCGAAACCTGATGCGCAATCTAAGGAGACGCCAAAGGACACCCCGACACCGGCAAAGGAGACGCCAAAGGAGACGCCAAAAAACACTCCTAGTCAGCAGGAACAGACGCCCTCGGCAAAAAAGACAAGTTCCGCCGAGCCGACTGCCATTCGCTCTCCTCAGCAGACTCAATCCGAGTCCCAAACGGTCCTTGCCAAGGCTACCGGCTCACCAACGCAAGCTGTTGACGGTAATCGAGCTCACTCGGGCGCTGCCTCTCCCACCATTGATGCAGCATCATCATCGTCAACCCCGAGCAGCATCAGTGCGGCCAGCTCTGGTACGAGCGCTGGAGCCAAGGCTGGAATCGCCATTGGAGTGCTCGGTGGTGTGTTCGTCATTGGACTGCTCGTCTTCTTCCTCGTCAGCCGCCGCAGAAAGCAAGCTCAGGCCGAGCAGGCTATGAATGATAACGAAAAGGTTCAACCCGCCCCTCCACCACCGGCCCAGCCGCGGGCCGTAACACCAGTCATTGCAATCTCGCCACCTGTGTCACCACCACTGTCTCCAGCCATGTCCCCCGAACTTATTGACGACATGCCTGTTCGCACAAACCCGAATGCGCCGCGTATTAGCCTCAGACCTGTGACCCAATTCTTGCCCAACTGGAGTCTTGAGAAGCAAGCTGCCGCAGCCGCTGCTGGTGGTGCTGTTGGTGCTGTTGGTGTCGCCGTTACTGGTGATGCCGCAGATCGCCCCAACACCAGCCAGAGCGATCACCCTGCTAACCCCTTTGGTCAACAAGCCGAGCGTGTTCCCTCCCCTATTCACGAGGATGCAAGCGCTCGTGCCCCTTATACGCCCTCTGAGATGTCTGTGAGCGATAGTGCGTCCATCACCGAAATTCCACATGCTGAAGAAGCTGTTGCTGGTACTGCCGTTGCCGCTTCTGCCATTGCTGCCGGGGCTGCTGGTGCTGTTGCTGGAGCCTCAACGCTGGCTCGCAAGCAATCAATGCGAAACCGCAACCCGAACAACGTTGATCTGACTGTCAATACGCTTGATACTGTCCCTTCAAGTCCTGCCGGCACCGAGTTCAGCGTGTCAACACCCGCCACTGGTTCTGCACCTGCTCCCCAGCCATCTCAGAGCGCTGCTGCTATCGCTGCTGCAGGCGGCCCTGCCAACTCTACGGTCCACCGCGTCCAGCTTGACTTCAAGCCCACTCTTGATGATGAACTGGAACTAAAGGCCGGCGATTTAATACGACTTCTTCACGAGTACGACGATGGATGGGTGAGTACTTGAATCCTAATGAAAAATCAAATCTTAAGCTATATTCTAGTGACATTTGCTAACTTGAGTGTGAATCCAGGCGCTTGTCATCCGTATGGATAGGTCTCAACAGGGCGTTGTTCCTCGCACATGTTTGTCTACGCGACCAGTCAAGCCTCGACCTCCCCAGGGACCCCCTCCTGGCCCAGCAGGCCCTCCCAGGGGAGCCAACTCCCCTACCGGCCAGCGACCAATGACTCCTCAAAGCCAGCGCCCTATGACACCTCAAGGCAAATTCCCTCCTAACGGTGCCCCGCGAATGGTAGCTGGCCCTGGATCGCGTCCTGCCTCACCTGCCGGTCCGATGATGAATCGCAATGGCGCAGGTCGACCTCAGTCTCCGATGGGCCGTCCAATGAGCCCCGGACCCAAGCACCAGGGCCCTCCCACCAGCCGACCCCAGAGCCCCAGTGTGATGAGCCAACAACAACAGAGCAGTCCTACTACGTCTAGCCCCTTGAACCCAAATTCAAACCCAACATCGCCAACAGGCCCACCGGAGGGAGCAGCAGCCAGTCCCATTGAGAGGAAGCCGGTTCCCGGCCAAGCCTATTAATATAGCTACTGATGCTGAGTCGCGATCTCTTTTTCGATAAAGCATATTGGCCTTGCGCGCGCGCGAATACAAGCCACATCTGGGTACTAGAAAGGGGATTGGGCGTTTTTTTGAGAGGTATCTCTAAACAGGATAAGGCTCTTTAGCGTAAGCTCGAAGCCGTATCCGACAATTGAGGATGGGAATCATTGATTGACTCCTCTCTTGCCTTGTTTATTTTTGTCTTTGTCTTTATGTTTTCTACTCCTTCACTTCTTCTTGCCGCCATGTCGAGCATTTTCCTTTTCTCTTCTACATAAAGCTGATGTCAGCATCTTACATTTAACTTGTGTATATATCATTCACATACGAAAAGGCGTTGGTCTTGCCATACCTGGTTGTACTTTGACTTTGTGCTGCGACAGGTGATAAGCCACTATCCAACCCAAGCTTGAAAGGATCATTGATATACTCTGATCCAAGCAAGATCTGGTGGGGACTGGACCAATGCTTGATTTGTACTTTATTACTTTTTTCTATTCCCCCCTTTTTACCTTGTTGTCCCACGGTATGTGATGGATCTGCGACTGAAGGAATGTGAAGCTGGTTGGGCAACGAAGAAAGCGTTGGACGGCAGCCGCATGATTCAGGGTTACGATGACAGGGAGTATTTGCATGTCCCGTTAGGAGAATGAGATGTTTATGGAATGATTATGTGTTGGCCAGGTATATGCATATATATAGTCACGGATATGAAGATAAGATTCAAGATTTACGCTTATTTCTCTGCATGATGTGTAGTTGTAACATGAGTTGGTGCCTAGAAGAGGAACTCTGATGAACTCCCGCTATGGGCTCTAGATGGATTAAGTATAAGGCAGGGATGCTATCCGTAGATATGAGAGAACTGAATGATTATATCTCACACACATTATGGACGGTAGCCTGGCATATAAATGCTACTACCAACAGTGCACAAAGGCCGTCATGTGAGTATAACAGCATCATTGTTAGCTTTGGTCTGGAAGAAAGGAGCTCCATTGAGCGCTGGTGCATGGGAAAGTGCAGTCCAGCTAATATGCGTCACGCCCTCGGACTTTTTCTGCTATTATTCGAATTCATTGGCTTATACGATCGGTGGCCTTAATCATACTTTATTATTGACGACATGTACAGGCGAAAACAACAGGCGAAAAAATTGTAATATTTCAAGAGCCCATGCCCCCCTTTTCACTTCCGTCTTTCACTACTACCTCTTCATCTATCAATTTCATGTTGGTCTGATATCTGAATTCTAATTGATGGGATCGTCCAATGTTGTGACCAACAATTGGCTTTATATGTAACTGAAGACCTCACTTCACTAAGGAGGAATAGGCAACGATAAGAGAAGCCAACCAGTGACTGTCACCAACGCCAATCTATTGTTGTGTCTTTTCAGAATATGGACTAACAAAGCGCATCGATATCACACAATTTAGGCAGGGGTGTTGTTTAGAATAGGCTCATCTGATTGTCATCTGCCATTTTAATCCTACCTGTGTCGGACAGCTGCCAGTCGGATCGTTTAACTTTGTCTCGGATCGTTTGTTCCCCCCCGCTTTGGACTCGCTACCCTTTTTTTTTTTTTCTGTTCTTACTCTCATAATCTTCTTTTTCGTTCGCTTTCTTCTTTCTTAAAGCTGTAGTGAAGCGATACCAAGAGTTTCTTCTCATCAGGGGTAAAATACATCTATCTGTAGAAGGGCATCGCCAATCAGCAAGACAGTTCACCATGCGGTCATTGCTCACCGTCCTCCTCCTATTTCTCGCCGCGTCCTGCCTCGCCGCTCCTTATCGCGGCCAATCCACCGTTCCATTCATCATCCCGGGAGGACACCTGCAAGATCTTGAACAAGCTACTGCTATCACGGCAAGCACGGTTCCCACAGATATCCCGACCGCTATCGTAGAGCCTCTGCCGGGCTTCAACCAAGTTGCGCAAAACAAGACGCAGCAGCAGGCCGCAGCTACTACAAAGAGCCCCGATAGCAATGCCGCCTTTGGAGGCACGTGCGTGCAGGTCACGCTCGGCGGCCACGGGAAGATTGGCATGACGACGCTGGAGGGGCGATGTGTTGACGATGCGGGCATGTGGTGGGACACGAGCCTGGACTTGAACTCGTGTATTGGGAATGCGGGGGGGCATCTGGTGTATGAGGCACAGTAAGTGGAAAAGGTATCCCTAGAGGACTAGAGAAATGACGGCTTTACTGACGGCTTTTTGTGCTCCAATTAAGTGGTGGGTTTGATGCTACTTGCCGGCCATGCACGTTGGATATCATCCATAAAACTGGAAACGTACTCCTCAAATGCAATTGCCTGGATGAAGTGAGGTTTCCTCGGTACACTTCTTTGGAGATGGGACCTGGTGGTATGCTTTTCTTTTTCTCTCAAAATTCAACAAGGTGGAAGTCACTACATAGCTAACCGTGTCGCGACAGTTTCGAATCCCTTTGCAGTTAGGCCGGTGAATGGGCGACTCGTTTGCGGCAATCACGGGGGCATGCAGAGTCCAACCTATTTCGCTAAGTGATATCTCCATGCTACTCTAACAAGAGGCCAGATGGGAGTGTGACGATAAGAATCTGGGTTATGGAAGAGTTTAGATGGATGAATTCAACGTACCATATGAAAAGGCATGGGAAGAAAATGGAAAGAAGAAACAAGGGATTTGAGAGCGAGCTCATATATTAAGCTCGGACGCATATTGGGGTCATACAGAGCGCATCAATTCTACTTCTTTTACACCTTATTATGCCAAGTCCCGCCTCAACCAAGTTGTGAAACTGAGTCTATTATTTGTCGACATAAAACGCCACTTGTCTAATCTGATAGCGTTCTCTTCCTCATACGATTACTTCTGACACTTTACTCCTATCACTGAATGTCTACGCACTCTTCACAGCTGCTTGTGCTTCAAATAGGCAAGAACAAACTCCAGCGTACCCAGCTCAAATGACAAACTTGCCGCCACACCCACCACACACTTCCCCCTGCGAGTCGCCCACCGCGTCCACGCTTCCGAGATACTCTTCCGCCAACTTCTCCAGCTCAGATACTTTGAGGCAGCGCATCTTGCAGACACCGCAGACGCGGGATATTCCTGGTGCCAGGATGGGGATGCCGGATGTGGCGCATATGGCTATTATAAATGTTAATTAAGAAAGAGAGATTAAGGCAAAGGAAATCAAGGGCTGCTTTCGTACCGAATGCGTGTCGATTCTCACAGGTAGCTACGTCATCCTTGATTGATAGCTGAGTGCTGCAGAATACACATGGCAACCTAAACACGACGTCTTCGAACAGCTGTCTCAAGGGGCCGCTTTGCAATCTGGTGGTGGACATCTTCTGTCCAGGAGTCACGCCGGGGACGTCTTCTCCCATGCCGTACATCCACTCCCACACCCGGCCTTCCGTCGTAAGTGTCTTGGAGATTTTTCTAATGCGCTGAGGCTTGTCATCTGCATCGGCTGGTACTTGCCAGTCAAAGTGCACGTTTGAGACGCCTCGACGATCGGGATGCTGTGTATCGTGCTTTGAGGCGAGCACAGCAGTGCATCCGTCGCCGGGGGACTTGGCCAAACCCCAGAGGCGGAAGCGGTAGGGGTGGACTTGCAAAACAGGTTCGGTTTGCGCTGGAGGTGCTTCTTGCATCGTTCGGTCGTCACCATTTTCAGAGTCTGATTCGAAATCAGAGTCGACACCGTACAGCGCGGCAGATCGAGGCACTAGACGGGCGTGCTGATCTCCTATATCTTCCACCCACTGTGGCAGATTTCCTTCGGGTAGGTTTGTCTGATACCAGTCGAGATTTGTAGAGGTGGCAGAAAGCCTGACTAATGAATAGAATGGAATTGGGGGTTTGTTCTGGGGATCCGGATCATGAACAACGAGTCCTAGTATCAATAATAAGAACGGGGTTGCTGTCTATGTAGCATCCATGTGGACTCACCTGTAATGGGATTTGTCGATGGCTCATCAGATTCGGGGTACGCTGAAGCACATTCCCATACGGAGTGTGGAGGCTTCGGCTCTGCCAAAGCTCCATTGAGCAAAACTTGGAAAGGCTTCACAGTGAACGGGGTTGATATAATACCCCGAGCAGTATAAGAGTCTCCTTCAGCCCATATCTGCCATTCTGTTAGAGCGAGTTTTCATTTCCCAATACAAGCCACAGCTATCACTTACCGCATCCTCCCACTCGACTAAAGCGTCACTGGAGAGAGATAAGCATATCCCGGTAGTATCGCTTCGCTCAGATACCACATCAGGAAGCTCGCCTCTTTCCCAGTCGCCATATAATATGATTCTCCGGAAGCCAACATGGTTCTTCGCAATATATGCAATAGTTGCTGTCCTATACCCATCTTCTACGAGCCACGGGCTCCATTTTATTGAAAAGGCACTGCCGTGGGGAGTAAAGTCTGGATCTTGTGGGTCTGTAGCCTGAGAAAGGGTGAGCTCAAATTGCAAAGTGAAATTGAAAGTAAGTGATGAGAGTTTGACTCACTTCTTTATGAGGCCCTCTTCCATCAATTCTGACATGCTGCGTCAATGTCCATATCCATTCTTTCTCAGAACCACGCTTTGAAGTGTCTCGTCGCAGATGATACTGAACACTCATGACGATAACCTCCCCTGAATCGTTCATGTAGGCCAACAAGGCCCTTCCTGGCGCAATCTCTTGAGCCCATGAAAAGGACATGATGCGCTCATCCATAACCCGATAGCCATTTCCGGACTCGGAATCAGGTATAGGCAGCTTGGCACCCAGACCCCATAGCATCCTCCAGTTCTTAAAGGTCCGGGTCCTCATGCTCGATGTGGCGGTTGACTGGCTATCTGCCTGCTCTCCAAACGTGATCAGATTGCCAGTAGTCGTCAACGCCATCAATACCGGTCGCGAGTTGCAGCCCAATCCGCTTGGAGACCATTCTACTCTAATAACCTGGCCCAATGCCGCGCCAGACCCGGTGACTGGCCCATTGCCAACGCCTCTAAAGCTGCCTTCTTCGCCAGTTCTGGGAGCGGGTAGTTTGACGCCGGCCTGGGCACATAACTGACCATTGATGCGGGTGCTTGGATTGATAACGGAGGATGGCTGGAGAGACAACGCAAACTGATATTGGGAGGCATCTCGCTCATCAGCATCGGCATCGTGGCCGCCCAGGTAGTCGGGCAAAAAGATGTAAATGGATTCCTGCGTTGCAATAGCCAGCTCGGCATCGCATGACCAGGCAAGGGCATGTGGTGAAGGTGGGCGAGAAGTGAGAGAAAGCGTCTGAAGGGGACGCGCCTAGATTAATGGAAAATCGAGATTAGTACGGAGGTCAACGCTGATAGGCGTTTATGAGCAAAAGATGCCATCATGGCAAAGCAACAACATCACTAGCGAGGGCTGTAGTAAAATAATAAGAGGAGACCCAAGTCTATTTCATATGCCTTACAAAAACAGATAGACAAGATTTCAAAAATTCCTGGGGAATCAAAGAGAGCAATCCAAAAGCCACGTCTTGCGGTGGTGTCTGGCATGGATAGATACGATGCAAAAAGCTGATGTAAAAGCTGCACTCAACTCACCCTAAATCGGTCCATGTTATGGAGGGCTCGGCGTGGCCAATTTCATCACTTTGGTGAATATTCAGTCAGATTCATTGGTTTATTTCGCAATATCCAGCGAAAACCCTCGTTTTTGGCTTGTAAAAGGTCGGGAAGGTGAAAATCGCATGAACAAGGTTTGAGTCGAAGTGTGGAAGAAAGCTACACGACTGAATAGCTTGTTGCTGACTAAGACAAAGTTCCAGCGCCATGGCTCGCTATGCTCTTGGATTCTATGCTGCTTTATAACCAAAGATCTGACTGAATATCTAGGTATGTGAATGTATTTCCAAATGCGTCCTTCTATTTATGCTAGCTGGTACAAGCAATCCATACCATATACATTAAAGCAGGAAACGCGCCGCACAACAGCCAGCTCAACGATGCCACAAATAGTGCTCATTACATAGTCAACAACGTCTGGTTCGTCTTTCAAACGAGAAATTCATAATATAGGCTAAAATCAAATGCTCGATAACAAAAATGGTAAATAAAAGAGCCATTGCAGCTCATGCTTCCAAAAAGCTACCAACTCCCCATAACAGTGCACATCCTGCAAGTGCCGTAGCTCCGACGACCTTCTTCGTCCACCAGTCATCTTCAGTCAGAGCTTTGGCGCCCTGAATCTTTCTCGGCGGCGCAGTGGGGACGCTCGCAGGAATGGACGAGACATTGTTGTATGCCGCATCCTCTTCGGCTTCCCTTCTCCGCAGCATGGCGATAGTCTTGCTGAGTTCGATCAATTCTTCCTCCAGAGCCAGGTCCTTGGCCCGATCTACCTCGACGTTTTGGATGTTACCGAAGAAGTCGGTAATCAGGCGGCTACGTGCGGCTTGCTCTCCGCCGGGGAAGAGGTCGTAGTGGACGCCGGCAGTTGAGTGGATCTTGTCGAATTCATAGCTGTCAAACAGTTCGCCAATGGTCTTCTTGCTGCTCAGGTCCTGGACGTGAGCTTCGAGGAATTCCAGGTTGTAGTAGGTGTATCGGTCAATGACAGCGACACCGACGTCATTATCGGCATGATGCGAGTATGAAGATTCGTCGAGCTCAGATGATCCCGTGGCAATGATATTGGGAGAGTACAGTCTGCTGTACATGGTGTTTGCTTGGCAGGTATCGATCATGAATAGGATTTCATGATATCTATTTTAGAATTTTCGGTTAGATTCATCCCGTCAGCTTCAAGAGCAATACGCACCTCTTCTTCTCCCACATCTGCTCAAAGGCATCAGCAAGATCAAATGCGCCAATCTCTTCCGCATCCTGGAATTTGAGAAACTCGTTTCCACCGTGTCCGGTCATGTACACAAAGATGTTGCTTCGGTCGTCGGTCAAGAGTCGCTTGCTTCGGGGGGTCTCGTCGCCGACACGGTCGGTCAGAAGTCGGATGAAGTTTTCAACAGTGACCTCGTAACCACGATAGTCGACCTCAATATTATCGCCATAAAGGTCCACGGCACGGTCTGAGTTGCTGTAGACGGTGCCTGGGAACGCATTTCGTGGATTGCAGGCCATGTCGTCGGGCAGCATGAGAATGATTTGGGAGTCAGGGATGCCCAGGCGCTTGACGGTCCGGTACATAGACAGGACATTGGCGAGATGGCGATAGTTGAACCAAAATCGGGATGTGCAGACCAGGACGGCCCAGTTGCTCGTGTGCTCAGCAACAGCGGTTGTCGCAAGAAGCACCGAGGCCACGATGGCCCGGAGAGGGAGGCTGGAGAGCTTCATTGCGGCCTATTGACAAGGCAGAAGCAATGGAAGAGCGAAGTCGAAGTTGGCTTGATAGATATCAGTTCGATAGTAAGGTTAGCGACAGCTGTGGCCTCGGTGCCATAGCAATGCCGCTGCAGGTCGCGATGGTGGAGAGTCGAGATTGTTTGGCTAGTGGGTGCCAAGTATGTGGTGAGTCTTGCTGGCTTACAAATTTAGGCCCCTTTTGCGTTTCAGGCACTGAAAGCAGATGGGTACCGCCACGCTCGTATCAAGTACGTGCTAAAGTGCCCCAAATGACACCTCAGCTCTAGTATCTCTTTAGCAGCTTTTAGTAGCTGTCGCGGGGCGTGTGGAGCATAAGAGGGGTGCATCTTGGGCGAAGGAAGTACCCGTAGCTAGCGGCCGCTAAACGCATGTGACAGGCAGTTAGAATATGCGAATCTGGAGAAAATTGGGGGATCAGGAGAGTGATTACTGGACGAAATATCTAGGGTTCCTGATAATTTGTGAATTATGAGAATGCAGGCTGTAAGTGCTTCTATTCTAAAAGGTGCTACGCATGATCGTACTTGGCATATTCGCCTCTACACCACTGCAGTAATCAAGCGTCTTACACCTTACAGAGGACGCGACAGATTGTAGCATTAAGCAGTGCTACGCTGGTGAGCTCACTGTGGCTTTTTGTGGCGACTTGTGCGGAGAATGGAGTAAGACTTGGGGTAATACAGAGAAGTATAAAGTGTTTACATAGTAGGTGACATATTACGTCTGTAGCTGCGGTGGGCGATAGCCGTAAGAGAAGACTGTTTTGTTCGCGGATGGTGAATCCGAATCCTTCCTTTCGTGCAAGGTTGAGAATCGATACTACCCTTACGGTAGTAGAAGAAAACCAAGAGGTTGAAGATAAGGCAGCCAAGATGATTACGTATCCTTTGTCTTTTGCTCATGCTATAGTTTGACAACCTTGATCGAGATTAGATAGTGTAGTAACGATGCACGCAGTCTAAGCTGAAATCGAAAGGTAAACGACATGAGGGACAGAACGACAGGCACCGCAACCTGAATAAGAACCTACAGTTGCATAACATGCGCACCAACTTCTTTGATTGATTCTCGACAGCTGTATGCTCGTAATCTCGGTTTATGCGCACCAATTCTCGCATTCCCTGCTTTTTTGTCCCTTTCTCTTTGCGACGCTATGCATACCACCAACCAGGGTCTCATGCGCCCCACGTGCCGAATGACGAAACACCCTTACAAAAAAAGACAAAGTTTTTAAAAAAAAAAAAAAAATTGAACGGAACCTCAGCGCATTTGCAGTTGAAAGACGGAGAAACAGGAATAAAAAACTCTCCGCATGTCACACGGATGCCAGAGACACCCAAAGCGGTAGCTTGCTCAATTAAACACGACAGGCTCTAAGATTAATCTTAGCAGGGCATCATTTAAGCGACTACGTAATCACTTCGTCGCGTTCGACCTCGATGTGCAGCTTCTAGTTTGCGATCTTGTTGCATCACTCAGGCTTTTTTTCAGCACGTGAAAGTAAAAACCCGGACGCTATATCCACCGACGCTCTCAGCGGTCTTAGTGGACACATGAGCCACTACCGCCGCCATAACTCAACACAACTCAGCTCTCCTTCAGCTCTCAGCCATCTGGTCTCACCTCCATTCCTATCGAACCACCCGTCTGTCGATTCTGCGATTTCAGGGGCAAAAACTGCGTCTGTCCATATTCGCATACGGCGTCGCGCCTCTCAGCCCTGCCAGCGCCTCATCCCTCGTCCGTCCAGCTGATCAAACCCCGCTGCATTCCCTGTTCTCCAAGCTGGGGTGCGATTCGCCCCCTCATGCGGAGAACGCTCTGGTTCCCTGCGACTCTGAAAGGCCGGGAAGACACGTCAGAACCCGCTTGCTAGATCGACTGTTTGCTCTATAAAATCTCCAGAGACCACCATCAATTACTATTTGCTATCCCCAGGTTGCTGTCGCTTCTCATCCTGTGCTTTTCTCCTCTCCTTGTATAAATACTTGCGTCAAGATACATTGGTTTTGCCAGCAGCAGTCTTGATATTACAAAGCAACTCCAGCAGAGAACCAAAAATATCACCAGCAGCACCTATCAGATCTTGCAGCCCAACCATGGGCCGGCTACCATCACACATTTTTATTGTAAGGTACGCAAGGGAAGAGAGGCACATCCTTTGCCATCCAGTTGGTCAGTCGTCACTAACCTGCGTCGGCACCTTAGACATGGCAACCGACTCGATGCCGCCGACAAGCAATGGCACCTCACGTCGCCAACTCCTTACGATACTCCCCTGACCTACGGCGGCTTTCTGCAGGCCAGACAGGTGGGCAACCAGATTAGCAACATTCTAGAACAGGCCAAAGTCGACGCTGAGGTGACAAAGAACGGCGCTGGGCTTACCGGGAAGCGCAGACGGTTCAGGGTCGTCATCCACAGCTCGCCGTTCTTGCGATGCATCCAGACGTCGATAGGCATCACCTCGGGCCTTGCGCAGACGGCGCCCGATTCCATATACCAGCCATCCGATGTCATCGTTCCGCGAAAGGCACCAATCGGCCAGCAAAGTCCGAACAAGTCTGCCTTGCTACGGCTGGATACGTTTCTGGGAGAATGGCTCACGCCAGAATACTTTGAGACCATCACACCGCCTCCCGGAGCGTCTCTGATGATGGCCGGTGCAAAATCAGAGCTTCTACGACGCGAAGACTACAGCATGTACACAAGCGCTCCGGCTTCGAGTAACAGTCGTCCGGCGTCCAAGGGCGCTCTTTGGAGCTCGCCAGTCTCTACTCCACAGCCGCCTGCTTCACCTACACTGGAAAGGGGAAGCGGCGTTTTTGCGCAGTCTGCCATGGCCGCAGCGCTGTCCTCCGCATCGCAGGAGCAGAAGAAAGGCTACGCACCCCCTCGACCATTGCATGCCGTTTCGAGCAATGGAAAGATTCCAGATGGATTCGTCGCTCATGCCAGAGACTCGTGCGCCGTGATTGACTACCAGTGGGACTCAATGAGAGCCCCGCTTGACTTTGGCGATGGCGGAAAGCTGGGCGAAGAGTGGGCGTCGATGCACCACCGCTTTCGCTCAGGGCTGAAGAAGATGGTCAATTGGTATGCGACGACGGACTATCCCGACGAGATGCTCTGCACGTCTGCAAACAACGATGGCGACCACAACTGTAACGATAGCGGTTATGGGGAGGATGAGGACGAGGAAATCGAGACGGTCGTCATCATCGTGTCCCACGGTGCTGGCTGCAATGCCCTGATTGGGGCCGTCACGCACCAGCCTGTTCTTATGGATGTCGGAATCGCTTCTATCACAGTAGCCGCTAGGAAACCAGATGCCGATTATTCCAAAGCTCTAGCCGCCGCGGCAGATCGCCAGGGCGGTGCTGCGTCTCCGCTAGCTGCTGTCGATGATTTGTATGATATCCGCCTCTCGGCAAGCACAGAGCACCTGCGATCCAATTCTGGAGCATCCATTACCGGACCACCTGCGTCGCCCAGAAATTCCTGGGGCGGTTCAGGTCGCCGTGGCCGCGGATCCGTATTGGCCAGCCCAACCACTGCAGAGGGACCTGTCCAGAGCCCCTTTACCGGTCTTGTCTATGGCAACCGAAGTACTTCTGCAAACGCTTCAGTCGGCACTTTTACGCGACGAGACTCGGGCTCTAGTCGACGATCTCCTAAAGTCGCACCGCCTGCAGGTATGACATTAAATGTCTCTGGTGGCAACGAAAGCAGTGGGCAGACCACAGGACGGACCACAGGACGAGGAAGCACGTCATCTTCTTCTGGCCTATGGGCACCCGCACGCTCTGCGCTGCGCTTTATAGACGATGTCGATGAGGAAGCGGTAGATGATTACGATAGCATGCTTCCCGATTTTGATAATAAGCGATTCAACCCCGTGTCAAACGAAAACGCCAAACCACCATCAAAGGAGACGAAAGAATCATTCAAAGAAACGAAAGAAACCAAGTCAGAACCGTTTCCGTTCTTTGACCTAGCTGTTGAGCGCCCACCCTCCTCCAAAGGTCCCGTCTTCGCCGCCCCCATCACAATCAACACGGAATTGGCCTCCAAGGCCTTTGGAAGCCCAGTGGAAGAGATGCCATTGTCGCAACTCGGAGGTCTGTGGAGTCTAGCTGTGCCTGAGCCGGATGTATCTCGGGACTGGAGTCAGACAAAGAGGAGGTGGACTGTTAACGAGAGAGCTTGATGATAAAAGGCAAAAAAAAAGTACTCCTATTTGAAGGGGGTTTTGGCATATCAAAGTTTAATATGAGCGCATCGGTTCTGTGATTTGGGATACAAGGTACACGGCGCAAACGAGGAGAAAGGGGAAGTATACAAGGAAAACTGGAAATCAAGAAGAGAATCTTGTTACAGCAGCTCAATGGCGAGCAAATCAAAGGGGGAAACAGGGCGGCGAAGTACTGAACAGCTGGAGGACTCCCTATCGCAACTTGTCTCTAACATTTTAGCGAGTGTTTTTTGTTTATCTGCTCTTTTAAAAAAAAGTTCAGTCGGTGGAAAGCGTTTGTTTGGAGGGTATGGAGTTTCAGAAGTATTACTGGAGCGCTGTTATTTTCGTTTTGTGTATATCTGAACTGAAGAGAGCAATTTTCATACAGAATGATGGTACAGATTATATTCATAAAATGATTCTACTAGATTGTGAAACGTTGTTCTGAATGTCTCCTGGTACTTATATATTTATATATTTATATATACCTAGGTATACACCTCTGGAAATAGACTGCAAGATATCTTCTCTACGGATGAGTATCAAACCAGCAACCGTCTAAATTTCCTTTCCGCAACTCCCCCACAAGAAATAGGGGGAAAATAAACCCGGTGAACCGTCATACGTGTATGTGTATATGTTTCTCTCTCGTTCCCACCTCTCAACATCTTCCCGTTACTTTTATCTTTGCCCAGTCCGGAATTCCCTTTATACGCACTAGAACAAGACATTGATTTACCATGATTCCCATAAACATTTAACACAAAAGAAAGAAAGAAAAAAAATCAAAACTCCCAGAAAAGAAAAAGCTAGCTCAGTAAACAAGAATCATTTATTTCGAACCAAACATCTTGTTCATAGCCTGGTGCGCCAGCTCAACACCCAAGAATGTAGCAGCATTCGCAGGCACCGCACGAGTAAGCGCCGGTCCAAAACCAGGGAAGAAGGCCTTGTAGCCGCCCTTGCCGTACAGCTCGCGGATGACGCCTCCAATGGTGACATTGCCCTCGGCAGTCTGCAGACGAGATTTGACGGTATCGACGGGGAAGACTGGAATCCACATGGCCACACCCGCACCAGCACCAGCGCAGGTAATGGCCGTCAAGCTCAGCTGGCCGGTGGGCTTGCCGGTCTCGGGGTCCGTCGGGCTCAGCTTACGCTTGATAACCTCGTAGGCGGCGAAGTAGGCGGCGCTTCCGGGGCCATCACGGGCGAGGGTGGCGGCGCTGCCGCGGAAGACGGAGCGCAGGCCGCCCTCGCGGTAGAGCTGGCGCACGACGTCGAGGCCGCCGCTGTATTTGGGCTTCTCGCCGGGCGCGAGCTGCTTCTGGCCCTGGACCTGGAGGATGACCTTTACGCGCTCAAAGGGGGCGGTGATGGCGGTCATGGGGATGGCGGAGAGGAAGCCGGCGGCGGCGAGCTGGCCAGTCGAGAGGCCGTCCGGGCCAATGGTCGAGGTGGCGCCGACGATTTGCTTGCCGAGATCGTAGCCCCAGAAGGAGACGGCGACTGGAAAGTTTGTGGTGTTCTCGTCAGCACAATGTCTCATCTTTTGGACTGATCGCGGAGGGGCATTTGTGCCGAGGCTCGGCAAAATCACAACCAGAAACACACACAAACACACAAACGAAAAAGGGAGAAACTTCACATACACATGGGCGTAACGCCAACCAGCGGCGCGCTCACGCCGGCATACAGGCCCCTTCTGAGTCCATCGCGCGCGACCGACTTGCGCACCACGTCAATGGCGCTGGAGTAGACGCCGCGCTCGGCCGTCTGCAGGCGCACCTTGACCAGGTCAAACGGGTGGCCAACGACGACGGCGCAGACACCACCGAAACCACCAGCCGTGAGGGCGCGCAGCTGGGAGAGCAGCGAGGATTGCGCCGCGGGGGCAGCGGCCTGTGCGGTCTCTTTGGCTTCCTGGGCGGAGGGAATCTTTTCCGCGATGTGGGAGACTGCCTCGGCGGGGGAGGAGGAGGACGAAGAAGACATGGCGGCTGTGAGTTGTGGTGGGATGTAGAGAGGAGAGAAGAGGGCTGATGAGAGAGGCGAAAAAGAAGAGGAACAGAAAAGAAGACGGAAAAAAGAGAAAGAAACACGAGCAGGAATATGTATTAGAGAGAAGAGGAGGTTGTGGAGGAGAGTGGAAAGATTATATCAAAGTTTAAAGATCAGCGAGCTGAATGCTTGATATGCACCTATGCGGGACAGGCACATGCGCTGCTACATTACATCAAGCGCAGTGTGTGGCGCACCGTTACAAATTATGGGCGCTGTGCTTGCTGCCAAACGCAGTCTAGGCTGAGCGACTGGATGAACGGAAGGATCTGCCATCCGGACGACGGGATGCTACAATCACGCACGGAATTTAGTTTACATATATAGTTGGGAGATTAGCATGTCATTTTTTAGTATTTTACATTTCTGCTTTGCTCCTTTCTAAGGTATATAAAAGTGCTCGTGACGGGTTGAGCATCTGACTGAGATTCATTTACGCTTCTTTTTCTCTTTTGGAGAAGCTTGTGATTTTGCACATGTCAGCGCAGCACCTCTCTTCTGCTACAAAGTGAAGTCTACTTGATAGATACAATTTTCCCCTAGCAACCGAAATACCCTCTTAACGCATATTACCATCCGTCAAAAGACAGCTTATAGCCAAGGCTCTTTTTTTTCTTCTTCTATCCCTTCCTTTGTCGGAGGGGTCCCGCCTTGGACCTCGGTTTGCGGCTGCGGCTGGCTCTCAGACTCCGTAAAGTCAGTAGGTCAAAGCGCAAGACTAGGCGAGACAAGCTGCTGTAGACTTGGAACGTGACTTGGGAATTGGGCGATAGACTATCTGTTGATCACTAGAATGAAAATTGAGAAAGAATTTTTATGTCACTTATAGATCAACAATCCCATTGAAATATTTCTTTTCTTATACTCTTCCTTGATGACATATCCCATATGTGCTTCCGGCAGTCTTCGGCCCAGCCTAGCTTGCCGAGAGCGCCACTCACAGATTCAACGCCACCTGCCCGTGGGGAAGACAGCCCGAAAAGGACCAGAAAAAGCCGGGGTCTTTTTTGAACCCCACGTTCGTCATGGCAATCACATGCCAGGCCTTGGTCAGCAATAAATCGCCTCGCAGCTTCTTCTATGTACTTTAAATCTCGAGGTTATTTAGGAGGCTAAGTTTGTTTCGCAACTCCCTTAACGATAAAAATGAACAGGTAGATACGTATGCTGCTGATTCGAACAATCCATATTATATTCCCTGATATGCGGGTTGAGGAACAGTGGAGAGAAAGGCTGAAGTGTCCAAAGGAGAGAGAGCGTGCTAGGAGTGTGGTTGCTGGAATGATGAAGGATGGAGAGTCTACTAATTTACACTGAATCTCAATGATTTACCATCGTAAAATGTAAGCATCTCTCGCTTCAAAAAACATGAAATTGGAGTTTGAGCTGGTCAAAATCTTGATGCTCGCTCAGAGCGTCCATGGTAGCCAACGAAGCTGCTGTGCCGATCAAGGCCACCCGGTTTGAGTACGGTCAATCTATTGTATCAAAGTCAACGAGCTCGTCTGAGTCATAGGTGATAAAAGAAAACCCAGTATAAAAAATCCGGTAGGCAGTCGAAGACTTATATTCATACTTGGACTGCTACTCTTATACGAGCGGGCATATTTTGTCTCAGTTCGTCGATTTTCACTCTTAAAGGACAATCCAATCGCTTGAAAATAGGAACAAGATGTTGCGGCGTAGATGCAATCACTACTGGTAGACTTCGCAAAACATTTTGTAGAGGCAGGATTTTTTTATTTTTCTAATCAAGAAAAAGTAGTTAGAGGTGCTACCCAACCAATGGTCAATTCACATTTCTTCAGCTCAATTGGCGTCTAGACTAACATCAAAAGCCCTTCTTCGCTGCTCGCCTTGTTGTTCTAGGCTTCAAGGGAACCTATTTCTTCTGGCCCTCTGCGCCCGATCCAGCACCAGTGTTGCCAGAGTTGCTGGACTGAGCAGCGTTCTGCGCAGTGTCTGCGGCAGATTGCGCGCGAGCGGCAAATCCGCTAGAGGACATGTCTTTGCCTCCTTGAGCCTTGTGTGCAGGGGGCTGTCAGTTTCATACAAAGCGTATCATGAAGTTGCTTCTGAGGCCATACCTGGGTACTCTGGATGCGGGACGAATCTCCTTTGGTCATTTCGTTCTTCGGCATCTTGAAGAGGGAATGGTATGTTGTTGATGAAGTGGTATGTATTGGAATGTATCTGTCTTGGTGTAGGTGTAGATATATCTGGCAAATATAAATTGTAAGTAAAGAACAAGAAAGCAGATCACCAACACGATCTATTCCTCTCTATATATACCTACTGTAAGTGAGAGCAAAAATCGTAGCTACTCAACGAAACAGAATCTATAGGTAAGAGACTCATCACGTTGCATATAGTAGTGTCACCTACAACTTGGGAGGCAGAGCGAATTAATACCAGGGTGAGTGAATCACAAGGCGGGCACCAATCATTCATTACTGTGGCGGCTCATTTCATTATCCCTCATAAGTGAATGATGATATTCTGATGTAGTTATTCATTCAAGTAGACGAGAGTTATCCAGTTACAATCGTTCACACACAGTATGGTGGGTCACACGAGTTGTAGGCCTCCCAAGTTGTAGGCCCTCCCAAGTTGTAGGCCGCCGCAATTGTAGGCCTCTCAGATTCGCCATGAGATCAAGATCTGTAGTTTTTCAAAGGCAGATAAAATAAGGGCACTCATCTCAGCGCCAGTACATACTTTCATCTAGCAGACACTCCTAAACTTGGCAAAACAAAACAACCTTAACATCAAAACAAAACATATTTGACAACAAACCACAGCTATTCTTCCATCAATAACCCGTTACCACTGAAGATGAAGTTCAACAGCATCGCTTTCACCGCCATTGCTCTTGCTGGCGCCGCAATGGCCGGTCCATTGGCATATGCCGCTTGTCAAGCAGCGTGCTCGACATCGCTGGCTGCAGGGCCCGCTGGTGCTGCCCTCTATGCGGCCTGTCAATCGGCTTGTGTTCCGCTGCTGGCTATGCCGTGCCCCTAAAGTACATACATGTTGCGCATGTCGCGCTTGTTGGATGGCACCTGACCGCTAAGTACTCTTGGACTTTGACGTTATATGGAATCACACAAGGTAACTTATAAGTAATAGTGTGTTGTGTGACACTTCGCCAGAGGTCAACTTGACTCAATCAGAAACCTGTCACATCGTGTACGAAAAGTCGAACCTTTGCTCTTTCTACATTTCTCATACGTGAGGATTTGAACTGTGTTGAATAAATTGGCAGCAACACGAGGGACTGTAAGGAATATCATGATGGTGTATTGTGTAATGGCTATTAAACACAGTAGTCGGTCCGGAAAAAGGGAGCTCTCTCTACTTAACAAGAACGAATATAGTACTATCATAACATTTGACTCTCTATTTATAAAGAATAGTCTCCAATGGAGTTGTAAAGTCTGTGCATAAGAACTGATCAAAAAGATTCTACGGTGTATAACCAAACTCTTGGTACATGCAACCACTGACCAAAGTAACAATCAAATCTATAATTAATTCTACTTACTATAAAAAAGAGCCTCTAGCATCAAAGATGCAAAGACTCAAGCGTCTCTCCCATCAAAGTCGTAAAAGCCACATGCTTCTCCCGCACTTCCTTCTCCCACTCCTTCTCAACTTCCGCTACAATATGCTCCACATTCATCCATATCCTCTTCCTGTTGCGCAGCCCTTTGATCATCCTCTCATTTGCCTTGATTTCCGTATACAAACGGTACCAGTTTGTCTTCTCCCGGGGTAGTTTGACAGGCGCCATGGCTCTCTTGATATCCACAGATTGCTGCAACTGGGCCTGAAACTCGGGCGTGTTGAACCAAGGAGGACTCTTAGGCTCGTTGGCTTCCCAGGCTGCATAAAGCTCAATGTCGTGATCTTGAAGAATTTCCGCCCTGCGACGCCGTTCGATGGCGTATGCTTCTCTTTGCTCTCGTATCTGTTTTAGATCCGATGCGTTTGCCATGGCCCAGTGGTACGGAGTGGGATCCTCGCACCAAGCTTCGTATATCCACGGCATCTCCCGCACCATCAGCCGATGCCATAGATATATAGGGAGATGATAGAAAGCCCGAGATGCCAATCGTAAATTAGCAATCTCCTTAGAATCAAGATTCCACACAACTGCCTGCCTCAGTTCCGCCGGCAACATCAAAAACGGATCCTGTGCTTCACGACTGGCATCTCCGTTTTCCGACATCCCATCTTGAAACGGACTATGCCGAATATTGAAACCCTCCCCGTTCGACAATGAAGCCTCAAAGATGTCCTTCAAGCCGGGCACAAACACGGGATTCGCAACGAGATACTCCGAGCCGGGCATGCAGCTCCAATGCCAGCCATCACTCTTTGCATCTCGAACATCAGGATGTCGCTCGCCAAACACATCATTCCGAGAATTGCTTTCGAGACGAACCAGCGGGTCGAGACGGACTTGGCCCATGCGAAGTTTACTGATCCGGATGAAGAGCTCAAAGCACGTAGGGTGGAAGGGAAGTATACGACTCGTCCACTGAGACGACTTGATATTTCATTAGCCCGAGGGATCAATACTTTCATTCTCACCATCGTCAAGCACTCACCATGCACCAAACATCACTATCATTCGTCGCATCGCACTGATCCGCCTCGCCCCGATGCGGCGCACATCTCAGTCCCGCCCCCGAAGCAGGCATGAAATCCGACAACCCTGTAAGCGCATAATGCATCGACGCCCTCTCGAAATCCATGTCGTCCTCTCGCGGCGTCCAGTCTTCTGGTTTCCGAAAGATGCCCTGCACGGTCTGGCAGTCCATCATCTCCTCCACACTAATCATGTCGCCGTGGAAGCCTCGGGTGTTGAGACAGCCCGGGCCGGCAATGTGTTCGTACTTGCGAGCCGCAGGGAGGGCCATGATGTGTCTGTCGCTCTCCATGTCCTCGTCTTTGACTGCGCCATGTTCGTCGTAGGGTGCTGATAAGGACAGGAACTGGGTGTCGTACTCTTGCATGTCAAGTCCTTTGGTGTCGAAAATCAACTTGCCATCTTCCGTATCTGACTCTTGATTTTGAGAAGAGCTTGCTTCAACCTCCTCTTTGATTGTCTCATCGGCCTCATCAACATCATCATCTTCTGCATTTGAGTCATATTCCAAGGGCTCGTCGTCCTCGCCACTCTCATATGCATATGTAGCATCACCCGAATCATCTTCATATAAGCGTGGGTGAATCCTCCGTTCCCAGCCCGGCCTTCCGCGGTAAACCGAAGAACAGCCCCCATCAGGACAGTCCTCTTGGTCAAAGGCAGATACAGCGACCCAGTCCCAGCCTTTGTGCCTACTAGTAAAAGTATTGCCCCAGGCAGAGCTCCGAGGCTCATCACGGGTTCTTATTCGATTGACGTTGAAGATGACGCCGCAGAGCTGGCAATATGTCTACATTTCACGGCCTTGTTTTAGACTCTGGTGACACACTTTGTCATGGAGTTTAGACAGCCGCCATACCTTATCATGATCTGACTAATGTTAGTTGAATGCCGCTTACAAGGGGCCAGTGGCATTACTCATTTGTGAGGAAGATTCAATATCCGTGCAAAATATCGAGCCAAGGAATTCGCCTACAGCTTTGCAGTACACTTGTGTGAAAGGAGTGATAGCTTTCTGGAATATCCGGACCCGGGATGATAACTTTATAGGAGGTGAAGATGGATGGATGCCCAACGTCAAGGCTGATTACAGCATCGAATAAGCAGCCCGCATTTTAAAAGGGCCGTTCCGAATTGGTAAACACGCAACGAGATAATATGCACAGGTATTCTGATAATGACTCCATATAGGTAGTAGATATTCACCGTGGAGAAAGTCGGTATGCATTATCATTAGATCGGTTTAATCTATTAGACTAACCCTTGGGTGATCCAATCAGTCATACAAGTAATTCAACTAACGTTACAGCATATAGCGCTATACGTCATTCATGCTGAGACCCTGAATATAACACGATTTGGTATAGACAAATGCACCACGGAGCAAATAAATGGCGAATAGGTAGCATTGGGGGAAAAGCTAATATGCACATGTCCGGTCTCGGCGCCGATCGGTGTATGCTTGATGTTGCAACGAAATAAGCCTACCTTAGGTACATGATGTACAGGTCGGCTGAAAAAGCAACGTGAGGGATAGAATACGATCTGAGAAATGATGCCACTCATTCATAGTTATATGTTAATCTAGATATTTCTAGCGTATGCTACCGCCGCCTAATTATAGACAGAAACATATCCTAAAACGCCAGGCAAAATCCAGAACTCGCACCATTACGCCAACCATTCCGCCTCATTCCTTGTGTGTATAAAGACCCTCGACATTCAATTACTCTGCCAAAGTTGCGGTTTAGTAATTGATTCGCGTGTCGATCAATACTGCGGCACTAAAGAGATATCCGCACCGTCTGGCTTGAATGGCTAATAATTCTTCTTATATGCCACCGGCAAAATCGTCGACGTGTCGGGGCCCAGAAGCCAGTCGGCAACCCATGTGCAAGGCAGCAAATTCTTCCCCTAGAACTGCTTCGACATTTGCGGCGGGTTGACCAAAGCTCGCCCCCGAGTGCACCAGCACCCATTATCCCCATCTCTTTCCACTTGTATGACGGCGTCAATGCCCTCTTTGAGCAGATACTCTCGAACACGGTCTTTGGTGTCCTCCAGAGCGGCGCCACGAGCCACTGTGACATGAACAATACCCAACAGCTTCTCGCCTCCATGGTCATCCATCCAAAATTTCGGCGTAGAGTAGCTTACAACACCTCGTTGTTGCCCAATACCGGCAAGGATATTCCGCAGGTTATACTCGACTCCCTCGGGAACAGTGAGAAGCAGCCGCTTTGCGGAAGAGAATACAAGGGGCTGCGCAGAGAGAAAGATGAGCGTCGCGATGAAGCAAGAGGCTAGCGGATCCCATCCAGACCAACCCCAGAAACTTGTCAAAACTGTAGATACAATAACCGAGACACTACCCAAAGTATCTGCCAGAACATGCAGGTAGATGCCCCGCATATTCTCGTTGTCATGGTCATGGCCATGGTCGTGTCCGTGACTGTGACTATGGCCCGAGTGCGAATCGCAGCCGTGATCATGCTTCTCGCCATGGGAGTGGCCATGGGAGTGACCGTGAGAGTGACCGTGATCATGGCCGTGGTGGTGATGTCCAAATGCCATCATACCGACTAAATTCACAGCCAGGCCCAGACTACTAACCACGAAGAGCTCGCCGAGACGCTTCGTTTGCGTTCCTTCCCATAGTCGCTCAAACGCCTCAAACGCAATTTCAACACTAAGTAGCCTGAAGGAGCGAGATTTGTTAGAGAATGTCGACAGATAGAGACTATTGTGACAAACACTTACATCAAGAGGATACCATTGGCGAAACCGCTCAGAGTCTCGACTTTTCCAAAGCCATAAGGGAACCGCTGGCTCTTTGGCCATTTGCTCATGACAGCCGCAAGCAATCCCACAAGCAACGCAACGCAGTCAAAGAACATATGAATGCTGTCACTGAGGAGACCCAGTGAATCAGTCACGTAGCCATAGAAGGCCTGAATGATCATGAAGCCGAAATTGAGCCTGTAGGTTTTTTATTAGTCTCTGCCAACAATACGAATATGTAGTAGATGGAGAGTATATACATACGTCATAAAGTAGAAAATACGCCTCGAGTCCTTCTCGGCAAGTATAGAATATAGAATGGGCCATCCAACCGTGTATGGAAGGATAGTCCTCGTGAAGAGAGACCGCTCAGAGCCGTGGTTATGGCCAGTGCTGATACCAACGCCATGGTTATGGTCATGACCATGATGATGATCGTGATCGTGGCTGTGGCTGTGGCTGTGGCTATGGCTATGGCCGTGAGAGTGAGAGTGAGAGTGAAGCTGCGAGTGGAAATGCTTGTCGTGGTTATGGTTATGTTCGTGGTCGTGGTCGTGGCCATGGTCGTGGCTATGGGTGTGATTGTGGTTGTGGTTATGACTGTGTGCGGTTTCATCAATGCCTTCTGGCGTATAGCGGTTCCTCCTCCCCTGAGACCGATTCTCCATGCCTCCCACAAACGACTTCTCTTGCACTATCGTGGAGCTTGCGTTGGAGGTTTGTGAGCCACTGCGACCATGGTTTGGATAGCTGTAAGAATGCGCATGCAAGAATGATGGAGACAGCGGCGGTGGCGAGTGTGAATATCCCTGTGAGCGCAAGTGGGAGTGCGAGTGGCCGTCATCGTGGTTGTGATCGTGATCTCCATCCTCGTCGTCTTCAAGTTGTGAGGGCAGACTGTCGCTCGATACCGTCATCCGCCAGGTGTTGTTCAGTGACGGCGGTTGGGAGCGAGTATGCGCCCGGTGTGCGTGCGGCAGGGCCGACGACGGTAGTGAATACGATGTGTCCATGGCTATAGCGAGAGTGATCGATCGTTATAGCGTCGCAAAAGTGCCCGTCGCTCTGTGTGTCGTCGTCGTGGCCGGGGTGCAATCCGGGGCTGGTTCCCAAATCTCGAACTCGCGCTTCGAGCCACCCAAGCGATACGACGCGTTGCTTCTCTACGAGAGATTCGCCGCCTCTCACAGTGGCACTAACAGCCGCATCAAGCCTTCTGCGGGCCAGATCGATGCAATTGAGGGAAAAGAAGCGGTCTCGAGAGCACCGGCAATCGAGTGGAGGTCGAAAGATAGTCTCCGACCCCAGCTTGAGCCGTCGTCAAAGGCGACAGACAGACTGGCCGTCCGTCCGTCCAAATAGGGGAACAGGCACACGGACGTGAAAAAAAGTATCGGCGGCCAAGGTGGCACCCAGTGCGCTGCTAGTGCGCTGTGCCAGCACCAACTCAGGCCTGAGTGACCAGCCTTTTGGGGGGGTTTGCGGGGCACGTGGAGGCGCTTGAGGCGGTCGCAATGCAGCCACCCAGCACTTTGGGGCTAGCAGCTGCGGGCGATGGCTATCAGTGCGGGCTTAGCGGCAGGTACCGGCGCATCAACAGTTGGAGGGCGCGATACCCGCGGGATTCGTTTGGCCGTTTCGGTGCTGGGATGGATGGATACGATAGCACGCTGGGTATTTGCCAGATGGTGATGAAAGGTATTATTGACTCGACGTTGGATGAGGTATGAGATGAGATTAGATGAGACGCCAGGTGCTGCCTCGGGTCCAAGCACGGTGACGCAATAGGGCCCTCTTTTGTTTTAGATGCTTAGCTACCTAGATAGAGAGGTCATTGAAACAACTCAAATAGATCCTTGATACCGCTACAGTGTTTTTGCTCTACAGACAGCCAATCACCAAAAAGGAAGGTCTGATAGCTCCCGAGAAAAGACTCAAAGAGAAATGACCAGACCTTTCAAGAGTTTGCCGGTGACGAGAGCGTAAAGCGGTCCAAGATGAGCTATCAAAATCCCTAAATTGATCATACTAGCACTGGTCTTATCCTGCCATTGATATCCAATCAATGCCATTAGTGCAATGCTTGATCTACATAGATGCCCAACTCAGCACATCTGCATGAAGCCGTCTCTCAATAAGCTTTTCATCCCTGTTCAGGCTCGTCTCATCCGTTCAGGTACCAAGAGAAACAGAAATCTACTAAGATCTTACTGCGAGTTTTCCTCCTAGTTACAGCGCCTGTAATGTCTTGCATCATGACCTCACTGATTGGCCCTTTGACCGTCCCCACGATCTCCATTGCATGTGGCGCCCATCACAGAATGCGACTAACAACCCTGTTATCGGGGGCACCTCCCGGCAGCCTCCCCAGCCACACTACGCTCTGCGCCACACCTACCTAGAAAGCTCTAAATGACGAGCTTGGCGGTGCTATCAGGAAGCTCATCTTACAGCCAAGGAGGGAAAACACTGACTGGAGATTTCATCCTGCGCTTCATTTTCATATGGCGTTGTATGAAATCTCACATAACCCCTCGCTCTGCATCAGGCTGTCTTGCCAGCGGGAGCATCAATAGCTTGCTGGGACCATCCACCCAAGTATCCGGGTCTAATCTGGCCAGCTGTCATTCATTCGCTGCCCTTCACAAACCACTACGCCGAATCTAGAGAACAAGGACCCAACTATTTTTCAAATCTTATAGCTAGGCACGATTTGCTCTGCCCAAAATGCACTATTACGCCAATTTCATCATATCCGCCATTGTCGGCGGCTTGTCCGTCATTGCTCTCGGCTACGTCTTCTCTTTCGCCATCTGGCTCGGGAAGAAGTCTCTCGATGCCATCCCCACCCGCTACCATCCCGCTGAGAAGCCAGAGGATGAGCATATTCAGATCCTCGTTGTAGGCGATATTGGAAGAAGCCCGCGGATGCAGTACCATGCTCTGAGTGTTGCCAAGCAAGGAAGGCAAGTCGACATTGTGGGCTATAAAGGTACGTGGCTGAGAGACTCTCATTTTCACTTGGTTAGATGCATCTGCTTATTCTAGCCGTATAGAGACGGCTAGGCATCCTGATCTCATTGGCAAGACAAACGTTACGGTCTACCCTCTCGCTGCTCAGCCAGAATGGATCGCCTGGGGAACGCTGCCTTTTTTCCTCAACATCCCCGCCAAGGTCATCCAGCAGTTCTGGACCCTGTTTAGGACGCTCATGTATACTACTCCGCCAGCTCAATGGATTATCATTCAGGTGAAGACAGACACTCTGCTTGATCTCAGATGCATTCATCTTGGTTCTAACGCAAGTCATAGAATCCGCCTTCCATCCCAACGTTTCACGTAGCTCTTTTCGTCTCATGGGTTCGCGGCAGCAAAGTCATTGTCGACTGGCACAACTATGGCCATACCATTCTGGCGCAAAAGTCTCTGCTCCGACCTCTTGTGCCCATCTACAAGTACTATGAGATTAAGCTAGGCCGATACCTAGGAAACGCCAACCTTGCAGTCACAGATGCCATGGCGAAGCAACTTCAAACCGGAGGCCGCTTTAATCTCAAGAACCCTGTCTATACGCTTCACGATAGACCAGCTGAGATATTTCAACCCATGAGCACTTCAGAAGATCGACTCGAGTTCCTCTCTCGCTTGGCGGAAACACGAAATTATGCTAAGAATATTGTCGATGGTGCCCTTCGTCTAGTCGTGAGCAGCACTTCTTGGACAGCAGATGAAGACTTTGGTGTGCTGCTTGATGCTCTGGTCGCCTACGCCACGCCAACATCAGGTGAGCAAAATGTTCCCCCAATCTTGGCCATCATCACCGGCAAGGGCCCTCAGAGGGAGGCCTACCTCGAGAAAATCAAGGAACTACAGGATGCCGGCAAACTCCCCGGCATTCGTATTCTCAGTGCTTGGCTTTCCAATCGAGACTACGCTTCATTGCTCGCCGCAGCTGATCTCGGCATTTCCCTCCACAAATCTAGTTCTGGAGTGGATCTGCCCATGAAGGTTGTTGACATGTTTGGAGCGGGTCTGCCCGTGGCTGCATATGCCGGCTTCGAAAGCATTGGAGAGCTTGTAAAGGAAGGACAAAATGGCTGTGGCTTCGAAACGGTACCGCAGCTCACTGAGATTCTGAAGAGGCTATTGAGCTTTGAGGGAGCAGGAGAGTTGGCTAGACTGAAGAAAGGCGCCATTGAAGAAGGTTCACGGCGCTGGGATGAGGAATGGGACACTGTCGTTGGCCCTGTGTTAGGGGTTACAGCTGGACAAGCATAGATGAACTGTGGGCATATACGCATCATTTCTCCTAGATAGCGACTCGATGTATACTGTTAACGATTTTTCATTCTTTCTTTCCTTATTTTTTTTTTTTTTCTTCCTCTTTTGTTGCTCATGGAGCGCTTATTTGACTACGCTACTGGTCATCCGCAATGATTAAGTCAAGGCTCTTTACCAATATAGCATCTCCGAGACGCCAAACCAATGCAAACAACAGGACACCTCCGCCTCTCATCCACCAAAAAAAACGCCATCCATCCTGTAAATGTTAAAAATGCAGTGCCAGCTCATAGATGCATCCAAGTTACTAACTTTTTTCCTTTCGTGTTTATGAAACGTGTCGCCTCAATCTTTAGTCCTCTCCCAGGCTCTCCCTTACACACTTCCGACACCGTTTCCTGTAATCCTTGTGCTTCCCCTCCTTCTCCTCGCGCAGCATCCTCGCCGCTTCGACGTTCGCGGGGCTCTCTTCATTGGGGCTGTAGAACAAGCTGATGATGCTGAGGAGGATCGTCTCGGGCGTCTGGACGGGGCTCCAGCGCTCAGCGGCGGACTCGTAGCCGTACTGGTCCTCTTCGGGAGGGTGCAGGATGGAGATGCAGAGCTTGCCGTTCTCGTAGATATTGGGGTGGAACGGGATGGGGTCTTGAAAGGTGAGCTGGGGCGGCATGTGAGGGTAGTTTTCGGGGAAAACTAGACGAGCACGAAAGTTGCCTCCTATAGTCATAAGGGCAAATAGATTAGCAATCAGCTTACAAGAGTCGATATGGTGTGCTTTGACGCAAGGGAGAGATGGGAAAGTCGAGGAGGACAGGGACAGGGAGAAAAGCCACGCACCGCCGTAGTATTTGCAGTCGTCGTTGATCATGAGCATCACCTCCCACTCGAAGATGTTGTTGTCGTTGACAAGGCCGCATGAGATGCCAGGGAGGTCTTTGCCAGACTGCATCTCCTTGAGCTGGCGCTTCAGCAGCGACGCTGCGGCGGCACCGGCTGACGCCATAGTCACGGTGATGCTGTAAGCGGCTTTATACGATATTTGTTTGAAGCAGATGCCGCTGGTTCTCCTCGTGCCAAAGGGGAAAAGGCGTCGGGAGCAGTTATCGTCGAGGAGGCGAGCAAAAGATGTTGGGAGGCAGAAGGAGGAAGAGTTCAAGGTTCGGTTCCAATATGGCGAAGAGCATAATACTAGCTTAGTAGCAAGTAAGCCATGCCTGGGTCGGATTTTGGAGGTGGGGTATTCCGGCACCGGGTGGCACACGACCCTGCACCTGGATGGCCTCAGCTGTAGGTACAATAGATATGTACACGTACTTATGACATGGATGGCAGCGAGTTGGTGGCTGCAGAGGCGTAAGTAAAGTATTCATACAGGTTATCTTTATCCTATCAATTAATTGAAAATGTCTTTTGAGAAAAATTGCTTGGGCCTACATGGATTACGCAGTATTTGCTAAACAATCCAAACTAAAAATCCTTCTCTACAAGTCCTGGGTATCATAAATTCGTCCTCTCGCCATCGTACACATCGCTTCCAGCACCCCACGCCTCACAGCAACCGAATCACTTCTTTGACGATCCAAACCCGGTGAATCCCATCTGCGCCATCATATCATCCTCGTCATGCTCTCCTTCAATTCGCACATCTTCGCCGTACTCTGTCTTCACCTTGGCGGCCTGTTCCTTGTCTTGCCGCTTCTTCTCTGCCTCTTCCTTTCGCTTCGCCCGCTTCTCTTCCGCCTCCTTCTTCATTTCCTCTTCTCGGATCTGCAGCCTGTCTTGTAAACTCGTAGCCTTCTCTTTCTCGAGATCTTCTTTTCGGCGAATGTAGAATTCAATTCGCTCGTGCACTTCCTCAACGGTTGCTCGCTTGACTTCGGTGGTCTGCCCGGTGTTGAGCAGATGCTGCGTCGTATTCAAATGCTATACATGCCCGGTTAGCACCCGTATTCATATTTGATTTTCACTCTCCGTGATAAAGATGCGTGAGTGCATACCTCGACCCATTGCAAGTTATCCTTAAACGTAAGGTCGCAAGCCTCACAGTAGAAACCAGCCCCTCTACCTCTTTTACCAACTCCCGATCCAGCCGGCACAATCTGCGTCTTTCCGACCTGTGCGCTGACGTCGATGATATTCCTCCGTGCTGATGTGTATGTCTCGTTGCCCGTCATGGGCTTGTGATATTTCTTGCCCGCGAGCTTGGCCTCGTAGCGCGCCTTGGCCTCTTCCTTCTCCTTGGCTTCGCGTTCTTTAGCTTTGGCGGCATATTCGTCCAGATCCCAATTCTTGCGGAAATCGGTATCAGAGGCCGCCACACCGTAGGCGCTCTTGTTCTTTGAATCAGACATGGCGGACGAAAGAAGAAAACAGGGTGAGAGAGGATGATGTAGAGACAGAAAGCTTGCGAACTGTCAGATTTAGACGCGACACCAAGATCGCCAAAGCTGCGGCAAGACAAGGGTCAACCGGCGCTAAGATAAGAATTTCTCAACCCCACCGCGGGGCAGCTTTTGAAGACGAGTTTTCCAACTCGATACGCAATTTGCATGTGGTAATCGAAATCAAAATGTTGTATCTTGTTGGTCTTGGTCTCTCTGACGAGACGGATATTACCGTCAAGGGTCTCGAGGTGGTGAAGAAGGCCTCGCGAGTCTACCTTGAGGCATACACAAGCATCCTGCTCGTGGATCAGTCTGTCCTGGTATGCATCTTGGCCGAATCCAGTGACAAACGTTCCTGGTAAGGAAAAGAGCTAACGCTGACTCTTGAAGTAGGAAAACTACTATGGACGATCGATAACCATCGCCGACCGCGAGATGGTCGAATCAAACAGCGACGAGATTCTTCGAAATGCGCAGAATGAAGATGTCGCCTTTTGCGTTGTTGGAGATCCCTTCGGGTTAGCTGCGTCTTGATGTGTTTTGATTATCCACAGCTTTTACTAACGATGTCGTTGCAGTGCTACAACACACACAGATCTCGTCATTCGAGCTCGAGAGTTGTCCATTCCCGTGCGAACCGTACCAAACGCCTCCATCATGTCCGGCATTGGTGCTTGCGGCCTTCAGCTGTACAACTTTGGACAGACCGTGTCCATGGTCTTCTTCACTGAGACTTGGAAGCCAGCTTCATTCTACGACAGAATAAAGGAAAACCGCAACATTGGTCTGCATACATTGGTTCTAGTCGACATCAAGGTCAAGGAGCAGAGCTTGGAGAACATGGCCCGAGGCAGACTGATCTACGAACCCCCACGATACATGACGGTCGGGCAGTGTGCACAGCAGATGCTGGAGATTGAAGAGGAGCGCAAAGAGGGTGTCTACACCAAGGATAGCTTGGCTATTGGCGCTGCTCGAGTTGGCGGAAAGACGGAAAAGTTTGTGGCGGGAACGCTCGAGGAGTTGTGCTCTGCGGATGAGGAACTGGGTCCTCCCCTGCACAGTCTTGTCCTGTTGGGCAGAAGAGCTCACGAGCTGGAGCGCGATTTCGTCCGTGAGTTTGCCGTTGATAAGGAGAAGTTCACCAGAATATGGGCAGAGGATTACGGAAAGCAGTAAGCTGCTTGATAATGAACATGCAAGTAAAAAAAAAAAGAAAAGAAAGAAAGAAAAAGAAAAACTCCATATTTAGCTCATGATTGATATAGATGATAATAGTACATTGATCCTCAATTTGACAATTTTTCTATTTGTTTGAAGCACGCCAGTTACCCACGTCCTCAGCTGAAATCTCTCGAAGCTTGCTCACTTGAGCAGGCTTTCCAGTGATAACTCCTTGCGCGACTTCAGCAGCACGGCTGATGAAGTTCCCAGACGTCAGCGAGTACGTCACAGTGGTGGTCTTGACACGAATAATTCCAATACGCGGGTCATTCTCTGAGCCATCGTGGACTCCATCGCCAAGATCGCCCAGCCAGGCCTTTAGTCCGCTGCTATATGTCTTCTTGACCAAATCGCGATCCGTAACAACACTCGCCTGGCCCGCAATGGAAGCCCACTCGCCGGAACTGTTGATGAAGGACACGTTCACGTGAGGATCATTGGACAGGTCATTGGTCTTGCCAGACTCGGTATTTGTGTGGAAGAGAAGATCGATGCCTCCGGATTCCTATTTGAAGGATCAGGTTTCTGCCGCAAAACAATTTCAACGAATGCAGCTACTATCTTACCGTTCCAGCCAAGCCCATGCAGCGCGAGACCAAGTTGTTCTGAGACGAAGCCTCAATGGTCGTCAACATGCCAAATTTGCATTTTGTGATGAAATCAACAAGATCCGTAATCAACGTATTGAGATCAGTTTCATCTTTGTTAGAATGAGTGTAAGGGTCGGCAGGCTTATCGCCAGAAGGTGCGTTGGTTCCGCTTGTGGCCATTGTAATAGATGTGTGATGAAGTTCAGCTATGAGAGAGAAAGATTGCTCTTGTTTATTGTTTTTCCTCTCGACGTGGTCATTCTCTTGACCACCCTTTATATACAATTGGATGCTGGCGATCACTCTGCCGTAGCTGCATATGATCTATGATATACCACATCCATCATAGGTACGTAAGGCTGAGGGTTCTCAGAGTAAGAGGCGAACAAGGGCTGCTATAACAGCGAACAATCATGACGTCAAGCAAGTAGCGTATGGCACAGGATTGCACCGCACCGTCGCCGCCATTAGATTTGGGAAAAGTCTGAGGTGATCTGTTGATGGAATCGAAGCTTAAACAGAGCCTATCTCATTGTGAATCTCGCAACTACATGAGCATCGCCGATTGCAGCTGTCATCTCAGTAGCTGAGGTCGCTACCCTGGAGCTCGGCGCTTCGGTGCCAAGGCAGCTCATTGCCTTAACTGGACTGAGCTTGTATCCCTGCTTTTTGTGATCCAAGGCATGTACAAGATTGATTCAGACCCGGTCGATGAAGTGAGAATTATGAGACATGAACCAAGTTGGAGTAGTGACCCGAAGCCTGCATTGGGATGGAACAGACCAATTAATCTGGAAGACATATAAGCTTACAATTTACGCGATACGAAGCATCGCAGGGAGATGTCCTACGCAGCACAGCTCAGCTCTATAGCCGGTATCAAGTAACTCCACCTTTGCATTGAGCTGAGCACAACTGCCGGCGACTCGCCTCTTTATTCATTCTTCTTCACCTAATTCTCACGACATGGCATAGAATGGCAGGGATCAGGATCGGTCCGCCCCAGCGCCCTTAGCCTAGCAGCTCCAGGTTGCTTAGCAGTTGCTTCAATAGTGCAGTAGAGCTCCTTGATAGCAGTACTTTTGCAACGGCCATAGCCATACAGGCACAGTGCCCGTAAATCGCTGCCCGTCGCTGACGGCCAAGTCCACCCATCACCTGATAGCAGCCGGTCGCTTCTCTCGCTGAGCAGATATCGCCCGGCTGTTTGTTCCACGGTGGGTGCCGTACAGTAACTGAATGGACGCCGCCCGTTCTTTCCTTAATTCCCCGCGCCACTTCCGCCTTGATTCCCGCCCACGGCTTCGAGGCAGGTACGGGGTACCAGTTGCTAGCTTTCGGATAAAGTCCTCACTCAGGTGCTGCTACTGGAATACGTTGGTAGAAGGAAAGAGGGAGGTGGCGGCTTATTACTACTACCAGCTCGACTCACGGCCAGGAAGGAGCAAGTCGTCGTCGGGCGGCCTTCGCTCAGCTGCTCAACCTTTTGCCGGCACTGAATCGCCAAACCCCATCTTTCCCACTCTCTTTCCCTCGTTCCCTCTGTTTTGGTCCATCTTCGGGTCGTACGGCTCGGGTTTCCTCCCAACCCGCCAATCGAGTGGTTTTCTGTCCCTCTTCTTCTTTATCCTTTTCCCATTACATTTCCACCGGCTCTTTTCCCCTGCCAGCGTTTCTCACATCTGACCACTTCTCGACGGCCGGCTCCCAGGTGTAGCTCCGTCCAGCTGCCAGCTCGCCTTAACCAGCCCTGGCCTCTGGTGCATTTCCTTGTTCGTGAATCACAGTCAATCGTTTCCCTGCCCACCACTTGTCCACCAGCTGTGAGGGCCTGCATACATCCCTCTTATTCACCAGAATCGGCAGGGCAAGAGTAAATTTGGCACTGGGTTGCACAAGGCTGGCCGCATTTTTTGCCAGTCCCTTATCCGTCTTTCACTCTGGCCTTGACTAGAACTCGATTTCTCCCAAGTCCACTCTTCGGTTCTGCTTCATCGTTTCATTGTGTCTCATTGTGTCAGTCATTGCCGTATTCCATTCGGTGCATCAGCAGCCAGACACACTGTCACCGTCTGTGTCTGGTACCTTTCTGTTACTGAGGCCTGGTCTGGTCTGAGAAACTGTTGTTGAAGCGTGTCGCAGCACGGCGTATCATTCCCGGGAAGCCTTTACTATTTGTTTGTATTTTTCTTTTCCGCTACAGCAGCAAAGATCTGTGGCAAGATGAGTGGTCAGGTAAGTAGATGTCGGTTAATCTCCATCTTCTTGGCCGATCAAATACTCACTCTTCACAGCTTGTGTTTCCTTGGGAATGCCGCGATAAGGAGGACCAGGCATGGGTTGCTTACAACTATCCCCTTCGCCGGACCAACCAGCTGCTTGCCGAGGAGAACCTGAGGCTCAAGCGCATTCTTCGCGAGAATGGGATCTCTTGGTCGCCATTGGCCAAGGCGCATCTGGCTCAGAATGACCCCACGAGACGCAAGACTCGATCATCTGGCGCCGGCTCCAGTGATTCGGCCTCACTGTTCTTACCCATTGAAGTCCTCTTGCGAGTTCTTAAATTCGCCATGAAGAGCGATCATCCAATCATCGACCCACTGAGTGCTACCACGGCCGAACATCTCACTGAAGAAGAGAAGAAGAGAGGTAACCAGATCGCTATTCACTTTCTGGCAACAAACAAAGCCATGAATGCCGAGGGCACACGATTCCTCTGGGAATCTAATCACTTCGTCTTCACCACCCCTCAAGCTCTGCGCAACTTCAGCGAGCTCAGCTTCCACTATCGACACAAGATCTTGCATGTCAACCTCCGTGTCGTTGCCCGCTACTATGATGATCAGCGTCGCAAGCATAAGCTTGAACGATATTATCATACGGATCTGAAGAAAGATCACCCTCTTAAAGTACACATGCGACCAAAGGAGTCGCCTCTCGTTCGTGGTGGCTTCCGCTGCTACACCTGGAATCAGCTTATCGATTTCTTTCTGGCCTTGCGTGCCCCGTTTGATCCGGCCTACAAAGACAAGAAAACCCCCAGACCAAGACTTCTGCCGTCACTCTCTTCCCTGCGAATTGACCTGGTCAACTTTTCAGACTCGCTGCTGCCATTCTCGGGATCTGAACTTCATGAAGTAGCATCTCACGAGCTGGGATGTACTCTGAATGAACTCCAAGTAACTGGAATGCCGTTTGATGATGTCGGAATGAAAGCCTCTGCCGAGCTCAGCGGTCTGGTGAAGGACGAAGGCCTCTACCTTGATGCAGCAGCTTCTTTCATTGCAAACTCCAAAGGTTTGCAGAGTCTCAGGGGAGATAACTGGTGTGCCCGCGTCATTAGAGCGTACAAGGATCTCAAAGACGAAATGGAGGAGGAGGGCCTTGGGCTGGCCGGAGAAGACGGAGAAGATGGCGAAGTTGGCGAACACTTCCACCTGCATTCTTTCGAGGGCTACCACAAGGTAGGCACCCTGCCTGCCGCCCCCGCCGAGGATGGCCATCCTCTATCAACCCGCGACGAGAAAAGAGTCATCTGGAAGAAAGTGCCCATCGCCCGTGATGCAGACAAACGGACATGGGTCCAGTTCTCCCGAATCAACGGGTACGAGATTGAGGACTCGGCCTGGGATAGCGACGACGATAGAATCTGTCCTTGCTGCGGAGATTCTCACCCCAGTTCGTCCATGCTCGAGTTCATGAGCGATATTAGTGAATAAGTCACACCATCCGGTTCTGTTTTGTTTTTCATAGCACCCGCGTTTGATTGAGATAATGAAGGAATTTACTGTGGCATCAAAAAGATGCTGCGTAGTATTATGTGTTTAGATACCCCCCCGGAAAGCTGGCGGCAGAAAGAGGAGCTTTGTACTTGATGGAGATGCATATAAGTGGGCTTAAGCAGGAACAGGAACTAGCAGTATGATAAATGCAAAGTCATGAAATTAATTACACGTGTCTATTTGATAATTTACAATGCGGGAAAAGTGACTCGAGATTTGTTGGCTGATGATATGATGTGCTCGAATAGAGAAAGGCCAACGACATTAGTGTGGAGCGGCGAGACGGTATTGTTTGCACAACGATGAGGTACCGTAGCTGCCTGAAGGATTCATTGTACAAATAGTACCTTGTGAGTAGCGAAAGCTCATATTATGGTTGATAGAAGATCTATGATGTGCTCTGCTGTTAACAACTTTCATTTTCAAGATGAAGCGTGAAATACAGGTAATTTCTATTGCAACGTTCGTCCTATGATACGGTGTAGAGCTGCTGCTGCTGCTGTTCAAGGACTGGATCTATAAGTACTTGCACTAACAGTACCCCGTACCTTGCTCAAGGTGCTCTCCACCTGTAGGTGCTACTACGGCTTTGGTATAGCCTATAGGCACCCAAGCAATCCACCGCCGCGCTCCTCGGATCCCGCTATTGCCATCCCCATCTTAATATTCCTTTGGTATACAGGCACCGTCTTTATCATTCCCTCACACGAGAATACATACATAATACTGTAACCACCAAAATCATTACTATATCTGCGTCTATACAACATCTAGCAGAGCACACCACCCTACCATCCAAGACTCGGGCTCTGCACAGGCCCCTACGTCTGAATCCCAGCCCATGCCATAGGGCACCGGTCCAGCATGAGCATCCGCCATGCCCCTGCCAGCGCTGCTCTCCTCCAACGATAGGTCGACTTATTCCCTTACATCGTCCTCAAGCAAGGCGCGCTCTGTCCCGGCCGTCGACGGCGACATCCCGCCCGAGTACATCCATGATGAGGCTCAGCTGCCCTGCATCCCGCCCGAACGACCGGACCTGCGCGAGCTAAACTGCTGCCTCGAAGCCCTGGCGGCGGTGTTTCCCGATATCCAGATCGAGGTCTTCCGCGAGCTGCTGGGCAATTTCGATGGCGAGTCGAGGCTTGCTCTGGTGGCCGATGCGCTGCTGAAGAACCGCGCTACGTGGGTCAAGGGCAGATGGAAAGTCGCCGGCCCTGAGAGGCACGGTGGCAGTATAATACAGCGTGGAGATGGAGACAAGACACAGGCAGAAGCGGCCATCGTCGTCAATCAGCTCGTGCCGAGGGCAGAGATCTTTCGGAGCGAGGCTTACAAGAACGCGGTGCGGACGCTTGCGTGGCAGGAGTTTAAAGGCCTGTCAAAGTCTACAATCAACGCAGTGCTAGCCGAGTCCAACTACTCATACCTGGACGCTCGGAGGACGCTCGTAACGCTGTCATCCAAGTCATGGCGCTTCACCCTCTCGTCGTTCATCATGAGGCGCAAGCCCGTGGCGACGGGCGAGGCAGACAACCACCCTCTTGTCCGCTGGCGCACGACCGGCCAGGGCTCGAGCATACCCACGATACGATCCACAGGAAACGCCGAGCTTGACCGGGAACTCTACGATGCGCTCGTCCGCCCGTTGAAGGAAAAGGATAGACAAGATCGAATCGACAAAGATCGGGCCACGGCGATGCGGCTGAACAATGACGAAGCCGAGGAAGCAGGCGCAATTCACGAATGCATGTGCTGCTTCACCACAGCTCCGTTTGAAGAGTTTACAAACTGCAACAAGGACGCACACATGATTTGCTTCCGCTGCGTCCAGCTCTCCCTCAAGGAAGCTGTCTTTGGCCAGGGCTGGCAGAGCAGCATCATCCCCGAGACGGGGACGCTGAGGTGCATGGCTGTCGGCCAGGATCAGTGCTCTGGCTACATCTCGTCCGACCACATGTGCAGGGCCATGCTGGAAGAGAAGAAGGGTGCCGAGATTCTGCATCAGCTAGACCAGCGGCTTGCGGAACATGCTTTGATTGCTGCGAGACTGTCGCTGGTACACTGCCCGTTTTGCAGCTACGCAGAGATTGATGACATTTACATGCCTTCTAAGAGGGCAAGAATGCAAGTTCGGATTGCTGGTGTCCTCCACCTACTATTCCTCTTCTTATGCTTCATTTGTGTTGTTCTTATCCTTCCTCTGGCTGTGCTATCCTTTGTCGCCGCTTTGGCATTTACCTCCTCTGGGCCGCTCTGGATGCGGATATCGGCAGAGTGGAAGCACGCCATGAGCAGACACACTCGTCGCCGACGCGGTCTCCAATTTGCCTGTCAGAACCCTGAATGTGGCCGAGTATCCTGTCTCTCGTGCAGCAAGATCTGGACGGACATCCATGTCTGCAACGAGTCGTCTCTGGTTGCACTACGAACGCAGGTCGAGCAGGCCATGAGCATGGCCATCAAGCGGGTTTGCCCTCGCTGCAACACGTCGTTTGTCAAGAATGCAGGCTGCAACAAGCTCACCTGTCCCTGCGGGTACAAGATGTGCTACGTCTGCCGCGCTGATCTCACCGAGGAAGGATACCGGCACTTTTGCGATCACTTTAGACCCGACGGTGACCCGCGGCCGTGTCTGGAGTGTGACCGGTGCAATCTGTGGGAGTCGGAAGACGTCGATCAGGTGCTACAGGAGGCCCGCGAAGAGGCAGAGCGAAAGTGGAAAGACACGGAGAAGAGAGACCTCTCGGCGCCGGAAAAGGCGTTTCTGGAGACGGGCATAGCGGCACGGCTGAGCAGCATAGGCAGTATTGAGGAAATTCTGTCGGCGGGGCGGATGCCCTCGCTGGGAGAGTTTCTGGATGTTGTCGTTGAAACGATCTTTGTGTGAGCGAGATATGAGCACATAGAGTCAACCAGCCGGCCAGTCATTGTTACTTGATACCCAATACCCGCTACGTTACTATTCAAAGCTTTGCTTCTGCAACTGGTGTTTAAAAGCTTACGAAGACGGAGCGTTACGACTAGATGATGATGCTTCTTGCAGTGCTCCATGCAAGCCAGGCGTCTGTATAAAAGATGACGAAATATCACTACTCTTTGACGCTTTTCTTCTTTAAAAGAGCATGCTTATATGGGTACCCAGTATCCATCCAATAATTTTTTTTCTTGGAAATACGTTATTCACATGCCTTCCTGCTGCTCGCTGCAGATTGGAAGAGCAAAACTCCGCTTTATTTCCTTTCTCATCGCCTGACTTGGGAGGGATACATCAACCTTTTCTTTTCTTTTCTTTTCTTTTCTTTTCTTTTCTTTTCTTTTCTTTTCTTTTCTTTTCTTTTCTTTTCTTTTCTTTTCTTTTCTTTTCTTTTCTTTTCTTTTCTTTTTCTTTTACTATACGGATGTTCATTTCTTCCTAATATCATTTCTTTATCCTTTCTTTCTTTTTTCTTACATGAACAGCTGGATTGTTTTCCTCTACTTTTGAAAGCATGGATATGCATGTTCCTTGTATAAGAAGGGAACTTGAGCGCTTTTTTTTTTCTTTTTTCCTTTTGGTTTACTGAAATCATTTGACGTGTAATGGAGGCTCTGGAGGGATTACCAGCTTGATTAATGAACGAACGAACGAATGCAGGCACGAATTCATGGATGGATGAATAGATTGTTTACTTACTGTTTGGTTGTTTAAAGAGTGAAATGAGAAAAAGAAAACAATTTCGAACTTAAAGCTGCATAAATATCCGTATCTTACATATCCCATTCATGATTTCCCTTGACAATAAAAACAACAAAACATCTGACCCAGGCCGTCTATGCCAACTCAGCGGCCGCTCCCGCAATACACACCTTGCCAGTCTCCTTCACCTTACACTGGAACACAATCTTCTTCCCCTCCCTCCACATCTCCGTCACAATCGTCTGTCCAGGAATCACCGGTCCCGCAAACCTCACCTTCACATTGCGGAATGCACCAAAGCGGTCATAGACAGCTTTACCCGCAACGCCAAAAGTGCACAGGCCATGCAGGATAGGCGCCTTGAAGCCTCCCATCTTGGCAAAACCAGGATCAATATGCAAAGGGTTATAATCACCGCTCAAGCGATAAATAGCCGCTTGGTCTTCACCCGTAGGCGACTCGACAACCTCATCAGGAGCTCTCTTGGGAGGCTCATTGACCGCCGTCGCAGCACCACGATCCTTACCCTTCTTCTGCCCATCAAAGCCTCCCGCGCCACGAAGGAAGACCGTCATTTCATTGTAAAAGACGTCCTCGCCGGTCTCGGCGTTGACGGTGGTGATGCCGGTTTTTACAATGGACGCGCTGCCCTTGTCGACGACCTCGAGGAGCTTGCCGCGCGAGAGGAGTCTTCCGGAGGTGGGCAGCGGGAACTTGCGGATCTCGAGGTATTGCTCGCCGTGGAGGAGCATCATGGGGGAGAAGTTGGGGACGATGGCGTCGTAGTCAAAGGGCATTTCGGCGCTGAAGGGGGGGATGACGCCAAAGGTGGGGAGGACTTGGAAGTCTTCTGCGCCCTCACTGTTTGTAGAGAAAAGAAGATTGTTAGTAAAGAGAATGCTTTCTGCTTTGGTTGATAAAATAGGTGGATGGCATATTTTGTGGCATAATATCGAGCACGCAGAGATGGGCTTACAAGACGTATTTCAGCTCCTTTCGCTTGGCACCAACACCAATGTTATACAGAATAACATCACGGTCCGTAAAGCTATACTCGGTAGGGCTGCCCTCCTTTCCGAGAGCCTCAGCAATGGCAGTCAGATGTTCATTGCTGGCGGCAGGTTTCTCTTCGCGCTGGAAGCAAGAAAGAATCACAAATTAGCACGGCTCTCCTCTTTGCATGAGTCATTATAAAAATTTCATTCTTTGTTTTTTTTTGTCTCTCTTTCGTAACATTTCTTCTTCTTCATCTCTAGTGGCTATCCAATATGTACAAGTGGTTTTGATAGATGGTAGTAAGTGGTGGTGATACAGATCTGCTTGAGAGATCGCAGATGAAGAGATAGGAATTATAAGGAGAATGAAGAAGAGTCTTTAAAAAATATCGTACGTATCATGTTTCTCATACCTTGTTCTCCATGTTGGCCATGATCTTCTCCAGGCCGTCCTGAGCCTTCTCAGGGTGGTCTGCGCGGCCATCGTCAAAGTTGATAATCTTCTCCCAGTGCTTGACTACCTCCTCGGGAACCAGGGGAACGTTCACGGGGAAGCCGTGGCCGCCGCTTCGCTGCCATCGGGTCTTGCCGACCCAGCCGCTGCCGACCTCGTACAGACCGCCGGTGGGGTTGGGGCACTTGTCGCTGCTGAGGGCGAGGACAAGAGGAGCAATGTAGTCAGGCTTGAAGGCATCAACCATCTCCTTGGGCATGATGGTGGCGGTCATGGCGGTACCAGCGTTGGGGGCAATGGTGTTGACATAGATGCCGTACTTGAAGCCCTCGAGAGCGAGGGCACGGGAGAATCCCAGAATACCACATTTCTGTTTCACAACTTGTTAGCTGGGCTATTTGCCTTGAAACATATCATATCAAATAACTTACAGCAGCGGCGTAGTTGGCCTGGCCAAAGTTGCCATAGATACCAGAGGTGGAAGTGGTGTTGATGACACGGCCATACTTTTGCTTGAGGAAATAGGGCCAGGCAGCCTTGGTAACCTTGTATGTGCCGCGGAGGTGCACGTTCATGACGGGGTGCCACAGGTTGTCGTCCATGTTGGTAAAGGCCTTGTCACGGAGAATGCCAGCATTGTTGACAACAATGTCAACACGGCCAAAGGCGTCGATGGCGCCCTTGACAACGGCCTCACCATCCTCGGCGGAAGCCTTGACACCGACGGCCTTGCCGCCAAGCTTCTTGATCTCCTCAACCGTGGAGTCGGGGTTGACGAGATCGTTGACGACAATGGAGGCGCCGTACTTGGCAAATGCCAGAGCATAGGCACGGCCAATACCAGCACCGGCACCGGTGATGAGAGCAACGCGGCCGGTGAAGTCGAGCTTCTCGCCCTGCTCGCTGGGGCCCATCTTCATGGATTCCTCCAGGAGGCCCAGGAAGTCGTTGGGGCCGGTGGGGTACTGAGGGTTGGAGAAGTCAATGACCTTGTTCCACTGCTTCAGGATAGCGCCGGGCGTGTAGGAGTCGTCGGCCTTGAGCAGGAGACCGCTGGATCGCTCCCATCGGAGCTTGGCGACGTGGCCAGCACCGGCCTCGAAGATGCTGCCGTTCTCGGTGTTGTTGGAGTGCACCAGCACAGCGACGAGCGGCACAATCCACTCAGGGCGAAGGGCCTTGAGGACATCGGGGGGCATGACGGTCTCGGTCATTCGGCTCGCAGCTGTAATTGTCGCTTAGGTCAGTCTAATTCCTTCTACTAACAATGCACATCTTGGGTACATACCAATGGGAGCAATGACGTTGGCCAGGATGTTGTACTTGGCGCCCTCCTTGGCCAGCGTCTCGGTGAAGCCAACCATGGCCAGCTTGGCGGCAGAGTAGTTTGTCTGGCCAAAGCTGCCAAACAGACCAGCGGCCGAAGCCGTGTTGATGACTCGGCCGTACTTTTGCTTGCGGAAGTGAGGCCAAGCGGCGCGGGTGCACTTGTAGGCGCCGGTGACGTGCACCTTGATGATCAGGTCCCAGTCCTCGTCCTTGAGGTTCTTGAAGGCAATGTCGCGCAGGATACCGGCATTGTTGATGAGGATGTCGATGCGGCCAAAGGCCTGGATGGCGGTTTCGATGATGCGCTCGCCGTTCTCGACGCTGTCGTAGTTGGCCACGGCCTTGCCGCCAGCCTTTTTGATCTCGTCGACGACGACATCAGCGGCCTGGACATTGAAATTGTGAGCAGAAGAGCAAAAAAAATGTAAGGAAAGCAAGCAATACACTATTGTGCGTAGCTAGCTATGGATATGGATTCACCGACCTTTGTAGAGTTTCCCTCGCCCTTGAATGAGCCGCCCAAGTCGTTGACAACGACGCTGGCTCCTCGTGAGCCGAAAAAGGTGGCATAGGCCTTGCCCAGACCGCCACCAGCTCCGGTGATGACCACCACCTGGCCGTCGTATCTCAGCTGCTCAGACATGGTGTTGTGGAAAGAGAGCGACGCTGATGCAACAAGATGATGCTGTTAAGAAGAATGGAATGAAACAGCAAAAGAGGATGGAGGGGGTATCTAGTAGAAGAGCGTGAGTAGAAGAGGAGGGAAATAGCAGAAGAAGGAAGAAAAGAATAGGGTCGATGTGATGTCAAAGCTGCCGGCAGGATTTCTCTTTTAAATCCACATCAGAAACACGAAAAGAGGCGGACGGCCCGGGTCAATCAGCACCGCAGCCGCAGAAAAAGGTCAAGGTGTCGATGCCTCGGCTGAGCTGCGTGGAGCGGGTACCGTGGAACTTGGAGCAACCGCCATTTTGGACCGAGACCGAGGGGGTTTTCGGGGAGCGAGCGCTAGGCTGGATGCGGGACATGGGGAAGAGGGAGAGGAGGATGGAGGCGGCGTCTTCACATGCTTTTGAAATCTGGGGTATCCCCAAGTTATTGAGCTGGTTGGTGCATCGATACTTTTTGGGCTTATACTGTAAGTGAGGATTGGGTCCTTCACGTGTCCCTGTCAGCCGTCTGTTTGCTAGCAGCTGCATTACTTTTATGGCTTGTGCTGTAATACGCTACCGCTGCTTGCCGATGCCAGTGATGTAATCGCCTGGAGTTCAGTGCCGGATTACTATCGCATATATCCAGGGCTCTAGACATTTGTCCAATTGCTCTATCAAATGCATCATCATCGTCACCCAAGCTTCTCACGCACAAGGCCATCTATATATACTGCTCGTACACACAGGTGATGCCTCTCCACAATCTACTTTCTAAGCCTGTGCACTAGGCCTAGAAGCCAAAATGCATATCCATCATCGGCTCCGGGGACCGGCAGCTGCTCCGAAGCGGATATTAGAGCTACCGCGACGGCGCAGTATTACCCGCTCCTCTCATAGCGGCACCGGCACCATGTAGAAACCACATCCCTTTTATATAGGTAGACATAACACAATTTCCAATACAACTCCTGTATTTAGCAATTAGAAAAGCAACAAGGAATAATGGCCTCTCCATTCATCGACGACAAATCCCCAATATGCATTCCCTTTATCCTAAATCGCCTCAAGCTGCACCAACAATCTTTATCTCACAATGAATCGCCGCAGTCGCCGCCCCTCATCATCGGCCTCAACGGCATCCAAGGCGTCGGCAAATCCACCCTCGTCGTGCCTCTCGCCGCAGCTCTTGAGCAAGAGGGTATCTCCACGCTGGTCTGCAGCATTGACGATTTCTACCTGACGCATGAGGACCAGGTGGCCCTGGCGAGGGCGAATCCTGATAATGCGCTGTGGCAGGTTCGTGGAGAGCCAGGTATGTCACTTACACGCACGACCAATAGACTAGCAAATATTACATAGCCTTGAATTTCCACTCATCATGGCCTTTCATATCGCTGCATAATACTGTTCAATTTACTCTAACTTACGACTTCACCAACTCAGGTACCCACGACATCCCCCTCCTCAAATCCGTCTTCTCCTCTCTCCTCCGCCATGAACCAACTCTTCTCCCCCAATACGACAAGGCCCTCTTCTCCGGCCAAGGCGACCGTCTCCCCTCCTCATCATGGAAGCCCATCAATCAAAGCAGCAATTCTCCTCCTCTCCAAGTCATCATCCTCGAAGGGTGGTGTGTCGGTTTCCGCCCCATCTCCCCATCCGCCATCACAGCAAAGCACGCATCTCCAAGCCGAACTCTCCACCAGCATCGTCTAGAGCATCTGCTAGCCATCAATGAGAAGCTCAAGGAATACGATCAAGTGACTGACATGTTTGGCGCGTTTCTGCACATTGACTCTGAGAATATCGAGTACGTGTACGACTGGCGCCAGGAGCAGGAGGAGCATCTCCGCCTGGCGAGGGGCGACCCCAACGCCGGCATGACCAAGGGGCAAGTCGTCAAATTTGTGGATGCTTATTATCCAGCCTATGAACTTTACTCGGAGGGGCTGCGGAATGGGCTTTTGCCTGGCAAGCCCGGAGCACAGCTCAGGATGATCGTTGGCCGTGATAGAAGGGTGAAGCAGGTGGTTGAGATTTAAGCTCTGAAAGAGAATCACGACATGATCCCGATGACCACGTTGGAATTTAGGAAGAGTAGAGCAGGGGAAAAAAGGTTCAGAGAAGAGTTTTCTTCGCCTTTTTCTAAATAGCGTCTTCTATTAGAGACTGGTAGAAGTTTAGTTAACACAACATGACAAATTCCCAACTAGGAAAGTACCATTGATATCCCAGAACAATCTTTATTTCATCGAGTGGACCGTTCGTTACCCTTCAACGCCTTGTTTTTGCCTCGCTACCCTTCCTCTAGACTCAAAGTGTACTCCAGGCCATGGCCAGCGCTGGCCCACTCCATCAAATCAAGCCTAAAAAGAGCTATGATGGTTAAGGAAATAAAGAGAAAAAGAAGAAAAAAAAAAGGTATAACTATAGTAAACCCTCATTCGAGTACGCCCAACTCCTGCTTCAATGTGACGATCACAAATAATGCACAAAAATAAACGAAAATTTCGTCAACCACAGCCGAGATTCACTTGTCGACCTGCTGGCTACCTTCCCTAGCGTTGACCACGCGTAGGCCGTCTTGCTTCATTTTTGACAATTTCTGGTCAATTGTCTCTGTTTGCAGTCGTACATCTTCTTCCCGAGAGGCTGCCTCTTGTTCAAACTCTTGAATCATTCGACGCTTATTCCGTCTAGCCACTCTCAATTTGTGCATGATTTCACCAAATCGGTCAGCGAACCAGTCCCCAGCCTCCTCCCAGTCATCAGCATTCATGCTTTTGAACATCGAGTGCTGTTCTTTCTCAGTTTGGTGTTGGTATTGCTCTAGCTTCGCATTGAGAGTATCAGCACCGCCGTCTGTGCCAACATGTGCCGTCACCTTGGCGGGGTCAAAGTCGAATGCCTCATTTTGTAGTTCAGCGTAGTTCATGTTGCTCAAAGCCATATCGTCATAATCAAGGCTTTCTCTCCTCCGCTTCCTATCCTTTGGCACTGATGGCCTAAAAGGTGGCATTGTTGTTGTAAAGGCGTTTTCAAGAACAGCTCGCTGTGGCGATAAGAGATGCCTCTTCATCCGCGGGGTTTCTCGTCCATCCTCACGGCCGCCTATGGTAGACGTACCATCATCTTGGTCTCCATTCTCATCTTCATCAATCATTTCTATCCTTCTGCCTCCCACTTCAACCTCTGCCAGTCCTTGATATCTGGATACAGGGCGAGTGTCCTCCTCTCTATCCCTTGTAAACCGCCTCCTGCTGTCATAGACAGGGGATACGCTCCTCTTTTGTCCATCGCCATAGTCAATTTGTTTTGTTCTCGGCACATGTCGCAGCCTGACTTCACGCATAGCCAGATTGGGTTGTTTCTCTGGCGACGACTCTGGCCGAGTATAGCTTGTTCGATAGGGCGGGGCAGGTCTGCTATATCCATTGGTGGCACCTCTATTAAAACCGTCGTTCATGTAGGAGGGGTTGTGATGTTTGGTGCCCGAGACCGGCACCACCTTCATTCGCAGATCCTCTCCAATCTGAAAGGCGAGACCGCCGCTGGAAGGAAATTTCTTGTCGAAGTTATAACGAGGAGGAGCTCTGATAACGGGAGCAGCAGATGTCGTGGCAGGAACAGCGACAGTGTTCCTCTTTGGTTCCGGTTCGGCTTCTGATGGCGCGTACAGCGGCGTCGTTAGGCCTGAATTCATGAAGCTGTCGCCCAATTGGGAGCCGGTAAAGATATCGATATGACGGCTGGATGGAGATTGCGAATGAGACTGCTGCACCGATTCGGGCGGCGGTTGGCTGAACCTTCGCTGGTGTATGGCAGGTTGGCGAGCATTTCCATTCGGCACAGGCACTCGAGCGCTGTCTGCCAGCTCCCTTCGCTCAGCAACGGACGCGAGACCCGGAGCAGAGCTCTGGTAGCGCCCTGGCTCGCGGTTCTGCTGCGCTGCGGCAGTTGTGGGCACGTCGACGTTCGTGGTGACGTTGACATCGTTGTCGGATTTGGGGCGAGCAAACATCTGTAGCCGACTTGATCGCTCCTTCAACGATGCCGGCATGGCTGCTGCTTTTTTCATTGTGTAGGCGAGAGCGCCAACAGCAAACAAAAGTGGGTGGGCAGCTTTTCTGGCCGGCTTAGTGAATTGGAATCAATCGAGCTATTTCGGCTGAGGGGATGCTTCCGTAAGAGCTGTGAAGAAAGAAGAAGGAAAAAAAAAAAAAGGAATTGTGTCGCTAAAAGAAGCGCGATGAAGAAGAATTGAATAGATTGGCCAGCCTGTGTTTGGGAGGGAAGGATCGAGCGGTGACAGCGCCAAATGCAAGCACTAAAAAAAGAAGTATAAGATAAACAGAAAGAAGCGATAACCAGGTCCGCCTCGATTTAAGAAGAAAAGAAGTTTGAGGAAAGAAGTAAATAAAGAGGGGAAGAAGAAAGAGAAAAGAATATGATTTGCGGCAGCGCGAACGATGCACGCAAAGCGGCGCTGGTGCTTGACGGATATCCCCCAATCTCGCTGTTTAGACGAGGCTGTACTGGACTGGACTAGAGCTTGGCGCCTAAGAGCCCGCGTCCAGCTGTCACCGTCGCCGTAACAGCAAGCTTAGCGCCTGGAGTTTTGCGCGCCTGGGCAGTGGGAAGAGAAAAACAGGCGCGCGCCATCAGGTGACGTGTTAAATGGGCCGCGGCAGCAGCTCAGCAGTAGTACGTACCGCCGGTACTTGGCTGGTAGCTGTGCCGTCATAGATGAGATTATGGAGTAACAACATTGAAGGTGGAGGATCTAATCGAGCTCGCTAGGTGCTGTTAGTTGCTTCTAGCAGTGCCACGAGGGCTTCTAAAAAACCCCAGCCATCTTTCTGCATGCAGCTGTCGTAAAACACGTCCATCGTATTGCTCCATGCAAGTGGCTTGACAGGTACCTGCTTGTACATCGTATTGCTGTCCAAGGTGGTGAGCCGTAGCACCAAGTTCATGCATGTTCGAGCGTCTCCACCCGGATCCGGCGCTGGCTGAACATCTTGTCATTGTTTTCCATCGTCATGGGTCGGCCAGAGGCTCTCGGGACCCGGAACAGCTTGTGATCGCCCCGATTAGTGCCTGCGGTGAGTTGAGGGCTAGCTCCGGTTGGCTCTAGCAGCAGCGCCTCTCCAGCAGTATTTTCTCTTCCGTTTCTTATAGTCCCGGAGAATATGGAGCTCTGCCGGCCCAGCTGCGCCGAGCAATCTCGACATCCCGGTTTTCAAAGTCTGCTGCTAGCCGTAGTCCATGCTAGCACCGCTGCCGATGCTTTTCGCGCTTTGCGGCCCTGGTTCGCAGCTCTCTCCACCGGACAGGCTTGGCAGGCGTGCCTCGTGCATGCCCTGCCAGATTCTGCCTTAAAGCGTGTGACCATCGGCCCAGCGTCTCTCCAGCCTGTCGCCGCACCTCGTGCTTCCACTCTCGTCAAGCCTCACACCTATTCATCCAACATGCTACTCTAGCCTCACATCTCCCTATACAAGGCGGCGCCTCCCTGGAACGCCAATTGCTGTTTCATTGACCCCTTTTCTTCCAACCCGAGTCCATCAAGAGTGTGCGCCGCCTTTTACTTGCAATAAGACTTCAGACAGCATCTTTATTACCATCATTGAAAACAACTATGACGTCTTCGACGCCCCAGGCGGAAGCTGGGCCGTCGTCCTCGTCCAGATCTCCCCCTTCCACGAGCACCTCTACAGACTTTATAAATCCTCGCTTGCGTACTGCGCGGACAATACCCCGTAAGGATCAATTTGGGACTTTACCGACGACTCCGAGCTACCAGAAGCAAATACTGACATTTTTTCTCTCTTCATAGCCTGGGTTGTCACCAACGATGAGGGCCGTAGACCGATCACCGAAGAGCAACGGCGATTGCTCAATCCCCCTCGGCCTTCTGCCGCGCCCCAGCGCAATTCCATCCCTCAGCCACCTCAACGACGAGTCTCGAAGGACGGGTTCGTCTCTTGGGATGACCCCAAGCTGGGCCCTCCCCAGAATGAGCGCGGTCGCATACCACACTTGTTCAAATATGGACGGGCAGACGCACGAGGCAGGAAATGGGACCATCTTCGATCCGCCGAACCAGTAATTGTTTCGTCCCATCTTTCGACGTTTCAACAACCATCCGTTACGTGGGCAGAGTTCATACAATCATCGGCTTGGGGACGCCCGCGGAACGAACAGAGCGAAATCATCGACATCGAAGCTCTCAACCGGCTGCAGCCCAACTTCAACAAGGAAACGGAGTTGCCTTTGAACGCAGCCGATCATAAGCACGACCGGCGGCGCAAATCTGCATTTTCAAAACGCATGTGGCGCCAAATACTGAATAGCTCCCTCTCTCCCTTGTTCTTCCGATTGGTCGTCATCATCATGTCCACGGTAGCCTTGGCGATTGCCATTAGGACTGAGCAGGACACTAGGGTCCGAGGCGATGGTGCTGAGCGCACGCAATCCATCTTTGCAATTGTGGTGGACTGTGTGTCTATCCCCTTCAACGGATATATGATATGGGATGAGTATACGGGGAAGCCGCTTGGTCTGCGCTCTGCCACTTCCAAGATGTCTCTCATACTGCTTGATCTGTTCTTCATCATCTTCAAGTCAGCATGCACAGCTCTAGCGTTTGAGCACGTCATCTACCACGAATTTGGTGACGAGGATATACTTGGGCTATCTGAGGGTCTTGCATCCGTCATGCTTCTCGGCCTTGTTGCGTGGACTGTCAATTTGACTGTCAATATTTTCCGAGTAGTTGATCGGCTGGGGGGCCGCGAGGAAGAAAGTAGATGAGGGTGTCAGAACACCGTGCATTTAAAAAGCATCAACAGCGTACACATCTGTACAAACATTATATTTTGGGATTGGTTTGTCTGTTCTTAATTGGTGGATCTCATTGTCAGCGTTTCAGTATCTTTGGGAGGCCAGGCCCTATATGGCGTTACAAAAGCGACGGGATTAACATGCATTACCGTTACGAAACGAGCGAGGTTTGATGAATTAGATGGTTGGCCCTGCTCAATAGACGAGCGAGATGGCCTTTGTATATACCATCCAGCTAATACTTGTACTATCTTAACACATGTACATGAAATGATTGCACTATAATGCTTATTTATCTTGTAAAGCTCTTTGTCCGAGTAGTTGCAGTAGATGTTATGATGCTATTATATATGACAAAAGGTGCCTACTAGATCTAGTAGATGTGATGGTATCCAACCAAAAATTGCTATTGTAGTTAGTCAATGTCTTTACCATCCAGCAGGGGCAATTATATCCAGAGTGGAGGTTTGGTATAAACTTCATATGGCTTAATTCTTCCGTACCACCGCTGCGCAGTCAACAGCGGGTCACCACAGACGCAGCCACAGACACTGGACTTGAAGATTCCCTGTTTTCGTTTGAACCCTAGAATTATATATTTATCTTGAATAGTGTGTGTGTTCATCTCCTTCTCTTTCACCTACTACTATCATTTCCATTTGTCCAAGGCAGCAGCCGGCAGCTCCAGCAAAGTAGACCCTTTTTCAGTGCTCTAAGCTGCACCAACAGGCACAAAGGCGGCCCAAAAAGGCGGCTGGACAAGGCAGAAACCGGCGCTAAACCGCTTCCAGCCTGCCTAGAGCCTTGCACCTTGCACTTTGCTCCAAGCACCAGCACAGCAGCCTTAGCAGAGTCAGCTTTGGCTTTACTGCCTGATCGATCCCTCATCATTACGTCTTTTGGCCAAGCTCCTCGCAGCCTCCCTGGACTTCTCTCTTCCTCCTTCTCTCTTCCCATCTCGGTCGTTGCGGCGAGTCCAGTCGAGGGAGCAGCAAAATCTCGTCTCATCCCTTTATTTCCTCGCGTCGAGCCCGGCCGCGTGTGAATTTGCCCGTTTCTAATCCGTACAGCGACCCACTGCCTCTCCGGCTGATGAGGCGTGAGCATCACCGCTGAGTTTCGTCGCCCAAACAGGCTTCCCGAGAACCCGCTGCCTGTCTCCAACGCATCACGGCGCTGCGATCGACGCAAGGCCCTGCTTCTCCCTATATCTTCAGCACTCCCCTCATTTCGACGATCATCCCGAGCTGAAGAGGCGGCCCGTCTGCTACACACATTGCCAACCAATCCACCCACGCGAGCCGCAGAGCGTCACTCTTCACCCCGCCTTACGCTCTACGCTTCACGATGGTGACCAGAATGGGGATGCCTCCGGTTCCCAACCGTGAGGACATCAATGCAACGTGAGTCGGAGCCGATGGTCGGGCAATACAAGCCGCTGGCAAGATGCTGACCGCCGCTGCAGATGGAAGTACCTCGAGGATGGCATCACCCGAATCATGACCGATCTCGAGCAGGGCATGGACATGCAAATGTACATGGGAGTGTATACGTATGTGGCCTCGTGAACCTTGTTCCCCCATGTCGCTTTGTGTTCTCGCTCCGACCCAGGACTCGACTGCTCACACTGCCACAGCGCCGTCCATAACTTCTGCACTTCACAAAAAGCCGTTGGCCTCAGTGGTCCGAGCATGACTACTAGTCATCGTGGCGGTTCGTCTGCATTCGATCCCCGCTTCAGAGTCAAACTCTCGCTAACATGCTTGCTTCGTCTTCTCGTTGAATAGCCCATCTGCTAGGTGAAGATCTCTACAACCATCTAATCCAATATCTACAGAAACACTTGGCGGCCCTCGTTCAGTCCTCCAAGTCGCATACAGACGAAGCCCTGCTGGCCTACTACATACGGGAATGGAACCGATACACTGTCGCTGCGAAATATATTCACCACTTGTTCCAGTATCTTAATAGGCACTGGGTCAAACGCGAGATTGACGAAGGCAAGAAGAACATATACGATGTGTATACCCTGCATCTTGTTCAATGGCGAAAGGTGCTCTTTGAGCAGGTATCCGAAAAGGTCATGGATGCCGTTCTCAAACTGGTGGAGAAGCAGAGAAGTGGTGAGACCATTGAGTACGGCCAGATAAAACAGGTCGTTGACTCGTTTGTCTCCCTCGGACTGGACGAGGCCGATCCATCCAAGTCCACGCTCGACGTCTACCGCTTCCATTTCGAACGCCCTTTTTTGGCTGCCACCAAGGAATTCTACCAAGCCGAATCCAAGCAGTTCGTTGCTGAGAACAGTGTTGTCGAGTACATGAAGAAGGCAGAGATGCGATTGGCCGAAGAAGAGGAGCGTGTCAACATGTACTTGCATGGGGACATTGCCATCCCCTTGAAGAAATGTTGTAACCAGGCTCTCATCGCTGATCATTCGGCACTCCTCCGGGAAGAATTTCAGGTGCTCTTGGACAATGATCGGGAAGAAGATATGGCGAGGATGTATAGTTTGCTATCTCGCATTCCCGATGGATTAGATCCACTACGTACCAGATTTGAGACTCATGTACGAAAGGCAGGCTTGGCCGCTGTTCAAAAAGTGCAGTCGTCTGAAGGGGACAAGTTGGAACCTAAGGTTTATGTCGATGCCCTCCTCGAGATTCACACTCAGTACCAAGGCTTGGTCAAGCGAGCCTTCAACGATGAGCCTGAGTTCACACGGTCTCTAGATAATGCCTGCCGTGAATTCGTCAACCGGAACGAGGTGTGCAAGTCTGGCTCCAACAAATCGCCTGAATTGTTGGCCAAGTATACAGATGTTCTCTTGCGTAAGAGTACCACAAGCATCGAAGAGGCTGATCTGGAGCGCACACTATCTCAGATCATGACCGTCTTCAAGTACATTGAGGACAAAGATGTCTTCCAAAAGTTCTATTCCCGTATGCTGGCCAGGAGACTGGTGCACAGCAACTCTTCTTCCGATGATGCTGAGACAAGCATGATTTCCAAGTTGAAAGAGGCTTGTGGCTTTGAATACACCAACAAGCTTCAGCGTATGTTCCAAGATATGCAAATTTCCAAGGATCTGAACAAGGAGTTCAAAGAGCATCTAGAGAGCTTCGACAATCCAAAGGCTGTAGACTCAACTTTTTCCATCTTGGGAACTGGCTTCTGGCCATTGACGCCACCGAGCACTCACTTTACTCCGCCCGCGGAAATCAGCGGGGAAATTGAGAAATTCGTTCGATTTTACAAGCACAAGCATGATGGCCGCAAGTTAACCTGGCTGTGGCATCTTTGCAAGGGTGAAGTCAAAGCCGGCTACTGCAAGAACAGCAAGACGCCCTACACTTTCCAGGTGTCAATCTATCAAATGTCGATCCTCCTCTTGTTCAACGACAAGGATACAAATTCATATGAAGAGATTATTGAAAATACCTCGCTGAGCTCGGAGGTGCTCGATCAGGCACTAGCCGTTATTCTCAAGGCCAAGGTGCTGCTGATGGACGGCGGCGATAAGCCTGGGCCGGGCAAGACATTCCGTCTCAACTATGACTTCAAGAGCAAAAAGATACGAGTAAATCTCAACCTTGGTGGTGTCAAGGAGGCGAAGCAGGAAGAGGTTGAGACGAACAAGACTATCGAAGAGGACCGCAAATTAGTCTTGCAGGTAAGCCAGCTTGTTCCCCTCCTCCAATCATATATCTGAAATTCCAAATGCTAATCCATATCCAACAGTCTGCGATTGTCCGTATCATGAAGGCTCGAAAGAAGATGAAGCACACACAATTAGTGAGCGAGACCATCAACCAGATCCGTTCTCGTTTCGTCCCCAAGGTTGGTGATATTAAGAAGTGCATAGAAATTCTCCTGGACAAGGAGTATCTGGAGCGTCTGGACGACGATGAATTGGGCTACTTAGCATAAATTATTCGTTTTTTATCTTACCTCCGGTAGAACTTTTACGGAGCTTTTTGTTAACAGGCATTTTACTTTGCTTCACTTTTCTCGCCACCCCATTCGATATAGGCATGTTTAATCGCCGAAAGAAAAACAAAACTATTACTACTCCCTTCCCCCGCACTACTAAATCGGTTATCATATCATCCGTAGATTCTTTTTCAGGCTGTCTTGGGATTGGAATTAGCAGGAGTGGTGCTATGGCATGGACCGTTTTCTTCTCTTATGTTCTTTTTTTACGTGCAAATGTTTCTCTCTACTTAGCTTCTCCTATTTCTTCAAGGCGGTGATTATAGTGGTGATATGCCTATGGTAGCTTAATAGAGGATTTGTAACTTGGATTCTGGATGTGCCTCCGCTGAGTGCCTTTGTGTCTGAAAATATGTGTCTTGGGTCGTCAGTGTCTCACCTAGTGGACTTGATTCATAATACCTGTTGGTATAACTTTCAGTAACAAACGGGTAATCTATGTGGTTGATATAGCATAGATATTTGATATTTGTATTCATCTGTTTAAAAGTCCCTTTTTTGTCCAATTCCAATGTAGCAGCCCAATCCCATCAATACCATTTCTCGTTCATCATGTCCTGTTATTTCCCTAGCTCTTTCTCTTTCCTGCTTCTCTCTCTTTTCTCTTTGCCCAGTATCCTCCGTCGTCCGCTTCGTATATCAAATAAAAGCTGTCTATCTATATAGTTATATATAAAATCCAAGTGATGCTTCCCCTTTTGCTCTTATAAACAAAACAAGCAATCAAGCAAAGCAAGGAAGTACCGAAAAAAAAAAAAGCGTAACAACAAATAAACAAACAGCCATCCCTCTTTGAGTTGCACATCAAAACCTATTCTAATCTCTAAGCTTCGCTCCGCCATTGCCAACCACCGACTCTTCGTGGAAACCATCGTCAAATTCCCTAGGATACTGCGTCAAAGGGGCTGACGCATCGGCGCCTGAGGAACCTGTGCCAGGCCGGTCGCTGTCTGCGGCGGAGAGGATGCTCTCACTAAAGCTCCCCTGTGTCATTGGCCTATAGGCCTCTGTTGAATTGCCTCGCGAGCCCATCATGTTGACAAACTGGTAGTCCTTCTCAATGGGGCTCGTAGGCATCGAAGCTGTTTGGTCAGCAGCCTTCTTTCTGCCCCAGCTTGCACCCCATCCGCTGTTTTTGCGCTTCTCGCCGGCCCAGGAAGTCCAGCTTGCCATATAAGCGCTGGCTCTGCTGCCAACAGTTGGTGTCTCTGGCGCTTTGATGGCGTCTGCGTTACCGTTGCCATTACTATTGCCATTACTGTTTCCGTTGCCATTGGCTGCATTGGCTTTGGCAGCTTCTTCTGCACGGCGGCGCTGCGCTTCGCGCATCTGCTCCATGTCGTTGTAAAGCCGATTCAGCATTGTTGATGCCTTCTCTCGGCCAGCAGCAAAGTTTCGTCCCAGAATGTCACGGCCTTGAGCGAGGCGTTCATCTAGGTGAAGCTCTTTTACTTGTTCCGCTATGCGCCTCTGAACATCTTCGATAGTAAGACCACCGGCACAGGGGTGCCTCGGTTCGGAGACAGAAAAGAGATTTGTATCGGTGTGAGCGTCCCACATGCGATAGTTCTCTGTGCGTGCCCACGCCTCTACCCAGTCAAGACCAAAGTCGACGGCGGGATCGCTTTCTGCTGTGTTGCGAAGGGCAGCGGCGTTTGTGGTGAGATAGTTGTGGAACTTGACTGAGGATATAAGTCCAATGATGTAGGCTTCAAATTGGGCTCTAATGTACTCTTCGCTTCCGGCATATTGCATCGTCTTTGGTGTGCTTGGGTTGGACTCGTCCCAAGTGTCGTTGACTGCGTGAGTCAGATTGTCGATCCATCTCCTGTCCGCTGCTGTCAACGACAGTGCGGTTTTCAAAGAAGGTGATGTAATATTAATAGTGTTGTCGTCGAGATTTATGATTATATCGCTATAGCGGTCCTTTTGTTGAAGGAGAAGCGAGTTGGTGCTTCCAACAAGGTATGATTTAGTGCCGACGTCGGCCAGCAGATCGAGCTGCTGTAATGGGGTATATGGGCCAAACATGCTTCCCTAAGATTACTTGCATGTTAGAATAGAACCTTCTTTAAGAGAGCTTAGTAGCTGGTTATAGCACGTACTTTACCAAAGATCTGTAATGGCAGTCCCATAAAGGTTAGGAGTGAATTGCGATTGCTACTTTGCAGACTCGTTGCCTGCGCCAGCTTCTTTTCGTGGTTGTTTAATTCAGGATCCGCGCAATCTTGAAGGTTTCGAATGAGTCCGGGTATTAATGAAATAAGAGAAAATTGGACCATGCATAACCGATCACATCGCGATCCGAAGAAAAGCATCTGCACGGATTGTTAGCACACAAACTGCAAGTATCCGCCAATGGCTTTGAAAGAATGTGACTAATACTGACTTTGGGCTGAAGAAGACAGCATTTGAGCAACACCAAAGCCTGCCATTTGAATTCGTGGATGAGCTCGCGCAGACTCATACCCAGGTACTGATCTCTCTGCGCTTCCTCTTGCAAGATACCCCGGGATTTTTCATCCGCGAGGCTCTCCTGGAACCTGTGCAGAATTTCGACATCTGTGAACTCGCGCTGCGCAAACCATGCCTGTGTAACTACGCTCAGGCGTTGTCTCAGCATGCCAAAGAACTGAGGACTGTCGGCGATGACGACAACTGCCTTCTGGACGGTTGAACGAGTTACATCGGCAGGCCGGTTAAGAAGCTGCGACGAATCGAGCTGGCGAGTGCATGATATACCAAAGAGCGATGTCGCCGGTTCATCGTCCGTCTCGGGTCGTAGCAACGTAAAATAGGAAAAGTCTTCTTCAGAGCTATTGATAGCAGAGAGTTAGCAAGCTGTCCTAGCCTTCGCAGTACTCAATTAGGGACAAGGATTGATAGCATACGCATGGGCTCCGTCGCTCAGCGCCATGAAAGGCAGTAGAGTCCATCCATACTTGGCGGCCGGATCTACACCTTCTTCGACTCCAAACCAGCTCTCAACCTCGGGGCCCCGCGCATGATGAAAGCCAACGACCGTCACCAACGGCGTAAAGCTGGTCAGGAAGGGTGTGGTGGGTATCGTAGGGGTAATTGGCGACAAGATGGTCTTGAATTCGACCCCATTGGGCGGGACCTTGATTCGATCAGTGCTCATGATGCCGTCTGGTATCGCTGATGCGCGCGATGCAAGCCCAGCCGAGAACAATATCCTGCAGCTCAGCGCCGCTATGGCGATGCCATGCGCTTCCGGCAAGCTCAGCTACCGGCAGGCCTCGAACCTTTGGGATTCGGAGAAATCGGCCGTGTCGCAGTCGTCACTAGGAGTGGCTCGACGGAGGAGCGGTGGCAGCAGCAAAGACTGGGTATATGGCACAGCAAGTCGGTGTGGCGAAAAGGCGGGAGTTGAGATTGACACAGGCCTGGAGTTGTAAGCCGCTCGCAACTTCAGACTCTGTTCGGTTCGGCTGTCGCTCTGTCACGATGATGGAAACCTGTGCAAAGGACAAGATCGGTTCGCCTTCGGACGCAGAGCCAAGGGGGGGCAAAATGGTCGCGCGCGTTTGTCTTCCTGCAAGGTGAATTGGCAGTGGCGGGGGATCCCTGGCGGGTTTGGAGCCGGACAAGGGTATATGGGGAATATTTCTGGACTGATGGCGAAGTCAATTCGGCTCGGACTGCTTGTAAAATGGACGAGACACAAGCCCTAAGAAAGAGGCTCTATTATGAAAGGAGCTGGTGAGACAATGTGACTGTTGACTGGCCGTATAAACGCAGCTCTGGTGATTCTGAAACCGCCTCTAACCAGCCAGTCGGTGTGGTTTGGAGCTGCGGCTGGTGAGATTGAAGCGCTGACTGTACAGGACCCGCCATACAGAGTGCAGAGCAGAGACGATCTGCTGTAAGTAGCTTCTACGCCTGTATTACTCGTAGTGGCCCACTGCAGCGGACGAAAAATAGAGGCGGCGCCAAACTTAATAATTGCTGGGAAAAGTGATCGGTGTGAACAGAGCAAGAGTGGGAAGGTTAATGCTGGCAAATGATTAATTGTGATGCATGGTTCATGATATTTGGACTCTTGTCTGAAACAAGGCTGCAAAGGTGCTGTCTTCTCTGCAGCTTCTGCAGCTTGGATGAACGGCGTCACGTGCAGATATACCTGAGGCAGAGCAGCTGTAAGACCATGGCAATCTATAGGAGAGCAGCAAAAGTGCAATGACAGCCAATTGTTTCCAGATCAATTATCCACATAAGCACTGATGGCGATGGTGGTGATGGTCTTGTGAACACCACCAGGCCGGCTCATCGCAGCACTTGAGACATGCTCTCAGCACCGCACCCACCATCACCGATCCATGTCCGAACCCCTTGAGCAGAAACAACCAGAGCATGACTCTGGATGCAGATCCAAGAGTCAAACAAGAATCGGGGATCAGGGAGAGAAAAAAAGTTCTTCCTACAGGGCGACATGATTCCACGTCAACAACCCTCGCTTCTTCGTTCCCAAAGCTTTTTTCCCTCCTTCTCATGCTCCGATCTCTCTTGGCTGCGGGCTGTGCAGGGATGCGGCAGCGAATGGCAAGCTTGGATGCTAGTCTGCCAGCGTGTCTTGCATTGCATTAAGAAGGCCATCCATTTTCTGTGACGCCACTGCCGGCGATATTTGACTTCTTTACCGTTCTTTTCCTTTCTTTTTGCTCTGACGGCATCGACAGATCCGTGTGATGATTGGGTGGGACGCGGATATCGTGATCGTTGGTATACTAAGACCCCGCGTGCCGTAGGACTAATGTCTTTGAGGTATCCTATCTACCTGGAGAACACTCAAGGTTATGTCTCCGCTAACCTATCTTGTGCATTAGATGCTCTACTACATGCAACAGTAGTCAATCTGTCCCGACATCAAGGATACCTATGAACCCCAGAGATGATAACTCGTAAGCCGCCGGGCTAAACATCTCTCTACCGAGGCAGACTGGCACGAATGAATTGCCCGGGACAAAGGGAAAACGGCTTGGTTTGTCTCATTATTAAAAGGTAACGTGGCACAGTCTTACTGTAATGCCTGTGACTTGTGTAGCATGTGTGTGCATTTGCCTCCCAAGACAATGATGTAACCAGGCTGTGTAGCGGACCTCGGGCTCCAATCTCGCTGAAACAAAGAGATGAAAGGCGACCAACATGCAGTAGTAATAAGAAGAAGAAGCAGCATAATCAAGGAAGTGCAACGTGCACGATAACATAGTCATAATTTCCTGAAGCGCCTCATCTCGAGGACGCAGCACGTACGGAGCACAGACACGGATGTATTCTCCCGTCCCGGTTTGCTATTCGGAAGAGTGCAGGTATAGGCTCCCTAGTCTCATCTGATGTCTAGGGTAAATAAGGCGAAGATCGATCTCAGTCTACCTCGCACGGGTGATTTACATGGGGGATGGATAGAATGAAGATGCCAGATATTGTGTACCAGTACAATCATAGTACCTACTATATCATGACGGGTACTTGCCCTCTACTGCACAAAAACCGGTGATAATAGAGACAGATATTGTACGTATCAGAGCGCCTCGCACAGACGTGAAACGACACAACACGAGGGGCACTATAGCAAACACATCGTATCTTTGTTCTTACGAAACTCGCCATTTAACTATTGAGGAAAGATGAGCGCAGATCCCTAAAGAAGAAAGGAGCAAGCAGATATAATCCCACAGCAATCTTTTTCTAAAGGGGCAGACGTGGTTGTGTTGCAATGACCAAATATAGTAGATATAGTAAGAGACTGGCTTATTATATAGGTAGATACCTATCAGAATACCTACCTTAGCATACCACTTAGGTGTACTATAACAGAATATATTGATTTTTGAATTCATCATTGGGTATTACTACCTTTCAACCTACCTAGGTGGGAAGTCTATGACATTAGGTCTGGTATGTTCTCACCAAGAAAAAATACTATACATGCATCGATTCACCTTGCGGATCGTCTTATCAACTGCCTTTAACTTCCTTGCTCATCAGGTAAATGAGCAGCATATCACCATACCTACCTACATGTATATACTAACTACATGTAGCTGCACACGGCTATCGGCCCCTCTAATATTGTAAAGTGGGCAGTCCATATACTTGTACACTCTCCCAAGACCACGCAAAGCGACCCCTGGAACGCATAAACTCTTGATAAGGCTACGATTAGACAATTCGGAATGTGGGAAAGGTAAAGGGGGTTTAAACCAGAAGTGGAGGATGATGGTCCTGTGGCAGATGATTCTAACGCTACCCCGTAGATGCTACGATGTTTTGACTGCCCGAGCACCCTCCCTCCCTACCTTATTAACGAGTGCCCACTCTATCGACCTTGAGCTCATGCAAGGTGAACCGTGCGCCGCAGGGCAGTTCCTTGGAAGCTGAATGTCAGTCAGTCAGTACTGGGACGTGAGAGATTGTCTACGTATTATCGAAGCTGGACCATGTCCTGCCACAATATCAGAATGATCGGTACTCTCCGAATCCCCGATCTCGCTAGCTTCTTGTCGAAGATGAAGTTTTGAGAAAACCATTCATATCCGGTGCCTGTAATACTTAGCACGTGCGTTAGTTTTTAAAGTGATACTCCGTGCTACTGGCACTAACGACGAGTTCCGCCCTTAACCGTGTGCTCCGTGTTTTAGTCTCATTCCCACTACTTATTGTCGTTGCTATTAACGACGGCCGTTGGTGCTATTAATTCTCCAAAGACCCCTTGCCTAGCGAACGAGGGAAAAAAGCCCCCAACCCGTCGCAATGCTGGGCTCTAGTGCTCGGCTCGGCGGAGGCCAAGAAGCAGCAAACCGCCACTCCAGCCAGAATGGGATTGGGGCCTTGCGGTTGGTTCATGGCGATATGGCGAACTGACTAGCCCTTCGGCTGCGAGTTTGCGACATGCTGCTATTAATACGCGAGTCGTCCTCTATGCAGGGATGATCTGAGACTTTTTTCTTCTTTTTCTCATGAACTAATAAGCGCCTCTCATTCGGGAGCCCGTAAGCAATTCTAGAACGCTTCCACAGTGTCTTGCGGGAGAAACTACAGGAGCAGGAGGAAGGTTTAAAAAAACAAAGAAAAAAAGAAAAAAAAAAAAAAAGCCAAAACTTGAGGCATTTGCCGGCTCCATCTTTGTGGATGAAGTGCCATGGCCCACGGCTTGTCTCCACAAAGCTTGAGCAGTCAATGTTTGAGTAGAGTCCATTGGAAGATGGAGAAGAAGCCCTGGTAAATGCCTTGTTTCCTTGAAGAAGGGGGGGGAGGGGCAAGTTTGTGCCGGCCGAAAGGGCTGAGATTGCTTTGACCACGGCCACCTGAATCCTTCAATTACCATTGGATAGCCTTTCCATTAAGAAACGCACCAACCCTCCTCTTCGCTGAGCGAAAGTGAATTGTCAAAAAAGCCCGTCACATCGTGCCTCACACTCTCCGTGCCGTCAAATGGATGGTTGGATCTGGAAGCGACTGATTGGAGAGAGCTGCTGATTCTGGCAGAACCACGTGCATTCCCTGTCGGGCTGTGTTGGATCCAGGGGCTCCCCTACATAGGAAGAATGGCTGGCTCTAAAACAAGCCACCAGCTTCGATCCGGCAGCGTCGTACTGCACTGGTCTTAGTTGGTGACATTGGCCTCAGGGCGATCGGCGGCGGACTCATACCATGCTCCATATTGTACCTACTCGCTTTGTACTGTACAGTTCTCAGATCATCAAGGGTGTATGTACTTGCAGGTATTGCATCGACGCGGAGAGTACCGAAAAAGCTGGGTGATGTGATATCGTAACGAGTAAGCTGTAAAGTTTGCCAGCGGGCGCGGCTTACATACATGCAGACAGGGAGCCGTTTCCAGGAGGTGGCAGAAAATACATGTATAATCCGATCAATGCTCGCCAGGTCGAACCGACTCCATCCGCATCCTTAGGTAACACGGCGGTCGAATTTCATGATCGGCCTTTAATCTCAGGGCTGACTGTACGAGGAATTCATAGAGTCATCCGGCGGTACGAAGGATGAGGCATGAGATTACGCATCACTAATAGCAGCAAGTCTATGTGAGTACTCTGTGAAAGACACCATACTTGTAGACAACCAATAATTTTACATTCCAGGACCCTAGAGCTGGCAGTGAGGCTGACCTAAACTTCTCTCCGAATGAGCTGGGATCCTTCATAATCATGATTATCACCTAGCATTAAATATGGAGCCTCTCACGGTCCGAAATGAAGTCAGCTCAGCTGTTTTTTTTTTCTTCACTGCGTTTGACGCTTGATGCTGAGCGACAATTAAATGCATACTGTAGGTACTTGTAAAGGTATTTGCTCGCATGGGATTGATCCCTTGGCCATGGATAAGTTTCCGCAGAATTCATACTCATCGATATTTATGGGCTGAACACGGATCTCTCAGCCCTGCGCACTCGTCATTTCGATTACCGGAAGCGCCGTGCTCGTGCGAATAAAGTCGGAACCCCGAGCAAAACTGACATTGCGGCGCCCTCATTGCAGCGGCCTTCCTTATTTTAGAACACGCAAGGATATCGTTGCAGGCCATGAAAGAGGTCCGTTCTCACCCTGTTGTTCCGAGCACCACGCTGCTGGTACCACAGGTAGTAATAGAGGCAGGCATCGGGTTACGAGTGCACTGTAATCGACGAGCTGTCAGTTGTCGACTGCATACATGCACCTAGTAGGTAATGAAAATGCCACACGATTGATAGGTTTTTTGGTCTGCTGCCAATGTTGATTGCCCGCATGTATAACGAAGGCATCAGCACCAAACAACAAGCTTTGTGCTCTTGTGGCTGGGTGTTGGTCGTTACACGCACGTGGCCTCGACAATTTCTGTATCGATGCTGTTGGAAGGCAAGCTTACCACGTCCTAGGTAATACGTCTTGGCGTCGTGAAGCAGCTCTCTATATATGAGGGAATCATTCGAGCTTGATACCTAGCTATACTGGCAGAGAGCCAAGCCTGTCAAAGCTTGCCAAGCAATACCTGTCTATACAAGTAGTACAAGTACATGCTTTCACAGGTGGATAGCAGCACTGTACTGTACGAGACGCGTCCCTATTATCTAGTGTATATTGGCACCTCCTGTGAATCGCTTCTCCTGCGTCTAGAGCGAGTCTGGCGCAATCTGGTTGGTCGTTGCTGAAGGAATTCGCTGGGGTACTGGGCCGGCATGTGGGGTTGGGACATGCGATGGCCTCGAGTTTTCTCTTTCGCACGGGCCCCCTGGCCAGTAGCTTCAAGCTGTGCCATTTCAACTACTTGGTGCGTGTCGTTTTGCCTGCTGTGGAGAGGCGCTGCGCGCTGATGCTGAAGCCGGACAGCGGCGAGTAGCCACCACGGGCATAGCGCTGTGGGGACGAGGAAATGGGGGAAGCAAAGCGAAGCGTGATAAGGCACAGGGCGAGGCAATCGGATCAGGTGTCGAAGCCTCTCGGTGATGCTGCAATTTGAATGGGCGCCGGAGCTCATCCTTCACCCCTGTGGGTGGGCTTGAGCGTGGGCGCTATTCGCCGCCCAGCGGGCTTGCGATGCTGCAGACGAGAGACATTCGAGGCGAGAGAGAAAAGTACAGAAGGTTATAGGCTGCTTGGAGGGCAGTCGGTGCATGCGAGTCGAGAGTGCGTGATACGTACGCACAGGCGTTTGGCACCCCGTGCTTTGTACATGAGGCACCCGCGGATGTAGGTACACGCTGGCCATATGTAGGTACGAGCATGCAAATGCGAGGTGCTTTGAGGCCGCATGTGAGAGATGAGATTCGAGGCTCGCAGCCACACAGGGACGGGACAGCGATTCGGCCGACGGATGGAAGAGAATGCTGCTTTGTACCTAGTCGCTAGGACCTTCGCAGCGCATTCCCGCGAGCGTCTGCGTAGTGATTTACCAATCGCGGAGCGCCATGCGAAAGTAGAGTTGAGGTTAAAAATCTCAGTGCCAGGCGGAATGCGGCGTAGGAGTGGGTGTGAGCTTTTTCTACGATGGTGCGAGCCAAGGACGCGATAGCCGGGTACCTGCTCCATCGCGAACGGGAAATTGTGTAATTGAGGTATAGAGCTAAGACATTGGAGGAGCTCGCCAACGATATGGCGCCCATTTAGCAGCAGCGCATCCGTACCTAGCATTGGCATGTGCTCCGTATTTCCAGATGAATGGTAGCGACAAAGGCAAACTTTTGGATGGGGTGTTTCAATGGTGGCTCAATAGCCTGGGGAATTGCAAAACGGGTGGGCAGCCAAGCACCAGTTTCACCCTTTTTGCCTTTTGGCCAGTGGCCGGGTGTATGTATTGTAATAGACACACTTACAAAGTTCGATTTCCATTTTCGATTGACACTTTGGAGCATTGGCCCACGAGGTCTTCTTCTTTCTTTGTCCCTTTCCCTGGTGCTCGTGGCTTGTTCCTCTGCATTAATGGCATTATCCTGATTATACTGACTATACTGTTGATCATTCATTGGTAGCAGTACGAAAACGACCCTGGATATACGAGCACACTTTTAGGCTGGCATAGGCTCTTTCAGCCGCCCCTTGTAGGGCAGTGACCGCTACCGAGCAGGCATCCAAGTTTGTAGCGATACTTGCATTCTCCAATACAGTTGCGCCGCTTATTCGAGAGCGGTCCGGCTCCTGCATCAGATCCTTATCAGGCAAACGCCAACAAATTGAGCCCGTCTTGTGCAAACTCGCCCTGCCTCACCCACATTGGAGGCTGCTTGCGCATGCCTCTCGTCCCACCGGGCCTTTTCCCATTCAATTAATCATCAATCAATCATCAGTGCAGAGACTGCCCCCGTTGCATCTCATTAGTAAGGCTGCTGTCTATGGCATTCATTGTACAGTACTGTACTTGGCAATCCTCGTCGCTGACGTCTGCAGAGAACAGGCTGGGGAGCAACCCGGGCTTGCCTCCACCCCAGCACCCAGTACCCATCACCCATCCAGCGCCCATCCAGCATCCATCCAGCATCAAGCATCACCGCCAGCGCCAATTGGCGCCACTGTTCCGCCCGACCTGTCATCATTTGGTCTCCAGCCCATGCTAAAGCCACGCCCTGGCCGGATCCACTGAGCCTCGCAGCGGCAGATTGGATTGGATCCCGTGCACTGGTGCTTGTACCTGGAAAGCGACGGGGTAGCACTGACTTTCACACGCCTCACGCCTGTGCGCACGCCAAAGCCTCAGCTCCTCCCGAGCAGAAGAATCCAAACCTCCTCGTCCACGAGGCTGCTTCCGCGCGCCGAATCTTGCACCGTCTTCTGTCGCCCCGGCCCGGATTTCTGACGCCTTTCATCATTGCCAGCCCTGCCGAACAGCTGCTTCGACAGCCTCATCACCGCCCTCGCCTTCTTCCATCTTCACCCTCGCCTCCCCGCAACCTGCTGCAGCTGGTTCTGCTGACCTTTCAATCACTTCTGCCGCCATCCGCCGCCGCCATTTTCTGCCGAACGCTCCGCTAAACTTCAACCCCCCAGCTCAAGCAACTCTATCAGAGGGATACCGACTTTTGCGGCCCCCCTTTCAACCAGCAGCAACTACCAAACTCGAGAATAGACAAATATCAAGGCTCTTCTTTAAACAAGAAGAAGAAAATATCGTCATTGTTACCGTCATTTCCTTAGCAGCTATTCATTGCTGCTTTATGCGTGTGTAATTGGCTGCATGGCAAACCCACCTTTTGGATCCAAATCGCTTCGCCTACCGATTCGCCAAGTCCTCAAAGAACGTCGACAGTCTCGCCAAACACAGAAGCGTGCAACATCGCCCACCATGGGCGGCTGCATGAGCTCAAACAATGACGAGGTAGAGCAGAAAAAGAGGAGCCAGGCCATCGACAAAGAGCTGGACGAGGACTCGAAAAGACTACGGAAAGAATGCAAGATCCTGCTGCTAGGTACGTTTTGGACACGGCGGTCGACGCGTGGCCGCTTCCCAATCACTCGCCCGTTCATCTTTCTTATTGTGTCTTTATTATAGGTTCTGGTGAGAGTGGCAAGTCGACCATTGTCAAACAGATGAAAATCATCCACCTAAAGGGATACTCAGAAGAGGAGCTGTACAACTACAGACCGACTGTCTTCAAGAACCTGGTTGAATGTGCCAAGGCTGTCATCACTGCCATGCAGCAATTTAACATAGAGCTGGCACAAGACGAGAACAGAGCGCACGCCGACTTTTTAATAGACTACCAAGCAGAATCCGGGCCGCAGGCTCACATCGACCCCAAGGTGGGCCTCGCTGTGCAGGCCATATGGAGCGACCCGGCGAAAGAGCAGCTGATGGAACATCAGACGGAGTTTTACCTGATGGATTCTGCGGAATAGTGAGTTACATCATCGCGATGCTGCGTAGAGCGTGCGAAATCGACTGCTGCTCGGATTCTAACCCGGTCGCCTCTTGTAGTTTCTTCCAAGAAGCAATGCGCATCGTCGCTCCCGATTATCTACCCAACGAGATGGACGTATTACGCGCCCGTACGAAAACCACCGGTATCTACGAAACACGCTTCCAAATGGGACAACTGAGTATCCAGTATGTTGAAGCAATGGGTTTGAAACATTCTAACAACGGGCCGCTGATCGTTTTTCTCTAGCATGTTTGACGTTGGCGGGCAAAGGAGTGAGCGAAAGAAGTGGATACACTGCTTCGAGAACGTTACATCAATCATTTTCTGTGTTGCGCTGAGCGAATACGATCAAGTTCTCCTCGAGGAGAGCAGTCAGGTAGGTCGTGCGACAGAAAGCCGGAGAGCCTCTGGTTTGATAGGCAATGCAAGCGAGTGAGGTTCGGCCAATGCTGACTTGTAATGTGAATGCAGAACCGCATGATGGAAAGCTTACTGCTGTTCGACTCAGTTGTCAACTCACGTTGGTTTATGAGAACCAGCATCATCCTTTTCCTCAACAAGGTGGACATTTTCAAGCAGAAATTGGGCCGCTCACCTCTATCCAACTTCTTCCCCGATTATACTGGCGGTATCGACGTCAACAAGGCAGCCAAGTACCTGCTATGGCGGTTTAATCAAGTCAACAGGGCGCACCTTAATCTATATCCACAGTGAGTGAAGCAAACAGATGGTATACCCTCCAGGCCATTGACTAACAATATTTGCCCATTACAGTCTTACCCAGGCCACCGATACATCAAATATCCGGCTAGTTTTCGCAGCAGTCAAGGAGACAATACTGAATAACGCGCTAAAGGATTCCGGGATTCTCTAAACTCGTTCTGTTTTCTGGATGCCCATCAATACACCTTTGATAATAGCTCGCTCCTCGCTCGGAAAGATATGGCGCCTGAATATTGCGCGGCTTTCTGGTGCTCATTCTCGTCGACCGGTATTGATCTGGTTCCACGCCATGCCCCACTCTCCATCGATGGCATATACGCGAAGACAGAAGACCTCTTATAACAATACGCTCTTTATCCCCTTTAATTTTTTTCTATACTTTGGTACGGTTCAGCGCAACTCCCTTTGCAGGGATCGATTGGGACCCTCGGAGATCTAAAGCGCGTTATGACCCGATTGGGCTGCTTTTCTATCATCTATTATAACCACTTAGCACGGCGCGGTCACTCATTCCCTCTCGCTATACTCTCTTTTCTTTTCCCTCTTTTTTTTTTTTTATGTGGGTTCTTCTTTGTTGGCAACTACGAGTATATTAACTCGCGCGGCAAACTTATAGCGAAAGGTTGGCATGGGAAAGCCGCCTCGGGGGTGGTGTCTTGATATTAGGGTTAAATGATGAAACGGTGTTCACGATAATTCGCTTTTGAGGTGGAGCAGCGGCAGCAGCAAGTGTAGAGGAGGAAGAGGCTGAAACGACGGCACTTGAATACCATAGGTGACTGAGAGGGAGTGCAAAAAGCGAACACAACCACGGCTTCAGTGCTAGAGGTTGGACGTGGACAGGGCCTAACTCCGAAGTTGCGGCTTTGTGGTGATTCTCTCGTGTCCGGAGTTGAGCAAATGAGAGAGGTGGCGAGCACGAATGTGTGGTTTGGAACGAGCTCGGGGATGATTTCTTTTGCGGAGGTACCGAGACAACAAAAAGAAGAGACGGTTTTTTTTATTATTATTTCACTGTTTTACTACTACTACTAGGTATTATTGCAGCTTTGTTTTGAGCTGTTGCGTACCCGCTGGACGCTTGGGATTGGGTGGGAGGCTGGTGTTTATTGGATAGGTAACTTGATATGTGCCCGAATAAGTCTTAATTTGCTGCGCTGATTGTTTAATATTGACCCGATACGGATGAATTGCATTTAGAATTCCGCTTTGATGATTGATAATTGCCTTTGAATTGCGTGTCAAGCTGATGGTCTCTCACATCTCATCTTGTAGGAGGAGTTGGGCAGCTACTGAACAAAAGGGGCTGTTGGGCAACTGTTGCCTCTACATGAATGTGACTGGATGCAATAGGCTAATTTTCATATACTGCAGATCTAGGTAGAGCTTGTTAAACTGTGTTGCGTATCGCCCCGTACGTGGATGGATGGAGCCGAGATATTTGGAGCTCCTCGCTCTCGTCAGGCATCTTGACCTCTGTTTCGACCTGACTCCATGCATCCTGCATACCTAGGTTACGCATATATATTGCCTGCCTACGGTAGGTGACTTGAGAGCAATTCAACAGTCACAGATTCTCAGCGGCATGACGGGCAGTGGAATGCCCCACACGGCGGCGGCCAACTTAGCTGCTCAGGCTGGAGTGGTGTGATTGATGATGCAGTAGCGGTCATTTTATATTAATATAGTACTAGGTGTTATTTATATTTAGGCCGGAGCGCTGCTGTTGTGTTGTTGCCCAACGTCATCGGGAGAGGGGGATATGGCTGTTGTAGTAGCACTTGTTGTATGAGTTGTAATCATGAGTGGGCAAGAGTCCAGCTGTATTCAAATATCAAGTGCAAAATGTATATGTCTGTTGCTGATAACAAATGATTATCGTTATTGTTTTTACTTTATCTTGGGGTTACATGTACTCTAGTTATATTCTAGCTGTATCGCAAGCTTTCTGGCTACCATCTCGTATCTGCGGCGTCGACTTATCAAAGCCGGTGATACCGTTCGTCGATGATCGGATACGAAGCACGGATGACGGATGCTGCTGATGATGACACCGGCGCCCCTCCTATCGACAACAAAACTTGATTGACTGAGCAACACTGGCATGGCTACCTGATGCAACCGACGAAGAGGGCCCCGTTGCCTTGATGGAGGGCAACATCGCCTTTTTTTGACTCCTGCTAAACCCCTCCCCCTCAATCTGCCAATTGGTACCTAAAGCTCGCTTGGCCCTTCTCTCCTTCTCCCCCCGCCTTCTCTCTTTCTTTCCTCTTCACCTTTTCCTCTCTCGCCTCTTCTTTCTCTTTTGCTTCTTCTCTTTTTTACTCATTGTTTTACTTCCTTGCATCTCTTTATCTTCTGGGGACTTTCCTCGCTTACAATTGACCCTTTCCGCCGGCTTTCCACCGTTTGTCGGGCCTTTGTATCGCAACGGACGGTAGCTTTGGGAGCTTCCGATAAAACCCCACTGTTGCTACCCCGCCATAGCTTCTGCTAGCAAGCTGAGCTGATGTAAGTTGCCTGACATCTCTCTTCCCCCTCGACTCGAGACTTTGCAATCTCACTTCCCTCTTTCCTGTTACCTTTTATCATCGCCATTTTCTTCTTCTTCGTTTGCATTTTTCATCTTTTTTCATCGCTTCTTGAGCATTCCTCCTTATTCCGCAGCATTGTTACGAAGAACCTAGATTTGCTGATTCGCAGTCCCTTCTCTGATCGGCAGCCATCCTCAGAAATGGCCTCCAAGCAGCTGCCCACGCGCGAGCGTCGCCCCTCCACAGGAGCTCCCCTGGTGGACATCCAGGGAGCAGTCGGCCCTGCAGGCATCTCGAGGCCCAAGCACAGGAGAACCTTTACGGGCTTTGGTGCTGGAGAAATCAAGCACGTCGAAGGTTTGTAATTGCATCTTCTTCATGTTGTTTACTGTGTATTCTTTGCGTCGCGATCAATTGAGCTGTTTACGTCTGCTGCCTGGACAAGATGCTGTCGGCCAATTAATCCCAGCATGTGGATGACAGCTTGGATCGGGCGCGCATCTGACATCCACCGTACGGCGGGGGAGGGGAAGCTCGCCCAGTCTGGCGGGGCTCATCGTGCGACTAAGATAACGGCGTTGGATGATCTGATCAGTTATCCACTGGCCAGCACGCCATATGTTTAGTTAAAAGAGTCGACACGATAAGAAAGGAATTAAGAAAAAAAGACGGAATAGATCAAACAAGACGCGTTTCTTAATGCATCTGCTAACAGAACCTTTCTTCTTCAGCCTCGATCCCCGAACCCCAGCGCGAAGCATGGAGGCGGAACCAAGTCAAGAGCATCACCGACAAGGATGGCTTTGAGAAGGAGGTTGTCCGCCATGTCGAGACCACCCTGGCGCGTAGCATGTTTAACTGCGATGAAACCGCTGCGTACTCGGCCACCAGTCTGGCTTTCCGTGATCGCCTCATCACCGACTGGAACAAGACCCAGCAACGCCAGACGTTCCGCGATACCAAGCGTGTTTATTATTTGAGTCTGGAATTCTTGATGGGAAGGACTCTGGACAATGCTATGCTCAACGTGGGCTTGAAAAATGTGGCCAAGGGTAAGTATGGAGCTTTTTTTTTTTTTTTTTTTTTTGCTGTATTCTTGCTAACGAGTTGCAACTATAAGAGGGTCTTTCTGAGCTTGGTTTCAGAATCGAGGACATCATCACCCAAGAGCACGACGCAGGTCTGGGCAACGGTGGCTTAGGTCGACTTGCTGCTTGCTTCCTCGACAGCTTGGCTAGTCTCAACTACCCCGCCTGGGGCTACGGTCTTCGCTACAGATATGGAATCTTCAAACAGGAAATCATTGACGGTTACCAGGTCGAAGTGCCCGACTACTGGCTGGACTTTAACCCCTGGGAGTTCCCCCGTCACGATATCACGGTCAACGTAAGATATACTAAACATGGAAAGAATTGCATGCCATTAATATAAAGCTTACACTCTGGTTGTTAGATCCAATTCTATGGCAAGGTTCGCAAGCACACCAGAGAGGACGGTAAGACCGTCAGCGTCTGGGAGGGTGGTGACATCGTTGATGCCGTCGCCTACGATGTCCCCATTCCTGGCTACGCAACTCCAACCACCAACAACCTGAGACTTTGGTCTAGCAAGGCATCTGGAGGCGAATTTGATTTCCCAAAGTTCAACAATGGTGACTATGAAGGTGCAGTCGCAGACCAGCAGCGAGCCGAGTCCATCAGCGCCGTGCTGTACCCCAACGACAATTTGGACCAGGGTAAAGAGCTGCGACTGAAGCAGCAGTACTTCTGGGTGGCCGCCTCTCTCTATGACATTGTGCGCCGCTTCAAGAAGTCCAAGCGCCCCTGGAAGGAATTCCCCGACCAAGTCGCCATCCAGCTCAACGACACTCACCCTACTCTTGCCATCGTTGAGCTGCAACGCATTCTGGTTGATACTGAGGGCTTGGAATGGGATGAAGCATGGAATATCGTGACTGCCACGGTAAGTTTCTTCAGGCGAAGACTCTCTGCTCTGGATAGATATCCACTAACATGGCATGCCTTTTTCTTGTAGTTCGGGTACACCAACCATACTGTGCTCCCCGAAGCCCTCGAGAAGTGGCCTGTGGGATTGTTCCAGCATCTCCTGCCCAGACATCTTCAGATTATCTATGATATTAATCTGTTCTTCCTGCAAAAGGTCGAGAAGGCCTTCCCCAACGATAGAGACCTGCTTAGCCGAGTCTCCGTCATTGAGGAGAGCCAGCCAAAGATGGTGAGAATGGCCTTTTTGGCCATTGTTGGATCCCACAAGGTCAACGGCGTGGCTGAGCTGCACTCGGACTTGATCAAGTCGACCATCTTCAAAGACTTTGTTGAGATCTACGGTCCGGACAAGTTCACCAATGTAACCAACGGTATCACCCCCAGACGTTGGCTGCACCAGGCCAACCCCCGTCTGTCTGAGCTGATTGCCTCCAAGTGCGGCGGCAATACCTTCCTCAAAGATTTGACTGTTCTCAACAAGCTTGAAGCTTTTGCCAAAGACAAAGCCTTCCGCAAGGAGTGGGCTGAGATCAAGTACGCCAACAAGGTCCGCTTGGCCAAGTACATTCAGACCACGCTTGGCTTATCAGTTAACCCCGCGGCCTTGTTTGATGTGCAAGTCAAGCGAATTCACGAATACAAGCGTCAGCAGCTCAACATTTTCGGAGTCATTCACCGATATCTGACCCTCAAGGCGATGAGCCCTGAGGAGAGGAAGAAGCAGCTTCCCCGTGTTACCATCTTTGGTGGCAAGGCTGCTCCCGGCTACTGGATGGCTAAGCAGATTATTCACTTGGTCAACGCCGTCGGTGAGGTTGTCAACAAAGATTCAGACATTGGCGATCTCCTCAAGGTTGTTTTCCTTGAAGATTACAATGTTAGCAAGGCCGAGATGATCATCCCTGCCTCCGATATTAGCGAGCATATTTCCACTGCAGGCACAGAGTGAGTTGATATTAAGAATTGCAAAGTTCGTTAAGCGGTTAGAGGCTAATTGAGATGAATTAGGGCGTCGGGCACGAGTAACATGAAGTTTGTCCTCAACGGAGGTCTCATCATTGGAACATGCGATGGCGCGAATGTGAGTGCCTATCGATCTTATTACGTTGCCTAATTATCTACTAATCCTATATGTCAGATTGAAATCACCCGTGAAATTGGCGACAGCAACATCTTCCTGTTTGGAAACCTTGCTGAGGACGTGGAAGACCTGCGCCATAACCACAACTTTGGCTCTCACACCATTGACCCCGACTTGGAAAAGGTCTTTGTCGAGATTGAGAAGGGCACCTTTGGCATGCCCAATGACTTTAGCGCCTTGATTGCCGCCGTCAGAGACCACGGTGACTACTACCTGGTTTCAGATGATTTCCACAGCTACATTGAGACACACGCTCTCGTTGACGAGGCCTACAAGAACCAAGATGAGTGGGTGACAAAGTGCATCATGTCTGTGGCCCGAATGGGATTCTTCACTAGCGACCGCTGCATCAACGAGTACGCTGAGGAGATTTGGAACATTGAGCCGCTGGACGTCTCTGAGTAAAAATCTCCAATGGGTTGGCGAGGACCTGGAAGTGGCATTTCCCGTTGTAGAAGCCGCCGAGGAAGCTCCTCAAAATTCGAACATACAGAAATCACTTGATGGGGAGGGATAGAAAACGGCTCTCTCTTCCTATAATGATGAACGTCCAATATTGAATTGAGTTAAATATTTTTTTTTTCACCTATAAATTCGGTGGCATGTGACGATGCTGGCAACTCCTACTTCATGCGTGTGTATAAAGTTGATTGTGGTGATGCCGCGTTCCATGCAGTTCACCGACATATGATCGCGATGCTGGTGTAATGCCAGATCACTTGGATATCTTGGAATTGCAATTTAGCGGTGACACAATGAAGTGGGCTGTTTAGTTGGAAAATTTGCTAAATCTGAGGTGGGAAGAGACCGGAGCAAAATCTCCAGCGTGGCTTTGAGGCCGATTCGCAGCCATTATCTCGATGAGCAAAAGTGGCTCGTTCCTGAATTCAGGTGTCTGAATCGGTTGTGGAGCAGAAATGGTGTATCAGGTACTTTTTATGATGGGTAATTTAGCGCAAATGATTGGAAGAATATAAAGTATACGATACCTGATGTGATTGGATCGCTGAGGGCCTTTTTAGGAAGGCTAAGTGGGTTGAGGATAGATTAGTAGTGACGTCATGGGTGCATCACTGGACGAAAGGTGCTTCAGACTGCAACGGAAGTGCGCTTTTGTGTGATTTTGAGCCTTGCGTGCTATATCTGCAGGTTATCGTGCATGTGGGAACTGAAGAGAGGGGGTGGGCAATGAAGAAGAGGCTGAGTTTGAGCGAATCGGATGGAGGACGGGTGAAAAAGGCGTCGTCTAGGTTGGGCTGGACTGGGCCGGGGTGGTCTTGGACTTGAAGTTTGTGTGGGAATATCTTTGGCGGGGAGAGCAAGAAGAAGAATGGAAGAGAAGCTTTGAGAGAATCTAGGAATGGGCTTTTCAATCTTCAATATTCTTTATGGGAATGTCGATCTGGATTTGGGATGGGAATTTCACTTTTCGTTGATGGTTTCTTGATTCTTGATTGTGGCGGTTTTTCTATTTTTTAACCTGGCGATGATCGGAGAAGCGAAGCAAGATGCGCATCACCTCCCATACACATACAGACTGATACACTGCAACTAGCCGGATTTTTTAGAACTAGGTACCTGTACTGCTTAAGTTAGGCACATGTAGGTTGTAGTAGTAAGATGGGGGATGACACTCCCGCGAGAAAACATGGGCTTCCCAGCTAAAGGATCCCTGGTTAGGGTGTCATTTAGGCATGGGGGGGCCTTAATTCATGTAGTATGAACGAGAGCTCAGCGCACGATGTCGTCACCAGGAAAGGGTCTGAGTAACGAGATTGTGTGTATGTGCGTCTGTCCCCTGGAGCTGCTGGATGGAGAAAATGGGGGCTGCTGCGTTGGTGCGTGCGCGATGACGATGGAAGTCCCTGGATAACGAAAAAACACGAGGGGAATCCATCTGGATAGTTGGAGGGGATGTTCGTTTATAGACTGGCTGGTGCCCTCTTGTTCTCGGCGCGTTTGTGTAGTTTGTTTGATGTTGGAAAAGCCAGCCCTTCACAAGACAGATCAAATCTCCTGCCTGGCTCTAGTCCTCGAACGGAGAATTGTTTTGTCTTTTTTTGCGTATAAGAAGAGCTTCCTATCTGAATAGAAGCCGGTGTAGTACAAAGTTGCTTTGCGCTTGTGCTCCGACGACGCCAAACCTCAATCAAAAGCATTGGCATTTGCAGTTCCCTGGATCCGAATCCGAAATCTCGATCGATCGCCCTGAGACCGGCGCGGGTTTATAAGAACTAGACAGGACCACGGAAGGCAACTTTTGCTGTTTAGTTTTCTCGAACAGTGCCCGCCTTTACGAAATTACACTCCATTCTTTTTTTTTTCTGTTTCTGCAAAGACAGGAAACTTCCTTCTTTTTTCTTGCTCTTTATCGATTCCTACATCTTTGGACCGCCAACGGCTTGACTGCGCTGTCGGTGACATTCAGCGATCTTGGCATTTGCTAGCACACACGTAAGTTGGAAACTCAGCAAAGGTCGCATTCCATTCACGCAAAAGAAAGGGAAAGAAGGCGGATTGAGGCACCCAGAGGGCCAGTTCTTTAACCCGGCTGATTCTTACTTGGGCTCCAATTCAATGACAATTGGCTTCAGTTCGCTGCCAGTACCTCGATTTACCCCGCGCACCGCGCTTTGCTCGCTGGCGACCTCTCCACGTGCGCCCTGCTAACGCGGTGTTATTTAGGCGCCCGCCGTTCTTCCCTGTTAAATTGCCCTTCTCGTGGGCTGCAGACCAGAACCAGAACCTTCACCCCGCCCTTTGTTTCTCTGTTGGACGATCCGAGATCCGCAGCGCGAAAAGAAGCGACTTCGCAAGGACGAACAAGAAAGGAGAATAAAAACTTTTCACTTATTCTTCTTCTTTATTAATCACGAGAAATCGACCATTGTGTTTTGCGCTCGACCGCAATTTGCAGTACCGCTCGATTGTTCGATTCCCAACGACGCCCGAGATCGAGATTTAGCAGCTATCAGACGCCCAGCCGCTGTTACCCCCCGCCTTATTAGCAGCGAGTGGAACTCCTGAGCTCCTGCGGATTACCTACCACCTTTTTACCTCCAGGCTTCTTCCAACCGAGCCGACTGAACTATCAGCACAACATCATCCTTGAAATCTCCTTATAGAGGGGTCCATTTTCTAGCACTTTCGAGATCCCGCTCTTTTTCGCCTTCTTCACGACAACTCTTTCACCGGTTGCCCCGCCCATCGCGCCCCGACATCGAATCTTTCGCAGCCCTCGCTTTTTTTGGGCGTCTATTTTTTTTCTCTATCTCCAGTTGTTATTTTCCCTGCGAATCCCAACGATCCGTCACAATGGCCGAGTTTGTGCGTGCGCAGATCTTTGGCACCACGTTTGAGATCACGTCAAGGTAGGCGAAAGGCTGGAAACCAACGGCGATGTGCAAAAAGCGGGGGACACTCTGAAGCTGATCCAATTCGTGTAGATACTCAGACCTCCAGCCTGTGGGCATGGGAGCGTTTGGTCTTGTCTGGTAAGTTTTTCTGTTTCTTTTTCCCTTGGGCTTTTTTTTTTTTTTTTTTTTTCGCTCTTTTTGCTTGCTGGGAGATGGGCATCCGTGCTAATTTGCAACTCTTCCCCTCCCCCGCCAAATATAGCTCTGCGCGGGACCAGCTCACCAACCAAAATGTTGCTGTCAAGAAGATTATGAAACCCTTCAGCACGCCTGTGCTCGCTAAGCGGACGTATCGCGAACTGAAGCTTCTCAAGCATCTCCGACACGAAAATGTATGCTCCATTCTAACGGCTTTTCCTTCCTTTCTTCCACTCGCTGTCCATTGCGTCAGCTTGATGCTTACGGCGCCCCGGTATCTTACATTTCTGATCGCCTCGATGCTAACGGATCTCGCTACCTACTTAGGTTATCTCTCTCAGCGACATCTTCATTTCCCCCCTTGAGGATATGTATGTACAGATTATTACCAAGACTCCCTGGCTCTTTTGTGTTTCACCGCTAATATCGCCATCTGCAGCTACTTCGTCACAGAGCTTCTCGGAACCGACTTGCACCGATTATTAACATCACGGCCGCTCGAGAAACAATTCATTCAGTACTTCCTCTATCAGATCATGGTATGCGGTCATATGTGCTGGCATTTTGTACGGCGCAACGGCAGCTAACACACATCTCTATATAGCGAGGTCTGAAATATGTCCACTCCGCCGGTGTCGTCCATCGTGATCTCAAGCCTAGCAACATCCTTGTCAACGAAAACTGCGATCTCAAGATTTGCGACTTTGGTCTGGCCCGAATTCAAGACCCGCAGATGACGGGTTATGTATCAACACGATACTACCGCGCCCCCGAGATCATGCTCACATGGCAAAAGTACGATGTCGAGGTCGATATCTGGAGTGCTGGATGCATTTTTGCCGAGATGCTGGAGGGCAAGCCTCTATTCCCAGGCAAGGACCACGTGAATCAGTTCTCCATCATCACCGAGCTGCTTGGCACGCCTCCGGACGATGTTATCAACACTATTGCTAGTGAGAATGTGAGTTTCTTTTTTCCACACATTGCTACATTGGTATGGGCAGCCCAAACTGACATTGCGCTAGACGTTGCGTTTCGTCAAGTCCCTGCCAAAGCGTGAGCGACAGCCTCTTCGGAATAAGTTTAAGAACGCCGATGATTCAGGTATGAGATGGGTCAATCTTGATTCTTATGCTACCGAGAAGCTCTTTCTAACCTGAATACATAGCCATTGATCTCCTGGAGCGAATGCTCGTTTTCGACCCTAAGAAGCGAATAACTGCTACTGAAGCCCTGTCTCACGACTACCTTGCGCCATACCACGACCCTACCGATGAGCCTGTTGCCGAAGAGAAGTTTGACTGGAGTTTCAACGATGCTGATCTCCCTGTTGACACTTGGAAAATCATGATGTATGCTGTTATTGCCCTGTTCTCATGTCCTCTAAACTAACCCATCTCGCAGGTACTCTGAAATTCTTGATTACCACAACGTTGAGGGTGTCCCCCAGATGGAAGACCAACAATTCCCCCCACAATAGATGGAGAGAGTAGAGGTGCAGAATTTGGAATAAAGGGCGGTATAAACTATTTTTGAGCTGCTGCAGAGAATACGGACATACGAAACGCGCGCGTACGCACGAGTAGACAGACAGACAAACAGACGCCTACACGTTACACAAAGGGGCCAGTGCACCCTGTTGATGTCGTCGATATTGTTCCGTGGCAGTTGCGATTTTTTTTTTTTTGCAGTTTTTTCCGGCGTTGAAATGGAAGAATTAGGGATGGAAAGGGGGGAGGGGGAAACATAAGGGAGGGTTTTAAATGTGTAAAGACTTGCGATTGTGTGCAGCGAACGATAAAATATACGAAGAAACGGATTTTTCTTTCATTAATTATGGGTTCTTCTGAAGTGATGCCTTGCTGAGGGATGTGAATGACATACCTAGTACATACGCGAGATATTAGCGTAATATTAGGGTATGAAGTAGCTTGAATGTCTAGCTCTCATGACTTGTTTATTGATATCTTCCCCTGATGAGATTCTGGAAATAATAAAAATGAAACTTCAAGAGAAAATGTCTCCGATATTAGAACGGAATAAGTAAGCTACCTAATCTGCTAAACTGGGATATCTCTAGGATATTGGTGTTGCTTATACGTTGCTCATTCTCGCTTTATTTATACAGAGAGGTGGGAGCCTGATAACGGCTCCCTTTATTAATAGAGCAAACTACTTTTATCCGCGGATTTGACTGGGCTTGGCTACACTTCAATTCATATGCGTTCCTTACCAAAGACACCGACTCAGAGCATGGTAGGCCAGATTTGGTACTTGCCATGGCAACGTTCTGAAAGATTCGAGCTATTATAGATGTTATCTGGGGTGTACTGGGTTGCGCTGATAAGCAAAGCGAGAAACTCCGAAACATGATAGGATACCTACTCTAGCCTGACGACCACGATTATTTGGGAAAGGATTCATGTACGATACTGCCAGATGCTGCAAGATGCTAGCAGGGGTGGTTTAGATTGTTAAGTGGGAAATCTGGTGTATGATGGGACAAATTGATCACCACGATTATTTTCGGAAAAAATCAATCTTAGATAGGCATTCTGGGGGAGATTTGGAGCCGTAAAGCGTGGGAAACGAGAGCGCTGTGATTTCGTCTCACAAGCTGTTACAAGGATTGAGATAAGTTCAAGGAAAAGCAGACTAAGGATGAGGAAGAAAGAAGGAAGGAAGGAAGGAAGGAAAGAAAGCATGTGATTCATTGCATAACTAAAATCGCCCTTTATATGGGAGCACGGGGGGCTATGCTTTGGAGGCGATTGCAGGAAAGCCCCGAATATATTAATTAATCCAGCGCAGCCTCAGAATTGGTGCCTAGCGAGTCAAGGGACCTACTGGCAGCACTTGCCTCATCAGCATCTGTATCCTTGCATTAACCAGCTTGAAAGGCTACTCCTAAATTTTCATTTTGTCCAAATCCCGCTGGAATTCCTCCCCAGCTTTCATTATGCAGTCTCACGCAGTGCTACATCTGGGAATCGAGCTATTGTGTAGAGACGTCTTCATATCTAGTTACATGACATTACTCTCACGATTATCTTGGCTTTGGTAACCGACTTATGATCGTGAGTACCGCCTTATACTCGCACACTTTCCGCGGGATTTTCCTTCTAAACGAATCAGCAGCGATCGGGAGTTTTCTTCAAGACAGGGCATACAGGCATCATCTGGACACTATCCTTCATAAACCTGTCATTCTCATAGGCTGGGATGGATCCAGTCTGCATAGCCCCCCGGTCTGCCTAATTGGCCTACCTGAGGGGTAGGCAAGGATGTTTTACGACTTTCTTCACCAAGGCGGCAAAAGGTAGCGCGCGGTATGAGTGGCCAATACTGGGGAGTGTGACATCAAAATCATGTTTTGAAAGGCAAATTAAAATACCTACTTATACGCTCACGTCGCTCGGCACCGTTGGTCGCTACGAGGCGAAGTTCTTGGTTACACCGGGTGAGGCGATGCAGTAGCGGTAAATGTCTCCCTCAAAAGCCCCATAAGATGGGGATGAGACCAATCCTAGATATACACATAGCATCCCGACTTCTCCATTCTTCTGTTCATCAGCTGCACCATACCTTTGGCGAATGCTAAATGTAAGACACTTGACAGGTCAATCTTAATTTATATACATCTAGGTGGCATTGCCGTGACCTGATACTCGCCAGGTTGGTGTTGCTCATATATGCGCCTTTTTGCTTCCTTCGCAGGACTTTCTTCCTCTTCGCGAACATCTCGAGCAAGGTTGACCGACTGTCAACCTCCATATATCCCTAGTAGATAATGGATCCGAAATTTTCTCGAAATTGTAACTGCCAGCCTCTCGAATACACTGCATGGTATAAATCCTCAAGTTCGTCCCGCTTCCTTGCCCTGTACACCGCCTCATATTTCTTACACATTCCTCCTCTTTCCGGCCAACAGCCCACATCTCCTGGGGAGAGCCTGAGAAGTGGAAGTTCCTTCATTAACAGCCAACGATTTAGGCGGAGAATATGAAAAACCGAGCATCTTTGTGGATGATATACAGATCGATAAATCGAATCACTTCACTAAATCTGATATTGCTATTATGTGAGTGGTTGATCTTCCCGTGACTCTTATTCAATCGGTGTTTTCTATATATCTGACAACGGCGTTTCCCCAAATAGTTATGCTGAGGGAGATAAAGTGCGCGAATGCTTCAATTGCAGGACTATATTCGACGAAAGGTTTCGTATACCACCGATATGGTGGACGACGCTGTCGAGGCGGTCGAATGGCTATTTTGGATACGAAAACGTGCTTGATGGGAGAATTCGAACAGGTACTAGTAAGTGAGGGATTACTCTCACCCCATACTCCTGCATATAGCCGCTTGCTATAAATGAGTTATGAATCATTTGCATACTGACGATGAAGAGTAGTCTCCTGGCTTCGATTCCTCATGAAACAAGTCAACAGCGCAGACTCAGGGCACCATAACAAAAATGATATCGATTATAAGTGGGTTAAGCTAAATGCTTTCGTGCGATGGTATGCATCTTCAAATGAATACCCGGAAGGCCGCACTGAGATTGTGCTCTTCGACCATTCCGAATTTGCACGAAAGGTTGGAGACTTTATTATTGAGAGAATTAAGTCTCGTGAGCTTAACGATCCGTTTTGGGCATATCCCGCTATGGTTGAAAAAGTTGCCGCTCTCCACGATGTGTGCGTTTGGGAAGCTCGGACTCTTATTAGGAACTACGAGAAACAGCGAACTCTTTATCGTGACCCGTTTGACTACCTCCACGAAGTCTCACGCCATAGTCTTCACATCAACGAAACTCTTCATGTCGCCGAATCTATCCTCGACAGCATGCAAAAGTATCACGACCACTTCACAGCCACCGAGACTAATAGAAATGAAAAAGTGGACTCTTTCGATCCTTTTCCTCAGAACATCAAAAATCGTCTTGGCCTTCTTCAAACAACGCTCACTCATCTTCGACATCGTGCCGAGTCCAATCACGAGCGTGTCAAAGCTGAGATCTCTCTTTCATTTAATAAATCGGCTCAAATAGAATCTGGAGCTACAAGAACCATTTCTTTGGCCGGTCTGCTTTTCCTGCCGGCTGCCTATATTACTGCCCTTTTCAGCACATCTTTCTTTAACTATGACGCTCCAACTGGCATCTGGGGGTTCTCTCCAAAATTCTGGATCTACTGGGCGGTTACGATACCTGTAACTGCGTTGACAATTTTCTTATGGTTTTTTGGAGCTACGATATGGGGCATTGTGCTGAATTGCTGTACAGAAATCCATGCTCTGTTTCAAGGTTTTGTTACATTGGGAGTGCGACAAACGATCGACATGAAACATCGGACTAGAATAGGCAAAACGTGGGCGATGGAAGTAATGAAAGAAGTAGAGAAGAAAAGAGAGGAAGAAAGAAACGAAAAGAAGGTGGACGAAGAAAGGAAGGAAAGGATGGAGGAGAAGCTCCGTATTGTCTAGCGGATGTAGATTTACTGGCCCTTGGCTATATCCTCCGGTTCTCTTTCATTTCTTTACCATTTACGGCCGCTGTTTCCTCGTTTAGTGCTGCTTGCTATTAATTTAGAAGATCAACATATTGCCTTGAACCCTTATCTTATATACACCTAGATATAATTGCAAACAACTTTGAGCTATATAGCTACTACGTATCTTCCGATAACAATATACTTGGCGATAAATGGAGTCATGAAGGGTGTAGCGAGAGCTGGGGTGGCCATGTGGAAGTGCTCCGGGTCGAAGCCATCTCAAGCTGATAATTTGGTAGATTTGGATAAGACCACTAAGATAGTAGCTCTTGGTAAAATAGCTATATTACACGTATAGCTTAACTGGTTTATAAAGCTATAGCTAATTGCTGTAATACAGCTGGGGTGCTTAATAACCTTTGCCTAAAATACTCGCTTGTTCTACATACCTAGGTGCTCATCTAGCTGACAGCGGACACCATGCGGCGATATCTTATCTAACGTAATGTAATGTTCGACAGGCACTGTTGAAACGTGCCATCTCCGGCTGAAACAATACACTCACCGCTGAGGCCAACTGAATACTATATGCTTCATGATTCACTTTCTAATTGTGTGCTCAGCCGCTCCAAGCTAGTGCCAGAGCCATACCATAGAAGGCGTGTAGTTGCGCCTTGGATGTATTCAAGCATGAAAACGTTTTGCCTCTAAAGTGACCAAGATGCTATTAATTGGCTCATACTGCCAAGACTGCACGACTCGTCATTAAATTGCCAGCTCTCTAGTGTATTTTGGATAGAGCACTCTGTATGGAACAATGGGATCTAGGTCAGACTGCTGATAGACCCATGGCGAAGCCTAGGTCGAATCCTGACGGGCTTGTTGAGGCTGACTGTCCCAGCAGGCCCTTTATAGTAAGGGCCGGCTCTTAAATAGCATCTGACATGTACGTGGCGTTGATGCTCATCTCATGGCTGCGGGAAGAGATGATTAGTGCGTAGAGCTGAGGGCAAAATGCCTACGCTAAGAAATTCGCCGCAAACAGAGGCGGCGAGCTAGCTGGCAGCCACGTATCGTGCTGATTTACTGGAAATTCGTGGATCCAAGTCATATGGACTTGGAATCAGAGCAGCACAAGGTATCGTAGACACTGAGGATTGTGGATGGATCAGGTCACAATAAGAAGAGATGGTCATCACTATCGTCACACGGAGAGAGCGAAGCGGCATGTAAGCAGGCCCTTACATGCTGTACTTGTTCTATCCGCCCGGAGATGGAGCGCAGCGCCGTGGAGCAGTATCTCCCTCTCCACTTTGTTTAGTAGAAAATGATTCACCGTTGACTCCGGGGCTATTGAGCGGTAAGGCCCGACATCGACAACGCATCGGCGTCGGAAGAAAGTAGGCGTGATATCAGAGCCCTCAGGTGTTGTGCACGTGCTGGACCCTGGGTAAATAAAGGCCGCTTATTGAAACCAGTGTTGCGCCAGTAGGAAGCTTAAAGCCCTATTCGTAAGCATTGGACACAATATTCATTATTTTCATCATATGCCTTGCATTTGGGGGATAAGACGACAAGCAACGGCATGGACGATATTGATTATTGGGATACAGCCTCTCTGCCTATGTAGTCGTGGTGACATAGGAGATAAGATTTAGGTGCGGAATATCTGAAGCACCGTACATGTAGCCTTGGTGTCCAGAAAGAGTAAAGACGGTGCCTTCCTCGCCAGCTTGAACCGTCACAATATGTCTCTCGAGACTGAATCTTAATTTTATTATCTCTCCTTGATTTCTCATCTTTGCTTCTCTTCGTCTCCTATTCTCAACTTCGTCCCCAGTGCAATGAATCCAGCATCTCGCAACAGGCGGTTCATAGGCATCGTTAGCGAGGCTGGGTAACTCTTAATTTCCAGAACCTTGGCGAACTCAAAAATTCACCGAGCAATATCGCGTACCAAGCCACCAAGCCCAGATTGGCTTCGGTGCCGTTGCCGAAAATACCAACCAATCTGACGCCCCTTGTGCCGTTCTCCGTTCTTGGTCGTCGTCATCTAGATACCATCTACAGAATATGCGAGCCGGTTTTTATTTTCTTCTCCTTCTTGCCCGACATTTGCCAGCACTAATGGGCAGTCTAGGTGGCCCCCAGCATGTAAATGATCCGCGGCAGCATCGGCAACGGGGGCCAAATCGAGACAGTCCTGAGCTAGCTGAGCCTCCCCACCGTTCTCTAGGTCAATGAGTGGTATAGTAGTGTTTGCTCTTGACAAAGTTTTCGGTGCTGTTCCATATCGCTATGTGATGATGGATTGCGGATGAAGAATCTTGTGTGAAGATTTCACTTCTGTCCAAAATCCTCATCCTCGATACGCCACCTCCTTTACGAGCTATAGATCCTGCATCTCCCTCTCTGCATGATATGCGTCTGACCCTTCGCGCATCATCACAATGCGGGTTAGCGATTAAGGTTTGCTCTGTGAGACAATGATCATCAGGTACTCCGTGTCCATCGCACGATGCTTGTGGGCCAAAGAGCTCGGATCTTCTCCATTGATTACGATTGTATCATTGGCAGTAGGCCATCTTGCTGCAAGGGGCAATGAAACAACTGCCAAGATGGGATTTGCAAATCTAGTGTTCGAGCTGCTTGACCAACTAGTCACGCAATCTCGGTTTAACAGCTAGACGAAGGCGGAGCAAGCTAACCAAACATTTTCCAGAAATATGAGCTTTGGATGGTGCTGCTACTAGCTGAGAAAAAGGAACGAAAATGAAAGGACCCGATGTCGACTTGGCGGAATCCCGGCATCGTCCTTTTCTCCGTGAGATGACTAGAAGTTCAACAATTAAAGGGGTCGATGGTGTTTGTTCGCCGCGTCTCCACCGTGGGAAGAATCGCTGGCAGACGACTGTTAGACGCCGTAGCCACGAGCCGCGCTGCAAGAGCAGTAAATCACGCTTCATTAGCACCGCACTGTTTTCAAACCACGGAGGACGGTGCTCGTACGAGCCGAAAGAGGAAAACTGGAGGGCTCGTATTTACCGTCGCGCGTCAGGGATAATGACGTTTGGACAAAAAAGGGGCCACAAAGGCACGCTGGACCGAATTGGGCTTGACAACGGCAGCAGCGGCAGCAAGCGATGGAATACTCGATGAAGATTGTAAGAATGAAATCAACGAGCTGTTCCTGGCAGGGCCTGGGACCGCGATCTCGAAGATGTCCTGTTTAAGCGAAGAGGATCCATGAAATACCTACTCAAGTATGAGAAAGGAGGGGCTAAGCTTTCACCGCTTGCTGCAGACTCTGGGACATGTCACTATTGAGACAGAAGAGGCAAGGGTTGTCACGCTGCCGCTGTTCACCGACGAACTGTTCCTGCAGAGACAGCACATGGTTGATTGCAATATTGAACGATTTACGTACGCGAATGAGCATCGTGGTTGATAAGATGGTCCGACAAGATGCTGATTCGCCGAGTGTGTAGCACGGCGAATGTCTTGTGAGCAGACATCTTCAAGGATTTTTGGTAGCTAAGCGAGCAGCTTTTACCGTACCAGATCAACGCTTAGCCTTTTTTTTTTTTTTTTTTTTTTTTTTTCCCCTCTAAATAATAATAATTATTTTCCTTTTCCGTTTTCTTTCGTGCGACGCTGTCCGAGCCCCAAAACTAACTATGAGGCTAAGAATAGAGACGACAAGACAAAGATTGGTGAGCAAATAAGCTATGCTTTTCTCGACCTCATCAAGCAAAATCTCACATGTTCAATCTCACTTGCAGCAGCAGCATGGCCAAGCGAAACCGCCCTGGGGTTCCATTTTGATTGATTGATGCATAAGCTAGCGGGAAATAGCAAGAGTCCAGGTACCTGCACATAGAGTGCGCCGCTGGCTGGTACCTCCGAAGCTCTCGGAGTGCCGTTCTTTGGGCTGTGATGTTGCCGAGCAGCAGCGGATCTCTATTCGCTGGCGCAGAGCCCCTGGAACGTCCCCTTTAGCGGCCTTCTTTTGGCGCTCTCTCCGCTGGTGCCCTAGCGGCCTTTAGCGGGTGCGCCACCGCACGGTCACTGGGCTCCCTGGGCTTGGCACCGCCTCCGCTGGGGTCAGCACTGTGCTTATAGTGTTCAGCCTTACTTGGCCGGTATCCAGACGGGAATACAGAGACTGGAAGCATCAGCGCGGGCTTCTCCTAGGGAGGGGGCACCCCTGTACCTGAGCCTGCATGGAGTACATAACCTACTTGCCTCGAGACGGTGGTTTGGATTCATATATTAGCACCACGATCTCCCACCTGCGTCCCTCTCGGCATTGATTCACTGCTGCGTCGCTCGTTTGTTGCTGCCATTTGCTGACGATTACTTGCATTTGTGCTCGCGTGATCAGATACCGCTACCGGCCACAATCGACGAGTTACTGCTACGGTCTGGTGCTACTACTTCTACTTATTCGCTGTTGCTCCCCGCTCTATACACTATACCTACGACGACATATCTATACGAAACCGAGTGGAAGAATAGAAGCTCTTTATCGAGAAGGAATTAGGATACAAGCCAGGGATCAAAAGGAAGAGAAGGTTGATACCGCATCGCAATCTGGAGGAGCTGTTTCTTGCAAAGCAAGCCATGGGAAGCGGCCCTACTGCACTTGAACCATATACCCCAGAAACCACACGGCATCACCACCACCACAATGCAGCGAGGAGGCAACCGAGATGTGCGCTTTGCCGCAGATGACGACAGTGATTACGAGTATGAGCGCACCAGCTTCATATACCGGCCGCTCTCCAGATTGCCCACGCCACCCCCGACCTTGAACAAGCCGTCGTTCGCAGACCAATCGCTCGAGGATGATGACACGCTGAACCCGCGATATCGAGGTGAGTTTTTAGCTGCCCATCCAGCGCGTGTCGCTGTCAAGTATTCTGCAAAGTACTCCGTGTAGCGCAGACCGCTTGCATGTGCTTACACGGATCGCGGAATACGGAATACGGAGTATTATTACCGCTGCAACCCCTTGGGACTTGCATTTGCCGCTTTGGACATGGGCGAATCACAAGGCTAACAGTTTGGGTTACAGGTCCCGCCATCCATCTCGTCAATCTGATTCCCGCATCGGCGTCGCTGGCGAGCGCCTCGGTGCCCTTTGTGCAGGCCATGCTATCGCGGGCCGACCTCTCCATGGAGGTGCTGGCGCTGGCGGTTTGCATTCTCGACAGCCTCGACACCAAATTTGCGCGAACGTGGCGGCTCTCGTGCCCGCTCTCGTGCCCTGTGCGCTCCGACGACCACGATCTGGACTCGCTAACGGTGACATCACCGATCCTTGTCAAACGGCACTCACTCCCCTCGACACCGCGCGACGCTCCCCGCCAACAGCTTCATATCGACTCCGTGCGTCCCGAAATTATCATCCTAGCTGCCCTTATTATCGCGGCAAAATTCACGCAGGACTCTCAGCAGCCGCCGCACTTTTACCGTCTTGCATGGGGCCGCGGCCTGTGGTCAAACGAGCAGCTCAACGCCACGGAGCGACGTATTATGGAGAGCCTAGACTATCGCATCTTGCCGCTGTGCGACGACGACTGCCTCACGGACGCCATGGTGGACATGCAACTTGCTGGAGAGCTAGAAGAGTCAGGATCACGATGGAACACGGCTCGCGAACCCACGCCCCCGGATAGCGCAGCTGGCAGCGAGTGCGAGTTTGTGCCGAGCCACAACCGCTCCAAGACGCTTGGAGTGGCTCTGCTAGACGGGTTTCGATGATGTGGGGACGGCCAAAGAAGGTCGACGCTGCGGCTGATAATCCCTCAACACAGAGGAACATTTTTATTTTTGACGAGTCATTGACAAAGCGATGGGCATTTTATTCTTTTTTAATACCTGGCTTTCTATTTTTATACGCTTAGCATGTTGGGCACACGAGCATATCTATGACGGCGTTTTGGAGAATCGCAAGGCGAGAAGCAAATGGTCGGCCAGAGAGACGCTGACTACTTGGGCTACGGAGTCTTTTGCTTTTTTTTCTTGGATTATTTCACTTCTTCATTCTGATTATTGGCCACTTGTTTGGAACAAGGCAAGCATTTGATGAGCTGCATACTTGATTCATCTTCTTTATTGTTGGGTGGACAGATTTATGGGCAAAGCACCCATGGGAACTATGACTTGAAGGTGTTTTTGAGCTGGATATTGTTATTTGATGGGACAATTGCGTCTTTTATATACCACTTGGATCTCCTATTTAGTAGCTACATGCATGTACTTATTTGCATACTGAGCATAGTAGAGTTAATCATTTAGTGCCGCTTGCCTGTCGAGGCGAGCGGATATGATTTCCCGTACGATTGTTTATTCCCACCTCATTGATTTCAGTCACTGTCTGATGATTCCTCTTTCGTGCCGATATCAGTACTTTCATTCTATCTTTAGAATGTCCTTGTATTTTTCTAAATCATACATGTGTATAAGTACCACTCATTACTGTAGGGTGCAAACACCCCCCCTTTGACCGGGATAAAAAAACACACGCATAGATGACTATACCAGAATTAAGGACTCAGCCTTTCTAGTCGCCATCTTCCCTCTTTGCCATCCTTGCCCTCCTCCCACTCGTACACGAAGCGATCGTGCAGCCTGCTCTCACGGCCCTGCCAGAACTCAACTCTCTGCGGCACAAGACGGAGACCACCCCAGAAGTCGGGCACAGGAATTTTGTCCTGGTCCTTGAAGCGCTCCTCGACCTCTTTCACCCAGCCCTCCAGCTCCGCTCTTCCGTCGTCCTCTTTCTCGTCCTCGCCATCTGATGTAGCTATTGCTGACTCGCCTTGAGTCTCATTGGTCTTTTCGAGACCGCCGTTTACCTTTTTCGACTTTGGCGTCAGCACCACGGACTGCTTGCTCGCCCACGCACCAATCCTGCTCCCCCTCACGCGCGTATCGAAGTACGTCTGGCTCTCCTCGCGCGAATTTGTCTCCGTGATGCCCTCTACGCGGACCTGGCGCTGCAGTGGCGGCCAGTAGAAGACGAGGCTGGCGTGCGGGTTGGTCGCCAGGTCGCGGGCCTTACGGGAGGTGCCGAGGTTGGTGTACATGACGAAGCCGTGGGCGTCGAGTTCCTTGAGGTAGACGACGCGCGAGGAGACGCGGCCGGAGGGGAGCTCTGCGGTGGAGAGGGTGCAAGCCTCGGGCTGGGAGATGGACGGGGTGCGCTGGGCGAGGGAGAACCAGGAGTGGAATTGGGGGATGGGTGAGGAGGGGTTGAGGTCGTGGAGGTGCAGTTGGGAGAGGGTGAATTGGGGGGCTTGGCCGTGGGGGTTGTGGCCTGCAGGGGCGACTGTTTTTGGGATTTTCATGTTAGTTGATTTGAATATATAAAGATTTTATGTGAGTGAGGATCAAGGCAGAAGGGGGAGTTGGTGATGGTGGTGAGTGGTGGAGTGAGTCATGTCATCATAGGGCATGAGATGTATATGAGAAACAAATTGAGATGAATGGGGGGAATGAGAGACAAGAGCCCAAACGTACAAATCAGCTTCTCCTCCTCAGTCGTCGCAACCAACGAAGGCCTTCGGTACAGCGCCATCTTTGCCGCTGCAGATGTCGTCGTCGTCGTCGTTGTCCTTGTCGAGGCAAAATATCGCAGTCGGCTCAATCGCATTACCCCCCCAGTTTCTAGTCACACCACTTTAGATAGGTAATTAACCTCCTTTATTGTCCCCTAGCCGTTGCTTCTCCTTTATAAAGCAAGCCTCTCTTTTCTGCGTTTTCTGTAGAAATGAGTCTCTCTCTCTTGAGAAGAAAAGAATGGACAGCCCGCTGGTTGAGTATGGCGAATAAAGGAAATCAGTTATTGGATGAGGCTTGAGAGGGAAAAGCTTTAGTGATGCTTAGAAGGAAAAAGTGGGGGCGGTCCGGAAAGGTAATGACGCCCTCTCCGTGCTTTGCCGTTAGGAAATACTATCTAGACAGAGGCGTGGGTGTTTGTTACCCTCGCTGTTGCTGCAATGTAAAGTATTGTCATGCACTGAATGGTGAACACGCTGTGTGGCAGTGTTTTCATTTGAAAGAAGCTGTAGCCATTATGTACATGCAACATCTTCTGATGAATCAATGACATCGTGCTTTGCCAGCTCCACGCCACCGATTCTTGCAAGAGGTGCATCTCAGCGGGATCTGCACAAATAACCTGCCATCTCACTAGAAGCCAATCTCCTGTATCTTCTACCCCCCCAAACCCATATTCTCTGGCCGTAAAGCAAAAGTCTATTGTACAGTGGCTGTTCTAGTTGGGCCGTAGTGCGGAACCATTTCCACTTAGTCTCTCAACTCCACGAAAGCTTTGGACGCTCTAGTGCCTCAGCTTTGAACAAGACATAGGACACACACACAAAATACACACATATAAAACACACACAACATACAGACAAAACGTACGCAACGTACGTACACGACGTATAAACGTACGTATACATACGTATACGCATCAAACTCTATTGGGTATCATAGTACGGGGTATCTTATACGCCTGCGGGCTAACAAACGCCACTCACAGAACGCTCTCTAAAAAAACACCAAATAACGCCAAACCCTTCCGAAAATAGGCAGACGATGCCATAAATACGGGTTTAATACCTAGGACGTAGTCTAATATGTCTAACGCCCGTTGAAAAAAAAGAAATAACCTTCTACATCGTGCCCCTTTTTTGTGTCCCATTAAACCGTCCCAAAAATAAACCGAAATAAACATCGAAATAAGAAACAAGTTCTACTGTGTACAGTCCTCATCCGGAAATCGCGCCACCACATCTGACAATGAAATAGCTTCTCTACGAGCTAGCCATAACAAGTGCCAGGAGCGCCATCCTGCAGTAAAGACCATACCGCATCTGCATCACAAAGTTAGCAAATTCAATCCCCGTTCATTTAGAAAGGAGCGTCCTTACCTGTCTGAAGTACGCCGCCCGCTGGTCAAAGTCCACCTCTTCAGCCACCTCCTCGTTCCTTGGAAGAGGGTGCAGCACAACCATGGAGCTCTTGGCGTTCTTCAGCGTAGCATTGTCCACGCGGTACGAGTCCTTCACCTTCTCATAAGCCTCCACGCTCTCGAAGCGTTCCTTCTGCACGCGTGTGCAGTACAGCACATCGCTGCGGGCAAGGATTTCGGGTGTCAGAGTCTCCGACTCAACCAACAGCTGTCCAGAAGCAATCAGCTGCTCCTTTACCTTGGCGGGGAGAGACAGCGCCTTGGGAGACACGAGCTGAACCTTGACCTGGTAGTGCTGGAGCAGGTACACCAGCGAGTGGACGGGTCGGCCATACAGGAGATCACCCAAGAAGGTAATTGTCAGGCCCTGCACGGTTCCCAGCTCTTCACGGATGGTAAAGAGGTCAAGGAAGGCCTGGGTTGGGTGCTCCTTGCTGCCGTTTCCGCCGTTGACTACAGGGACAGGGCAGTACTTATTGGCAATGTCCACAGAAGTCTCCTGAGGGTGACGCAGGACAACGGCATCTCCATAGCAGGCCAAAGTTCGCAGAGTATCCTGCAGTGTCTCACCCTTCAGGACTGACGACGTAGATGTCGCAATCGCAACGGTGCGTCCTCCAAGTCTTTGCATAGCAGCGTCGAATGAAGCCGAGGTTCGGGTGGAAGGCTCATAGAACAGCGTGCAAAGAACACGGCCTCGGAGGATGTTCAAAACACCCTCGCGCTGAACGCCGAGTCGCATCTCTTGGGCCACGGTGAACAGCAAGTGCAGATCAGATCGAGTGTACTGCTTCACGGACAGAACGTGGGCGTTCTTGAACGAGTTGGGTTGCGACAGTAGCTGCTGAAGAGAGCTGGTTGCCGGCTGCGGAGACAGAGTCAGGCCGAGCTCATCCACAGCGCCTCCAAGTCTAGCAGGAGAGCCGAGTCCCTCAAGATTGCGGAATCGAGCAGCAATCTTGGGGCTGCTGAAGCCAGCGGGTTGTCTAGGCTTGGGGCTCTCGGTAACTTGAGTAATCAGACCAATGGCGGGCTTCAAAGCAGGAGAAGTTGGGGCTTCGCGAGAAATGCTGTGCGAAGACATATCCTTGCCCTTAGGAGGAACCGCCAAGAGCTCGCCATCCAAGCAGACCGTGGCGTCCTGGAAGGTGACTCTGCGAACAGATCCGCGCATAAGGCGACCTTCAAACGGCGACCACACGTTGCCAGGCTGGACTGGGTAGGCGCGGTCGATCTCGACCTCAATACTGGTGCCAACTTGATCATGGAGCTCAAAGATTTCCATGGGGTTCTGGTAAAGTTTCTGCTTGAGGTCGTCAATCGTCAGCTTGCCCTCGGTAACAGAGGTGAGCAGGAGCGGAAGAGCATCCGCAATGCCACTCGACGTGTCAGCCTTCTTTCCTAGAGACTCAGCCAGCTGGTAAGGCAGACTTCCAACGGAGAAGACATCAATGTTTGACATGTTCTCCCAGAGAGCTGCCTGATCCTCAGGGGACGGGAGGAGTCGATCCAGCTCAGGGTAGTCTTTGGTAGACAGGTACAAGGAGTAGATAGAGACATCACAAGAAACGCGCAGTCCCTTGGCCTTGCTAAGCGCAATCAGACGAATGTCGTCCTTGTTCGTGACTGACGTAACGTGAATGCGGCGGTTGTGCAGAGAAGCCAGCAAAAGGATCGAGGCGAGGTCAGTCAGCTTGGCATCAGTGACAATGACCTTGTGCGTCGGCCAAGCATCAAAGTGGGCAGTTACGGCAGCCACCTTGCTAATGTTGCCAGACAAGTGGTTGAAGGGAATGAAGAGCGAGCCGACTTCGCCAGCAAGAGTGCTAATCTGGCTGTCGTTATCAGAGGTGGCAGAAACAGACAGGTTGTAGTCGCAGTAGTCACCGAGCTTGCTGTTCTGCTGGGCGGCCCTGAGAGTGATACCGTCGGTAATGGCGCCTTCCAGGCCCAGAGGCATGACACGGATCATGCTGAAGCCTGCAGAGATGGAGGCCTTGGTAACAGTCTCCATATCGTGGCTCTCAGGCGTAACAAGGCCAGGAACGAAGGCAGCAACGTTGATCAATCCGGGCAGGACAACGGTCTTGTGGCTAGTTTGGTAATCACGCTTGCTGACACTGAGATCGAAGCTTCGAGCAATAGCCTCAATGAGAATCTTGGCGTTCTTGACGTTGGTTACCAGAGGAATCTGGTAGTCAACGGCCATACGACGAGTCTGGTAGCCTCTGCTCATGTAGTTTGCGGGACGGCGGTACTTGTTGTTGGAAGGCAAGTTGATGTACAGATCAATCGTGTTCTTGGAAAGATGCTGAGTGAGAGAAAACTCAGAATCCTTGTCTTCCTCCTTGCCGAGAACTTCGAGGTATTGGACAGGGACGCCGTGCTCCTGCAAGAAATCGGCAGTACCAGCGGTGGCGAACAGCTTGTAGCCAATCTTTTGGAGCTTCTGGACCGATGGAAGCATCTCCTTCTTGTCCTTGAACGAACCAATGGACAGAAGAATGTTCTTCTTAGGAATCTTGAATCCGGTAGACAAGAGCGCCTTGAGGTATGCCTCGTTCTTGTCAACACCGAAACAAGCAACCTCACCGGTGGAGGCCATCTCGACACCAAGAACAGGATCGGCGCCAGAAAGACGAGAGAAACTGAACTGAGGTACCTTGATACCGACGCAATCAGGGGCAATATCTGTAGGAGGGTACTCCTGGAAAGGCTGGCCCATGATTGCCTTGGTGGCCATCTCGATCAGATCAACTCCCATGACCTTGGAAACGAAGGGGAACGAACGAGAAGCTCGGACGTTGCACTCGATAACCTTGATGTCGTTGTCCTTGGCAATGAATTGGATGTTAAAGGGACCCGTCACGTTCAAAGCGGCACCAATCTTGCGAGTAGCCTCTTCAATGCGTTGAATGGTGGTGCGTTCAAGATCTTGCGGCGGCAAGATGAGAGTGGCATCACCAGAGTGGACACCAGCATTCTCAACGTGCTCAGAGATGAAGTGACCAACAACAACACCATCCTTGGCAACAGCGTCCATCTCAATTTCCTTGGCGTTCTCAATGTACTTGGTGATAACGACAGGGTGCTCGCGTGAGACCTCGGCGGCCTGAGCCAAGTAGCTTTCCAGGTCCTTCTCAGAGTAGACTGTGTTCATGGCGGCACCAGAGAGGACGTATGAAGGTCGAACCAGCACGGGATAAGACACCTTTTGGCAGAAAGCCTGGGCCTCTTCGAAACTGGTAAGCTCCTTCCAAGTGGGCTGATCAACCTCAATTCTGTCCAGCATACGAGAAAACTTGTAACGGTTTTCGGCGGTATCAATCATCTCAGGAGAGGTACCCAGCACCTTGACACCGGCACGGTGGAGGGGCAGAGCAATGTTGTTTGGAGTCTGTCCACCCATGGCACCGAGGACACCGCTAGCGTTTTCCAGCTGGTAGATATCCAAGATCGTCTCAAGAGTGATGTTCTCAAAGTACAGCTTGTCGGCCTCGTCGTAATCGGTGGAGACTGTCTCTGGGTTGTAGTTGACCATGATGGTCTTGTGGCCGGTGGCTCGCAGAGTGCGGATGGCGCGAACAGAGCACCAATCAAACTCGACGGATGAACCAATTCGGTACACACCAGAGCCCAAAACCATGACACCATGGTCCTCAAAGTCAACATCGTGCTCAGACGCGTTGTAAGTGAGGTACAGGTAGTTTGTGAAAGCAGGAAACTCGGCAGCAACTGTGTCGATCTGCTTGACAAAGGGCTGGACGCCGGCCTCGAGTCTGAGTCTGCGAACAGCAATCTCGTTTGAGCTCCAGAACTTGGCAAGCTGTCGGTCGGAGAAGCCCAATCGCTTGGCCTGGAGAAGGATGCCGGGGTTCAGTGCAATATCGGCGGTGCTGTATTGAGGCATAGCCTTGGCAAAGTCGCTCAAGCCCATGAGCTTCCGGAGGAACCACTTGTCGATTCTGGTCATCTCCCAAATCTTGTCGACTGAGTAACCCTGGTGCATGGCGTTGGCAATAGCAAACAGACGCTGGTCAGAGGGTGTTTGCAGCTCATCATCAATGCTCATAAGAGCCTTGGTCTCGCCAAAGCCAAGATTGTGGAAATCTATGGCTCGGATAGCCTTCTGGATGGCTTCTTCGAATGTGCGACCAATACTCATGACCTCACCGACACTCTTCATGGAAGAGCCAAGCTGTGTGGAAACACGAGTGAATTTCTTCAAATCCCATCTGGGCATCTTGACAACGACATAATCAAGGGACGGCTCAAAGCAGGCGCATGTGACCTTGGTCACCGAGTTCTTAATCTCCTTAAGAGGAATTCCGAGACCCAGCTTAGCGGCAATGAACGCCAGGGGGTAACCGGTAGCCTTGGAAGCCAAAGCAGAGGATCGAGACAGACGAGCGTTGACCTCGATAATGCAGTACTCCCTAGAGAAGGGGTTCAAAGCATACTGAATGTTACACTCGCCAACAACGCCAAGGTGTCGAATGACATTGACAGCCGTTGTTCGGAGCATGTTGTAGTCTTCATCAGAGAGGGTCTGCGAGGGGGCAACAACAATGGAGTCACCGGTGTGAATACCGAGAGGATCAAAGTTCTCCATGTTACAAACAGTAATGCAGTTGTCCTGAGCATCTCGGACGACTTCATACTCAATCTCTTTCCATCCTTTCATACTTCGCTCAATAAGAACTTGAGGACTGGCGGCAAAAGCCTTGTTGCAAAGATCCGTCAATTCTTGCTCGTTGTTGGCGAAACCACTTCCCAGGCCACCTAGGGCGTAGGCAGCACGGACGATGACAGGGAAGCCAATGTCCTTGACGACGTGGAGAGCCTCCTCGACGTTGTTGGCTGAAGCAGACTTGGCACACTTCTCGCCAATGGAGTCCATGCTTCGAGCAAAGAGCTCACGGTCTTCGGTTGTGATGATGGTATCAATGGGAGTACCCAGAACCTTGACACCAAGGCTCTCGAACTCGTCCTTGAGCTGAATACCGACCTGAAGGGCGGTCTGACCACCGAAGGTAACGTAGATGGCATCCGGTCGCTCGTACTGAATGACCTTGCGCACAAAGTCGGCGTTGACAGGAAGGAAGTAGACCTTGTCAGCTAAGCCCTTTGAGGTCTGAATGGTGGCAATGTTGGGGTTGATGAGAACAGTGTAGATGCCTTCCTCCTTCAGCGCCTTGATAGCCTGGCTACCAGAGTAGTCGAACTCTCCGGCCTGACCAATGCTGAGACCACCACTGCCAAGAACAAGGACCTTCTTGACGGAGACACGGGGGTGAAGTCTCTCGTTCTCCTCGATAGCTCCACCGGGGAAGGAGACAGGAGACTGCAACAGAGCAGAGTTCTCAGCACAGCTGGCCATAGTGTTAATGAATACATCGAAAAGATATTCGGTATCGCGAGGACCCGGAGTGCTCTCAGGGTGGAACTGAACACTGAAGTATGGCTTCTCGACGTGCATGATACCCTCGTTGCTGCCATCATTGGCGTTGACAAAGAGTTCTGTCCAGCCCGTGGGCAGAGAGCCGGCATCCACGGCGAAACCGTGGTTCTGGGAGGTGATGTGGCACTTTCCAGTGACCATGCTTGTGCAAGGAATGTTGTGACCGCGGTTACCAAACTTCATCTTGGTGGTCTTTGCGCCAGAGGCGCGGGCCATGAGCTGGTGACCCAAGCAGATACCGAAGATGGGAATCTTGTTGGTCTCCATCACGGCAGCAATGTTCTTAGCAGTGCTCTCGAGCATAGCTGGGTCACCAGGACCGTTGGAGATGAAGAGACCGTCGTACTCTCCATTGGTAGCCTTGGTCAGGTCATAGTCCCAAGGGCAGACTACGACTTCGACACCACGCTTGAGGAAGCATCGGAGCTGGTTGAACTTCATGCCAACATCAACACAGAGAACACGGATTGTCCGGCCGGAAGGATGCTGGCGAGCAACGACGGACGCGGGCGGCTTATATAACTTAGGTTCCTTGACGGATACTACGAAAAGCATGAGCACATTTCTTTTTATGTTTTGGGTTTACATCTAGCAGAAAGAGGGGCAGATGGGGAAACTCACCCTGTGCCACCAAGTTTTGTGTGTTGGGGTTCACCCAGTCAATTGCCTCGAAGGCATCAAGAGAAGCGAGGCTATCCGCCGTGGCGGTAGTGCTGGCAAGCCTCATCTTACCCAGCATGCTACCCTTCTCTCGAATTCTCTTTGTCAAGGCTCTGGTGTCCACGCCATACATGGCAGGGACACCCTGTTCCTTGAGCCATGTGCCAAGAGAAGATGTAGCGAGGAAGTGGGAGAAATCCTCGCCGCAGTAGGAAGCGGTAACGAGACCAGCGATGTGAATCTGCGAAGACTCGAAGTGGGCAGGCAGATCGCCAAGCAGCTCATCAAGCGTCTCGCGCGAAGGGACACCATAGTTTCCGACTAAGGGAAATGTGATGACAAGGATCTGGCCACGATATGAGGGGTCCGTGATAGATTCGGGATACCCCACCATACCGGTCTGGAAGACCAGCTCTCCGGCGATGCTCTTCTCGGCACCGAAGCTGAAGCCCTGGTAGATGGTACCATCTTCAAGCTCCAGGCACACCGGCCGCTCATCGCCGCTGTGGCTGGCTGTAGCGGGTTTCCGTAGCTGGACAGCCATTGTGTGTAACGGCGTGAAAAATTCTGACTTTGAAGGAAGTTCAGAGTACTGAAGGAGGGGAAAATAACTGAAGCTTGGGACTTTTCTGTCGTCTTACAAGCTCTTCAGATTCTTCTTCTCCAGGTTCAGTTACCGACACCGAACGTAAGGCAAGATTCTGCTGATGACAATGAGTGAGTGAACTGGAAGAGGGGCGAAGGTGGCTGGAGACGACTGACAAGAAAAACTCGTTCTCAGAGCTTTTCCCGGGCAGGTCAAGAGCTACCTCGCGCTCATCTGCTGCCTCAACAACAATTAGAAGGCGTCCTTCAGAGGTTTCAGGTCGAGAATAGAGAAAGAAGCTCGAAGGATGCCCTCGCCGTAGTTGAGGAGGAGAGAGAAGGAAGAAGAAGAAAAAAAAATCTCAGCGCCGGCCAGCGGAACGTTCTTAACACCACCAGCAACTTTTTTTTTTTTTTCTGCCAGTGCCATCATCGCCCGTGCTAGCCCGTCGCCCTGAGCCACGCCATTGGCCAATGGAGCTGAGATCACAGCGCCAGTTCCACCGCCACCAGCGAGATGGGCCAATGGCAGGGCGATCTTGGGGCTGCCATATTGCCTATGATGGATGCGTGCAGGGCATTTGCGTGGTATTGATTCAGCGGCCATGCGCTAGAATGGACCCCGCAGCAGCCCTGTTTAGTGGCTGGACGACCCCTCCATGGCGGGCAGAAAATTATTTTTGTCCCTGGATGGAGGTGACGAGATCCGGCGTGTTTTCCATGTGCTTTCAGTAGCACGCGGCTTAGGGAATAGCAAAGGAAAATACTTACAAATTGACATCTTATATACTCAGTAAATGTTTTGGATTGGCAATGAATGCCATCATCACCGCAAAATATGCGTTGTACATGTGTCACGAGACTGCCGTGGGATTTACAAGTTGCAGCACCCCGAACAATCTGCGGAGCGCCCAAACGCCTCCGCAGATCCTTCTTTTTTTTTCATCTTTTTTTTCCACTTGTGGATCAAGGCAAGCCGAAAAAAACAAGGTGCGGGTTGGGGACGAGTGAATCTGGACTTGGTCTTATCATGGCCTAGTGTGCCGTGGCGAAGCGGCTGATTGCTATGTGTAATTGTCTGCTGTACAAGATATTGCGGTTTTGAGCTTCCCGAGCAATTGACTAGTCTAAATTGGTGGTTTTGCAATTTCGGCTCAGTGAAGAGATTTTTTGTTCCGCCCAGATACGCGGTTAGATCAGAACAAGCTTTGATATTGATGCAACGTCTGACTCGTTGAACAATTTCTCACATCCTTTGGCCCGCACCGGTTGTAACGTCCGTCTCCAGTGATATACCTAGTTTTCCTCGAAGCCGTTCTCAATTATACATCTGGAAGAGGCAATCGATGAGGTTGCTGGAGGCAAGACCTTGGCATAGACAAGAAATAATTACCAAACAATTATCCAACAGTATTCTTGAGACCCATGAGAAGCTCTAGATTAGATCTAGGTCAATGAAAGTCTCTTGTCTCTATAGAACGAAACGAACAGATGCTAGATGAAAACAACGAGAAGACAAAGGAATCAATGTTTAATATGAAGCCGTGGAAAAGAAGAATGAGTTATTAGCTTGTTGAAGTATGACAGATCACCAAAATATATTCATGTTCAGGTCTGCAATTCTGACGCCAAATATTGCGCTATACGATGAGGCTCGATAACCTATACTCTTTTGTTATTCTTATCCCAAACTTGGTGAGCTTGCTGAGAACACTCATATAGCATAGGTATTTCGTATACGGCAAGTTTTAAAGGCTTATAGCCCTACCATGCGGGTTGTACCAACTTTGATTACAAGTTGCGTGGACAAGTCGTGTTTCAGCACATACGTGTACAAGGTACGCTTGGATCACTGGTAGTTAAAAAGACACGGGTCCCATCAATATTATACCAATGGACAAGTCCAAGGTGCCAACACATATCAGTATAGTAGATAAGGTGTATTAATACTACATGGATAGGCGGTAGCCAAATAAGCAGGCCTACCCAATGAAAGCAGACTTCCCTCTCGGAAAGATGACCGTTCTTTTATGCTTCGTGAGTTTATATGCATTCTTGTAACATCCTTGCCATGCAAGTCCAGAAGAAACATCGTAGAAAAAAAGAAAAGAGAGAAATGTCAAATGATATCATATAGTCAAACCATCAAGTCGCGCCTCTAAATAAGCAGATTCAAAACGCCAGCAGGAAATTGAGAGAAATCGCAGGCCATGTTCCCTTCCGCTGCCATCAAACCTCTTTTTCGGTTCTGGCTCTCAATCCCATCATACTGCACATATGCCCTACCCCGCGGCTGTAAATCTTTAGTCATGACTCAAAACTGGTATCCTATTGCATCGGCATGCCGGCTTGTGGATTCATGGGTGGTCCTGGCATGTTTGATAACTGGGGTGTTCTCTGGGCAGCCGGGCTCGCCTGTTGGCTCGCTGCCATTGGGTTGCCAGGCTTCTGACCAGAGGCTGACGTGCGGTAGGCAGGCTCATTCTTTGGATCATGCTCGGGAAAAACGGCTTGCAGTCGGCGGTACAGATCTTGAATCGATTTATTCCGTTCCTCCCTGTCCGCCACGGGGTCTGCCGGTACGCTCGAGTTCTCGGCGCCGATCGGCATTGCTCTCAGTTTCAGAGCCATATTGAGCGGGGGTGCGCTGAGATATGGTGGACACGGCGGGAGTTTGACGTCGGGTTTCCGATCGGCCAAGGCAGCCATGTATGATAGATTTCCTTGAAGCCGTCGCATGCAGCTAGAACACACATTATTTGTTAGAACAAGAGTTTGTTTTCTTCGCTTTTGAACTGTCGTATGCAACATACTGTAGATAATCATGCTGAAATTGGCTCTCCTCCTCTGTAGGCTTCCTATCGGGAACGTTTCCATTGACAGCAATGAATTCCTTTTTCAATTCTTGCTGTGTTGTCTGAATCTGAATGGACTCGTATAGTAGCTCGTGGTTGATGTCTAATAACAGCGCAAATCTCTCCTTTTCGAGACTTTCTGTTGTAGGGCTCATTGGCACCGCGCTTGACGGGGCAGCCATGCTGCTCGCTGGGTTGGATGAGAAAGTTGGCGTCTGAGGAGTGGCTACTCCCATCTGCGGCTGGTGCTGGGTTGTAGGTGTCTGCCCTTGAGACATCGGCTGGGGAGTCGAGAACTGAGTTTGTTGGGGTGGCATAATATTCGTCGGTGTCCCTTGTGTCGTGCTTGGGGGTCTTTGAGGCGTTGACACTTGTGCCATCATCTGATTCTGCTGCTGCTGAGATAGCTGCTGGGGGGGCTGCTGTTGCTGTTGAGGCTGTTGCTGCTGTTGCTGTTGCTGTTGCTGCTGCTGCATGCGCTGCATCATCTGAGGCTGCTGAGGCATGCCGGGCTGGCCCATGGGGAAGCCTTGCATGCCAGGGCCCATCATATAGTTATTGGGAACGAAGCCTTGGGGACCGACCGACCCAGGGAGCACTTGGCCGTATGACGCGCCGGGGAATTGCTGCTGGTAGGCCACTATCACGAGTTGTCAGTGCGTGCTTTACGCTGTCGCACAATGATTGTGCCAGCATCAATGTGCCATCAAGACACGAGAAGAGGACCTACTCTGATTGTTTGGTGCCATGCCGGGCATGCCCTGACCCTGCATCATGGCGGCGCTGGCGTCCTGCATCATATGGGGGTTCGCGCCTGGGAAGACTCCTTGGGGAGTCATGCCGGCGAATTGCTGCTGCCGATTGAACATGGCCTGCTGCCCGGGCTGCATTCCACCGGGCTGCATTCCTGGCTGCGGTGCGCCCGCGGGGGGGTTGAAGTTGGGCGCGGCATTGCCAAAGCCATAGTTGGCAGAGTACATGGCTGGCAGAGGGGAATTGATTTCTCAGACGAGCCACAGAGGCTGGGACGTTGCTTCGGGTGCGAGATTCGAGGTCGCGAGGTCGACGCTGGCGAGCGACGAGACACGGTTTTTGGCGGTTGAAGATCGCGGAGCGGCTGAGAAGAAGTTGTAGATGGAAAATGGCCTTAGCGGGTCCAGGAGCGCGAAAGTAGCCTAGTTGGCGGTGCTGCAGTCGCGGAATGACGTGAGATGCAGATGGCCTGGGTCGCTGGCTCCAGTTGCACTGTCAGGCACACGATCCAATCGTCGGCAGACCTGGAGGGCAATCTGTGCGGATTTGCAGCCGGACCAGCCTCTGGGATATTAATAGTATCTGCGCTGTAGTCGCTGCTGGCTGGCTATCTTGAGGCCACGGGGAAGATCAGGCACAGGCACCGTGCTTGTCCAGGCGCTGCTAACAGTGTCGCTGAGTCAGTTGGAGACACGATTTCTGCATGTGAATGTCTAAGAGCCTCCCAGGCCACTTTATGCGACTGGATGATAGAGAGCAGCAGAGTAGGGAAGGGCAGGTGGACGGCGCAGTGCTTACTTGGACTTTCAATGGTATATCTAGAACCGCGTATTCAAGGCTTGCCGATACCAATGGAAAAGAAAAAAGGGCGGCCGGGAGGGACGATCAAGGTTTGCTGGCGCGCGGATAGGTGGCGACGGACGAAGAAATATCGACTGATTATTGGATCAGAGCAGCTTCTATAGTAAGTCTACAATCGAGTGTAGCCACGGGCCGTGCCTCGCTTAATAAGCCCAGGTCTTGATAGAGTCTACGTACGAGCAGATTCGCAGCTTCAGCAATAGTCAAGCGAGAGACTTTATAGGTGGAAGAAAAGTCTCCAGTGCGTGTATGTAAAAATCATTCAGGGTAATTGCGAGGTAGATATATATATACCTTGTATGCGAGTTATAGTAATATGTTAGACCAAAACTCATTGGTCATGTAAGGTAAGTGTAGACCTGATACGAAGCATTTGGTCCAGTTTGACCGCTATCTGTATTATGCAACCCTGAATCAATATCACGCATCTACATGAAATAGGCACTTCGTCTGTCCGTGATGGGCTGAGCTGTCTCTGGTACAGTCATAATACATGGACTGTAAGCCATCAGCTTCATGTTTCCAGTACAGCCTCGCCCCTCGAACTGGGGCATCGTTATAGGGTATCTACTATATCACAACATGTATACACGCCAGTTCGTCAGGTAGGTAAAATTAAACTGTCAGTCAGATTTAAACGATTACTAAAGTTTTCCAGTACATTTTCACTCGTGTCAGTATTCACAGACTGGGTTCAAGACACTCAGCTGCGCCAATCTCAAAAAAAAAAAAAAAAGCGGCTTACACGTCCAAGAGTAATATCTGCTGCCAGCTAACGTAATCCCTGCCATCCTTTGTAATTCCAACTTCTGCGCTGATTATATGCCACAGATACAGGACCAGCCATGAGAAAAATCCCTTCCAAGTCCGCTCCTAGGCAATCTCTTTTTTTGTTCTTTTTATTATTTGTTCTACCCACCACTAATGCTAGTGATATGACACGCCGTATTTTGATTTTCCCTCCAAAAGACTAATGAACTCGTCGGCTACATATTCACATGTCCTCTCAGACGGATGCACCTCGTCGTACCTAAACCCCATCACGTCCAGGTCAGAATTTAATGTCACAAGTTATCACAGTCTCTCACATCATAAGAGTAGATGTATGCGTTTACGTACCACACGAAACTCGACTGTGGTTCAGTCGATTGAAAGCAGCCGGAATCTCCGCATCCCCTCCACGAGCTGGTAATATTGACAGGCGCAGTGTAATACTTGGATGGATTCGCGCGCAAGTTTAGCAATAGAGAGTGAACGTCCAAAAGACTGACTGTCGCACCCGGCCAACGCTTCTTGATGAGCAAGTTATATGGCGCTCCCGTGGCGAACATGGTGTTGGCGCTGGTCAGATACTCCACCATCTTATACTGAGTCTCCGTAGTGTTATAAGCCTCCTTATTTCCCCAATATTCATTGTTGCCCGTCCCGCCATTGGAAATGGAAGCGTACATGGGCGAAAGCTGTAGCGGGAGGACGTTGAGGAGGACGAATTGCCTTCCTCCCAGCTTATACACTCCGTCAAAGGCTTTCCAGACACACTCCACAAAGTCTGTGATTGTGGCTCCTTGAACTTGTTCTTCGCCCAAGAATCCGTCAATTCCGAGGTCATTGGTGCCGATCCACAGCGCGTAAACTGTGTTATCTGCTCTTCGATCTGGGTACAGCCCTTTATACCCCAGATCAGTCTCAAATGCCGGTACCTCGTAATCCAAGATGGACGGGAATGGCCCATTGATGTTGCCTAGATAATGCTGGGTAACATTATCAGAACACATGCCACCTGCAACCGCATAATCGTAGAGCTTGGCTCCCGTTTTTTGCGCCACGAGTCTTGGCCAGGCATAACCGCCCACCGAGGTTTGGTTATTCACTGGTAATAGCTGGCCGGGAGGAGGCAGAGCGTTGTGACTGAAGATGTAGTTCAAGCGTCCTTCGTCTGTATAACTATCCCCAAAGGTGACTAGATTGCTCAGTTTTCGTAAGCCAGGGACGCTGGCAGCCGCCGCGGCCGTTGCGCATAACAGTAATGGAAGCATCTCAAGTTGAATCTCTGGTATAAGCTTCATGCGCCGGGGCCTGTTTACTGCTACAGAAAGACAAATTCTTTCTCATACAGACAAAGGGCAAGCGGGACGGTATTTATCATTGTCAATTGCCTTGGACGCTCTTCAAGGAATATTCGGGCTTATAAAATTAATGCTCTAGATTTGACATCAGCCGACGGTATTCATTTACTAATGATGGATCTGCCCACTTTAGAAGTCTACTGTTAATATTTGCGACTAACGAGCCTGATCACCTGCATCCGGCTTTTAAATGCCGACATCCCCAGATTCGTTCCCCGCGAAATCCTTCCCCGCATCGTGGACCCTGGGCTGATGAAAAGCATGCTTATATCTGAATATTTTAGATCTTGCGTGTGTTTAAACTCAATTCGCGTATAAGCACTCTTAAAATCTTTCATTTTAAGCAATGAGATTGAGCGATAGAGTTTTCTACTTTATATAGACGGCATGGGACCAATTTATCATTTCCAGAGCAAAGATCAGCCCCTCAGCGTCAAGAATAATATGCAAAATGACACTATCATCCACCAAACTATCGCTGATGTAATTGCCGACGGTAATAATAACCCCTCGTCATGCATATACCATTCTAGGTTTCCGAACCTCTTGCCTATTTTGATAATGGGGAGTCTCGTGATATATACACCAGCTTTTACGATCTCCGAATGATGCTCCGAAAATACTTCATTGGATAAGGCGGCAATGGAGCGCACCATCTTTATGTGCTAGCGGCTTAACATATATATTCGTGTAGCTAAGAAAAATTTCTTACATATCTATTTCGAAAAGAAGTAATCTTTACGGTAAGTCGTCACAAAGTCAACTAGATTGTGTCGTCTCCTTTGAATTAGGTTGATTGAAAAAGTAGCGTGCGGTAAGAATAGTTATACCTGTACATATGCATGTGTGTGTATTCGAATAGATGATTCCTCCCCCTTGAACGGATTACGCAGAAGATTTGAAGTGAGCATTGAACCACGCAATGGCCTGATCAGTCGCCTCGTCTGCCTGCTTTACAACGTCGTCAAACTTTTGATCTACCCTAACACAGAAGCCATGGCTACAGTTAGGGTAGATTTTCACCTCTCCCCGAGCTGACTCGGGCTTTGCCTCAACGATAGTCTTGATATTCTCAGCTTTCTCTACCGGAAGGTTGGAATCTTGATCGGCCAAAGCAAATGCTACTGGCAGAGTTAGGCTGTTAATGTCGGCGGGAAGGCTCAAGAGACTCGGGTGCCCGGTGAATCCAGCATCAATCAGCGGCCGTCCGTCAATTTGATCGCCACGGCCAAGTAGCACAACCTGCTTGCCACCCCAGCAAAAGCCAGCAGCGCCGACTGATTGCGAAGCCCCTTCTTCTTTGCGGAGCTGTTCAAAGAAGCCCTTGACTCGCGGCCATGCTTTAGAGGGCCAATTGACCCAGAGAAAAGGAACTATGCCAGTAATGATGCCATAAATATGTCGCCTGGAAGTACGAATTAGCGCTGATATACTTATAGCTGTTTCTCAAACATGTTGGCTTTATAATAGATTCAGTACTTGCATCTTGGTAAAGATTCCAGCGTCGCTTCCCATGACCTTCATGCTCTCAATCAAATATAACGGTGCCGAGTGACCTACACCCATTAGTCTTTAACAAATGAAGGCTGGCGATTGGACTCTGAGCTTACCTTTCATGAAGTCAGGAGCATACACTTTAAAGTCTCCCTTGTCGGCATAGCTATCCGCAAGCAGCCTAATGTTTACAAAATCCCATCCAAACGCATCTGGAAGGATGACCACAATGCCTTTGGCAGGCCGTCCATCAGCTGGATTAACGACGTAGGTGTCTAGTCCGTAAGCTTTAGTGACTTCTCCGCGAGGTTGGCCCTCGTGGACGGAACCACGGTAGCAGTCTGGGCATGACATTTTGCTTGAGTTTCTGGTGCTGTAATGACGTCGAGAAAGATGTTGCTGCTTGTGTTGTTGGCTTAATGATGGGCGTAATTGCGTCAAAGGTAGAATGAGATGAAGGGCAGTCGAATCACGTGCATAAGATTGTGATTAGAGAGTTGCCAATTATTTCAAGGCCGGCTAGACACGAAGAAACCGAAACGAATGGATGTGTTTCAGATCGAAATCGTCGGCCGCCAGTTCAATTGAATGAAAATGATATCCAAGTTGGTGGGAAGAGCCGCTTTAAGCTCCGCAAGCGCGGTGGAATAACGCGTATTGAGTGTGAGCAAAAACATGTACTTCGCGCAATTTGTACCTGATTGATAGTATATTTAAATAGCATACCTACCTACCTATATGCATCTGTCCTTGTATAGGTATACCAAGCCATGCAGTGAGGGAACAGCTACGGCGTTAAGAATTAAGCCCGATAAGAATCTGCGCATAGGAATCTATATCCTGTCAAGTGGATATAGGTAGAAAAAGATATGCATCAGAAGTGAATAAGGACATACGAATCAAAAATTCACGCACATTGATGGGAAGAGCAGAATAGCTTTTTAGTATGTGCATTATTCAGCGATGTGTGCTAAAAGTTTGCCGGGCTCGGCAATTCTAATCACTGCTGGCCATAATCGAAATACTAGCTCTGAAAACGATGATACCTTTGCACGCGATAAAGCGGAGATCAGCCCCTTCTCCAGCGCAACCTTATCGGCCCCGAAGGGACTATTCCATGCTGTTAATCACCGAAGTGGTCTGATCAATAATACAGCGACCAAATGCCGTGTTTCTCTCGAAAGTTTGGCTGTATGTACACACATAGTTGTGGACCTCGATAAATGCTAACTATAGCAAGCTAGCTGGGCTGCTATTCCTGGTAAATGATGGGGCAGTCTCGATTACATTGTGACGAGACAAATATGGTATTTATGTATTAAAGCTTGCACCCTGAGAGAAGCTAAAGAAGCCAACCGAGCTTGAGAGACAGAACAAGAGTACATGCAGATAGAGTGAACATCCAAATGGTGTCAGCTCCGGTGGCAGTATCTCTGAAAGATTTGCGGGCTCTGTTCCTGGGCGATATGCTGGGTATGGCGACATTTCACTCTGTTTATATCTTAGTGTTAGTATTTATGAGCCAGCGCGAATGAATGAGACTCTTGTCCAAGAAGCAAATAAGAGAAAAATTAGATTTACCATCATTTCTGCTGGGCCTCCTTCTACCAACTTGTGTCCGGTCTCCCAATCTTCGCTCTTGGAAAGAAAACAGTAGTACAGCCAGTCAAAGTCTTTGGGCAGTGGGATTGTAATCTCCCCTTCGTAGCAGGTCAAATCTCCTTCATTCAGATGGGACGGATACCGAAGCGTCATAGTCTGGATTAACAGCTGTCACAGAAAATGTGGACTGCCATGGATCTGGTTCGCCCTGAGCTTTCGGCTGATACTTGACCTCTATCGAGAGAAGCGCTTTGTCACGAACCGCCTGATCCGTTATTAGAAAGCAGTCTGTCGCTATGTCAGTAGGAATGCTCGTTCTGCTCTCGCATGGACTTGAACCGCTGCCCGCAAACATCGAAACCTGCTCCCTTGAGTGAGGAGTCACTGACTAGAAGCGGTTGATGACGAGAGCAAAAATTGGATGCCCTTCTCCAGCCTCTATTTAGCTGTGCATTCTTATTACAAAGATAAGCCCATTGGAACGTTTCCCATTTCTGTTCAGTTCCCTCGCTGTACGCAGTCCGGAAAATGACAAAGCCCCATCGAAGCAGAACAAAGCAGAACAAATACTCATGATTCAACTTAAGAACACCTTCCCATGACCACGAGTTCTCTTTTCCATATGCTTTCAAAACATACACAGCGAGTGCAGTCAACATTTCTTCGAGTGATAAGTAACTACGTTTAAGGCAGGCGTCCTTCTGCAAAAAAGAGCTGTCCAGCCGAGATCGCTTGTTTATGTTTTGAGAAATATGGTGTATAATCTTGAGCCTTCTTCCTGTCACTCCAGTTCTTCCGCTTTCACGGCAAGTATCATAAACAATATATGTGGTATAATTATTGGTGTAATTCACTGTATATAGAGACCCGTACTGGTGGGCATTGCGGCAGGAGGATATATACAGTACAACGGTTATCCTGAAAATATCTAAGGTTATTATCACGCTTTCGGAGTGTATCGTACATGATTAAAATCTGGGACGGACAATTTTGGAAAGCCCAAGTCAGCTTAATGTAGTAGTCAAGCTACGTAAACTCTCCCAGGGAAGGGTTTTATCTAAACCCCGTGTTTATTTTTGTTTGTGTATATGTTGTGTTCTCCCCAGCAACAGTCATAGGCACAGTAACCGTGCATCTTCATCATAGTCTTCTCTTGCGGGGGGCTGTCTCTTTACTGTTCATTGGGTGACCAATCCAATCATGCGCTTTTAATTTGGCAAGTACAGAAGATGGTCCATGAGACGCGCCGGTAAGTCTAACTATTTATCCCCCCTCCTGACCACCTCCCCCAAAAGGGGGGGTGCAGGAGAGAATCTACTGACGTCCACGACATCCAAAGCTTGCGCAAGAACCTCGGTACTGAGAAAAAGGGGTACTGGTGATCTTATTTAGAGTGTTATATGCTCGTTTGGTATCAGCTATGCGTATTGTAAGGCATTGGGGTGCCATTCGCCTATCATGTAGCTTGACACATTTGAACAAGATTGGGTGGATTTATTTTCTAGCCCTTTCTTGAAGGTATATGTTAGACTCTGGATAATAGTTTTCGTAAGAACCAAACGAACATTCACTAGCTCCCTCAAAATTTATTGTGAACATTGAAACTCTATTGATGCGCCAAGGAGTCTATATCGTCTCTCTAGGTCCACTACTAAAGGGATAGGTGTCTAGGAGGCCTTAGGAGTTAGGTTATATATAACTTGTTTTCGGTCTTATACAATTGAATCATAGCGCCACACTGGTGAAGGTTCCAGCCATGAGTATCGGATAAATCCTATATTAGATTGGCGCTTGTTCCTGTGTCTGCAAATGAACAAGCTATTTGCCTATGCAGCGACTAGACATGTGTCGCAGTTAAGATAAATAGCTCATATACCTCGATAAAACTCTGTCTTTCTTCTTCTCCCTAGGAGACATCAAAATATTGACGAGAGCAAAAGCACTCTCTGTCATGGCTATTATTCAATTCTTTACCCGCCTTATATTAGGCAAATCTCAGACAAACTCCCTAATCCTTCAGCTGCCGGTCGAGATCCTTGTCCAAATATTGGCTTTACTTCCTTTCCATTCTCAGCTCCTTGTCCACCAGACCTGCCGTCCTCTGCGAGCGATTACTTACGAGTACCTTTTGGCCGGAAAGAAAAACATAATAGACCTAGCCAGAGCCACACCAGAAGACAAATTGCTATACCTCACAGCACTCGCCCGGTCTCTACCTGATAGATGGGTTTGTGTCAAATGTTGCAAGCTTCATCAAATTAACGAATGGGACACACCGTTACACGACAGATCCTGTTCTCTTTTGTGTCAAGATGGAATGGATACCACAGAGGGATACAGAGTATGTAAGGTTGGCTGGCCTAAATATTATCCAAATCATAGGCATGTTGAACTTACACTCAAATACACGAGAATGGAAGATATAAAACGGAGGCATTATAAATATCTTCAAAGACTCCTTGCGCCGCATCATGGCCAAATCAAAGGATTTTTTGATGTAGCCGAAGGCATCTCAGCGCAAATCTCAATTTACCCTAAGGTTGTTTACGGAAGATATTTACTGCTATCTATCTTGACTTATGTTCAAGGTCAGACTAAGGTATCTCGACAATCGATTCGGTTTTTAGAGATATGCTCACATATTTCTCACCAAGAAACGTGTAATATAACATACGGAATGAAGAAGAATATTGATGAAGCTTTTGAAAAAGCTTTATCCGCTAACAATACTCGGAAATTTTTCTCTTGTGGCTTATGTGGTACGGATTATTCTATACAAGCTTCGCCAGAGCGCTTTATCATATGCATATGGCAAGATTTTGGACCAGAAGGAACGATACATGATCCAGATTGGAGAGCAATGGTGTGTGAAAATGCGCTTGTTTATCACGAATCTGGAAGCGTTCGGAAGCTGTATGGTCTGCATGAGCATAATGGCGAGACCTATTAGATAATCCGCGAAACAACCTGCGATATTCGTATGGCTTGTCAAGGAAGGCCTGCCCTAACATCCCTAGGAGGCAGAAGGTCCCAAGTCCACTACTAGACTGCATAGTTCGATACGCCTCCATGTCTTAGATAGGGAATTAAGCCCTTTGATCCCACCTCGTGTATTTCTGCGTTTGATACTGTAGAGATTGCACACTGGATCAGCTTCCTCCTGTGACCGTCGCATATCCCACGACAAGTTCGATCTGTGAAATCCGTCTTCCTCCAAGAATACGACACAACAAGAAACCCCAGACTCCGCACTCACAAGCGCCAAGACTCATGCATGGTGTAAGAATTGAGCTTCGATTGACCATTCCCTAACAGGAGGAAGTAGATACAATACTGCTTCTATGCCAGCTGCTCGTCATAGTACACGGCATCTATTAAAGATCATTTATACTAGAGTAAGAGCTTGCTTCAACATGCGTAATCTCGCATATTTACACCAATTCATGATTCGATTTAGTTTACCTGCTCAATGCATCGCAAGGCTATAATGCGAACACTAAGTTAAGGGTGGCGAGACTAGATTTAAGTGCATGCTGGGTATATGTATCGTACCACAATCTTCAATGCCAAAATTTGGATATACACTCTATAACCCTCTAGATACCACAGCATTTCTCCCCACTCCTGAAATTATATGTGTATTTCTTTCTCATTTACTTCATGTCCTGTTTCTTTCTCCACATCCTTCTATCCCTTTGCGCGCAAATCTAGTCTATCCCGCTTTCTACTACCTACCTATGTCTCCGGCTTTATCTCGCTTCTTACTTCAAAGGCGCTTGGAGACCATTTAAGAGAAGGTGAGCCAAAGCGAAACCCACTGGTATCAATGAAAATCGTTCTTTAGAATTCTTGCAAAAGCTCTCTCTTTCGTACAATGCGACCGACCCATCTACCTGTGTTCTTTTGGCGGGTTACCGCTATTGTATCGAGGGACATTCGCCCACAAGCAGGAGAAAAAGCAGCACTTTCCACGCGGGTAGTATCAGTAGGTTCACCACTCGAACTATTAGCGTGTCCTCGGCTTCTCCAACTGTCACGTACTCTCCCAATGGTTCGTGTAGAGGGAGTAACTTCTAAATTACTTGGAGAAATGCTTGTTTCACTGGCCTTGGTCATTGCAATCTATTTCAACAAGGACAGATACTGACGTGAATTTGAAAGAATACATTTGCGAGCCTCCAAACTGCTGTAGTGTTGACGGGTTTTGCGGAATAACGCACATTACTGCGGCTCAGGCTGTCAGCCAGCTTTTGGCGTTTGCCATACTGGTCCTGCAACTCCAAGTAAGGTACCTCATTGGATTCAGAGGGCTTATACTATACTAGATCGACCTGAGCTATTGCCACTGGTAATTAATACGTTTGTGTGGCATGGGTAGTTTGTGCTATGCTTTTAGTAAGGGGATAGAACGACGCGTGGAGATTGCATTTTGTGCTTAGCTTTGCTGAACGTCCTATCTAGAATGAGCATCGAATTTAAAAGAGTGTGTTTGCCAATATTACTGGGCCTGGAACGATATCAATATTGCCATCGCCTTTTGTCACTCTCTCTCGGTTCTCATCGGTTCAGCGGTCAGTCTGTGACAGTACACCCAGCAGAGTCCATCTTCTTTCCAAGAATACAACACAAAAAGATAACCACATTCACCAGCGCCAAGACAGTCACGCAAAATATAACGATTCAGCTTCTGTTTGATCTCCCATAACAGGAAGTAGATAAAATACTGCTTCTATCCCAGCTGCTATATGTAGGCTAGAGCTGGCGTCTAGGGGCGTTTTAAAGTTAACGTTACGGGAGCGGTTGAAAGACGTGGACATGTGTCTCAAAACATCTCAATCGAATTTAGCGTTCTTGGCAGGCATGGGAAATTTAGAAAATAGCGCGGCTGGGCATCGATAGTCGTTTTCTAAATTTCAAGCTTCTTTCTAAAACAGGCAGGCCGGCTCTCGCCAGTTGCGATGTGGCACCCGCCTTTGAGAGCGGGCATTTTGTAATCCCAGCATAGACATGCACTGTGTTAATGAAACAAAGTCAAGTTGTGGCTACCAATCTTTGTTCATTTTCGTCGCTTTGAGTCATGTGTATTTTGATTTTGTCACGCAAGCTCCCGTCTTAGAAACCACAGCATCGTGACCGATATGGATCGAGATTGTCACAAGTTGCACGACACACGTCTGCCAAGGACGGCAGCAGATATCTTATCTTGATATATCCCACCCTCTTGCATTTTGTAACGTATGAGATGATTATAAAACTTATAATCGAGACGCCGAGACGAGTTGAGGTTATATGAAATTTCCCATCCCTAATAGTAGTATATCGTAAAGGGACCAAAAAGGCAGGTGCTTGTTATGGGAGCTTAGGAGAATGCGCTGATCGACAGGCACTTGTACCTATACTCGTCAAACGCATGTTTAGATATGAGACACAACAGGATGGTCTGATTGGTGGGATTGTAGCTGTCAGTTCGAGGCTTCGGATTCCCCTGCAGTCCTGTTTTATTTGTCTCATGCGCGGTATTACCACGTAAAAACACTCCACAGCCTTGGCACCCGACGCTGGCATTTTGGTGTCCCTATAGAGTGCTATCTCTGAGTGATCCTAGCCATTACTAAGGATACTCACTGGATGACACGAAAAGGGACTGAACTTGTATGCTCATTACGTTGATTGAAGATGGTGATGGTTGTTACATTCACCGTCCAACTTCTCCATTCATAAGTAATGTTCACTCATCTGATAGTGACATCTTGTGACTTTATTTGACGGCCTTGGCGCCTTGGCTTTCTACGCTCTCTCGTGTCACATCCGCGTATTTGGCTTGCTGGTTGCACTCCAATTACTACTGTTACAGTACTACGATGCTATCAACTTCTATACTTGAGCAATGTGGAGAACTTTCAATATAATCTACGTGAATATGGAGTTATCTGCTCTGATTTAGTCACAGAAAGCAGGGGTACCGTGTGTAAATGTTGCTGGACATGCGCGGCAACATCTTGGCCCCCTACGATCTGCGTGAAACCAAGATGTTTCTTATTCGCTTCCATACAGATGGAGCCGTCATCCGTAATGAAAAGAAGCTCCTTACTGGGTTTTAAACTAGATTTGGTCTTTTTTGGTCGTTATCTGGTCTTTATTTGGTCAACGTTATTACTTGAGCAAGTACACATATCGGAGCTATCTGGGTACATGGTTCGCGCCTGTGTCATTGCACACAATGCCAAGAAAGCAATGTGATAGCGCCCGGGCATATTAGTGTCGAAAGTAAGAAGCGATGCTTATGCTGTTTATGGAGTACATTAGCAACATGCCTGTCACCAAGGCAGAGAATCTCACGATGTAACGACGCGACTACGTCTGGCCGATACATCTTATTGAATGGGTCCAATTAGATAGGCTTGCTGAATTTAGACGGGTGCCCCTAAATATGTCGGTACCAAGCATCGAATGATACTTAAAGGGTCGCCTGCCTCTCTCATTCCAGCTCTTGTCCTGGCCTATCTCCCCAGAGTCTCTTACTCCTCAAAGAAAGAGTAAAAGAAACAGAAAAGAGATCCCATACACTTCTTCTAGAAATTTATATCAGAATTTTCTATAGCAATGAAGCTACTCGTTTCTCTCCTTAGCCTTGCTGCCCTTGCTCAGGCTCATATGGAACTGACCTGGCCATATGCCTTCCGTTCCAAGTTCAACCCCAACGTGCCAGAGTCCTTAAAAGACTACAGCATGACCAGCCCTCTCTTGGCCAGCGGAAGCAACTATCCATGCAAGGGATATCACGTCGACTTCAACAAGCCTGAGGGCAAGTCGACCGTTACCTGGCAAGCCGGAGGCACCTACAACTTTACTCTTTCCGGCTCTGCAACCCACGAAGGCGGCAGCTGTCAAGTCTCGCTGTCCTATGACCAGGCCAAGACCTGGAAGGTCGTTCACTCTTGGATCGGCTCGTGCCCTCTCACGCCTTCATGGACTTTTACACTCCCCAACGACACGCCTGCTGGAGATGCCCTGTTCGCCTGGACCTGGTTCAACAAGATTGGCAACCGAGAGATGTACATGAACTGCGCTCATGTTACTATCCTAGGTCGCAGTGGCTTCGCCTTGGACGAGCGCAGCCCGTCTGATTCATACAGCAGCCGCCCCGCCCAATTTGTTGCTAATGTCAACAACGGCTGCGGTACTCTTGAGGGGAAAGATGTGCTGTTCCCTAACCCGGGCCCGGATACTGATCTGAATTCTAAGGGGACTGCTCCGCCAACTGGCAGCTGTCCTTCCGGAAAACGGAGGGCCCGATCCTTGGCTGTCTAAGTTGTCATGGCCATGTATACCATGACTGAAATGGTGGGGATGTAGTGGAAGCGTTTGTCGACGCCAGAGGCAAGCAGATAGGTATATCTGATTCGGTACATATTGTATATAAGTCAAGAGCTACTGTATATATTTAAGAGAAGTTTCTTATGAAATTTCTTTTGTCTATTCCTTACCACGGTTTATGTGAGCTGCATATATAGCTTTGTTCTACCACTTACATGCTAGTCAGCAAGTTGATGAATACGATACAAAGGAAGGTCAAGTTTGAGATTCTATTCTTTACAAGCTTCATAAAAAAAGACTCTGGCATAGTAAAAAAAGAAATCCGAACTGATATCCGCGCACGGCATATAACTACACGTTACCATTCTATACTAAGCATTGGAACTATACGCTTGATCCAGTCCTATTCATAAGCTGCTAAATCCAAATCCAATAGTCGTAAAAATCGTTCCGATAAAAATTCAACGGGGGGTATAAGATAAGTATTTTCGTATATGTTTTTTTTTTTCCTTTTTTTGTGGTGCATGTGCGTATTGTTGAAACCACGCAATTGCTGTCGCTATTTCCCATTCGCGACAACCACAGCATTCATCTCAATGATATCATTTGCGCCACTTGCATCAGTCCCAGTAAGAGGTCTCTTATGATGACACTCCAGCTCTTCTTCATCTACCATCAAACAATGTTAGTAAAGAAAAGCCATTGATTCTTCAAACGATTGATCAAGCAGAAAAGCCGTACCTTCATATCCAAAGTCAGAAAAGCTCGCATCGTCAGCAACCAGATTCAGCGCTGTCGACGCAAAGCCGTAAAAGACGCTCAGTAGCTGGGCCAAGGCAATGAAGAAGGGCATAAACTGCCCCGGCGCGGCCAGGCTGTGCACACCGGAGATGTGGTTCCACTTGAGTGCCATTTCGACGTACACAATGGCGCCGATGTTGACAAGGAAATCGAGAGGGCCATAGTTCATAGGGTTGTCGTCCTCCTTGGACCTGCCGTTGCTCTTTTCGTTGAATCTCTTGACAAAGCTGGCTGCTCTAACAAAGGTGAATAAAATGATGGCTATGTTGCAGGCGTGTTAGTTACAGACGAGGGATGTGCGATTGGGAGCTACATATAATACTAGAACGTACCTCCAAAGTAAAAGAGGACCGAGACAACTCCGCCAATGATGGCAAACACGGATCCCACCTTATTAAGGGTCCGGAACCAATGCCAGATGCTCACCTTGGCGAAGAAAAAGGCCTTGTCGTCGTGGCACGTGTGCGGCAGCGTGTCCATGCCATGCCACCAGAACCAGGCAAACAGGGCAATCAGGCCGCCCACCTCGAATGTGTAGATGAGTGCCGTCGTCTGGCCCTTCCAGTACGGCACGCGGCAGACGCCCACCTGGGCCAGCAGCAGCGTGAGGATGGGGAAGACCTCGACTGGCTGCAGGATGGTGGTGCCGTCGGGCTGGACGGAGGTGCCGGACGCCTGCTGCAGGAGGTTGACGAGGACGATGCCGGTGGCCAGGACGAAGATGATTGTGCCCTGGCCGAGGGTGTCTTCGGTCTTGAGGATGGCGCTGGCGAGGCCGGAGAGCTGGACGGTGATCATCTGGATGTAGATGCCGACGCGGATGCCCAGGCCGTAGAGATCGGGATTGCCCTGGACGGGGCAGTCTGTGATGGTGGAGTTCATGGCTATGTATGATATGATACTGTCGTATTGGCCTGGGGAATAGGGCCGCAACGAAGTTTCGAGTTCAATGTTTTGTTGAAACTATTCTATGATTTTGTGTTGTAGCAGGCTCCAGCGTGGCTTATATGAAAAGAAAAGATGATGAAACCCAGGATCGACCATGCAGCGAGACCCAACCCAAGCAGCTCCCGGTGCTGTGGACATAGCCCCATGTTATCATCAAATAGATACCTTGTTGCACATCGCCAACGCAACCTGCCGCACGGCACTAACACCCAGGCCATAGCCACACGACCAGGCAGCCTCCCCACAGGATTCGAGGCCTGCATGTGAGGCGAGTGTGCCCCGGGCGCCTAATAGTGCCAGAGAAGACCAAGACTATTCTCAATGTCTCGTTCCAAGGCGGCCTCCATTTTCAGCCTCACTTTGGCCCTCTTCCGACTCAACCAACCCTCTCGTTCCCTGCGGAATTTTCAGCTGCAGCAAAGCTACGACTCTTTTGAGCTAGCAATGCGTCACATGCTGTAAACACAAGTAAGAGAACGAGAGACAGCAGCTTTTGTAATGCCAAAAGCCGACTGTTTTAGTGCCTCTTCTTCCGCTACCCCTGTCCGCAGGTCTGCCTAACCCATCACCGCCATTGGCCCAAGTCCAAATGTTGTGGGACTATTTTGCGTGGCGGAGGCGGTTCGGGCCTGCACTACCCACACCTTGTTTTTGGTGCGGCTGTCTCAAGTTCATAGGGATCGGCTCGAGAAACACAGGCGGTGATAGTATCGAGCTTAGCGTCTGCAGAGCTGAAAAGATGATGGGCATGGAACTGGGACTAGTGACTGTGGGCGAGAATCTGCCAAGACGAGGCAAAGCTGCAGGCAGGTCTGGTGAGGGAAGGGAAGCAGCACTGCCACCCATTAGGATGGGACTGAGATTTTCTTGATCGATGACCTGGAGCTGGGCTTGCTCGCATATCTAGCGGCTGGATCCGCAACTTTATCGAGGCCAAGATTGATAGTCTGTGTTGCCTTTGGCGCAGCGTTATTGCATGTAAGCGCGCGTCATTTGGCGCTTTTGTGGATGTGATATAAGACGAATTTGTGAGAGTGTTGGTTCCAGCTTTCTTATCAATTAGCCTCTGAGCTGCTCTTCCTTCTTCCTCTGTCTTCATTCTATCATTCTCAACCCACAACACATCAAGCTTATACCTACTACACCACTTACATCCCCCCATCATCACCGCCCAACATGGCGACTCAGTGCCCCAGCGGCAACTCTGATCTCTACGGTATCGGCGTCCGCGTCGGTCTCTACGCCCAATGGGTGGCCACTCTCCTAGTCACCGTCTTCGACCCCAAGACCGAGGGCACGTACCGCATCGCCAACCTCATCATCCAGTGGTCCATCTTCCTGGGCCTCTGCACGCAGTCTAGCCAAGGGGACCCCGTCGTCGGCGCCATCATCACGCAGTACCTGCTCTTCGGCTCCCTCTCCAGCGTGACGGGCGACGGCATCAAGCACTTTAGCCACTTTTCAGGCATCTTTCGAGTCATCTTTTACACGGCCGTGGCTGCCTATGGCTGCTGGTTCTGGTACAAGGGCATAGACGTAATGTCCATCGAGGGCTGCCCGGACATTGCTTTTTTCAGCGGCGTGACTATCCACGGATGGTTCCGCACGCTGGGAAAGGTTGTGTCTGTCTTGGGCCTCGTGATTTGCGTCTGTTTAATCATTTTCAGTGCCTATGCGACGGCGAGGAGATTTAACAAGGGATTAAAGAATGGATTTGGGCGCAGGGACAAGGTTCGCCCGCAGGTCGAGCTGGTGCTCTTGGTGCTGTCAATGGCCTTGATCGGCATATCCATCTATTTGGTTGAGCACCTCATCAAGGTCAATAACGTTGATGGAGTGGGAATTGCTGAAATTGGCACAGTTGGCCAGCTGATTCCGCTGTTAGCTGGTGGGTTGGGGTGCGCAATGAGCATTTGGAAGATTCTGGTGCACCGTCTGTTTTTGAGGAAGCGATGCTGGTTCCTGTTTGGCTATCATCTTTAATGAGTTGTCTTTCTTTGCTTGATGTTCTGTTTTCCTTTCTTTTATTGTTTCTTACAGCTGGATTTTATTTTTTGGACATATCGATTGATGAGCAAGATACCATTTCGGGTTGGCGTTTTAGGATATAAGCAGGAAAGAGACGCCGTCATGATGGTTTACGCACACATAGGTAGTATTCGTCTTTTGTATTTTCGTCTTTTTTCTCATAGAATAGACTCATCATTTTGCAGCTACTTCAAGTCGGCTATATGCGTCATAAGCCTACCTACCTGCGCTTTCACCCTAAATAACAACTGAGCGCTATAGGCGTCTCCGATGCCGACATCATTTTCAGTCTTATCTCCTCTCATCTATAATAATGATACCTGACTCCCCAAACTTTCTTCCTTGAATTACAAATTGCTCCATTGACTCATCTCATCTCCGATATTCTCGCACAGAAAAACACAATCTTCCCGGCTTATTACTCCCAAACCATCCAAGCTTCCACCTCCCGCTCTCCGGATCGCCCCTCCGGAGCCACTCCCGCTAGCCCCACTAAAAACCGCCTGTCATCCCATCTCCGGCGTCGGGGCCGCTTATCGCTATCTGATTCATAACTTTTGACTCGCGCAGATTGATTTAACTTCGACTCATCGCCATCTACTTTTCCTTTCCACCATCTTTTGAGCGCAGCAAAGCCTCAGCATCATCAATTGGGTCAAAATATCCATAGAGGCACACAATCTCCCAAAAATGTCTCCCTTCAACCTCGAGACCTGCGCTCGGCCAAACATCCTCGCCCTGCAACCCTACCGTTGCGCTCGAGAGTCCGTATTCACCATCTCAAGGCTTTCTTCATAACTCACAGCATAGCTAACGTATGCAAACAGTGACTACAAAGACGACGGCACAAACATCCTCCTTGACGCAAACGAAAATGCCTTTGGACCCTCCCTCGACGCAGCCTCTGTAGCCGCCTATTCCTCCTCGCAATCAAACGACGGCCAAGGTATCGACCCTCTCGGCCTCCACCGCTACCCAGACCCTCACCAAATCGACCTCAAGCAACTCCTCTCCAACCTACGCAACACTCACGCCCACACCGAAAAGACCCTCACCCCGTCAAACCTCTTCGTCGGCGTTGGCAGCGACGAGGCCATCGACGCCCTACTGCGCTGCTTCTGCGTCCCCGGCAAGGATCGCATCCTGACATGCCCCCCTACATACGGCATGTACGCCGTCTCCGCGCAGGTCAACGACGTCGCCATTGTCAAAGTGCCGCTTCTGCCCGCGCCCACATTCGGCCTCGACGTGCCCGCCATCTCTGCCGCGCTCTCGGCCGATCCGTCCATCAAGATTGCCTATCTCTGCTCGCCGGGCAATCCCACAGGCTCGCTGCTGGACAAGGCCGATGTCCTCGCGCTGCTCAACCACCCGACATGGAACGGCGTCATCGTCCTTGACGAGGCCTACATCGACTTTGCGCCCGAAAACGCCTCCCTCGCCGAGCTGGTGACCGAGTATCCCAACCTCGTCGTCATGCAGACCCTCTCCAAGGCCTTTGGCATGGCCGGCATCCGTCTCGGCGTCGCCTTTGCCCCAGCGCCCATTGCTACGCTGCTCAACAGCCTCAAGGCGCCGTACAACATCTCCAGCCCGACCAGCGCCCTCGCCCACTCCGCCGTCAGCGCGCAGGGCCTCTCCGTCATGGAATCCAACAGAGCCAAGATCATCGCCCAGCGCGACAGAATCATCAAGGAGATTGCCTCGATTCCTGGCGTAGGCCGTCTTCGCGGAGGTACGGAGAGTAACTTTTTGTTGTTCGAGATGCTCAATGCACAGGGTCAGCCGGATAATGCTGTTGCGCTGGCGGCGTATGAGAAGCTCGCGGAGACAAAGGGCGTGGTTGTTCGATTCAGAGGCAAGGAGCACGGATGCTTGGGATGTTTGAGAATCACGGTTGGCACAGAAGAGGAAGTGACGAGATTTTTAGAAGCGTTGAAGAAGACGTTAGAAGAGGTAAGAGCGTAAATGAAAACGATGTGTGGACGTTCTAGAAGAGGGAATGAAAAAAGTACTTTCAAAGATGAGATGAGTAGACGTTGTAAGAGACGGAACAGGAAAAAGTAGTGTCAAAAGATAAGACGGGTAAACGGAAAAGGTGACTACATGGATACCATTTGTCATGTTACAAATAGATAGAGCAAAAGAAATGGTTTAAAGCGTTTTCAAATGATATAAGATTTCTATATCCACATATATGAAGAAAGTCGTCAATTCGCAATGCAGCTCCCATGTACTTTCACCGTTTTCTTAAGAACGTGCATACGTACATGTACTCTATCAGCACATTATTTACAAAATCAGTTGTACACTATATACAAGAATAAAGGCTAACCAAGAAGAAGAGACCAGCTTCAAGCCAGCCCCCAAGTCGCCAGCAACATGCCCAGACCAACAACCACAAGCGGTCCCATTTCGAGATTGGTCCGCACGCCAGCAGAGTTTGCCGGCTTCGCATCTCCTGAAATGCCTCGCCTGGCAGTTTCCAAGGGCGTCGGTGTTGACACGTCGCTCACCTTGGCGCTCTGAGCACCCCAAGTGATGTCTCGCACCGTCTTGATGTCTTTGGCCTCCAGAGGCGGAGCAGCGCCGTCAATCAAAAGCCCCTGAATCGTCTCCAGCGCATTCATCTCTTGGCCCAGGCCAGGGATATTATCGTACTCGCCCGTGTACCACTTCTGTCCGCAGGCGCGGCCAGTTGAGCCTCCTGTGCATGTAGCAGCAGCAGCCTGGGCGCTGGGAATAAGAAGGCTCTCGACTTTGCTGCGCAGTGAAGGAACCATTTGCGTAGTCTGCCACATGAAGCGGGCGAGATAGGCCTTGAACGTGGTCATGTCGGCGTCGCATCGACCGACGGTTTCGCAGGCGCCTTCGTACATGACATTTTTGGCTGTGGCGTTGGGCGGAGTGAAGAACCATCCGGCGCCGTCGAGTAGCTGTTGGGTTCTCTGAGTCCACTCAGGCTTCTTTGTGTAGTTTGCCATGATGGCGGCTCCGTACAGGTAGATGCCGCTGGTGTAAGTGAAGGACGCCACGTTGGTCTTGGTGCAGTTCGTGTCGATACCCGCGCCGTCGTAGACGTGAAACGACTCATGATCGATGAAGCCAATATCCATGGACCAATCCCAAACCTTCTCGGCCCAGTCCAGATATGTGTCGTTGCCAGTGGCGCGGGCCATCCGAGCGGCAATCTGAAAGAAGCCACCGTTGCTAACGCTGTTCTTGTAAGTCAGGCCATTCGGGTTGGAGGCATAGATTTGCCAGAGGAGACCGCCGCCGCAGTGCTGGTTGCTCCAGCGGCTCGCAAGCTGGTTGAAGACATTAGCTCCCAAGTCCAGCCACGAGGGCAGCGTAGCGTTTGGCTGAGGAAAGTTTCGCTCAGCGGCGGCGATGGCAGCCGACCCCCAGAAGAAGAGATCGTCGTTGCCCTCTTCGAAGGCGTGCTCCGAGGGCATATACGCGTGCTGGGCTCCGAGATTCGTAGGCGCCAGGAGAGCCTGGATGACAACGTCGTTGTAAGTCGAGTCGTTGGTGAAGTGGTAATAGTCCAGCATTGATCCCCAAAGTGCGCCGGCCGTCCACCAGTAGTAAGGATCCTGGAGATCTCCCATGTTGACAGAGTCTGCGGCAGAAAGGTTGCCCTTGTAGTAGGACATGGCGTCGAAGGCAAGAGTGGCGGCGACATTTCGAACCGAGACTGTGATGATGTTAGTTGACTACCAGCAAATGTATTTCTATTGTTGATTAATCACCTGGATTCTTAACGTCCAATGACCTGGGAGCTGTGATGGCTGAGCTAGCAGCCGCAGCGGCATTGACACTTCTCATAAACTTCATGTTGTCGATTTTTCCTTCCCGTGCGATGCGTGTTGTAGCAAGTCAATCAACTATGTATCTAGCTTTCGTCGTCCGATCCAAAGCTTAGCTTCGGTGATATATCCGATACAAGTAAAATAAAAAAGAACTGCAGTCCAATGTATCTTCAACCTGGAAGATAGGAAGAGTGCCAAAAAGAAAGAAATCCGAACGACCCAATGCGTCCAGCAATAGTAAGCCAAAGAAAAGAGGAGGGGGCGAGTAAGGATCGATAAGTCGCCGTAATCACACAATTCTCAATAAAAGAAGGGGGCCAGCCAATATACAGCTCTTGCCACTTCAACAAGAAAGTCAAGAAAAAAAGAGTGAGGCAGCAAAAAAAAAAAAAAAAAGAGAGAGGGCGAGAAGTGACAAGAAGGCGACTAGGCCCTGAAAATAAAAGCAGAAGAAAGAAAAAGAAGGAAACGAGAGGTCAAGGCAATTGTAAGGGAATAGAAAATTGCAGAAGCAAGAAAAGCAAGAAAGAGCAGAAGAAGAGAATACGGCAGCCTGAGTGAATTTAAATATGTAACTCGACCTGCATTGTAAATAGCAAGTCCCACGCATTGATCATTCGCAGATCAGCCTTTCCCGTCTACGGCCGCCGGATGTTTCGTCCAAACAGCAGCGTTTATCCAAACAAGGAAGTCCACAAGGGCAATCTACTAAAAAAAAAAAAAGTCCATAATAGGGATACATCCAGGCCTGTCAATGCCCCGTGAAAATCCCCGGTCCATCAAAAGCGCCTAATGGCTGGTAGGTCCGAATACAGTATATAGTTTTTGGCAGGCGAAACGCTCATCTTTTTGGGGGGATTTTGCCTAGAATCAAATCGATTTAAGCGCAGCTGCAGGGGGCTGCTTTTTCTGGGGTTTCAATCTTCTTTGTCTGGCTAATCTCGAATAGGTGGCGATTGCTCTGGAAAGGAGCCCTGCCATTATACGAGGTACTTCAGCTTAAAAAAAGAAAAAGCCATGGGGGCGCGTGTTTCATGTTGTCCGCGCGGCAAAAGAGTGGAATAAACAGTAGCTTTAAAGAATTAGAGGCAGTGGATGATAGGATGAGCAGCGACAATAGCAGAACAAGCAAACGGGAGGCCTGTGCCTGGGCAATTGTCGCTGTCCAGGCGCTGGATTGGGTGGCAGCGCTTCGAGGAAATACGGGGCTCCGAAACGTGAAACATGAAACGCTCAGATCTGCCCCCAAACTGACATGGGTATCTTTCATAGTCTGGCACTCGAGCTTACTTGGTTGGCTTCAACGTTACTTAGTCATACGGTGATACTGCATAGCATTCGGCTGACATGATTAACACGAGTAAGCTGGGCTATATCATGAGTGATGTGCTATGAGAGCGGCCTATGAGTAAGTCATAGATGGAGCGTGCAGTAGAAATCAGCCAACAGCTAGGGCGATAATAGATGAGGTTGTCGAAGCCGTGTTGCGCCAAAACAGAACCCATTCACAAGCGTTACCAGCAAATCCGTCTGCCAGTTGTAATCAAGCCTAGTCGATACATCTATAGGTTTCAAAGAGTATCACACAGGTGAGCTCTGCATGAGGCACAAGGGTGAAATGTGAAGACAGCTTCACTGTCGCGCGTTTATTGATATTATTCCATGAGCCATTTCGACCTATATAAAGCTCCCAATAAACCAGATTTGTATTATATGGCCTCCAAACTCCGCGCTTTTGAATCGAAAGAGTGCAACTCCGTGATATGCTTCGCTGAAAATTCAAGACGCAAAGAGGGTATTACGCAATCATAATGCTTCCCAAAACAACCATTTTCTTCTGTTTCCTCCAAAGAGGCCCAACGCACTCCAAGGCACCACCTTTCCTCACATTTTCCCATGTCCCTTCTCAAATCCCTTTTATGGAATACGTTCTCATGCAAGCCCGATGGCGAGCATTCATAATGCAGAAGCCATCACTATAATGCTAGACAGACGGCAATGATGCTTGCCATCAGCCCGTACATAGACCACAGTTCGGGTATGCGCAGATTCAATCCCAAGGACGTCGGCGAGGGCTCATACATCATTCCCGAAGGAGCCGTTGGCGTCGCTATGACCTCGGAAGTATCAGCAGCACCGTCTGTTGCCCCTGGACAGTCGGTCAAGGTCAAGGTTCCCCACTGCACTTCGGAACCAGTAAATGTAGATGTCCACGAGACCTGCGACGGTCCAGTGTGAGGCCCATTTGTGTAACCGGATTTGTAGCTGGAGTAACCCGAACACGTTGCTGCCGTCGTGCCGTTCAAGTCGCATTCCACATCGGCAATGCTTTAATCAAACGTCAGTCTACAATCCTCCTGATACTGCATTGCCTTCAACAGAGGGCCAGCGCAAAGTGAACTCACTATGTCGACGTCACGGTTCCATGGAATTCGAGCGTGTCAGGTCCTTCTACAATGACAAAAGGGAATTCAAGAGACAAGTCGCATGCTAGAGGCGTCTGGGTCGGGCAAAAGATGGTGTATGTGGTCCTACTAGCCGAAGGATCCTAGTGGGCACGTCACGTTAATACTGCTTGGGATAGCGTAGCTGTCCCGCGCATGGCACAGAACAGGTGCATAGATTGAATTCAAATGTGTAAAGCAGCGGCTATGCATACTGTTGAAATGATGCTCCCCCGGACCAGCGACCACGAACGCTCATCATAATACGGCAGATAGATGGGAGCAGCCGTCACAGTCGGCGTCGCAGCCTTTGCTTGGGGAGGTACTCCATGCGCCGTTGCGTCGGCAGGATAAAGAACGAGCAGCACCAGGAAAGCGACCCACGGCGCGATGAATGATTTCAGACCAGATCTGATCATGATTGTATATCGTCTGCGAATTGGCGCAGCCTCGTCAAGGCGCTTCTCGGTAAAGCAAATGGGCCGGTGAGGCTAGGTGATCAGCGGGTTTCCCGGTTCGGATGCCGTCGAGAGGGTTTGCGCGTCTCTTGGTTGCTACAGAGCGCTCTCGAAAGCCGTGTATGGGTATCGATCGGATTCTGGATATTCTCGTCGTCGTCACCTGCTGGGGCGAAGGAGCTGCAGCGACGAGATCTGCGGCATGGAGAAGGAAAAAAAAAGACAGAAATCACAAGAAGCAGCAGAATCCAGGCTGGAGCACGCCCGAGCGCGGACCAGACAAACACGAGGAGGGAGGCATGAAGGGAGAAACAAAATGCTAAGCACTCAAGGTCCCACGATGCCAAGAGCCAAAACGCTCTTTTTCTCTCCTTTGGAGCCAGGCCTGTGGCGGATTGGGTTTAGAGCGAGCGCCGCTACTTGTTGTCGAGGTCTTGGCATTGCTGGGCTGTGTGGAACGAATGACGACGACGGTGTTATTTTGGCTCTGATAAGGACATTACTCGGCGGGTTATTTAGCAGAATGAGATGGCTTTTATAGCCAAGGACATGGAGATTGCTAGGAAGATTCACAGCGAGAAGAGGCAGGATATACTGCACTCTAAGCATTGGAGGAGAGCCCATCACCAAAGGCCATCTACACTCTACACTTCCAACTGGCAATTACTACCTGGGCAAATAAGTACCTACCAAGATAGGTGATTTGATGTGATTATTCTCTCCGCTCTACATTTCCAAATCCACAGGCAGGCGCAAACAAAAAAAAAACATGGCAAGCAGGGGCTATCGGCAGGCAAGGGGTGGAAAGAACGGCCAAATGTCTTGGCGTCATTTGCAAAAGCGGCCACGCATTTTTTACCTATTGTCGCTTCCAACTTCCTGCGACATTGTGAGTCAAGCCATTGGGCTGCCAAGACTTTTGCCAAGACGAGTTATGGGAAACTTTGATGCCAGCTAGTGGGATAATATTTGACTAAAGCATACAGAGGCACGGATACTGTAGATGGATAGCGAAAAAGAAATATCTCCCAAGCAGGCCCATCTCCTATCTGGTTACACTCGGCAAAGGCCCTGCAGATACGCCGATACGCCTAGAGGCTAGAGAGCTCTGAATGTCACAAGGCATGGATTGCATGCATAGCTCTGGGGCTACTGGTCTAGTATGCCATCAAACAGGAGAGATCGGCAGTTGGTTCAAAATCTAGACGGCACGGGACTCTCCGTTGGCTCTACAGCCAGTGTGTGCATACAAGTCCAATCATCTGATTGCCCAGTATCTAATACAAGATGTCAAACTGCCTATGAGTTCTGCTTTGCAGGTTGATTTAAACATGGCACCGCGCTACACCTAATCGCTGCAGATATCTCGAACCGACGCTAATACCTATCCTCGTTTCAAACAAGGTTACACAATGAGTGTCATATTCCCGCTAAGCGAGCGCCTCTTTGATCGTTACCCAAATTCAACAAATTCCATTCCTCGGACAGCCTTTTATTCCGACAATAGCAGCCATTGGCCTTAAGAGATAGATGTATGCTTAATGCGACCTTTCCTAAACTGCGAAGCAACTCGTTTGACAACGTTAAAATGGCGGGCATTCAATGCGGAGCCGAGGCCGGCATTCATTCCTCGAGTATAGTACATGTCAATTCGGAGTTCCCATGGCTAGCGGGCACTCTGCATCAACTCATTAGCAGGTCGCATTATGCTTGACAATAGTATCTAATTCGCCGAAAGGCTAGGCTTCAAACCGTCTCCCCACTCATGAAGCTGCGCCCCCCGGTCATGGAGAGAAAAGAAAGAAGACGAAAACACGAGGAAAAATAGAAAAAAGACTGGGTCGATACGCTTCCCTAATGCCGCCTCCCGCCAAACTCAACCGCTAGCCAGGGGTACAGGCAAAAAGGCCCCCCAAACTTCCGACACATCCATGCAGACTTTATTCAGTCCTCCAAGATCGGCACCAGAAGCCTGCAACGAGATAAACTCAAAACTCTATCGTGATTGAGGCGAGGAATAGCAATCAACTTGCACTGGATGCTGCGTTTCCGCCTACTTTCCTTTTTTCCATCTCATGTTGACATTTATCCAGAACGGGCGTTCCCAACCCGCGAAGCCCAACCGCCCTTGCGCTAGGAATCGTGAGAGGCGAAGAATTGTCTGGCAGCACTAATTTTAAAATGGCCTTGATTCGATCTACTAACTGGATATGTCAATCGCCGAGACTAGCATTTACCCAGCGCTTCCTTCAAGCGGGAAAAGGAGACCCGAAAGTCTGGGCCTTTAGGACACGAATCTGAGGCCAAGTTAGACTTAAAAGCAGACGGTTCCTGCTTTTGTCTCTATTTCCGCTTTCCACATCTATACGCTCATTTTCTCGACAACTGGTTGCAATATCATTCGTTCATTCGTTGCCAACCAACAGCAAACCAACTATTACGACAACAAGTTAGCCGAAGCAACTAGCACTCTCGTTTATAACCAACAATGGCCCGTTCACTCGCTCTTCTCGCCCTGGCTAGCGGCGCTTTGGCCGCCCAGTCCACCACCGTCTCCCTCCTGCTGCCCTATGCAGATATTCAAAAGATCGACGCCTCAATCATTGGTGCCGATAGCACGGCCACCACTTACCTCGTTGGCTGCCCCAAGGGAGAGGACTCCAGCGACTGCGGATTCCTTACCAGCGAGACGATCACCCAAGGCCCATCCACCTGGATCTACACAGCGACCTTCAGCGCAGACCCTGCTGATGAGACTGAGTAAGTACATGTAGCTGCCCGCCGGCGCGGTGCTAGTGATGTGTTCCGCTGGGGTTCAAGATATCAATGAGACTCAATTGGCTACCTGCAACTACTATGTTGTAGGCAGCTAACTTCACACATATACAACTAGAAGAAGATGCCCAAAGAATCCAAACTGACAACTCTTGTAGCTTTTCAGGCTCTGAAGTTCAAGGAGGCGAGTGCAAGCTCAACACCAAGGCCGATAACGCCGATTGCACCATGTACATGACCGCGACCTTCACCGGCGCCGTCACTTCCACCACCTCGGCCACCACCATGACTTTCCTTGACGTCCAGACTCCTGTTACCGTCACCGCGGGTCTCGACAAGCTCAAGGCTGCTCCTGGCTCCACGGCCTCAGAAGCCTCAACCACTGCTCCTGCCAGCACTGACGCTTCTGCCACCGGACCCTCACAGACTACTCTTACTAAGCACACTTCAACCGGAACTCAGACTGGTTCCAGCACCGGCAAGCCCACCAGCACCAACGCTGCGGGCATTGTGAACAGCCAGAACGGTCTGTTGGCTGGTGTCGCCGCCTTTGTTGGTGGTGCCATGATGCTGTAAACGGATGAAGAGGCCTGTTGAGGGAAGCGTTAGAGAGAACACTTTCGGAGGATTGAACATAACATATGTGGGTGATTATACTTTTCATGAGGCTTTGTACAAAGCAGTTCTTTTACTCTTTGACGTCTTGGGATATTACGTGGCAATGCATGTGAAGATACAAGAAATACGACAATGAGGAGCATACTTTTCCATTTTATTTAGCGAAAACATATCATGTTAGAATGAAAGGCGACAAGGCGCATTGTTTGACCATCATCTTCTCTGAACGGCTAAATTTTTGACTTGTTACTGAACAACTTGAACAAACGTGGAACTTCCAGTCTTTGAACATAATCGCGACCTCTTATACCGTCCTCCAGCTTTTCATCAGCCATTTATATTTCTCTTCCAACACACGCTAGATTTCGAGATCCAATAATCATCATTCTTATCATATATCCACTGAACAAAACCTTTCTCCGATCGAACTTTACTTTCTTTTCAAGCTGTTTAATCCGAATTTGATTACTACCATGGACTCCGCGCCTCATAGCTTCAACCGCCGCCTGGTCATACATGGCATTGATATCATGTGCCTATTATATGTCGTCTGTAGCGCCGCAATCGTCCTCACTCTGGTGGCTATTATGGCAGTAGCCGCAGTGTATAAGAAGCCCGTTGTGAAGATATTGCATCCCAGAAAGTTTGATGTTGAGAGAATGAGCCTTCAGGATGAGGATCGGGGTGGAGGATCGTCGTCTAGTGTGAGCTGGCCAGGGAATTACGTGTAGTGCCATTCTTTCTTGTTTATTTTAGCTGATTTTCAGCTTTCATGAATCGCTTGCTGAAGATTCACGCCATTCAGGTTGCGGGAGGTCCTCTCTTCCATCGAGCCAGCTACTGCAATTAACACATCGGCGAGACTATTTTATCGTGTTATCAACTTCCGAATGAAATGCACAAGGAAAAGTGGTGAAAACAAAATGAGGGGAAAAAGAGGAAACCAAAAAACGACATACCTTCTCATTAATTCTCTTCAAACAATACGGGCACTTCCTCGAATACTTTATTATCGGATCATGCGACAACAGCGTATACACATGTGCCAACCCATACAGCGAAAACCCAACCATGATAAACGACACCATTTGATAGATGAAGGATCCGTATGCCATGACGACAGCGCCGTCTGATTGAGCCTGATTGAGTGTGTTGTAGCCGCCGCTGGGCGAGGAGGAATTGTAGTTGGGACCGGCGCGCAGGACGGCGAATTTCTCTTCAATGTTCTTGTTGATGGGGAGGATAATGGCGATGGGGGGCATGAGAATTGCGCTGACGAAGGATTTGACGAGGTCGGTGAAGGCGGCGGCGACGCTGTAAAATGATGAGCAAGGGTATTTCATTCACACAGATGTATTCTATTATTTTCCACTCCGTTAAATGTACAGCTTCCGGTATACATCAAAGTACTCTGTGTTCTTCGATGTTCCCGAGAGAGATAAAAGCAAAGTCTGACTTACATCAAGCCAAACGCAATCTGTAGAATATTACCCTGAAACGCAAAATCAACAAAGCCATGGAAAAACCGAGTCATTTTTGTTCGGCCTTTGCCAAGTAATGAATCTGTCTCGCTGGGCCCGCCGATTTCGATGTCGTGAGACGAAGAAGAGAGATCTGGGCGTTTGCCAGAACTCATGGTGATGGCTGGCAATTACAAAGATGCACGAGGAGTTTGTATCTTTTGCTTAGAATCTTGATTTGAAAATGAAAAGAAATAAAATAAAGGAAAAGTTGAATTTTCGAGATGTTTCACGATACACGACATGCGGTGAAGCCTTATCAGTGAGAGGGTGTCACGAGCTCTTGATTGTGGGAAGAGCTGGCGCGAAGCGTGAAGCGCTCATTGCCAGATTAGGAAAGCCATGACGCAGATGGCGCTGGCTCTAATGCATATTGCGTGGGGCGAAGAGATGAAGCATAACAAATGAGACGAGTCAAATGGCATGCTTAAACCAGTTATGCTTTGGAGAAGAGCCAAGCTATTTGACATAGATAATATGACTGGTTATAGATTGTGTATTTGGGATGTCAGATTCGCAGTGGAGAGTGGAGGCTAGAATGTCTTGCTTCTCGTTCAATCTCTGTGTAGCAATCAAAGATAAGACAAATGTTGGGCACAAACATATAATAAGCTAGAATCGGATGCACAGCTATACAGCGTAGTGCGAAGTTTTAAGAATAGATTATAATAAGATTCAAATTAGAGATAGAGTGCTATTTGCTTTATATTTTGTAGAGATCGTCGCCTCATGAGCGTATTAGCGAGGTTTGCCCTCATATTTGACCATTCTTAACCTGGACCTTGCCGCCTCCCCGCCATTTTGTACCCGACCAACCCCGGCCCAAGCTCTTGATAAGCGGGCAAACCATAGTGAATGTATGAAAAGAAAAACATTACGTAGCCAAGCATTTGTTATTAGATACTTCCTGCCATCATTCATGACCTCATCCCAGTGCCAGCACAAGTCAGTCTTATCGAAAATGACAAGCAGTAGAGAGTGTGTGATGAGAGCTTAGAATCTCTCCTTGGAATAGCGCTCGCGGTCCCTCTTCTCCTTTTTCCACAGCATCGCAAATTTGCCTATCCAGAACAAGCTCGTAATGATCATGAATATCGCAGCAATCCAAGAGATAATGTAGAACTTTGTGCCTTTGGTAGCCACTAGAGTAATCTTTTCACCAGCCTTGTTGATGGCATTGGCTGCGATGGAAGACGCCGCCGTGACGACGATGCTGCCCAGAGTGATGGTAGTGGCAGCAAGCGATGCTAGAGCTGTGTTTATAAACAAGATGATCTTTTTGTCTCCGAGGAGAAATGCTGGGATGCATGCGAGCATGGAGAGACCGCTGAAGCCAACGCCCAGAACAAAGAAGATGAAGAGGGCGAGCAGAGCACTGTTGAGGTCGCTAATCTTGTCTTGGATAGAGTCCGGCCAATCGATGTCTGCGAGGCTGATGTCAACAGGCCCGACAGAGAGCTCTTGATTCAGTATCTCCGTGAGGTTGAATCGATCTAAGAAGTGACCGTGAGTCAGTAAATGGAAGCTATCGTGATAAAGAGACGACACGTTTGACGTCCGTGTCGGTCTGGGAACTTACTGGAGGGAGATGAATGGGTACAGTTGGTCGTGTTGAGCTTGAAATGAGCAGCCGTTGCATTGGCTCCGAATTCGCCTTGGCAAGCGTTCATGATGTGGACGGAGTACCACTCGCTGATGCCGAGGTCATCGGCAATGTCTTCGATGAGGTCGCCGGCGATATCGTTGAGTTTGTCTTTGCCTTTGTCCGTGAGGTCGTGGACCTTGCCTTTGATCTTGTCGAAGATACTCTCATCATCATCGTCATCATCGTCACCCTTGCTGCTTGATTCGGCATTTTTGAAGATGTTTTGACCAAGCTCGGATGTGTTGAGCTATTTTGTAAGTCAGCTACATATGTCTAATCTGGATGATTTACTGCTCAGATTTGACTTACCCTAATGACAGCATAGTCTTCCATGAATCCTTGCTGGTGACCAGCAAACAGTGCCAGGTTTGTCAGGACAAAGGCCGCGAAGGAGAGTATTAGGGGAATGAGAACAAGAAATCTTTTGAAGGCAGCCATGACTACGAGAATTTGAAAGAATAGGAAAAGAGAGAAAAAAAAAGGAAAGAAAAAAAGGAAAGAAAAAGAAAGGGTATAAAGACGGTGGAGGGATAGAGAGAGAGAGAGAGAGATGGAATATATCACCAGGATGCAATTCAGAGAGAGTAAAAGAGGGAATGATGCAAAGAAGAGAAACAAAAATTGTTTAGAAGAGGAGGGCAGACGATGCTCTCTATATAATTAACTTTGGGCTTGGTCATAATTGCGTGAATCAAGCCCGAATCCGTTTGATAGCGTGGCACTCCACCACTTTTTGACAGTAAATAGCCCATGTCCACAATCAAGCGGTTTTCTTTCTTCAGTCTCTATTCAAGGATTGGCCCAGAGCTCAGCATACGCGTAACAGAGAGGCAGCCCAAGAAGAAACATGGCCAACCCCCATGTTTTGCCGCATAAATTGCCACAGCTGCAACGGCTAGGATTGGCTAGCCGCGCGACAATCGCGGTCTTTTGGGCAAAAAAGCAGGACCCAAGATGAAGATCTGTTCACGGATGCATCAGGTTTTGGTTTTGGGGCTATTTGGCGGAGGAGGGGCGCTTTGCATCATGAGTGAGGCGCTGGGGGCCAATGGTTGGCTGGGAATGGATGCAATTGGTGAAGCGCAGACAGGGGTGCAGGGCTCATTGTATGCGATGAATGAATGGGTGGTGTTTGTGCACAAAGACTACTAAACAATAGCCTCGGGCTAAAATGATAGCATTTAATGAATATTGCTCACTTTATCTGTAGAGTTTGCCATCTGGTGACAGTTGCATCAACTCGCCAGCAATTGTTGTTTCTGCTGAACAAATGCACATGTCAACTAACAACCGGAGTTGAGCTTTTAGAAAGTATTTGGGCACTGCTCGGCTGCCGCAGTGGGGCCGGTAACGATAGCCGCGTTCTGGTGGGGGTTTTTTTGCACGGCTACAGGGGATCCGCATCCACTGAGAGCCAGTCGATGGCCTGGCGGCTGCTGAAACGAGCGACTGGCCTTTGATCTTGGTCTCAGATTCAGATGGCGTTCATTGAACAGAAACAATTTAATGTCGGGCTATGGGGCCGATTATTTCTATATTTAAGTGGCCGATGAAAGAAGAGCTACAAATAGTGCTGGAAAGCCGAAATAGATCATTCTGCTCATCGCTTTTTCTTTGATCTTGCTAGTTGCTACACACTCATTCTTTTATCCATCAAGTACATACCTAGGTAGGCCCATATTGTAAAAGAGTGAATGGGCGCCGCAAACCCATTTAGATATACTCAAAGTGCAAAATCCATCTTTTGTCCGCGTGTAGCCTTTCATGCCTACCTGACTTAAATTTCTGCTTCACCTGTAATCTGCCTAACAAAGAAGACGTACGTGCTGGCCTGTTCGTTTCAAAGACAGGCATGCCAATCTAGCATGTACACATGTGTGTTGAACCATCGTATTTTCATGCTTTTTACTATATTATGAGTCTGTGTCTTCCCAAATGAGTCTGCCTGACCGCCTTTGAGCATCTTGGTCTTCTTTTCTTTTAGGCAAGCACTTCAACGCTACCATTTTCCTGTGCGATTTTACGCAATCTACAGCGTCAAATAAGGCTAACCATGAATGGAGAAGATGTGACAGAAGATATTCTCATCGCCCACTGGAGCTGGGGACATTATGGAGATGAAGCCTTGTATTTCGGGGTGTTACTTATATCGTTCCTGAAGAATGAGTCGGCCGAGTCAAGTAAGTCAACCAATCGTCAGCGCTACAAATATAAGTAAACATCTCTTTCCTGTACCTAATGACTGACGGATATACTAGTACTTCGGCTCGTTGAATTATTGAAGCAATACCATTTGTATATAAATAACGATAGAGATATCACACCGTGTGCTTACTACAATCGCTACACATATATCACGAGGCTGCAATTTAGAGATGAAAACTTTGTGGGGTTATTCCGGTCTGACCATGAGATTGTTACTCTAGTCTATAGACAGATGGAACTGCATCAGAAAGGCAAAGAGATCAAAGCTTGTGGCTCAACATGCTTTGAGATACTTGGACGTATATGGGTTTGAATAGAAGATTTTCCCGTATACTAGTTGCATAATGTTAAGGATTTATAAAGGCCAGTTCTGCGCTCATTTTTGCAGTACTGCCCTGAGGCGCGTAGGTAATAGTACAAGGGCTAATGATCATAGGTTCATTATATCTTTAATGTAACATGCATGCCATGAACACTATAGATATTTAGGTAGTACGTGTATAAATGCAGACTTTCACTCGACCTGACTTGCGCACCTAAATCGCTGACATAGTCTGCTGAACAAAGAAGAGGTAGATTCTAGCACGTTCATTTAGAATTACGCGCATGTTCATATCTCTACATGTGTGTTAGACTTTTCATATCTTTGGTTCAAGATTATAATGCTATTACTTCCTTATAAACCATTGACTTGCAGGTCAGACTTTTTCAACATATGTTGGGGGACTCCTGCCCCGACGTCCCCAGAGAAGGAAGGAAGGAGATGGGAGACATATCATATATATAGTCACAGCAGCCTGCATTATAGCCTAGAATATCAAGCCTTTTAGATCCAACCTCCGCGTACCTACACTCGTGATTGTAGTTACCACGGAAGAGATCTGGGACACACTCACGTACTCGCTTGAACCACGATAACATAGGCACTTCGATTTTATCACTTCATTGTCCGCTTAAACTTCATCTCTGGCGTCGAGTAGCAGCATCCATGGCTCAACCTTGCTGGGTGAAAACCATAATTGAAAGATACCGGACCAAGAGAGTTTGGGATTATGAAGCCATATGTTTTTGGGTTATTACTTGCACCACATTTGAAGATGAGAGGCCGGAAACAGTTAAATCAAGCATTCAGTATTGTTAATACCGTTAAATATCTCTATGACTATGGTTGGCATATAACCTGCCATTAACGAAAATGACTAACTGGGTATATATTGGTAAATAGTTTGATCTACATTATTAGCATTTAGCTTTCTTATATAAATGAAGGTAATTGACGCCAACGGTATGTTTTTATCAATCGCTGCGACTATGTACGGGACATCATGTGTCCAAATCGAGATAAGATTAAGAAGTTATTCACGAATGGCTACGGAACTGTAAACCTACTTCTTGAACAGATGGAATGAATCTTTTAGAGATGCGAAACTTGGAAAGCGATAGAAACTGTGCAAAAGGGCTGAAGCGCGAACACGGACGGCAAGGAGTAAGGTTAGGTATATGATGGGAATGGTGGATTGATTGCACTTTGAACTAGAAAATCGTTGCCTTTCGACACACTTTCGGCTCGCTGTTGGTAAAAGAAGCTGCCTTCAATGACATTACTCAGCTAGCCAATTCACTCGAATTGACTTGTGCGTCTAGAGCACTGATATGCCTGGTTTCCTAACGAAAGAGCGGCTTAGGACGCGGTATTACAAGAAGAGTGATAGAGGACCAAATGGGGCTAATGCGATGTTATTGCTAGATAGCAGCTGGGTATTTTAAAGGACTGCATTCATCTCAGCCCAATTTATATACTTGGGAGCCTTTGTGCCTTTGTATATTCTTTCTTTGTGGCAATTAGGTTCTAAGTATTTGCGGTCCAGCTTCTTTGTCATTTGATAAAGAGCTAGATTCTGGCATGTTATCAGAACGGGGTTCACAATAAGAGTGATAGAGGATCAAGTGGAGCTAATGATATCATTTTATTAGATAGCAGCTATTTCTTATGAAAGGACTATATTTATCCCTGCTCTTGTTTCAATAAGTCGGGGCTCCTGCTACTTTATATATACGTTCTTCGTGGCAACTAGGTCCTAAAAAGTTGCGGTCCATCTCCTTTGTCGTCTAACAAAGGGCTAGATTCTATTAAGTTTACTTACAAGCACGCGCATGTTCATAATTAAACATTTGCATCAATATTGTTCATGTACTTATATGGAGTTATTCCCTGCCCTATAATTGTCTCTGATTCCTGACAACTCCAAGCATTTTCATCCGTTCTATAAAGCAATCACTTTAACTTCAGTATCCCGTCACGCACTCAAATTTTGATATCCAGCGTCGAGTAACAGCAACAATGAGTCAAGATCGCGATACTGCAGAGGAACAGCTTGGTGCCCACTACGAGGCCTACGGATCATTTCAACTTGAAGCGTATGAATTTGGGAAGCTACTTTTACCATTTCTGAAGGATGAGTCGACCGATACAAGTCAGTTAATCATTCATTCACTGCCAATACAGGCAAAATTTCTGTTACTGCGACTGACTTGTGATATTTAGTTGGCAAGTTCATCGTCATGCTCAAAGACTATGACTTTTATTGGGATACCAGAGAAACTAGACCAGAGAGTGTTTACCAACGTCGCCTCGAATTTATTTTACGCTTTTCGGAGGACAAACACTATTCAGAGTTTTTACGAGATACACAAGAGGTTGTGAACGTACTTTCCGAAGAGTTGAAGGCTTATTTCGATCGCGCCTAGGTATGGTGAGCGGGATTGACAGTATATGTAGTTGGCTGTAAAGTTGGATACGAATATGATGAGGAAGTTACAATCATGAACCTTGTTACACTGGAAAAAAGTGGAAAATCGTTGCCTTGCGTCACACCTTTGGCTCGTTGTTGGTACAAGAAGCTGCTTTTATATGTTTCTGTGTATAAGCCACCAAAAAAGGTTGTTTAGCTATGTGTTTCTAGAGGAGCAAGTAATATAAGGCTTTTCTTGTATTCGTTGTATCGTCTGTACATCTTGTCAGCGGCAGTTTTCAACTTATCTTTCTCTCCTTTTCTCATTTTCAACTAGCCAGTGAGGTCGACCATGCTTTAACGATCATTCCCTCCTTCTTCATCTTTGACTAGGTGCCAAAAGTAAGCATATACACATATCTATTCATCTGCCACTGAATAAATGCATGCACATATCTACTATGCTTCGTCATTATCCGGCAACAGCAAGTGAATATGCTCTCATCTGTCTCCATCGCCTGATCTCTGCAGCATCATCACGCAAGCATCGCTCCCGTCTTTGTTGCACGCACGAACATTTACCTCCTCCTTCAACAATCAGATGACCGAATCTGCACCATATGCTGCAGCACTTGCTGCTGCGTTTCCTTAGCCGGGCACATGCACCTCATCCACGTGCAGCTAGCAATTTGGACCTTGAGCAAACTATAAACTGCTTCCAGCTGGCTATTCGCTACCCGCAACGCCTTTTCAGCGCACGTCAGCGCTATTGCCGGCGCTATGCCCCCCGCCACGGTCCCGCCGCGGGCACCTGTCCGGGCATCGCTACAGGCATCGATCGAATCAGGTCCAGCGCTCCACCTCCATCGCGCACCTCCACGATGGCACCCGCTGCAGCAGTTGCCATTCGTCACGCATGTGCGTCCAGCCCCAGCGATGATGCGACTGCATCGAGACTTATCTCTTATCTATTTCTCCTCTCACCACCGCCTTTGCTTATGTACTTGCACCTCCTCCTCCATCAACAGCAACGAGGACCAAATTCCCAGGCCATCACAGAGAAGAATCTATTCTTCTTCTTTTTCCATTTCTTCCATCGTCACTCGCCGAGGCTACCAGCGGAAGAGAAGAGGGGCTGCCAACTCTATCTTGTAGCGCCACCAAACTCGTCCTTAGCCTAGCAAGGCTCCCATGGAAGATTGAACGCGCCCATCCCGTCCTCTTCCTCTACATCTGCCGCCTTCACCTACGATGCCATCATCGCATCGGTCTCTCAGATCCTCGCCAACACCGTCTCCAAGTCTGCTGACGCGACCGACAATGCAATAAAAGCAGCGTCTTCGACCCACCCGCGCGCGAACACTTCAATCGCCTTTTGCTCCTCTAAGCCCGAGACCTAATCATAAGCTTTTAAACCTGCCTCCTCGCTTTGTCGATCGCTTTCTTCTCGGCCAAATCTCACCTTTGGCCACCCTCTTTCTTCTTTGACTTTTTCTTCTTCTTCTTCTTCTTCGTCTTCTTCTTCTTTACTCTTACTAATTCATAATTTCTTCTTCTTCCTCTTTCCTCTTCTCTGTAAATTACTGCAGTCCTTCCACCATGTCGTCCTCTCTCGAGGCCAAGATTGTCGTCCTTGGCGCCCAAAACGTGGGCAAGACATCCCTTGTGATGCGGTACTGCAAAGGCTCTTTCAACCCGGCTCAGATCACGTCCACCGTGGGCGCCAGTTTCCTAACCAAGCGCGTGGTCGACAATGACTCCGACACTGTTGTGCGCCTCCAGATCTGGGACACGGGTATGTGCATGCTTTAGACTGATTTGCCTTGTGCCCTGATTTCCCGTGTCTTTTGTTTGGTCTCGACAATGACTCCCTTCCATGCTAGTAATCACGTAATTTTGCAAACCACTTTCTTTTATGCTGACCTCTTCTGCAGCCGGCCAAGAGCGCTTCCGCTCCATATCCCGCCTGTATTATCGCGGCGCCAACGCCTGCATCCTCTGTTACAGCATCACCGATGCCCAATCCTTTACCGACATGGGCGAGTGGCTGACCGAGCTGCGCCGCAATCTGCCTTCAGATGTCGTGCTGCACGTCGTCGGCACGAAAGCCGACATTGTTGCCCGCGATCCATCTCTTCGCCAGGTTCCCTTTGAACGCTGCATCGCTTACGTAGCCGAAAACTTGGCCCCCGGCCTGGGTGGCACGCCACCCCCGACCGCCACGCCTCTCAACGGACAATCCTATCTCTCTTCGGCCGGCATCGAACCCCGGAGCCCAAGCTCCAAGCGGAGCTCCGGCTTCTGGGGCCAAGAGATTGGCTGGGACGCCTGTCATGAGATCAGCGCTGAGAGTGGCGAAGGCGTGGAGGAGGTGTTCCGTGTTGTTGCTAGGAAGCTCGTGGAGCAGAATCGAAAAATGCAGCAGGCACTCCTGCAAGCAACGGCTACCCCCAATACACCAGGGTTTGAATCTGGTATGGACGGAGGATACTTTGATGCGAGCAATGGCAGGGGGAGTTTTCGCATCGGGCGAGATAGGAGGAGCTGGCTATTTCCCCCTGGGTTCTCGCCTGCTGTGACTATTGACCGAGCCGGATCAACTCAAGAGCAGCATGACCAACTGTCTGAGAGCCGGCAAAAACAGCGACAGAGCAGCTGTTGCTAGATATTGTTTTCCTTTTCTTTTCGAAGGCGTCTTCGTCAAGGCTTGATTCCCCTGTCACAGCTACGCTTGGTTATACTGGCTTGACCTTCAAAAGAAGGCCTTTTGTGGTGGTCCGGCCCTGCTGATGCCCTATAATTCTCTTTCTCTTCTTATACATCTCGGGCGAGGTGGCATTTTTTCCTTTTGATTGATTCATATGTGGAATTCTTTAGAGGCGGGTTGGCGTTCAGGATAATTTGTACGGACGGGCTGGAAAAGAACGAAAGGACATACGTGGGGGGAAGCATTCTATTTTGTCCCTGCTCTCTTGTTGCCCTGTACGATGCTTGTTTTTATATGTTTGTTTATTATACAGAGATATTGGAAGAGAGCTCTCACGAGACATGGTTTGAAACTTTGCTTATAACGGCGCAAGGAATATACGGATAATGAATATTGGACTTTTTGCGGTTTTTACTTGAGTAAATTTGTTTCCCAACTCAGAACATTAGATGCTGTGCGTATATTGATCACCTTTAACTCGTAATTTTCCAAGTAAACCATTCATTGTTGATATTTTAACAAGTATCGACCTTCTTTAAACCTATAGCGCACTATAACAAGACTGTATCTACAGTTCTATTTCGTTTAGAGTGACCAAAGTCTATTTTCCCCTAAATGCAAAATCTATATATTTACTTATGCTGATGATCCTCCAGCCACCACCGTCTTTGCCTGATTCTTCTTGTCCAAATCATCATCCGCTGCTGGCGGAGCTGGGATATCCACACCCATCACCCTATGCTCCATGCCAACATAGCCATCACTCACGACAATGATATCTAGCTTGCGAGCCTCCCTGGCCTTTGGTTCTGGCAGCTTGAGCACCGTTCGTGCGGTAGGACGCGAACCCTGCCCCAATGCCTTCTTTCCTCCAGCACCATTGCCGCTCGTAGAAAGACCGGCCCAGCCAACGCGCTTCACGGCGATAACTTCGTCGTTTGCTGAGTCGGCGATGATGACGAACCAGCCTTCTGTTTGGGGCTTGTGGAATTTGGGCGCCCAGATGCGTGCTTCGCGGTCGACGAGGGGGTTAAGACGCTTGATGTTGACTGTTAGGGAGAGCGTTGTGATGTCGTCCACGGAGACGGAGATGTTGGGAAGCATGGACACGGCGCGCTTGAAGCGTGGCTGAAGACCGGATGGGACGCGGAGCTTCTTAGCAAACGCGTTGACCTGGTCTTGAGAGAATGTGCTGATTTTTGCGAGTGTTGTCTCGTCCTTTGTCGACTCGGGTTCTACTCCGGGGAGAATTGACGCTGGTGAGTCGGTGGGCCATCGCGCACACTTGATACTCTGGAGAAGCTTCATCATCTGGAGACAGCTCGACAAGTAGCCCATCTCGGTGATGACATCGATGGAGGCCTGGATGATACGAATGGCCTGGTCAAGCACACTGGTCTGGTCGCCGACATAATCCGTCACGGGCAGCTCGATGCGCGACATAAAGGCTTGCAGCAGCAAAAAGGACTTGACGTGCGGATCCCACATGGGCAGGTTGAACGAATTGCCAGGGAAGGGGAGGTTCTGCGAGAGCACATCGTTGACTAGATCTTCGTTGTGGCGGACAGGGAGCTCGTCGTATTCTGTGGCGTGGCACATCCACGAGAGAACGTTGAGGAAGCTCGCATTGGGTTTGACGTTGTGAACGAGATGTCGGATGGTCTTGTGGGAAAGATAGTAATAACTCATAATCTTTCCGAGAGGGGTGGGGTCGACGTCGCCGTTGGGGAAACTCTCAACGCACTTGGAATCTTCGAGCTCTCCAAGAGATTTCTCAACCATGTCGATCATGTATTCGTTGGCTTGCATCTGAGCAGCAATAGTGCTGTGCTCTTCTGCAGAAATTTCCAGTCCATAGTAAGATGGGTTCTTGTGAAGTCTTCTGAAGAAGAATGTCCAGGTCAAGTAATCCAGCGCATCCTGCTTGTTCATGATGGTCTCGGCAGAGATTTCGGCACAGATATGGTTGTCTAAAACCTTGTGCAGCGAAGACTCTACAGGGAAGCCAGTATGCAAAAAGTGCTTGTAAAAGTCCTTTTTCGCATCTTGAGTGAAGATACGGGCAACGCCAGAGTTGTCGAACTGAGGTCGTCCAGCTCGTCCCAGCATCTGCAAGACATCTGTGAGATCCATGTCCTTGTAGCCGCTTGTTTTTGCGTCGTAAAACTGAGTGCCCTTGACGACGACCAGATGCGCTGGCAAGTTCACACCCCAAGCAAGGGTACTGGTCGCAACCAATATCTGAATCTTGTTGTTCAGGAAAAGTTCCTCGGCAATCTGTCTGTCAGACTCAACAAGACCAGCGTGATGAAGGCCAATACCAAAGTTGATAGCTTCTTTAAGAGCGTCGTCCTTAACCCGAGATAAGTTGAGTTGCAAATCCTCCTCGTCCATGCGAAGGAAGCGTCGCGGGTTATCCTCCATACCACAGTAATTAATCAAATCTTTAGCAGTAAGGCGAGTCTGTCGACGTGATGCAACAAACACAATAACGGGCTTCTCAGGACTGTGATTCTTGATAGCCAAGAAAGTCGGCCGATTCATAGACTGCATCAATGGGCAGAAACCTCGAATTTCTGGGAACCCATCGATGTAAAGCTCTAGAGGAACGGGACGGACGGAGTGCCTAAAGTTGAAGAGGCCTTCCTTGACACCAAGCCAGTTGGCCAAGTCAGTAGCGTTTGCACATGCTGTTGACATGCCCAATAGTCGGACTTTGTTCTTTAGTGATGAAGAGATATAGTTCATTCCTGACATGTCAATTAGCGACCCGAGATCATTCTTGGGAGCCCATGAGAGAGAATACTTACGAGAAACGATAATCTCCAAAATTGGTCCACGATCTCCGGCCAGCAGATGGATCTCATCGATAATCACCAAACTGACCTGTCTGACGTATCCTCTGGTCTGCCATGAACGAGAGATACCGTCCCACTTTTCAGGAGTCGTGATAATGATATCCGCGTCCTTGATAGTCCTCGTGTCTGGGGTATTGTCACCTGTCAACTCGACCAATTTGAGTCCCAGAGGTTTGGCAAGCCGGTTCCCCCAATCTATAACTCGCTCACGGACCAGAGCTTTCATGGGAGCGATATACACGACTTTGGACTTTGGTCGTTCCCGGAATGCCCACCACATGGCGAGTTCAGCAGCGACAGTCTTTCCACTTCCCGTTGGGGAACCCAGAAGAACGTTTGCAGAAGTATGATACAGAGTATGGAAGATTTGAGTCTGCATAGGGTTGAAGAAGCTAAATCGCTTAGCATAGAGCTCTTCCAGGCCAGGATTTTTGAGAGCGGTGATTGGTAGAGGCTGCAGGTTGAGCAAATCCGTATATACGCTTTCTGTATCAGGACGGATGAGATGCTGGAAAGACACAGGAGTGACAGTTTCTGACCCAAGCCATCTATCAGAAATAGCTCGGACGTAAATCTGAGTTGGCAGCGGGTCTGAGAGAGGGATCGTGAAGTTCAGTTCGTGCTCATCATGCAGCTTTCTCCTGTTCAGAATAAAGTATTCATGATGGTAAATTTCCGAAGTCTCTGAATTCTCAACCCAAATGTAGAAAGATTCCGAGGTTCCATGGATATGGTCTTTCCAAAGGAAATCAGGAATCACATAGAGCTTAATGCGCAACACATCTCGGTTCAGAGGCGCAATCTCGGCTTCTACATGAACCAATGGGAAATTGTTGAGTATCTTGGCAATGTTCTTGCCAGCACTCTGGTTGTGTACCAGGCTCCCCAGCTCTGCTGGCTCCATTTCCTTCATTGTGTCAATCGTCAGGTTTTCTTTAGAATCGAGCTGATTGAGCACGGGCTTGGTAAGCTCGAATTGATGAAGGGGATGCTGGAACGGCCAGATTCTCTTTTCAATCGACTTGGATAGGGTGAGAAGCACCAGACACTGGTGGCCCCATCTGCGATTGAGAGCGAGCATAAATAAAGCCCTACAGATACGGCCTGATTGCTGCGCGACGTAGTTCATGTCGTTGGAAAGAGCAAAATCATCAGGCTGGATTTTGGAAATATATGACTGCAAGAGAATGTTTGTCTTTGCTTGAGGCGTATCAATGCCTTTATCGACATCGCAAGGAACAATATCCTTGAACTGTGTCAGCTCCTTGGCCTCATTATCTCTTGACTGGATATTGTCAAACTCTCCGCTCATACTGATCATCTTCAAGACGTCAGCTTCAGTAGCCTGAGGATGCATCATCGTATTGAACACTTGTATACTCGTATGAAGGATATAGTATTGGCTGGCAATACGACCAATATCCTTGCTGCGGAGTTCCTCAGTATTCTCATTAAAAATGATCATCTGAGACTGCTGAAGAGTTCGTGCGGCCTGTATCGCCAGCTGGCGGCGTCGTTGGACCAGATTCGGGTCATCACGTATTTCTGCCCACTCAATGCCATATGTCATTGGGCTCCTCTGCATTCGCACAAACAGATAAGAGTATCCTATCCATTGCACAGCTTCAGGAATGGACGTTACAGTGCCCAGAGCGATTTCAGCATTGAGATTGTCCACTAGTTTTGTCGAAAATTTGGACTCAATGGGCTGCTGTTCTGTGATAGCCGACAAGTAATGAGGAAGTTTATCGTGAGTGGTACAGATCATACCGATACCCGTGTCCTCAAACTGAGGACGACCGGCACGACCAAAGATTTGGAGCACATCAAGAATGCTGAGATCGATGAATTTACCATCCTGAGCACTGTAAACCTGAGTGCCCTTGATGACTACCGCAGCAGCGGGCAAGTTGACACCCCATGCGAGTGTCGCAGTACAGCAAAGAACTTTGAGGACGCCATCGGCGAAGAGTCTCTCCATGAGGTTCCTGTCAGCTCTTGCCATACCGGCATGGTGAACACCGATACCCTTGGAAAGCAGATCACGGATATCCTTGGACTTGGACTGGTTCATATCCCTAGATGCCTGCCCAAAGTGAGGATGTCCAGTTGGGTCGAAAAGATCAACGCAGAATTGCTCAATCGCTTTCTGGTGAAGCATTCTTGCCGTCACCATGGTATCTCGACGAGAATGGACAAAGACCATGACCTGATGATCCCGTTGTAACATCTCTTTGACTTTATCGAATGCAACATTATCCAAATTCTCTTTCGATTGTTTGGATCCAGCTTTTCCTTTGACACCAATAAAGTGTTGCTCCAGTGGAACAGGACGGAAAGAAGCATCAAAGTAGAACAGGCCAGCATATTTGTTGACTTTCAAAAAATCGGCAACGTCGACATAATTAGGCAACGTAGCACTCAAGCCAACGATTCGAATGAGCGACTGGGTGCTCTCTACCTGTCTCTCGGTTCGAGCTACCAGCGATTCCAGCACGGCTCCACGTTCGTCATGAAGCATGTGGACTTCATCGATGATGAGAAGCCTTACCTTTTGCACTAGCTCCGTATCGCCAGTTCCCTTTCTTGTGACAACATCCCACTTTTCAGGGGTCGTAACAATGATTTGGGTTTGGACAATCTCTGCTTTGGTGAGCTGCATATCACCAGTGTATTCTCGGCATTTGATGCCCAGCCACGCGAGACGCTTGCCGAGCTTCTCAGTGACTTCGGCAGCCAAGGCTTTCATAGGTGCTACATAGACGATTTTGAAGTCGTCTGTGTTGACGGCAAATTCGGTTGCCTCCGGGTTCTCAATAGGATTTGGCTCTACGTGTTGGCCAATGGTATGAAGAATAGTGAGCATAGCAGCGTCAGTTTTACCCTAATACAGCAATGAGCATTGATACGAAGACTGTGTTATGCGTGTAATAGACCTACCGCACCAGTTGGAGCACAAATCAACATATTTTCGCTTGTTTTGTATCCAACTGGATAGACCAAGCTCTGCATTCGGTTAAGAGTCTTGTACCCCTTGAAAGTGTTACGGCAAAGCCCGTCCAAATCTGAAATCTTGACAAGCTTCTCTCCGGGACCTGGCAGCCCCTTCTTCCCAGCAGGTACAAAGTACTCTTCATATTTCTCAAACTGAAGACGCTCACTGCCAACCGGCAAGCCGTATTTCTTACCAGAGGAGCTCAATGTATTTCCTGCATTGTACGCTCTATAGACGTGAGGATACTGAGGCTCCTTAGCGAAACTGGGTGCCAGGGCTGCATTCTTGTGCTGGTAATCTCGCGCCCGAAGAGCCTCGTCTCTCTCGGCTTTGGTCAGTAACCGTCGTCCTTTGGTGTCTGGCGCCTCGTGAAAACCGGCTGCCGACGCAACAACTTCATCCTTGTGACTGAGCAGCTCAATGATGAAGTCCAAATCGTCAAATCCGACCAGGTCAGTCAGATGCTGCTGTAGCTCGTCTTCCGGCTGGCCAGAGGACAGTACATTAAGTAGTTGAGTTTGAAAAACATCAGGGGCCATGCCATTCTTGGCCGCAATGGAGGCACATTTGGTAGCCAACCACTCGGCCCCAAAACCGCCCGTGGCCGCACCAGATCCTTCATCGGCAAAATCGCTGCTGTAGTAGCCATACTCGTCCTCGTCCGAGATAAAGTCCCAGACGTCGTGACCGCTGGTTGTCGAGGAGTAGCCACCAAAGTCATCATCGTCTAGATCGGCATCTGCCTTGGTATCATGTTGAGGCAGTTTGAGCTTAGCAAGGGCCGCCTGCATGGCCTCGAATTGCTGCCTCCACTCGGACTCTGCGTTGATCAGGTCGGTCGACGCCATGGCTTCGTTTTAGATCCTTTTCTCTTTAATAATCGTGACGACAAGCAACAAGCGTATAGCGTAAGTGCAACAAAGAAAGAAGTTAAAAGCAAGTTTTCCAACGCTCTCGATTTTGTTTTGGAGCTGCACCTCAAGCTCTTATCAATTTTCACGATCCCAAGTCCGGATGACGCATTATCGCCAACCAAAGATCAACTCATATCAGTCACACACCGCCCGCCCCGCCAACTGGGGCGCAAAAAGTTCCCACTAATCCGCCTGGAGGCATCCACTTCGCAGCGACTCTCAGCGCCTGAATCTTGCTCTAGAAAGCTGGACTTAGCGGGGTTCTCCTGCGGTAGGGGAAGCGCCTAAAATCCGTGGGGCGGGCGATCCCTGTGGAATGCAGAGGCACAGGCGTTTTCAACTCCACGCGCCCCAACTTGAAACTCCGACTTGTGAAACACCTTTCCTTGAACATTCGATTTGCTACCCTTGGCCGCCTCTTCTGTTCGACAATACCTCCTTTCGACTCTCCAACTACGACTTGCGCGATCGCAGCTGCCGAAATTCTGCTCCCCAACATTTTCAGCATCCAGACGAGGAACAAATTCCAAATAGCACCAACTTCAGCTACCTGCCCAACATGAAGCTTCACTACATCGGCGTACGTCCATCGATTTGCTCGACCATGCTCCCCGCCGCTCTCCACCGAATACTCTGGCGTCGAGCCGCCTATGGACATTTAACTAATTTGGCCCTCTTACGAGATAGATTATCCGCAACGACTCCCAGCCCGCTCACGAGATCGTCGCAGAGAAGGAGCTGAGCGCCTACTCGCGCTTCACACGCAGCAAGTTTGTCTCCCTTCGCCCACCGCTTGCGAAATCCGTCGATGGCGCTTTTTCACAAGTAACCTCTGCTAACGAGATAATCACTCTTCCCCGTCTTCCAGCTATGGCGAGTTCATGACCCTTTTCGCAAAGACCGTCGCCGAGCGCACTCGCCCCGCCCAACGACAAGACGTTGAAGAGCAAGGTACGAATACAGAAGCCAACCCCTTTTGTCTCCCTTATCTAGATCCAAGGGGAACAAAAGATCATCGCGATTGTTCGAGGCCAAGAGACTCACTCACGATTTTCCACCACCAGACTACACCTTCCACGCTTACGGCCGTACCGAGGGCATCTGCGGCATCATCATCTCCGACCACCAATACCCCGCCCTGGTCGCCCACCAGCTCCTCAGCAAGGTCGTCGACGAGTTCCTCTCCAAGCACCCGCGCTCCTCATGGGCCCAAGGCGAAGTCACCCTGCCCTTCCCCGAGCTGACGGACTACCTCGCCAAGTACCAGGACCCCCAGCAGGCCGACAGCATCATGAAGATCCAAAAGGAACTGGACGAGACCAAGATTGTGCTGCACAAGACGATTGAGAGCGTGCTGCAGCGAGGAGAGAAGATTGACGATTTGGTGGCCAAGAGCGATGGTTTGAGCGCTCAGAGCAAAATGTTTTACCGTATGGCTGCCTACCCCCTTTACTCTCTTATTTCTCTCTATTTTGCCTTCGTCTATTGGGTTGGTGACTAACGTATCCCAAAACAGAGCAAGCAAAGAAGCAAAACTCTTGCTGCGTGTTGATGTAATGAAGGGGGCATTTTATTTGGCGTTGCAATGCGGTCGTAATTTTAAGCAACAAATGGGCTGTCTTGTTTTCAAAGATTGGTTATTATGAAAGACACACACTCGCACACACATATATACTAATACGTAACTCATGGGGGAAAGGACGATTAAACGAAATTCACCCATGAATTTATTATACACATATTTTCACACACGGAGACAAAAACACATGTTTCGAAAAAGAGAAAGGGATATCAATGATGTATTTTCATGAAATTTCGCCATAGACTGTCCGATACAATCGTTACAAGCCCATATTTCGCTTCATAAATTTTTATTTATCCGCCATCAAAGCTGGCCCCCGGGGCTATGCAACTAAGGATAAAAAATGAAGAAGGGAATCCAAAAGAAAATTCGGGGTTGCCTGGTATGATTGAAGAGTAAAGATGACACATGGAAAGGAAATGGATGAGGGCGTGTGAGTATATAAAAAAAACACGCCCGGTGGCTCGTAAAAAGAATAGTAAAAAGAAAAGAAGAGAAAAGAATAGACAAGAATAGAACAGTCAGAAACGTAAAAGGTCGTTCCGTCATGCGCCCTCGAGCACCACCCGCGAGCTCTTTCGATAACCACTTTGCCCCAGATTGCCCTCTTCTTCTGGATGCACCAACTGCGGCGTTGCTGTCCTCGTCTCGACCATTCGCTTGTTCTTTTCTGGCTTGATCAAGGCGGCCGCTTCCGCCGCAGCCTCCCCAGGTACCCTCCTTGAGGCAGAACGCATCAGAGGCACCACGATATTACGCTGCTGCCTTGAGACGCTAATTTGACGCGCGATAGATATTTCCACAGCCTCGTATAGGGCTCTTTCGACCTCTTCTTCGTCTGCGTTGGTACGGATCGACGTTGTGGACTTTTGGTGTTGATGTTTCGAAGGCGCTGCTCTTTGGGATGGTGAAGGTTTTTGGGACGGCGACACTTTTTGAGCTGGTGACGCTCTTTGGGATGATGGCGGTTTAGGCTCTGCTGTGCGATTCAGCGGTTGTGGTGGCGGTCCAGATGGCTTCTTTAGAATCGACCGAGGCTGTACTGGTGCTGGTATGGAAACCGGTGCAGTTATGGAGGCGGGAGATTCAGATAGCTGTCCGGCGACTTTCGGTATAGAGGTCTCTGATGATGTCGACTCCTTACGGTGGAACTTGGAAATAAGTTTCTCACGTCGTTCCGGTGTCATTTGACTATCTGCTGGTAAAGGCTCGTCTTGAGAAGGATTAGAAACGGAAGTGGTCCTTTTCCTTAAACCTTTGGCTGTTTTGTACATGGCTGGAGTCGGAAAGTTGACCATTGCAGGGGAGGTATTTGATCGCGCACGTGAAGAGACTCTTAGGGGAAGATTATTTGCGGGCGCTTGATCTTGCGGGAAGAGGGAAAACGAAGGTGAGCTTTTCGGCAAAGGGGAAGTTGATCGCCTTTGGGGTACTACGATCTCGATAGGAATAGAAGTATCTTGGAAAGTCTTGGCTGCGGGTACTTTAAGCTTGTCCAACTTCACCTGTCGTCGGACCGACAACTGTGGTCGTAGCGGTGACCATACTTGTTGCGACTCTTGAGTCTTGACCGAGTCCTTTGATGGCCTCCTCGACTGTTCTGGGGCTTGTGTAGGCTGAGATTGCTGTGTTTCTTCAGCTTTCCGCAACTCTTGCGGCTTCTCGGCCTGCTCTGGTGCCGCCGATGGCTGAGTCTGCCAGGACTGCTGAGCTTGTTGTAAGAAATATTGATATTCGGATGGCTGCTTCTTAAGAATGGTTCCAAACATGACACTGAATCTTTCCATCTGAGTTGTTGGGATCTCAACCTCCAGCAGCTTTGAAGGCTGAATCTGAGGCTGTGGCGGAACGGGGGGGTTACGCGTCGGTGCCGCATAATCTCGTTGAATTGGCAATCCAGAAATGTCTTTGGGCGGAGATTTCGATACGCTGCTCGAGCTGTCCTTGCGCAATACGGGCCCTGTGCCTCTAGTGTCGCTCTCTTTCTCGCCTTTCTTTCCACTCCCAAAGTCATCAGCGTTCTTTGCTCCATTCGCAAGATCTACCACACTTCTCCCAGAATCTGAGCCCAGCGATTGCGAGGTCAAAGTGTCTACTGGCTTGGCCCTTTTGGACTTTGTCCTGCTAAAAGGATTCCACCTCTTTGACATTGATCTTGACACGCCATTGGGATTAGAAGCTGGTTCCTGAGCATGCCCCCCCGAGGTTACAGTCGTCAACGTCCCAGTCTGCCATCGCAAGTCAGCAGGTCCAGGAGCATGACTTGGGCTTCCAAGCGCCATCCCTATCCCGGTGGGTGTCTCGTCTCCGCCTACTAATGATGGTGCCATTAGATGCGAAGTTGGTGTGTTTCTAGGATTCGACGCTGGTGACGGTACTTCGGCTCGAATGGGGATATGATATTGCTTGTAATTTCTCGGTTCCTTTGGTTTCGTACTTGCAGATCGATGGCTAGAGAAGGACGCTTTCGATTGTACGCTGATTTGATCGGTAGACCTGCTAAATTCCGACTGATCACCTTGTCTAAGCCGTCCGGCGGCAGAATTGGCATCCAGGCCTGAAGAAGAATAAGGATTGTTGTTTTGGCTTGGGAGACTGGCTGTGCTCTCTGCTGCAGCAGAACTGAGAGACTGCGGTCCGTGAGCGTACTTGTAATCTCTGTGATCTGCCCATTTTTGCGGGCCCCCTTCTGAAGCTGCATCAGTCGGCGTGCTATTACTGTGGGCAACCTCATATTCGGAGCCCTCTTGGCTGTGCATGGTTGCGCCAGCCCCTGTCTGTCCCTTGCTGAACCAGCCCATTGTGTCCAGCGTGCCCCGGGCCTGCCTCTGCGAAAACGAGAACTGGCCTGACCTGGGAAGAAGTCAACCAGAAAAAGATCATGCGACGATTTTCCTAGTTTGCTCAGGCCACGGGGAGGATGCCTCTGATAAAAGATGGAATGGCTAGCAGTAATACTGATATTAGCACCGTTCCAGTAGCGCGGAGGTAGCGGATCGGCATAAAGACTGTGGCGTTTCGAAAGTGGTCTCAATCAATCCCATCTTACCTGTGTAGTGCATCTGCCCACCTTTAAGGGACTTGGGATTCCTGGTGGCGTCCTCCTTTGAGCCTTCTGGGGCACAGGAACGGCGCCATCTTAACCTGAGCGGCTTTGTTTGAAGCCCCCATGTTTGCTGCAATGGGGTCCGCGCAGAGGCCCTTTGACGCCAGAGCGGTGCATAATAATAGTAACGTGTGAGTGCCTCGAAGCGATGCTATCTTGATGCGTGCAAGCGGGCGCCAAGAGACCTCACCGCTCCCCGAAGCGGCAATCCTGGGGCCTTGCCATCGAAGAGCGGTCTTTGAACCACGATCGTGGCCTGTAGCATTATGCGCGGCACTTCTAGCTGCGCAGAGCTATGTTTGAGGTTGATGAGAGGGGGTCGTCGTGGCCGGACGTTTAGGCGGCCTGATCCGCACCAGGATGACTAGCCAGGGTCCAAACGAGGGACTAGCAAGGATTGCCGGATTGGGCAAGCCAGAGAGAGCTGAAGACACGAGGCCTGCGGTACAAAACGGTATGCAAGTGGCAGAGTTGAACGATTGATACGGCAGCCTGGTGTTATTGAGGAAATGAGTTTCCATGGGCAGACACCAATAGACGGCAGGCTAAGCGCTGCTGTATAAGCGCCAATATCGATTGTACATGTACATATAGTCGGCATCACCACCTTTGTGAATTTTGCCAACCGTAAGGCACCGCCTAGCTTGTAGCTCCAAGTATGACAGCCTCATACAAGTTGCTATGCGAATGACATGAATGACATGCACCTCGCAGACATGAAGCATGATCAACAGTGTCATCAAACACAGGCTGCTGTTTGCCAAGCCGTGTCAAAAGACCACAGACACGCTCAAACAACATGGCGTTCCAGAAAACCACAGGGAATAGCTCCGGGCAGCCATCCCGCGCTGAGGCCGATCTAAGATCAAACCCTGCGGCCCCAACGACCCCTTATAATTTCACATGGCGGGGTGCGACACACTAAATCCGACTCCTGAAGACAAAGTTGCAGCAGCCCTGTTGGCTGTTGGTTCGCTGTTCTTAAAACACAGAGCCTTGCGTATTAGTATTACACGGGCTACGGTAGCTACTCTGCGCCGTACTTGTACGAAACAAACTCGGGCGCGACGTTGCAGATTCTACAAGTACGAGGTCTCAAAGTGGATTGCAGTATCTCGGTTATCGCTAGCCACATCCCAAATGGCACTCTATCGAAGCAAGCGGCGCTTTCGCCGGAGAATTTTATTTCCTCAAACGACTTGCATGCAGACAATGGCATACTTGTCACTCTGTTGGTTCTCGGCGTCGCCTTGTTCCTTGCAATTTGCTGCTGGCTTTGTCTGATTATTTTGCGATGAGGACGGACACCCTCCTCGTTTCAGCTCTTCGGTAGACGAGGCTGCATTGCATCTTTCATCCGTTCTCTGACATGTATCCCATTGGAAACCCCCGTAGTTATCATAATAAGTCCTCACGGAGAGCTGTGCTCTGTACTTTCATACAGCTTCCTACTAGCGCTGCTGCCGAGCATTTGGTCCAGCGCCTAATGCAAGGCACCGCAAGTTAAGATCGTGGTCCAACGGTAGTGGAAGTTTTCTACGGCAGGAAACTAGTATGCGCGGAATGACGTAGCTGAAGCATGTGAAAGGGGCGTTCTTAAGAGGAGAATGCTTTGATGAAGGTACGGATATAAAAAGAGGCATACGCTTATGCCCACAACTCAAAGGATATATACGCGATTGAATCAGCTAGCTCTCACAGCGGGAATATTCTAGGAAGAGCAACAGGAAGCTAGATGTGGCACATGTACTATTTCCGATTCTCTCATCTTCAAATTGAACAGTTAGCGGCCGGTCAACACATTGGTTGACTCAGTCGACGATGCTATGAGAAGGCCTCGTATCCTACAGCGTATACAGAAGAGCAATGCCTCGGTTGTGTCCAGATATAAAGTTGTAACACTTCGGAGACGGCTTAATAGTCTGTATCTGGTCTAGGTGACGATCTCTTGCCAATCTCTGCATCAGATAAAACGAAGGCAACATTAGGCAAAAATCGTCACGAACGCTGGCCCCTGTCTGTCTGTTTGCAGCTAAGATGCAAAAACAAGCACTGCAATTTCGGGATGGCTTCCGACTAGTATCAACATGTTAGGTACTTAAGCCTGTAATTCTATATCGAGTAATACCCGTTGCTGGCATCGGCACGATATCCTTGGGCAGCGGTGAGGTTATCTCGTCGATGATCGGTGATAAGTGAGCGATTTGCGGTTCTGCACTGCTCTTGGCTCGTGCATCTTAAAAGATCAATTGATACTCCAAATTTTACCGAAAAATCAGTCACCAGATGCGGCCAGCATTAGGTTGTGAGAACTTTTGGTCTGGAAGGAGCCGGGTAAACAATTGCTCAATGGCTCTTGGCTTACCGTGGAGAAGAGAAATAATGAAGAGGTAATGATTCGAGAATGGGGTGCGCGACGGCCCTTTATGGACCGCTGCTACAGAAAGTGAAATTTGCTGACAAGGCGTAAATTGTCATTTGTTAATATTCCCACTGGTATTTGAAGAAGAAATTGCTCTTATTTCGCTATAGACGTTAGTATAGATTGCTATCATCCTCTATATTGGCCAGGAAATTGCACCCGTGGACACTAAATATCGTCACTCTACCGCTTCCAAATATGTCCCACTTGCATCTCACAAGAAACGTACAAGTATACAACAGTAAATGGGGCCCCGCTGACGGGAACGACTTCTATTTCACGTCATCCAATCTCTGATTAATTGGTTAGTTATCTATGGCTGTTTAATTTGTAGCAGATAGATGCCGTATACAGACATGCAGATGTGACATGAGTGCACGGGCAAGATATTGGTGGCTCTACGATGAGCGTTGTCTGGGGCCACTTTCTCTCTTACACCGACAACTTGAGAATTGAAACATCCGCCTAGCCTAGAATCCTGGAAGAAGCTCGGCTAACTTTGCTGCCCATGCTCCTAAACTTGGCTGATGCGTCTGGAGCAATAAAACCCAGCAATTGGGTTAAGAGATGACGTAGACTTGGAGGAAATTTTCGACATCGCAGATGATTCAAGAGAAGACTCGCCGCCTAGACATTTATGACAAGTAGATCTATTGGATCTCTAAAAAGCAGCGTACGCTACTACTAGTATTAATGACCTTTCTCTCTCTCTCTACCTCTGTACTTTTTGAGATAGGGACCCCCTTAACCGTGACCTGGGTTGAGAGAAAATCTCAGCCTCGAAATGAAGAGAGGCACTACTGCTATACCAGAACGTAGTCGGTCAAGCTGCCGCTGTGGGCATCCCAGGACAGATCCCTGACTTCGGGATCCAGATGGATAGAGCAATCTTGGGTGCCTTCATGTTGCCTGGAGATGTATACTGTACATTTAGATGAGATGGAAGCTGTAGGCAGACAACTTTCATATATCGCCCGGCAAGGCAGACAAATGAGAGAATGACAGCTTCATCTCCATGTAATTTTGGCATATGCTAGCGCCGCCGCCGAGCACTGCCATGTCAATATCACATGGAGGTATCCACGACAGCGCATTTATTGCATGTAGATACATGCAGTGGACAATAAGCAGGCACCCGAAATCAGCATCAGGCACACCTGCGGCCCCTGGAATCTGGTCATTCTTTTCTCTCCTATACCGCACCTCCTATCCGCAGATACCACTGACCGACCGCGAAGAATGGCGGTAGACTCCCTGTAGCGGCCCCGTAGAGCCTCGATAGCACCGCCAGAAGCTCTCACTTCTGGTGGGGTTTCTGGGCCAAGGCAAGTCGTAGTCTCCTCCCTCCCGCGAAAGGCCCGCGGCGGGGAACTTTGGGCGCGGATTGGTCAGTGGCGCTATTACGAGTGTCTTTCTGGCTGGCATTTACGTTGACGGAAACGAGGGGCACAAAAGCTCTAATCCACAGCCGCCCAAATAAACAACCCACTCCGCCATTTTCCTTTTGACTCTTTCCGTCGCGGAAACTTTTGCCTCTCCATCTCTTTTTCTTTTCTTCCATTCTCTTCTCTTCTTCAATATCAGACTTTCTTGACCGTCTCTACATACCACATACCGCCCATCATGTCCTGGCAAGGTCTGCGCTCCTCCTGTCTTTCCCCTGATCCTGTCCCCGATAACCCCACCTTGGATTCTGAGGAGCAAGAAGCAACCGGAAGAGAGAACTGGAAGTCTAGATGACAGCTGCTGACTTGGCCTTGCGATTATAGCTTTCGTCGACACTAGGTACTCCGACCTCCTCTTTCCGCGCCTCGATCGATAATCCGAGCCGTCGAGTACTGACTGAGAGACTGCAGCTTGGTCGCCACCGGCCACATCACCAAGGGCGCCATCATCAGCACCGCTGGCGACAGCGCCTGGGCTTCTTCCCCTGACCTGACCGTACGATGCACCTTGCCTATCATGGCTATATCAGCAACCTTGAAGTTATGACGTGGAACTAATGATGGAAAACGATCATTCACAGATTGCTCCCGCTGAGATGAAGGCTATTGCCAGCATCGTCGCCAAGGAACAAGCTGCCATCGACAAGGCCTTCGCCGAGGGTCTTTACATTGGCGGTGTTCGCTACGTTTTGACCAGAGTCGACGACGACATCTACGCCCGAGCTGTAGGTTACGAAGCTGCCGAATTCACCTCTCAAGCTATGAGTAACGGACAGCGCGCTAATATAATATCGCTAGGGCCGTGATGGTGTTGCCATTACTGCCGCCAAGTCCTGCATCATCGTCGGCATCCACGGCGAGACCCAGGTCGCTGGAAACGCCACCTCTGTCGTCGCCGCCCTCGCCGACCACCTCAAGAAGACCGGTTACTAAATTTAGACCAGCGATGGGAGTGAGCGCGCTACGAGGAACGGCGTGGAAATCAAAAAGTTTCGAGCACCCATACCAGGAGAGGACAGCGTTGGATGATATAGGGGGGATGAAGGAGTTTCCATGGGAATCTTTGCAAATTAACTAGCATGTGCTCTGAGAGGATAGAGACATCTCCTCAGCAGAGAAAATAAACAACCAATACTTTCAAGTCTCATCTTCAAATTCTTGCATTCTCACATGCAACTTTCCTTCAACTGTTTCTGAGTGATATTTGATTACATGGCTGCCTATCTGGTAGATGCGACCCAGTTGTTATTCTTATAGACATTCCGCTCAAGCCTAGGCCGATACATAGTATGATACCTATTCTACATAATCCAGCAGTTACTTTTACACCGTCCGGGTTCCTTAAAAGGCCGCAGTTCAGTTTCAACGCCAACGCCAAAACACCGATGCCGCAGCTCACGCGAGCCAAGATATACCAACCCCTTTGAGTTTTTTTTTGCCATCGCCAATCATGCTTTCTTGAATTTTCCAGTATCTTAAACATGTGGCCAAGTAAATGATACAACGGCAGTTATCGTAGCGCAAACAGGAGCACAAATGGGCTTAGACGGGCAGCTCAGCGTTGCGGCGCCCCAAGCCCATCCGATCTACCAGCATGCCGATATATGGTCCGATTACCGGCAGACCTCGAGCGAATCCAGCAATCGTGCCTAGGAAGTCACCGAATAATATCGCTATGCCGTAGGCTTCTACTATGAAGCCGATAAAAGTCCATTTTATCAATATCAGCGTGAGGCCCGCAAAAAATGCAGCCGTGCCTTTTGCTTTTTGTTTTCTGGCAAAAAAGAGAAACGTCTTTTGAGGGCCGATGATGATTGTCAGGCCGATGAGGAAAAGGATCTAGAAATCGTCGAGGAATATACACGTCAGTTTCGATCGTTCGCATTCGCAAAGTAAGTGGAGTATGGGGCTTATAATACATTTCCCATCGCAAGCCTAAAGTAGAATAAAGTTAGCAAGGCGTAACAAACATCAAACGCCCCTTTCTTTGACAGGTGGGAAACTCACATGGCACGATCAAAGAAGAGCATCACTCCACCGACGAGGAAGAGACCACCTGAAACGAAGCGGTGCTGTTAGACCAAGCGCTTTTGAGCGTCGAAGCTCGTGAGCAGGTTGCATACCTACCGCCTGAGCAGAAGACCACCCCGATCTCTGTAAAACGAGTCAGCATACCATTTCTTCCACGATCAAATCGGTGACAAGCTCGCGGTACATACTCTGGTTATCCGACAGCCACATCGACATGTTTGCAGACTAATAAATCGTATTCCCCTCCTTGTAGATTTGATTTGACAGGTGTATTCCGTTCTTGGCAGAATCGCGACGACGTTTTCCGTGTTGAGAAGTAGAAGGACAAGTGGCGGCACGGCGGGTTTGTTGTAGGACACAAAGATGATAGTCCAGATCGCGAGCGTCTCTCTAAAGAATTAGGAGTTTGAAGCTTCCCTTGCCTTAGGAGGACACCATGGCGGAACGCGATTGGGGGGCATTTCCGCTCTCAGCTTATCGCGTATTGGGCTTAGCGCAAGGGTCTTTGGAGGCGGTACCTGCGCTGGACTGCGAGGCGCGACGTCATCAGGCAAAGTGTGAGGAAGGAGGCATCTTGCTGGTGAAGAGTAAAATAATTGTTTCATGAGAGGATTCTGTAAGCTTTAATATATTTAGATGGGTTATCGTGGCGGAAATGATGTGATTCCAGATCAATATCATCACAATCACCATTACTCTTCTATAAGTCTACCTGCACTATCTAACGATGCATTATCAGAGAGAAGCATACATACAACACCTGATATAAAAGTCAGTGAGAGCATCGGCTAGCAAGTTTACGGCACTTTGTGGTTTAATTCATCCAAGTGCCAGGACCGGCCTCCAGCAAAATTGCTTTTGCATTCTCATACAAGCCGCTTCAAGTGATGAGCATACTCGCCTTCACTCCCTTATCTATCGCTACTCAACAGCAGCCTGACACACAACTCGTACGGCAGCAACCGTCACGTACCCTGATGGCTGGGCAGGCTTCAATGGGTACGAATCAGAATTTAATTATCGTCAACGAGGCGTCATGGCCGTCGACTCGTGATGCCAGGAGATAAGCCCTATCTGCAGGTCGCCGAATATTCGAGGCGCAGTCAGAAAATCAATGTCTCTTCCCGTCGGTGAGCAAGAGCAGAGCTGCTCAAACTGGAGCATGATAAGAAATTTTAAGATGTCATTGGTTTATTGGGCGTGAACTCGCAGCAGCTGTAACGTAACAACTGCAACTCGCCAGGAACCGGCATATATGACATCAAAGCGATAGCAATATCATGTCTGGTTAAGATGGAATTAAAAGTCTCGTTCAGATTAACTGATACATTTATCTGAATTCGTGTCTATATAATTCATAGCACCTCCCGTTGAAGTCCTGGGGCTTTTTCAAACATATTTACTGCACCAAAGATGATTTAAAGTCCACTGTCACCTTATCATCCCTTATAGAATCTTTATAGACATGGCGGTGCATTACGATAAGACTTTTGATCCGAATAATATATAAGGGGATATTACACGATCTACATCGAACATAAGTGTGGAACAGGAAGAATGTAGGTCGTTTCATCCGCTTTCATCCATCTCTTCTGACTTGAATATACAGGCCTTCGCTCTTAGTTATTTGTTACAACAATGTGTGCTGTTAACACAACATGCAGCGGGCAGCGTAGCTTCGCCGCGACAGGACCTTCGAGACACAGCGATGTCTCGGACCTTTCTACTACTCCGCCCTTTGGAAGCGACTTTATGATACATACATTTGCTTTCTCGGCTTGGCACCCTTTGGCTCTCGCAAAATCTGGGACAAACATGGTGCCGCATGTCATCTCACTTTCCAAAGACGATACACACCACTCTAGACGGTGAAGAGAAAAAGGTTTTTCTACACGACCAAGATTCTGTTTCCGCCATATCGAGCCCATAACTTTATGGAAGTTCTTGATGGTAATATCTCAAACGAAGATATGGCCGAAACTCAACGGCGATACCTGAACCTGAAACTTGGGTCTTCCTCTTGTCTTGAGCCGGACTGGTTTGGAATTACTTTTGACGGGCCTGTTGCCCTTTTGTCTCTTTTCATTGTAGTTGTTCTTGTGCCGTCACCAATTCAGTCTCCTTACAGATTATGGATGAAGTTGAAGACTGGGCACGGACCTTTATTGTTGATGAATCGGGACTCAATATCACACAGCTCTGCGGCAGGCACGCCAAAGAAGGCTATCTGCAGAGCCTACGCGCCGCCTACATGCTTCGAAGTCAAGGATATCCCCATACTCTGCACGCAGCCAGTATCGAAAACACTTCCGTCATCCAGCTGAAAAGATATGAGGGGCTTCTTCTTCTTACGTCGATCATGAATTTTAAGAAGACACTAGGCAAAGAATTTGTGGAAAGAATGTCAACTACCCGGTACATTAGGCACTTCGATGCGCATATCCCACAGCCAGACATGGGAGCGAGGTTTACTCTGCTATACCAACTGCACACGCCGATAAGATATATCTTAGGCAGCTCCAAACAGGTCCTAGGGCATATGCTGCCTTGGAATTCAAAAACATATCGGTTATCATTGGATGTTAATTTAGAGCGATTGTATTGAGGGATTAGGCAACCTTCAATGGGTGAGATGACTCTTTTCTCCCTGCTACCGGTCGAATCCGACTCGCGATCTAGGAGCTCGCAGCTCCGTCTCATGACCATTGCGCCCACTTCCCAACGTTGAAACATGGCGACTCTTTTACCTCGAGTTTACAGGGCAGCGTGACGAGAAGTCATCTTTCAACGAAAACGCGGGACTCTGGAGCATGCCTTTTTGATAACCATCAAAGATTAACCGCGGGTAACTACGCCCTTGTGATGGTGTCAGACGACCTCCGACAGCCGGCGACTGTGAGGAGCTTTGCTTGGGTTTCTCCTATGGCTCGTCTTTGCCACCCCACGATCTAAGTGATTCCGCTCGAACTACAGCCTCATGAGGCAAGTGACACTGACTGTTAATCACAATCTCATATATGCAGTCAAGACCGAAGAGCAACAACGGGACTGTATTATGGACTTATTAAGCACGCCCCTGGCATGCGTGGAAGACCTTGGAGTCCAGACAACTAAGGAATGCGAGCTTGCAGCTAATTGCGAAGCATGCAAATGACAGATCCAAACACTCTCTCGTCGCCATACTCTTCTCGCTATCATGAATCCTCCCCAGCACTGATGAATACGCAATCTGCATACTCACAACTTTCTTTCACACAACAACGAGACAGTAGCGACTCTTCTCAATTCGGCATCAGCCTTCCATACGCTCAGGAGGCAGCTAGCATGCTTGATACGGCGGTGGCGGATCCAAATAATAAGCATCTTCTCAATACTCTCGTCAGTGCAATACATCTTCAACATTGGTGGATACACGCAATCTGCATACCCGCAGTTTCCTTTCACCCAGCAATATAACAGTAGCGACCTTTCTCAATGCAGTATCAGCTTTAGTCCATATACTCAAGAAGGTTCCAAGTCTGGCGACCTAACCATCATCACTAGCCAGCGTACTGTGGAATCCGAAAGCTTCTTGGCCACACAACATCGCCTTAGTCTTTCACTCAACTTTATGCCGGACCTCCATTCCAAGTCCATTCAGTAACTTGTCTACGATGAAAACGAAAGTCAAGTTTCACAAGATGGAACCAAAAGACCAAGAAGCCCAAACTTCAACTCCACACATGGATGAAGCTCACAGATTTACTCAATGTCTGCCAGAAGACGGCTGCAGTCGTAACATGTAACCGAAAAAGGGCATTGGCCCACGTGCGATTTTTTCGGCGATCAATTCCGCAGAAATAGAGGCAATCACATTCTTCCTCGAACACCACCGACCAACTGCCCGGAAGGCTCTCACCTAACTCCTACGACTGTCTCAGCTACTAGAATGGTCACAACCATGGCAACAGCCGTAACTGCTGGAAACACCACGAGGATGAGATCTTACCTTCGATAAGAAGGCACGCTAAGTTCCCCCAAATTCAGGATCCTGGCATTCAGCCATCAAGATCCAAATTGGAGACTCGTGTCTTCTGGATGATGACTCTGATTGTGAATTCGTTCCTGAATGGCCAGGCATTTAGACCGTTTAGCAACGTTCATAATGTCCCCACCACAAGATGTTAGGCGAAGATGGAAGTGATGGAGAAGACGATCAGAGGAAGAATACAGTTGGATCCTATAAGATTATTGACAGGGCCTCAAACATGAAGATTGTAAAACATATTTGGAAGAACCTCGCCTCAGGCTCATCTGTCTCTGGGTCGTTCTACGGTCTCCACTGCTCAGTCCAAGATGGCTACAGCTCCCTCCATGATTCTTACTTTTACGGTCTGAGATTTCTCCACTCGGGTATCAAAAGCGAGAACGGAAATGCCGTTTCAGACGATGCCGGTAGCTGGTCATTAACCGACTACCAACAATATTCCGGAACAGAAGTCGAAAGCTTTGAAAAGGCAGAATTTTACACACAGTAAATAGGGGACTCGCATCAAGTGTAATCAACAGGGCTACACTCTATTCCCTCCTGCGTTTGCCTGTTTCCAGGGGCGTTGAACAAATTACCGCCGTGATCCCCTGCCAATGCTTCTAACCTCTGCACTAGATTGTATGATGTTAATATCTAAATATTCATGAAAAGTTAATAATCGGGCTTCGCACTATGGCGCATATTGATTGAAGCCTCCGAAAGCTTTCCTCTGCGTATCAAAATGAGTACTTTAGTGATCGCAGTGTCCTCCTTTTAGGAGACTTCCATCGGCTTCCGCCTGTTATGGGACGATCTCTTTATATAGACCACGAAGTCGTTAGACAGAAGAGACACCAGACATGCATGATCTTGCCTTTTACGAATACCCAGACATCTTCAATTGAGAGGAGAATCCCGCAAAGAAAGGAAAACCGGGTATGGATAAATGGCTGGGTGGCAAGACGATTGTCGTTACCCATCGCGCAAGCGCGGGCGCAGATACATCGGGGGAATATCCAGTAGCCAGAATCGCTGAGGGCGGCGGTCGGGAAGACGAGATCATGGGGGACAACGGCGATGAATTGTTTGCCTCCGATGTCCAAGTCGACGAGGCGGAGGACGGTGATATTGGTATTCAAGGCATCATCGAACCTGGCAACGACAACAGCCCTTCTCGCTACAACCCGTACAGAGACGCTGACGACGAAGGCTTTTGGGCTCATGTTGGCGAAAATACCACCGATCCTGACTCGGAAGAACAAGACGGCCATTATTACAGCACTCGCGATTCGCCTGGCTCAAACGTCGACCCGGTCGACCTGGACCCGGCCGTTACGGCTTCGATACCGAGAGAAAGCGCACCAGACTTGCAACGATGGTCGTCGGCAAGAATAAGCTGTTCTCGTTTGGACTTGACTGCTATGTCGAGGTTCGTAGTCACCTGGACATTGAGGTCAAAGATCCAAGCATACCTGGCGATCAACCATGATCGCAATGCAGCGACGTAGTTATTGAATACAGCTGGCGCAATGATTTACACCTCGGTGACAAATCAGATGACACAGTGTCCCCTGTACAAAGATATCATTTAACATATGATTGGTATCTAACCAAGATTCGTATACAAGAGACCAACCTACGTCCAAGATCTTTATAACACAAGTTACCCTCTATCCCCGAGCTTCAACCAGGACTTTCCGTTGTCCCGCGGATTGAAATGTCAACGAAGTATTTCGAAACACCAAAGAAGGCTCAGATGGATTCGCCCGGAAGAGAAACGCGATATCACAAGAAGCTTGTGCGAACTATTTCCACAGCAACTTTTTCATATTCAGCCCATTACCGAATAGAAATCAACAGCCTTGACAGTCAGAGAGCTCAAATGACGAAGTGCCCGTTCGTGCCCATTCACCGCGCAAACGCCACGGGTATCTCAATTCTTTCTTGTTATGATCATACTAAACTCATCCTCGAAAGTTGCTTGTACAATTTGGCATGATTGAGATTCTGAGAAAAGATTTACATAAAAATTGCAAACGCCTTTTACCGTCAGTCGAAGCTTTTATTGCCCAGAATACTACAGCAAAACATGGGATCCCTTGTCAAATGCCTCCGTATCAATCCGCGTTAAAGAATGGCTCCAATGGAAGCAAGAATATGCATTTTTAAACAGAACGCTAAATGTGACTTGTATACAACACATTCTATCAGCGATCGTCTGGTTTCAGGAAGCATTATCATCTCTAAATTGCCAGAAGCCATGTTGAACGAAAGCAGCCTCCTGTTGCCAATATGAAACTCCTGTTGCGAGACATACCAAGGCAAGTCATGAATGCACATCTCATTACGAGCTAGAAAGAACGAACTGTCCTATGTGCGAAGCAATGTGAAGACACATGAGTGCTCGAAGCAAATGCTTGGTGTGATTGGAGAGAATACAATGATTTGAAAGAAAAGATGACAGAGAGACACCAACCGTCTCAGGCGCCCAACGACGATCCAGAAGTCTCCTGAGAGTGCACTCATACAGCGCATTAATCAATGGCGAGTGCTCAAGAGGAGCTTTGTACCACGTGGCAGCTGCTTGGCTGGCAGAAATTTCGCAGGCAGCAATAAGCAGGCAACTAGTGACGGCTATACAACAAGTGCCACTTGCACAGGAAAAAAATGATGGAAATTAAAAACACCCACCTCATCGCAGTCCCAGATAGAGTCCGTAAGCCCCAGCACTTATTTCGAACAACGCAAACTGGGGCCTGGCGAGGGAGGGTTGAATGAGCCCTTCCAGAACGCGAACTGCGAGGGGCCGATTTTGGTTTTATCAACGAGATTCTTATCTATCTGCGTCTGTCTGCGGAGTCAAGGGAGGAACCAATTTTGCGATCTTCATCTCCTGCGTACCCAGCACCAGCGATGAACTCATTGTTAGAATCTCCAACGCCGTCACAGACATGATTACAAGATCTCGGTCCAAATTTTAGCAAGATTAAGGTATGAATGGGGTTAAAAAGCAGCTTTCAGTCAGCAGCAAGTTCACAGACCGCAGAGAACTCTTCGTGCTTCTCGGACTGTCAGCAGGATCAAACACTCAACTTGTTAATTATATACAACATGTGCCATTCATACAATGAAATATAAATCCACGGCCTCAGTCTAGATCTGCGGCCGCCCATTAGAGAGTAAAGCATGAATGATGTTGAAGAATAGCTTTCCAATCGATAACAAGCTCACAGATTGCAGAGAACTCTTCGCGCTCACCTCGGGCTTTACGATCTTCATCTCCTGCTCATGCAGCATCAGCGATAAACCTACTATTACAATCGCTAAACATTATTTCATAATGACAATCCAAATCTACGGCTGCTTAGCATAAAGCGAAGAATAAATGGCGTCGAAGAGTCTGAAGTAGGCGGCTTAACGACACATAAAAACAGCCCGGAAGAATCCAGTCACCGTCTGTACGCTCAGATGCAAGCCATTCGACTTTGTTATCTTAGTTATCCATAAGTACCGAAAGAATGGATCAGACATCTTATCGTGTAGGGAAGATTGCTCAGCCGATTCATTTAGCTACTAGATACAACTTGCACATAACGTCTAATACTGTTTATAGAGACAATACATGAAAGAAATCTTATTTTTTCACACAACAATTTCCATCCTTGACCACTTCATCAGCCAGATTTCTCATCTCGCAACTTGCAGGTTCAGGTTCCAGCTCTCCAAAGTCTTTAGCCAGAGCATCGCATAGTGTGGCCAGGCCAATGTCTTTGTCTGATAAGCCCTTGGGCACATGCGTTGTCCAGCGGATGAATGTTGTGTTGTATACCTATAGAGTTTGATTAGCTCAGAACCAACTACTTTTCCTTCAAATTTGGACTTTGCTTACATTTGACCACTCAGGGTGATGATTCCAGATCTTGCACTGCAGCGAGACAGCCGTCATAAAATCCTGCACATTTTTCCTCGCGTTAGCCATTGCCTTGTATCATGACATGTAGATGAACTTTTTTCATGCATGTTACTGATACATACCCACGTCTTTGTAAAGTTTTTAAACTTGAAACTGCGCTCCAAAGCCTCTCCATTAGACGTCAACGTCCACTTTCCACCATTCGATACAAGCAGAGGCTCAAGTTTGGCGGGGCTTTGGGAAGACATGAATCTGGGGAATCTAGTACCTGAACTAGATAATAAATTGTTTCTATGAGGTAGAAGCAGAGAGGGTGTTCTTAGGCGAGACATTGCTTTTCAGCTAGAGAGTGGATGATGAATGCTGATTTTATTCTTTACGCTATTCACATGGAAGCTTTGGTGACTTTGGCCGATTGCTGGAATTTGGATTAACTATGCGCCGCTCTAGGGTATCATCTATCTATCATCCAACAATCCAAACTATCAAGATTAAACTTGAATAATACTAGTAGCATTCTCATATAAGCTTTTCGATCAATCAACTCTTCAATTCTCATTTCACTTGTGTAATTCAATGTTCTTCACGGAGAGCTGATCATTGAATCCCCGCATCAACTTATCCCGTTTCGCGGGGTTTCGGCGCCTGTACCCGCCTCCACATCAGCTTCTACTACTACCAGCTAACCCTCGTCCGTTTCAAAGTTCTTTTGTTAGGATTGTATTTAGCCAAGATCCTGTTTCGGTAAGCGACCGTCCCGTATAAATCGTATCGGCGCCGGTGTAGAGCATATCGGCATGTCATTGGTGATTTCTCTGCTAGGATTTCCCCAGCCCCTCGATTGATGCTTGAATCGAGATTCTGTCCTACCTTGAGTGAGCGGCTATAAAGAGACGGAATCCAACACAGGGGATTAGATCCATCCTCTGCCTCTGTCCATCTCTCAGCTCATTTGGCACATAGCTTGCAATTGCTCCATCCAGTCTTCAATATGCGTATCCCTATCCAGCGCCTACCCCCGTCGCATATTGCCTCGGAGCATCCCGTGGGAGATAGCGAGACAATTACTCTCATCCTAGCGAAACTGTTGATCCCAGGCCGCGGAGAGCCAATTCACAATGGACTGCTGGCCATCAAAGGCAGTAAAATCGACTGGGTTGGCACGTATACCGACATACCGGCCAAGTACAAGGACATCAAGCCAAGGCATGTTCCGGTCCTGATGCCAGGCCTGTGGGATTGCCACGTCCACTTCATGGGATTGGGTCTTACCAATGCAGAGAGCGCCGCCAGCGCTGCGTACCTCCCTGGCTTCAATGCATTGGCTGGCGCCATCTCGGTGGAGGATCTGAAGACGACGCTGATGGCGGGTTACACGTCAGTGCGGGAGCTCGGCGGCTATGGATGCGATCTGTGGCCGGGCGTACAGAATGGCCCCTTAATCGGCCCCAATATCTACGGCGCAGTTGCTCCGTTATCCATCACCGGCGGACATGCAGATGAGCACTCGGCGCCGATTCGGACTGTCTTGGATGCCATGAACTACGGTGGCTCTCCCATCAGCGTATGCGATGGTGTCGACGACTGCATCAGGACCGTTCGAAAGCTGATACGGCGAGGGGCGCGCTGCATCAAGGTCTGCTCCACTGGAGGCGTCCTCAGCCTCAACGACAAACCAGAGGACAGCCAGTTTTCAGACGAAGAGCTCAAAGCGATAGTGGACGAGGCCGCGCGGAGTGGACGAGCCGTAGCAGCTCATGCAATAGGCAAGGCCGGTATCCTGGCCGCGCTCCGAGCCGGCGTCAAGTCGATCGAGCACGGCATGTACCTGGACGAGGAGGTAGCCGACCTCATGCTGGAAAAAGACGCCATCTTCGTCGGCACGCAGCACATTGTTCGGACTCTGAGACAAGACGCGGACTCACTGCCCCCTCTAGTCAAGCGGAAGCTGCTTACGATATATCCAAAGGCCAATAGTTCCTACCAAATGGCCATCAAGAAGGGCGTCAAGATTGCTCTGGGAACCGACATGCTCAGCAGCGCCAAGACGTCTCCCCTCGCGCACGGCAACAATGCAAAGGAGCTCACGTACGCGGTCGAGCTGGGCATGACGCCTCTCCAGGCCATTGAGTGCGCAACGGCAAACGCCCCCGAGACGCTGGGAGGCATGGCGCCCCTGAGCGGGCAGCTCAAGGCCGGATATGACGCCGATATAATTGCCGTTGCCTCGAATCCGCTAGACGACATTCGCGTCTTGACGGATACAAGCAATGTCACGCACGTATGGAAGGGTGGAAAGCTGTTCAAGAGCCAGCCGAGAATACCGACCCAAGCGACCGTTTCTTATTAGTCACTCTGCTTTGCGCTTTACATGTGCATGAGTCATCTGGCAGCATGAGATTTATGTACATGGAAGTAGATGAGACACCTGTCGCCATGCAATTGGATGTAGGGATGCAGATATCAGCCAAGTCTTGCATACACGCTCATACGAGAAACGATTACATGGACGACGGGTTATTGAGCAATAGCTAATGCAAATGCTAACACCGAAGGCGCTGCCATCTCTAGTAAAAACGCCTTACCACACCGAGTAGATGATAACATGACAGATGATGGCCTGGGATTGGAAGAGCCGCCACGTGTGACTAGCACCGGGGATCCAGTCCAAATGCCAGGAAGATTCGCTCTGTGGAATCTTTGGCCGAGTGCTATGCATGGGTATATAGTCTAGTTGATATTGCGTGTGGTAGGCATGTAGTAATACGCTCGTAAAATAGCTGCACCTATGACCGGGGTATCAGTCAATAGGAATTTCCTGAGGGGAGAGAATCAGCGGGATTTGCCGAGAGGCTCATTCTCCGTCTGGGTCGGTTCATGCTTGAATAGCCTAATGCGACTCTGTAATCAAAAACTTACTCGTGCTAGCTATGTAATCAAAAAGGGCAAATTTGGCTGATTGTTTTATTTCCTACGGAACATTTGCTGAGCTGACTACAGGCATGGCATCCTTCTTAGAGAATATTCATTGTTGGAGCCCCAGTGCTACAATATACATACGTACGAGTAGGCAGATACAACCTTATTAGAACGTGTAGTCTTGGACGGATCCTTGCAGGCTGAAGATAAACACTTTCACTTTTCACTTTAGGGGATGGAGACGTAGTGATTTGACCTCGGCTTTTCACAAGTTGCCTCGCCAAACTCGTTACCACAGGAGGTACATGTAGACTATCCATTGAAGCAAAACACTGTGCTTGTAGAATCCAAGTGCCACTGGCCTGAGTAATGACGGCTGGCTTACTACCGCTACTGTTGCTAGCATCATCAACCCCCAGCCGTGGGAATTGATTGGCAGGCAGTCAATAAGTCTCCGGCGCGCTGTTATACTTAGTCTGGTGTCTGGAGTAGTAATCATGTCACTGACTGCGGTTAGCCGTCCATGTACACACACACCGAAAGACATTACCTAGGTAATATTCCGCCGCACTGGCCGCAGAGTCATGGAAAGCCATAAATTCGTATTAGTGATCAAAGGACGCGCTCAATGGCAAACTCTTTTGGTATTAGTGCGGGCTGGGCGGCTGGTGATTAAGTACTTGTACGTAAGCCACAGGGCGAGAGACACCGAGAGCTTCCTTTCTCCTGTAACAGGATGGACGGCTTCTCTCTGTCGTCTTGTCTGTCTGTATCATTTCCGACGAGAGGAAACAGTACGTAATATCTTTGTCAGTCAGGCTAGGTATCAGGCTCTGTACCTAAGTAGCAAGCAGCAATATCCGGGGTGGGCAACTGCTTGTCATTCGGATATAAGCCCCTCATTCCAGCTTGTGGCCGCAAAAAAGCGCGAACTTGCTGCCACCAACTACCTAGGTACCTACTACTAGTACAGATAGGCCTAGAAATTAGAGGCAACGAGGGTGCGCGCCGTGCAAGAGTGGCTGTAGACGCACTGTATACGCTGCGCCGCATCGACACTGTATCTTCGGATCTCTCTGTACCAGCAACCCGAGGATTATACTGCCGCGCTAGCGTTGAAAGATGTTGTAGGTACGAATGGGTGGACCATTTGCTGTTTCTGGAATGCAAGGGCGAGGAAAAGCGACTTTTTCTTTCTGTTTTCTCTCCTCAATTATCCGGGATTCCACTCCTTGGTCAGAATGACTAATCGGACCATACCTGATGGAGCCAGTGTCAGGCATCTGCTGACAAACCAAGATGGTTTGCTGGCGCGCGCGCTGCAACTCGTGCCAAAATGGTAGCTGCACTGCTCGTTGGAGGGGTTTTGATGCCGAGTCTGGAGTAGCCCGAGGCTCCCGTCGAGTGTGATTGGGGAAACAGACAGATGACTAGATGGACCGGATCTAGAGACTGCCGGCCGTGCAGAGAGACGCGAATTGTTTACATGTACCAATGAATCGTATCTGTGGCTGCAAGAACGAGGCCAAATAAACAGACATAGCTGCTCGTCTATAAGACGTAAACTCTGTTGGAGAAGCTAATTTAGGCCATATGCAGACATATCCCTGATTCCATACAGTAACATGGCGTACCTAATTTGCCGGGAAAAGGGTCCGATGGATAGTGAATAAATCGGTCTCGTTACAGAGATCGATTGTCAGCGTTATCACGGCGTGGAACAGTCGTACCTACTATGTATGTGTGGGATGTTGGTGATTCTCCATTGCTCCGCTTCTATATGCGCTCAATGCCAAGATAGCAGTCGAGTCGAGTGTAATGCCAATTGGGGAAATACGTCGACTTCTAGAGCTACCGCCATCAAGCATGTATAGAGGCGCAAATAGTAGCGCTGGGACGCATGGCTTACGGAATCGGCTCCAAATGGAGCCTGCACTCTTTGGTTGGATGGAGAAGATTCGGTAAGCATCCGATTGAGGCAGTAGTCGCGCCTCTTTGGAGTTTTTTACCTGGGCTAGAGCAATACAGACTGATAGATGAGCAAGACCTAAATCCTGACGAGAATAGACTTGAAAAGACCTTCAATTTAGATGCACAGAACTTGACCAGCCGCAGCAGCTCTGCAGAAACACAATGTACTCGCGGCTATCCGTGGCGCGAGGCTACAAGGACTTGCAGGTACTGGTCTCTTCCCTCACGCGAGCACGACAGTATCTGGCCATCTGCTTTCAGACACGGCTGCAGCTCTCCAAATTAAAATGTTCGGTTCTCCGGACATTCGATGCTCTGCCTAGCTCCAACTCATTACCCAAGCCTTTCCGCGTCCCGGAATCCGATCAGTCATCAGCGAGCCCCATATCGCATCCCACATTCGGTATTAGGGGGGGCAGGGAACTCGAAAAAAACGCCTAGGCACCAAAAGCAACGGACAAAATAACCATTGGAGATAAAAACGTAAACAAGTTAGTTTAGAAAAAAGAAAACAAGAGAGGGAAAACGGAAAGGCAAAAATGACTCGAAAGGGTAAAAAGTGCAAGACCTGAAAAGCACCAATCTCAGCCATACTGTATGCCGCACCGTGTACATGCGCGTGCCAGCCACGCCATTTTCGCTCCCAATCCCGCCACGCCCGCTGCGTTACATAATCCCGTCGCATCCAGCCTTTGGGGGGAAAGCCTGTTCTCTGCGCCTGTGATTTTCCCTGTTTCACGTCAGCAAATTGTGTGTAGTCATCAAAAAAAAAAAGATCCGACAGAATCGAAGCTCTTTGCTACCCAGCTAACGACCACACCATTGCTCGCCGCTGGTATTTAGAGCTGGAGAGGCCCGGATGCTGAGTCAGAATCCCCAAGCAATGCAGCAGAGCTCTCCTGCCAACGGCGCAAACACGCAAGGTACGTCTCGCTGACTTTCAAATCTCAGTCTTGTTTCGTATCTTTTTTCTCTTCTCTTTTTTCTTTCTTCTCGAATACATTGGATTACATATTGTCCTCCTCTGTTACCTCAGCGTTTGCCTTACCTGATCATATCCTGTCCTGCCCTGCCCTGCCCTGCCGTGGTCGGCGTTTGATCTTTAGCTGTGCCGTTCCGTGCCGTGCTTTGCGTTGCTGCAGCTCTGCCATCGCCAGCATCATCAGCATCATCATCTACTGCCATCCACTGTTTCTCTTTTATTGTGGCAATTTTTGCTTTGCTTTAAGCCTGCTGCTCTCCAACAAGACGCTTTGCGGGAGCTCAAGTCAGCTTCTTACACGTCCAAGCATTATTATCCGAGATTGGTAATTACCATTGCCTCTCAGAGACGCTGGTTGGCGCGCGCCTCGGAACGCCGACGGTCCGTATAAATCCATGACATTTGCTTCAAGATAGACGGCAGCATACACAATTTCCCTGCTCTATCGCATTGTACCTTTGCATATTCTTTATATCCTTTCTCTCTTTTTTTGCTCTTCGCTCGCTAAAGTCACGCGTGCATCTATCCACATTTGCCTCTTTTTCTCTTGCTGCGCTTGTTGATCTTGGCTATCTTCTCCGCTGACACCAGCTCTGCGCCCGCGATAGAACAACACTTGCGCGCTCAACTTGAACTGCTCCAGAACCACGATCCCGCTCCGTCCGCCTCCAGCCCGAGCGCGCGCGACCCTCGAGGCCCTCCGTCGCGGCCGCCGAATGGATACGACGTCCTGGCAGCATCTCCGCAAGACGTCGCCCGCCCTGTGCTCGCCAAGCTAGACGCTGAAGCGCACATCCACCCCGATCTTCGAGCCTCCGTCGGCCACGCGCCAGCTCCCAACATGATGCCCATGGGCCCTCCTCCGGGGCACAGCCCTGTCACAGCCGGTCCCGGCCCTTCAGCCGTGCCGCTGGCCCCCGCGCCGCCTCAGCAGATGACCATGGACGATGCCAACTCCAATGATGGCCGCAAGGCGAAGCGCGAGCTGTCGCAGTCCAAGCGCGCCGCTCAAAACCGAGCAGCACAGGTGAGCTTATTCTGTTCCTGCTGTGAATTGCCTTTTTTTTTTTGTCTGCATTGTTTTGTATATGTCTCCTAGAATGGAGCTATACGGCTGTTCGCGGTTGCTGGGCAATACCGCGTTTGTCAGCAAACAGACGCCGCCGGCATCGCCCGGATTCTTTCGCAACACTTGCGTCAAGCCATTGCGCCTTGCCTTTGTCTTCTAGGATAGACAAACTATTGGCATACCCATGGATTTAGCTTGAAACCTGTCTACTTCATATCAATGGCGACACAAAGCTAACCAACCATTTCCCCGCAGAGAGCTTTCCGCCAGCGCAAGGAGGGTTATATCAAGAAGCTCGAGCAGCAGGTTCGTGAGCTTGCCGAACTGGAGCACTCATACAAGTCGATGCAATCCGAAAACTACGCCCTCCGAGAATATGTGATCCACCTGCAATCCCGGCTGCTCGATACCCAAGGCGAATTTCCCCCGCCCCCTCCAAATGTCAACCTTTCGCAGCCCTCATCTGCTGCTCCTCCGCCGCCATCCGCCATCCCCGAGCAGCACCATCAGCCGCACCAGCAACAGCATCAACACCAAGCGCCTCCTCCGCCGCAACAGCCTAATAGCAGCAACTCCGGAGTTGGAACCCCTCTCGAGGCCGTCGCGCAAGCCGTCGCGGGACTAACCGCCCAGGAGCAAATGGTCGAACGAGGGCAGACCTATCCCAGCCCGCCATTCAAGCCCGACCAGCCAGGCGAACGAGATGGCAACCCTCACCCAGTTCCGGAGGATTTGAGCAGGCAATTGAATCCTGAAGAGCGACCAGCCCAAGCTTAGGCGACTTTTAATGGATCGTCAAAAGAGGACTTTCCCCCAAAATATTTGCTATACTTGCTCTCCAAGAATGGTCTTTAACTAAAGGGTGGCGTTGGGGAATCTTATTGCGTTGAACGTGTGCGTGTGCATAATTAACAAAAAATGATTGTGCACATCTCTCACTTGTTTTTATCTATTTGCCTATTCCCTGTTATTATTTCCTTTTATCTTTATTAGTCAAGGAAAGGGGGGTTTTAAATCGATGGAGGGCGTTTACGGAAGGAGGGCCTATTTTGTGTCTAGTATGACTTTGAAATTTCTTTTTTGGTGTCCCATGTGTGTGTCCTTGATTCTCCTTGACTCTTTTCCCTTGGGCTTTCTATAAGGCTATGTGACCATGGTACAGCTTGGCAAGATGGCTAAACTACTCTTTTTTTTCTTTCTCAGGTACCTCCTTTTCCCCTTTCTTTCCTCTCTTTGATATCGGTTTCTTTTTCCCCTGCCTTTTAGTGATTAAATGGAATGAGGTAGTTGGAACGTGGAATGGGATACCGCGTGGGTGTAGAAAGGATTCGATAAAGCAAAATTCAGACAAGCGGAGTTCTTTTAACAAGACTTTGGGAGTAGAAAGAAGAGGCAGATATTTACTTGGGAGTAATACCTGCTAATGTATGTGTGTGTTAGAGTCTATGGGCTACGAATTAGTATTTCGTTAGGAGATGGATGGACGTTGCACGGCTGGAAAATTTAATGATACTATATATTGAACACAGTCCATTCTAATGTTATACGTGACGAAGCGTTAAATGTATAAAAATAAATGAAAAAATCACCCGAGCAAAAGAGAAAAAAGCAAGCTACCTATGAAAGAATTACATATTAAGGTAAGAAAGGGGAAAAGAATTTCCTTTCAACCCAAACAATTTCATGCGTATGAGTTGCCCATATCGTGTTCCTGCATTTTAGTTAGCAAAACTAGACAACTAGAGATAAAAAGAAGAAAGCTTACCTTGATATACTCCGGCCCCTTTTCCTGATACTCCTCCCGCGATATCGCCGCCGTCTTCCACGCCGACGACCCAACCCACCCCGCAGCCCCCTTCCACGCATCCAGCAGCGCGTCCTCTGCCCTCCTCACATGCAGCGGCGCCTCCGCCGGCAGCAAGGCCCTCAGCCCATCGCGCACGCGCTCGTCAAAGTTGCGGAACAGGGTGTTTCCGCCCGTGAGGAAGATGTCCTTGAGGAAGTCGTCGCGGTTGGGCAGCGATCCGAGGCGCTGGTTCAGCACGTCGCCTGCAATCTCGATGATGCCGGCCTGGTCGACGCCTGCAATGGATGGGCGGAAGACCACCTCTGGCACGCGGATGCGCTCGACGTTGAGGTGGATCTGATGCAGCTCTGCCTGGGAGACCGGGTCGATGGGCCGTGGGCCGCGGGCAAAGGCGTGCAGGAGGGATTTGGACCACACGGTCTGGGCCTCCTGGGTGTTTTCGTAGGTGAAGTTGGGGTCGTACTTGAGTAGGTCTTGCTCCAGCGTCTTGAGCGTCGACGCGAGGTCTTCCTCCTCTTGCTCCTCGTCGCTGTTGTCGCCCACGGCGATCTGGCGGTACACGCCCCAGTCATCGTCGTTTGCGCCAAAATTATCGTCGTCGCCGCCGCGCCGCCGCTTCTTTGTGGGGTTGTCGGATGCGAGATTGGCGATGCTCTTCATGCGGATCTGGGAGGCGAGCGATTTGCGGTTGCCGAGGTCTTGCTTCAGCCTGTCGCGCTCTTTGATCTTCTGAAGAGCGTCCTGCAGGGCTTGGTGCTTTTCGCCGAGCCATCCTTCTAGATCGTTTTCGCGACGTTCTTGATCTAAGCGTTCCTCTTCGGCGATGCGGGCCTTTTCGGCCTCCTTTTCGGCTTTGGCGCGAGCGCGGGCTTCATGGTTGGATTTCATGAGTCGCTGCTGACGCTTCTGCTTTATTTGTGCTTCGTCGAGCTCCTCATCGGGGACTTCTAAGAGACCAAAGTCTGGTTGCTCTTGTTCTTCCTCGGGGTCGCCTCCAACATCTTTGGTGCGAGCCTTTTTGATGGATTTCTCCAGTTCCTTGATAATCTTCTCGAGCTGGTTCTCATCTTTGATGTCGTGGCTGTCGAGCAGGCGTCGAGTTTCCTTTTTTGTCTCGTCGACGATTTTACCCTGCAGGTTTTTGTAGTACTCCAAGTCCTGCTCCTTCTTGATGAGCTTTTCGAGCCGCATCTTGGCAGCTTGCTCTTGCAACCGTCTTCCACTCTCCTTCTTGCGCTCCGCAATGCGATCCAACTCTTCCTGGCTCTTTTGAACAATCACTTCCTCAGTGTATGGATACTGGATGACAATATCTCGGTCTTCTAGTCCTGTCCAGTCAAGGTAGTCACGAATCTCCGTATCGTAGTCCTTGGAGACGTAGAAATGATCCCGCACCATGTGTTCTGCTTGCGAAGAATTGAGTTTGCCCGTGAAAGCGGGATACTTTAACCGAATCAGCTTGAGCAGATACTCGGCATTGTGATAGCCGCCCCAGTTGAGTCGTGTAGCCTGAGAAAGGAGCGCTTTCGAATTATAGACGGGTATTATGTGGGTGGATGTGTGGGAGGAAGACACCACCAAGCCTGTCTTTCCCTTGTTATGTCTGTATGAGAAGAGCGAATCGATACCGTAGGCAAGAGATGGTGCGCCGTAACATTCGAAGATGATCTCGGTCATAGCTGAATGATTGGTTTACGTTAGCAAATTGACATACTTGTCACGGAATTGCCCTTGAAGAGCTAGATTAAAACTTGCATTTTCTTGAGTAAGGCAGATTGGCAACAGCCTCGGTCATCACAATAGGCACATCAATGCCACCGCTCGCATCATTCATGCCCAGCTTCAGAAAGATGTAGTCCAAGACGTGCTCTGTCACGTCCCAGTTGCTTATTATGCCGGTGCCAGCTTCGAATGCGTTTCGTATGTGACCACGCGCCGTTGTGTCAGCATAGCAGTCTGAACCAGCAAAGGAAAAGGTCTTGCCGAGCTTTCGATCGCGGTACTTGGCCATGACGGGCGGGATGTTTAATCGCGGCGCGGACTCAAAGGACCAGCCTGCTCGAACGGCGGAGGATCCTGTGACCTGATTAGTCTTCTTGTATGCTCATGTCAAGCTTGCGTCGTCCATTGGCAACTTACCATTATCTATCACGATGGCAGCATTGCCGGGCTGCTCCAGGGCTCTCTTCCGGCCATCGGTCTCAGGCTCGATGAACTTTTCAAACTTGGTCTCCTTGACAGGGAATATCTTCGCTGGCGGGTACGTCTTTTCGGGCGGCGCCTGGGGCATCCGCTCGTCGATTGCAGATGGAGCCATGATGTCGTATCCAAGGGAGTTTTATCGATCGTTCGTTTCGCAAGGGAAAGTGTGGGATGCTGGACAGTCTAGGTCGAAGAAGAGATCATGATGGGTTCGCAGGCGGTGTGTGGCGGATGATGATGGAGAGGAGAGACAATCGAGGGATGGCCAATTGATGTGGCGCTCGGAGAAGGTCCTCAAAAGCTTCGGGGCTTTGGAAAAGGTTCAATGGACAATCGCGAGGCTGCAAGGCTGATGACGGCGAACGGCATTTGCGTGGGTCCTGGCCGCTAAACGCAAGCGCGTCGACGCTTCTTTCGCAGCTTCGCGGTCCCTTGAGTGGGAATTCATGGAGGATACCGATAAACTGCAACGGCATTATGCTGATGTTGTCGCTAACAAAATTTACGAATTTGGAATCAAAATTTGGTATTACGTTTTGATTTATTCTTTTTCTTTGCTTATTTAGTTTACACGCAACGCGCATTGTGGTATCTTGAACGCATATAGTTTCTCTTCCCATTCTTCACGTCATACTAGCAGTCTCTTTATGCCAACAACGACTTTCATGATGGAGGCTTCAGGTTATCAGTTGCTATATACGCAATTAATATCCATATAAGGACCGTAGTTAGCCACCTAGAGATGCCAAACTCACCTTCTAGATGAAATAGGACGTTGGACTGGTAGTTTTTGAACATCTGCGCGACGAGCTCTACATTCATGTTCTGGACATTAATCTCCTACGCAGCATTAGCCCAACTCCAGACCAGATTTAGAAGCTCTCTGCTCACCTGGAGGCTCTTGTTCATCACAACTACCGCTTCATTCAGTTTTTCCTGTTTTCATTAGCTGGAAGCTTGGTGTTAGTCTTCATTGGGCCGTCATACCACATTGGTGATGATGCGTGAGAGCAGCAGGTTCTGCTGATGCTCATGTGGGCTTTCCTGCTCAATATTAGCAATCAAACGCTGCGTTGTATTTCAACAATAATAATGATGATACCCACCATTTTTAATGATCTGGATGTTCCATGATAAATAAAAGAGTGAAAAGGCGAATGGAACAAGAGCCGTGATGGAGGGGCGCGCAGCTTGCACTGTACCTTGAGTCATGACTAAGCGCGTGATCCAAAGCTAAAGGCTGGCTTGGTGATATCAGTTGATCCCTTCAAGGTACATACAGAACTTTGCCTCGTCTCCAAATTACATCCTACCAGTCATCACAAATCCATCTTCAGACTCTTTTCAAACCCGATCTGTTTTCCATCAGCTACATAATAGTCTATCTTTCGCAATGGCCGCTCCCACAGAAGCGCAGCTCGCGCATATCGAGCTCCTCGAACAGCTCGACATCCACTCTATTCACAAGAACTTCCGCAACCCCAATTGGAAGCCCAACCAGCGACGAAACAAGAATCTTAAAGCCATAGTAGGCGACGCGTCCAAACGAGAGGCCTCCGCGCTCGCCACCCCACAGGACATCAGCGGCGACGCAACTCCCGCGGCCGACGACGGTCTGTCCACCAGCGGCACCTCGACGCCCGCGACAAGCAACAACGGAAACCCGCCTCCTCCCAATCTGGCACAGGCATCGCGTAGCTTGTCGAAGCTCGTGCTGGAGAAGTCATTAAAGCCGCCCGGAGGGGGATTAGGGGCCGGAGGCGTGACAGCCCCGAGCGCGACATACACAAATATCGAATCGGCCCCTTCATTAGCACACTCGAAGCACTACTGCGACATCACGGGTCTGCCAGCGCCGTACTTGGATCCCAAGACGAGGCTGCGGTATCACAATAAGGAGGTGTTTGGGTTGATTAGGACATTGCCTCAGAGCTCTGCGGAACAGTTCCTGGCTGCTCGTGGCGCGCATACGGTGCTAAAATAGAGCGCGAGCAAAACCATGATTTCGAGTTTGAATGGCATACTTACTACAAAGGCACTTGGTGGGATCATAACTATAAGAAAAGGGAGCATCTTGGAATCTATCGGCGTACTACGGCAACACTTTTCTTTCTTTTCTTTCTTTCTTTCTTTCTTTCTTTTTATATCACTGCTTTAATCAGAAAGGAAATGAATGTCGGATCCACAAAGTCAAGCTTCAACTATGCACCTCCCGCCTTTCAGCAAGAGGATGGCAAATGACGCTCCGGCTTAATCGGAATCCCGCAAAAAAGCGCTGGTTTTGCTCTTTGCCCTGAACGAGTACCGAAAAAAACGTATGGGGGAACAACGTCTCAGTTGCCAGAGCTTGAATGGCAATGGCTGTCAGGGCAAGATTGTAATGGTAGATGAATAATATCGAATGGAGAATATCAGAACATTCAAATGATTTTCACTGGCGTTCCCGAATGGCATGAAAGGGTGATGTTGCTGCGTTTAGCTGTAAAGTTGGTAGACAAGAAGCGAAATCGACATCAATGAGATGGTTCCTAGATGCGGCATCTGGGGCCTTGGATTAAAGACCAGCAAGAAGTCGCACAGCTCAATCTCAATAATTGGTAGCTTTACCATTCGATTTCACTCCGATAATTGCCATAGATTGATACGCAGCCTGCTTGTTGCACTGCTGCGCACGGTTCTGGAAAGAAGGAGGGAAATTATAGCCATGTAAAATCCATGATGCGAAATTTATTGCTGGGAATTATCCAAGCTCCAGTTCGCTTATCTAATAAGTGGGGGTCGACAATCTGCCGTGGTGCATTGAGCAATGTGCCTCTTACATGGTCGGTTACAGAAGCAAAGTGTTTAAGGCAAGATAATCTTTCATTGAATCCAATTAATCATGGAGCTGACGAAGAGCTGTATTAAGTATATGTCTAAGGTGCTCGCAAAGTACGTGTATATATACAAAACAGTGAAAGAAGTCGTGCTCTCGTCACCCCTCCCAACGCCGGTTGATGCCTTTTTGCCATCTCGGAGGCTGCCGCAGCTAGGCTATTAAGCTGACTATTAATCTATTTTCTTTTTCTCATTGTATATTCAAGAATCATGCACCCTCATTTTATCAATTGGTTTTTGAAAAACCGGCACATCTTTCGTCAACGCCTGGGCGTGTAATTGTCGTAACCATGACAGATCTGAACTAGAGACTGCTTTACTGGGCCTTCTTGGCCTTCATAGCAGCCAGCTTCTTCTCACGGCGTCTGCGGTGGGCATCGGCACCGGCCTCGGTGTCGAGCATGTAGTCCCACCAGCGGAAGCTGGAAGCGTAGTTGCCAATGAACTTCTCGTGGTGAACGTCGTGGTGCTCAGCGCCGGCCCAGACAGGCAGGAAGTGGCGCAAGCTCCAGGGGAAGTCGTAACCGCTGTGGGCGTCGATGGCCTGGAAGAGACGCAGAGTGATCCAGATGTACATGGTCAGAAGGTGAAGCTTGCCGGTGATGGCGAGAACCAGGATGGGAGATCCAACGACACCGATTCCAAGGAGACCGGTCTCAATGGGAGAGGCGTACTCAGCAGCCAGGCCGAAAGGAGCAGAGTACAGGTGGTGCATCTTGTGGATGCTCCTGTACAAAGGGCCGTAGTGAAGAGTGCGGTGGAACCAGTAGTGCCAGGTGTCCTCCATGACGAAGAAGAGGGCAATCTGCCAAGCCATGGTGAAGACCGAGGGGAACGGAATGCCGTAGTCCATGCCGAAGTAGGTGGCGATGGGGTGGAAGAACCAGATCTGAGGCAATTCGGCGGTGAAGTGGCTGACGAGGACGATAGCGGCGCAATCCCACTGCTCTTTCAGGGTGGGAATCTTTTGGTTCTGAATCTTGTACTTGTGGAAGTAGGGGATCTTGTCCATGATCATGAAGGGAAGGCAGCGGCCGAAGTAGATGATCTCGTGCATGAAGAAGCTCATGAGACCGGTCGCCAGAGTGTCATTGTCCATCCACAGGTACCAAGCCTAGAATGAGCAATTCGAGTTAGACTTTGACAGTTCGCAGAAAATCGGAGGGGCAGAAAAAAAAAAGACGTACGGCCCAAAGACGCTCAAACATGTTCAAGTGAACATTGTATTTGCCAACTTCCTCGAGGACGTTGAAGTAGGTTTGCGTTTGGTTCAACGCGCCAAATGTCGCGTTCCTATAGAAAAGTTGCGAGTTAGACGGTGCCCAGTCATTGTTGTACTTCGCTTGGGAGGTTCGTCTACTTACGCCACGTCCATGATTGCGGCCCAATTGTCGAGATGCTGGTACAAGAGGCTCTCAGGATATGCCGAGGGAGATGTAGAAAAAAAAAGAAGAGAAAGAGTTAAGGAGAGGACACCGGTGTAGATAAGGAGATGAGCTTGTTGAGCACAGTCTATTAGGGGACTCGCTGGTGGGGGGCGGGAAGGGAGATTTTATCGTTGGCCCGCAGAGTTGTAAACTTTTCATTGGCCCCTACTGGCCACTTCTGGCCACTAGTCAGGAGATGGGCGTTTTTGGCCCTGCAGGCTAGAAGGTCGCAATGAGCTCACCTGGAAAAAGACATTCCGTGCTCTGGGGATGGCAAATCGGAATCACAACGACCCGCATGGGTTCTGCCAGATTTGTGGCGGGGCTTTTGTTGGGCTGAGACGGGCGCTGATTGGCTGTGGCGAGCGAGTTCCCTCAGGCCGCCAAGTGCTCGACAGAAAAACAGGGACCGCAAAATGAATAAGTGCGTCAACTGCCATAATATGCACTCATTTACCGCAGTATGACTCTCCAATTTGTATGCGTATAGTTTTAGCGTGGATGCTCAAAATGCTCTTATTCCCTGCTTTTCTGTCACAGCTTAGCCGCATTCGTATTCGGGATAAAGAGGCGACACCCTCGAGTGTATCGTAGTTTGTTAATTCCCACACACACTCTTTTTCGCGCTTGAAGCTCGAGCTCTGAATCTGCCCATCTCATCTTATTGTGACCGCCACGCGCTGGAGCGGCCGCCGCTCGGCATCTTCTGAGGCAGCGTTGCGGCATACAGGCATTAACTACGAACGAACCTGGGAATAACTGCCCCGGCTACTTCAGAAATATGCTTCTAGAACAAGAGGTTGTCCAAGGCTGCTGTCGCGCATAGATACAGCACTGTATATAGAGTACTTTGCACATGTATCTCGTCTACCGAGACAGGGTTGTGCTGCCAGCGTCCACTTTGGGCAGCGTCTACTGTAAAGATTGATGATGGCGGATCTTGGCTTGATGCCCGATAGCACAGGTGCTAGTTGTTATTTTATGGTTTTTATTTGTTTATCTCTTTGATATCGGGGTGTAAGTCAGCTGTTGAGAGAGACTATCGAGTTGTCATGCTCGTGTAAGACTATACGCAGCCGCTGTCCAATAGGGGCAAGCAGCTCAACTTAAACAAGGCGCAAAACCAGTGACATCACAGCCAATGGCCGCCTTTATTCCAAATAGCAGCTGCACTCAGCCATCGTCTATTCATCAGCTCGGCTCCTCCAGCATCCTCGAGTTATTCACACTTGTCGCCCCTATTCCTCTGCATGACGTGAGCTGTTCGATTTCGCTCCGAGTACGAGCCCTCATCGATCTTCGCGCACGAATTCGAACTGCCCCGAAATATCTCTGTTTCGAGCTCCAGCAAAAAAAGAGGAAAAAATCGGGCACGAATTTGCCCCACGCACATCGCATCAGAGAGAGACCAGCGCCAGAACCGCCTCCGCCTTTCAATCGCAGAAATCGAATGGATCGATAATCGCCAGCTGTGCCCACCCGTTTGCTCTGCTCCTTCGGCCAGCTCTACTCCCGGACGCTGCCTTGTGGTGTGATGGTCTGACCATCGTCCGGACTCGACTCCACCCATAGCCCGGTCCAGCTCCAGCCGAGATCGATGCAGATTCAGCAAGGTTCTGATACCAGCACCGTGGTAATTCTAGCCCTGGTCTGACCATTTCACCGGCTCGTACGAAGGGCAAAGGGCCTACCATTTTAAACCATGTCGCTGGTGGCAGAGTGAGTTCCGCGTTCTTGATCTTATTGCGGCTTGTTTGCTTGCCCCTCCAATAGCATGAGCTGCATTACCACGATAGCTTCTCCTCCGCATCACGCAGCTGTGTGCTGACTTGACATCCCTCTTTGCCAGCCAGGTGCGTCGCCTGGATGCGTACCTCGACCGCCTCCCTGTCCTGTCCGAGGAGGCATCTGAAGATGGAGTTTCCGAAGCTGGCCACGCTTTCGCCACTGCAGAGGTCCTGGACGCTCCACGACTCGACCGTTTGCTGCACATTATTCGCTCGCTGAGCACAACCTCTTCTTCGGAACCGCTACTCAACATCCAACGTGTGAAAATCCTCCTCAACGAATCTGGTATTGCTACCATCGCAGATGACGTTCATGGTGCTGCATCGGAAGCTCACGCCCGAACCAAGACGCCGTACGAGAACGAGATCGAGTGGCTCCTAGTCTCAAAAGCAACAGTTCAGGTCTATGGAGCTATCCTCAACGCCTTGGTCGATCGTATCGTTCCTCTTAGCGATGATATGTGGTACTGGGATGGGGTCTTGAGCTCCTACAGCTATAGTAGTATGTATACGGTGCAGACATCTCCTCTACGGCTATGGGCCTGGTCGCTTGATATATATCAGGCTAGCCAGTCACGGCTACGCTCTTTGTCCGCAGCAGATGCTTCGGCTGAGCTTGTCGAGTCTACAAGGTCCACATTATCACAGCCATGGAGCAGATTCTACGGTGTTGTTCGCGAAAGCATCCGAGAGCACTCGTTTGCTAACATCCAGCGAAAGGTGCTTTCACCCGTCGCTTTATGTCGAGCCGAGGCTCGTCGGAAACAGGCCCATCTACGGAAGCTAAGAGAAATGACGGCCAGCGGTCTCGGAGTGCTCATGGATGAAGGACTTCAGCTTGGCCATGACGATGAGAGAGCTGGAGTACAAGATCATGAAGACCTCAAGGGCGTAGTGGAACGAAGCGTAGCACTGATGGACATGGTCCTCAAAGAAGCAAGCAGTCTGGATATCAACATTCCCGATTTTGAAGAAAAAGTATTTGCAGGCGTTGAAGAAGACGCTGAGCTATCTGTTCACGTTGAGGAAGACATGACTCAATATCGTCCAAGCACACTGGCCCGCCGTTTGCTTCAGATCATTGACAAGACGCTTCCTCAACACATTGATGCCATGCAGGTTCTCGCAAATGAAAATGGCCCACCCCCGGCTATTGTGCGATACTGGCTGCCCGCTCTTATAGGTATCACCTCATCTACAACCATCCTCAGGATCCTGGTCAATCGCAAGGCAGATATCGTAGACTGGATTGCGGGTTTCGGTAGCACATTGCGAGATTTCTGGCTTAACTGGGTTGTTCAACCGACTGAAAAGGTCATCAAGACTATACGGCACGACGAAACTAGCGAGATTGCGATCATGAGCAGGGACAGCCTCAAGGCTGATCGCGAGAGCCTGGAGCGAATGGTTGTAGATTTTGCCACCGAAAAGCCCCATTACGCTGTTGGTACCTCATCTATCACTGACTCCCAAATTGCCGAAATCCGCTCCAAGGTAGCTGAGGGTGATGTAACCCCAGTTTTGAAAGCATATGAGCAAGAGCTCAGAAAGCCTTTTGTCGGTGCTGTTCGGGGCGACCTTGTCCGGTCCCTCCTGATTCAGGTCCAAAAGACAAAGGTTGATCTGGAAGTTGCCATGACGGGTATTGACTCCCTTTTGAAGAGCCAGGAGCTGGTCTTTGGTTTTGTGGGATTAACTCCTGGTGTCTTTGTTTCGGTTGGCGTCTTCCAGTATCTCCGCAGCATCTTTGGTAGCCGATCTGGACGGCGTCACAGCAAAACTTCCGGCAAGGCAATTCGTATTCTTCGAAACATTGACCGCATCCTCTCTGAGGCACGGCCCACGGAGAATAACGTCCTGTCGTACAAAGATCACGGTCTCCTATTGTGCGAGGTACATGTGCTTCGTAGTTTGGCTGGCAGTTTGATGCCGGATAACCTACAGAAGGAGTTTTTGGAAGATTTGGATGACCTGGCGAATGTCAAGGGCGTGCACATTCAAGCAAAGGCTTTGGAGAGAATTCGCTGGGCGTATGCCAGATGGATCAGGTAGAGCGAGTAGCGAGCACGCAATTTCGAATGCTTAAGAGGGATGTTTCTGACCTTGAAAATACCTTGGTGTATTATTTGGAGTGGGTAGAAAGCAAAGAGAGCAAGCAATAGAGCATATAGCAACACAGGTTGACCATTTCTGCTTAATGCCACTGATTATCATAATATGTGCTTAGTATGCAAAGTACTCCAGGGTATATGTATAGAGATATTCATGTTATTGCTGATGCTGATTGATAATCTTCATAACCAACCATATATCCAAGTGCCGTTGACCACATTGAGTGCTAACTATGCTGTTTAAAGACTAGATGCTCTGTTGAAATTGCTCGAGTAAACATGCTCCTGTTGCGCCACACCCTGTATCCCATATTGTCTAATCCGTCGTGATTAAAATTGTATATAAATGCACGATTATAAAAAAAAAAAAAAAAAAAAAAAGAGGTGGAAAACGCTATGAATAAGGAAAAATAAGGCTGTTATTATATGATTTATGCTTTGCTCTCATCGGCTTCTGCTTGCTTCTCCTTGAGACTTTCGAGGCATGGGGCAACAAACAGTTCGCCGGTGATGACACGTTGTATCGTCCGCAGACTGACGAGAATCCAAAGGAGGAGGACAACCAGAGAGAGGATCTGTATCTTTTGTTAGAGAGAGGCATCCAAAGAAGATGGGAAAGATACAAAGACAAAACTTACCATGGTTATATACTTGAAAAACTCGCTTCCCAGATTCTGCCATAAAGCGCTGGTGCAAGTTGTCCACACGCCCAGCGGGAAAGTAAATCCCCACCAGCCCATGTTGAAGGGGAACGACCGCGTGGTCCTCAAGATGAAGAGGGCAAAGCACACCCAGGCCAGAGCGAAACCCCACATGACCATGCCGAAGAAGATGCCGATGAAGTAGAGGAACTCGGCGCCGCGAGTGGGATCCACGCCGGCGACGTGGAACATCTCCGTGTGGGGGATGACTTTGAGGGCGACTTTGCCGAGCTGCTGGATGCCAAAGCCGCCCTGGCCCAGGGGTCCGACGGGGAGGAAGACCGAGACGATAACTTCTCGCGGGGGTAGAGAATGGATCGTCAGACGGTGGAAGTAGAGGGCCATGACGCAGGCGGAGAGGGCCTGGCCGATGCCCCAGAGGACGTAGGAGACGATGAGCGTGGCATAGGCGTGGCTGATGTTGGGGAGGGCTTCAGCGACGATGCCGCCAGTGGCTGCTGCGACGACGGCCGGGACGATGGGCAGGAGGAGCGCGGCGGTGGTGTTGTGGAGGCCGGGGCGGTGGCGGTGCATGACGATGAAGGGCATGGAGACTGCGGTTGCAAAGGAGACGAGAACGTCGATCCACCAGAAGGCCCAGGCGAGGTAGACGAGCCAGGGGCCCCATTGGGCGCAGGCAAAGATCATCATGTTAATGATGGCTAACGATACGTGTTAATGGCGGTGGTCATTTTTGAAATTATAGTGGGAAGATGAAGGGATGAGATGACTTACTTGCAAAGCCCATGGGGAAGCATCCTAGGAATAGAGATTGTGCTGGATGAGCAATCATGGCGAACCAAATCTCGGGATAGAGTGTATATCGAAGGAGGGAGATTGTGAAGAAGATGGCAAAGAGGAGGATGTTGAGGGCGAAGAAGATGTAGGAGATGACGTGTAGCCAGTAGCCATTCCAGGGGAGGTTATGGAGGAGGATGGAGACGATGCCTGTGCCCATGTTGACGGCGAACCATCTGTTTTGATTTTGATGTTAGTTGGAGCTGATATCTGTGATATAAATACATCATAGTGTATAAGAGTATCATAGTGTATAAGTGTAAGGGGATACTTACGATGGTGTAAAGTTTCGGACGATTTTCCGCCAACCACGTTTGTTCTTCTCTGAAGCACATGAATTACAGTTATGGTTGTCAGTTGTGACTTGGTTATCAACGGCGGGCGTTGGTGCCCTGGCGGTAGTTGTCGCCATGATGAGTAGGAGGTCCAGTAATAGAGCTCGAGAAAAAGTTCAAAATTGTTCAGGCGCTGTTTGATAGAATTTGGGGAAATATTGCAGAGAAGCTCGGTGGACTTCTGCTTATATAGAAGTACAATAGGGGGTTGATGACGGAATGGCTCCTTGTTTTACTTTTGTAAACTCGCAAAAGCCGGGCAACAGGTATTTTGAGTCTTGGCGGTTATTGGATGCAAAGCCCACTAAAAAAAAAGTGCCGTTTGGCAGGCGGAGGTCTCTCGGCGAGGTGGTAGTAGAGTTTGTCGGAATGGCTGAGCCGAAGAGGATGGCAGATGGACGAAGCGGGATGTTTAGAAATCTGAGTTATTATAGTACCCGAGTCGCCGACTATTGCTCAAGTGAGAAATTGAGTGTTTCTTTGACTCCTTCCACACTTGAGATGCTTTATGCTTTCCTGGTATGGTATCTAGAACAAGTGGCAATAATTCTTCAGGATGAGCTGAAGTATTTAAGTGCTAAACGTTTGTCTATAAGCTATGATGATTCACTGCTTGCCGACCGACCGATTCCCATTTCTCAGCTACGGCCTTGCCAGTCCCGGTTTTTCAGATGGAAAAAAAAAAAATACGGGTTTGTACCCACCGATTTCGTGATTCTAGAAGGGGTTACTCCCGCATTTCTCTGTGTTTCTAGCATTGTTGGCGCTCAGCCCCTCTGACATAAGGTAGCCTAGGCGGTCCTCATTCGTTGGAGGCGAAAACGAGAGCTCGGCATCGGCCGTGTGGAGCGGCTGTCGGGCGCCAGATTTGGCTATGGGTTTTGGGGGGTCGCCGGCCCGATATACGTCAAAAATGGCAGCTGGAGATGCTTTTTTGTTTCTTATTGCAAGGACATTCGGCCCAAATTTCTGGTTGTTGGCCCGGTCTTGTTACTTGTTTCGAGATTTGGTGTTCGGGGGTGACGTTGACGGGCATCGGACACTGAGGACGGGGACCCGGCAGATGGATTTATGACGATGATGCTGACGCCTTCTGCATTTGATATGCGACGAGATCTGATAAAGCAGTCCCTTAAAGCGGTAAACGCCGTTCATCGTCAAGCATACTAGTGAAATCTCTTGGCATTCAGGTACTGTCTTGACACCTGGGGCAGTGGATTTTGCTTCCCCGCATACGACGAACCCTCTATACAAAATGGCGGGCCGTCGGCGAGCTCGAGGGTCTCTGTGCTAAAAGCAAAAATTGATAAGCCTGCTGTAGCTACGAGTCATTGCTATGGTCTGCTGCCTGTCATTCGCAACAGCTTGAGAACTTGCTTATCCGCGGAAAATTTGCCTAGAGCCTACAGTGAGATTCGCTCGAGAGAGGCTGCTCTTGGTTGTGTTTGTCCTACCACGGTGAAAGAAACTGGGTATAAGCCGGTTCAAGCTATAGCTGTTTCGATCAAAGCGCTGTGGAAGCTCAAACCAAGTGATTGAATTAGACTATATTCTTTACCATAGGAACTAGGTACTGCTAAAGCGACGCGACAACTGCTCATCTAAGGGTTCGCACATTGCGCCATGGCTCACCTGAATGAACTATGCACAGGACACCAGTACTATGACTCGGTCACATACAAGAGAGTTTCTGATTCTACTGAAAACTTGAAAGTGTGTATTCAAAATCTACGATATTACTGGATTTGCGCACTATTGCTGATGAAATTCCGTAAAGGCCGTCGGCAAGCGGATGCAGAACGGTTATCGGCGGCGGCTATCGGAGAAGCCCTGAGTACCTCATCTTTGTACCTGCTCCCTGTCTTACCTAAGACAGTGTATGGAGCTAAATGTCAATCATGACTGTGTACAGAGAGCTTGCCGTATCCTACCCTTACTTTCTTTTATCTTTTCCCACCTAAGGAGATGGACGATTCAGGAGTGCTCGATAGATAAGGATACGCAATAAGCAAGGACAAGAGAAGGTTCAAATTGCTGACCCCTTTTCACTACGAACCGTAAGCCCAGCAATCGTAAATCCTCAGAGTTCCTCAGTAGCGTCTTGGTAGCATAGCGCTACTGCTGTGCTGGGTTTCAGGGCCCCACGCGGGAACTTTGCAACTCTTATCGCCAAATCATTTCAAACAGTCTCAAATCTTCAGGTCGCTATAACCTGTTGCAATTCGCCCATCAATGTCATTGCATACCAAAAATGCATGGCCAGAGTCCTGCGATCGAATGCTGATCTCATTTCAAACCCATTCAATAGTCTGCCGTCCCATCTTGCTGCTGCCATCTGATCAATTGATGGTTGCCTCTGCCGTTGACTTTGTGTCATCGCCTAAACCATGGTTGGCCATTATGCGCTCTTAGCGTCTTCTTATCCAACCAGATTGTGCGAAACGTGCGCAACGTAATCCACCGATGGTTGCCAGGTGTATCCGTCCCTCGTACAAGCGATCTTTGCCAATCCCTTTTTTTATCGCGTGGCTTGGAGTGACGAGGATTTCGCCGGCCGACACCGGGTGCCCTTATCCACCGTCGGGGGGCTCGCTCAGCTGACCTGTCGCGAGAGACACTGTCCATCCCCCGCCCCAGTCGGTGTGTCGTCTTGCTGTGCATCTTCGATGACCGTGATAAATGTCCCATCGCATCATTCTCTCATATCGTTCCAATAGATCATCAATATCCCATCCATATATATCCACCTGAGCAAATCATCTTCCCTAAAATTCTCATCAATCATGGCCATGAATGTTATGTCAAGCAGCCACGCGCTCGTTGCCGTAGACAACGTGGTGGCGCAGCGGGAGAGGAACCTTTTCGAAGAGCTCGTAATGGCGCTCAAGGAAGGCCTTGGTCCATCATCTGGCCTGACGTCCGATGATGTCGACGTTGACTCTCTGATGGAGCTGATGCGAGCGTATGATGGCGGCGACATGCAATGGTCCAAGTATGCATTCGGTGACGCCAGTAGAGGTTACACTCGTAACCTTGTTGACGAGGGGAATGGAAAGAGCAATCTGGTAAGTCATATCTTCAAGTCCAAGTCGAGAGTATTGCGACATCGCTCAAAGACATCGGTATATTGACAAGCAGATCAGCTCGTACTGGTTTGGTCTCCAGGAAAGGGAAGCCCCATCCACGACCACGGAAACGCACACTGCCTCATGAAGATACTGCGCGGAGATCTCACTGAGACCCGCTATGCTTTCCCCGACGACGACGAGCCCGAGGGACAGATGAATGTCATCTCCGAAAAGACATACAGGGAGAACCAAGTGACGTACATGGCCGACGACCTTGGTCTCCATAGAGTATCCAACCGTGGTAGCGACTTCGCCGTGTCCCTACACCGTAAGTTTTTCATCTGGTGCCACAACACTTGTGATGGACCCGACTAAAGAACTCTCCAGTATATACTCCTCCCAATGTCGCCAAGAAGGGCTGTCATATCTTTGACGAAAAGACTGGTCGGCGAAGCCATGTGCCTGGCTGCACGTACTTTTCAGCCTATGGCCGCGTCTTGAAAGAGTAGCAATGTTTGCATCGGGCATGGCGATATGGCGTTCGGTCTTCCTCGTTTGTTTCCTAGATTGAATCCTGTTGTTTAGTTTCTGGTTCTGGGTATTCTTGTATAGCATCTGCTGCGTTCATCCACAGCAGGTGGAGAGGCGGTCCTCATCGACGGCATCAGTGGAGAAGCATAGCGTTTTTTGCATCAAATGAAAGGCCTCATCCCACAGAAGCTCGCCAGCCCCAGTGAAGCGTAGAGAAGAGTGTAGTTGGAGGAGAGGAGAGGAATGGTCGCATGTCGTTGATATTACTGCTTGAATCCGCAGAGCCATCGATTGCGTGATTTCAGCTAGACCTATTTGGGGACAGCCTCGAGTGCTCCTCTGGGCGGATCTCGGCGCTCTATTACAGTACGAGAGTACATGCCAAACTGCTTAGTCACCTCGTGTTAGACTCTAATGTACCTTGACTGCCTGAAGGGTATTGAGCGTTGCAAAAAAAGGGAGTAGTATAGGCCATAAAAAAATAAGTCACTCCGTAAACGATTTTGAAGCTCTATTGTATGCTATATTTCCACTGCCTCAAGTAAAACTGTTTGGTTGTGCATCGCTTTGCTTTTGCTGATGGCTCGTTTGTCACATGACCTCGCGTTGTAGTTGTATTTGCACTTAGACGCGCCAAGTGACTTGACAAGCTGCTCATCCTAGAAGCGACATAGGGATAAAAGAGAGGATAGAGATGCTCGACTATAGATTTTATTTTTGTTCCAATATCCTTAATTCTCAAGAGCTCGCAGGGTATTTCATTATTTATTCTATATTGCCTTTCGCATAAAATTGTTTCCACAATGCCTCCTCGCCGCAAGCGCACCGCCGTAGAGGCTCCCGAATTCATTGATCTCACTGGAGATGCTGTCCAGCCCGCTCCCAAACGACCTGCTTTATCATCCACGCGGCCTGTTGTATTATCTGGTGCAGCAGGTCGCCACGGAAGCCACGCGGTTCCTTCTTCGTCTTTCCCGTTAACTCAGGAGCCGGATTACTTAGATCTGACGCAAGAAGACGACACACTTGACAGGGAGCTTTATGGTACATTTGGTTCGTTTACCTCACATCAATCATTCTAGAATAGCACTAAAATTGACCCATTTTGACTCAAATAGATGGCAAGATTGTGGGCGTACGATACTACAATGGCTATGCTTCTCCAGGTGAAGCTGTCTTATGTCACAGAGAGCCAAACAATCAGGTAAACTGTGCTCTGTCATTTGGAACTTCTCAAGTCACTGTGTTGACCAGATGACAGTATGACTCCAACGCAATCCGAATAGACAACGTTCTTCATCAGCAAATAGGCCATCTGCCTCGCAAAATTGTCGAAAAACTGGCACACTATATTGTGAGTTGTGTATCCTTGATTAACTTTAGTATTAGTCGCTCTATCGCTAATCTCAGGTAGGATTCTGGAGATATTACAGTTGAAGGCCAAATAATAGGGGAAAAAGCCTACTATGATTGTCCTATCAGACTGTCATTTTACGGTCCAAGCAACCCTGAAGAGCGTACCAGAATTGAAAATGCTCTCAAGGCAGATAAATTTGTCAAAGCTACCCAACTGAAACAGACCAGGAAAGCTGCCGAAGCCCGTAGAGTGGTGCTTGGGCTGCACCAGTCGATTTCTACCACCGGTTTTGACTCAGATAAACAGCCAGGGGCACCGGAATTAACTCTGGAAGAAATCCTCAAGTCCAGCGATGCGGTCGAATTTCGAAAAGGGGGTGATGCCATCAAGACGCTGGCTATGGGCGAAGAGGAACTGGCAAAGATGCCGCAGGCTGAGCAGCCTAAACAGTTGAAGTCTACGCTCCTGCCGTACCAACTACAGGTATATCTGAAATGCTGATGCATGTTTATTAAGTCAAAGCTAATGTCATAAACAGGGATTGGCATGGATGCAATCTAAAGAGAACCCGCAACTCCCACCAGTTGGGTCAGATACTGTCACTCAACTGTGGAAGCGCGATAGCAAGGGCCGATACTGGAATGTTGCGTCCGACTTCATCACCTCTACAGCGCCAAAACTATTTTCTGGCGGTATCCTTGCTGATGATATGGGCTTGGGAAAGACACTCCAAATCATCAGCTTAATTCTTACGGGTGGCTCTGGCTCAACACTAATTGTTGCTCCGGTTAGTGTGATGAGCAATTGGGAACAACAGATTCGAAGACACGTTCAAGAGAAGCATCAGCCAAATATCCTAGTATATCATGGTGCTAGGAAAGTGGCTGGCCAAGAGCTCTCGGGATACGACGTTGTCATCACCAGCTACGGCACACTCGCTAAAGAGCTGGATGAAGGCGGCAGCAAAACTCTGCTGAGCCAAAAGAAGAACTGGCGCCGAGTTGTGCTTGACGAAGGACACACGATAAGAAATGTAAAGACCAAGGTTGCTTTGGCTGCAAGTGAACTCAAAGCCCAATCCCGCTGGGTTCTAACTGGAACTCCCATGTAAGTACCAATCCGTGGTGCTATTGCTAAGTTGTCTTTATTTACTGACTTGTTACTAGTGTCAATTCTGTAAAGGATCTTCAGTCTTTGGTTAAATTCTTGCACATTACCGGAGGCATTGAGCAACCCGAGATATTCAACAACGCAATCACCCGAAAGCTGATGTCGGGTGATCGCAGTGCTGAAGTGCTTCTGCAGTCGTTGATGCAAGATATCTGTCTCAGAAGAAAGAAGGACATGAAATTCGTTGATCTCAAGCTCCCCAAAAAGACTGAGTATCTACATCGAATCGCGTTTCTCCCGGAAGAAAAGTCCAAATACGATGCTCTACTGTATGTCAATCTAATGATACTCGCCTTAAGATGTCGTTTTTGAAGATTTGGTATTGACTGGTGAATAGATCTGAAGCCAAAGGTGTCTTGGAAGAATACCAGGCAAAATCGCAAAGCGGTCAAAAGGGCCGTTTCCAAAACGTCTTGGAGCGTCTTCTTCGACTCCGGCAGTCGTAAGTAGCGTGTTGATTGTATGCTTTTGCTACGCTTACCAAGCTAACTTGATGTAGATGTAATCACTGGACTCTCTGCAAGGCGCGCATTGATGATCTTATGCAGTTGCTTAAAGATCAAGACGTCGTGCCTTTGACTGAGAAGAACCGAGCATTGCTCCAGGAAGCGCTTCGGCTGTACATTGATAGCCAAGAAGACTGCGCGATTTGCTATGATACACCCACTAACCCAATAATTACAAATTGTCAACACGTTTTCTGTCGTCACTGCATCACCAGGGCAGTTCAGCTGCAAGGAAAATGTCCAATGTGTCGCAACCAGCTTACCGAGGACAGTTTCCTGGAGCCAGCTCCCGAAGGTACTTTCGACGCGAACTTTGATACAGACACGCAGAGTTCAAAGACAGAGGCGATGCTGCAAATCGTTCGGGCGACACTGAAAAATAAAGGATCCAAGATTGTCATCTTCTCACAGTGGACCTCATTCCTCGATATTGTGCAGAAGCAGCTCGAAAATGCCGAACTCAAGTACTGTAGAATCGATGGAAGCATGAGCGCAGAAAAGCGCGACAAGGCAATTGATGCCCTCGACAACGACTCTGAGACTTGCATCATGCTCGCCAGTCTAGCAGTCTGCAGTGTGGGACTCAACCTTGTATCTGCAGACACAGTAATCCTGTCCGATAGCTGTAAGTCACCCCTTTGATAGAAGCCTAACCCTTCAGCCACTGTGGTAAATACATGCTCATATGTTACTCGGCAGGGTGGGCACCGGCAATCGAAGATCAGGCCGTCGACCGAGTACATCGTCTAGGCCAAACACGCGAGACGAAGATATGGCGTCTCATTATGGAAGGAACTGTTGAAGAGCGAGTGCTGGACGTTCAACAAGAGAAGCGCGATCTTATTACCAAGGCATTCCAAGAAAAGGGCACCACGAAGAGATCCAAAGACACCAGAATGGGAGACGTATTGAAGCTACTTTCGTGAGTAGGCACACGAGGGCGAGGTATTGGCTTTAGGAATACGCTATTACGGCATCCGTGACACTCATTGTGTCAACATAGTGGGCTGACCTAACGGGTATGCGGCCAATGCGGCGAATACAGTACTTTGCTACTGATTATCTGATCAATAGTGCCCGATAGTAATCCGCTATGGTTTGCGGATTCAACCATCTTTTGCTATGTACAGACCGCTGGGGCCATAGCAGCAATAGGTATTAGTTCCCGAGATTAAGTGCTTACATACACTTGAGTTGACACCATTTATTTTGTACGTTTATGAGAAATGACCAATGGGAAAGTTAAGTCAGGTAGCAGCAGGCTATATGCTGCATGAGGCTACCATTTCAAGGTAGTTGAAATTATTCCAAATATATTTCGCCATGCTTACTTATACGTATATTCATGTCGACTACTATGAGAGACTGGACATATCTTTGGCGCCATGCAGCATCAATAAGCATCGCCACTCCCAGGCCGACTCTTAACGACTTGGCTTCGGTCTCTCGGTTTTGCGGTCTCTCGGCCACTCGGCCAAGGAATTCGTAGTCCAGTCTCGATGACTCTTACCTTATTTAACAGAAATGTCCATTGGTCAACCAAAGGCTAGAGATTGGATGCCACCGAGTTAAGAAAAAAGCATGGACTGTATCAACTTGGGCTAACTTATAGAGGGGAAAAGCTACGCCCCCAGAATAGGATAATTTGGCGTGTTGCTTACAAGCCGTCGGAATTAAGCATACCCAGCAATACGTATGCGGCTACAGACCTAATTATTCAGCGCATAGCAGACTATTGGTACGATTACTATCTTGGTAATTTTATGCGAACGGGGTTTCCCGCTTAGCTCGGTTCCTAGGGCGCATTTACGCAGAGAGTCCTTTCTTCTTTCAGGCTACGGTATGTACTATTTTGACTGCAGAAGAGACGTCGAAGTTGACTAAACATAGAAGACTTACAAATCGGAGCGCGGTCAGGATATACTGACTTTTCTATTCCAAAAGAGGACGTGTTGAGACTAGGATGGTAGTTGAAGATTTGAGAGATAGACGATAATCTTCTAGCAAAAATCTTTATAAGTTAGATGTCGAACCCTTTCATAGACAATAGATTCGGTGTTGATACACATCAATCCTAAGCCGTTTCCCCACCTTTCTCTACATATTCCATTCACCAGAACACAAGATATAAGTTTTTAAGATCTTTAAAGCCTCAGTTTAAGCCTCCGTAACCATCATGGCTGTAGGTTCCACGCCTCAACCACATGTCCTGATCATCCCCGGAGCATGGCATCCGGCTTCTACAATGGCCTCCTTCGCCAGCGCCCTGGAGGCAGCAGGCTTTCCTGCTACAGTGGTGCCGACCCGCACCGTTGGCACCAGAGACGTCACCATCCAGGATGACGAGGCTCAGGCCAAAGCCCTTTTGCAACCTTTACTTGATGAAGGCAAAGATGTCATTGTCCTGGGACACTCATATGGTGGTTTCGTGATCACGGGCCTCATCGCTGGTCTGGATAAGAGAGGTAGAGAGGCGCAGGGCTTGAGGGGAGGCATTCTTGGTGTGGTTTATCTTGCTGCGTTTATACCTATTGAGGGCGAGACGACGTTTGAAGCGGCAGGTCGTGAGGACTGCGCGTTTTCGTCAGCAGATAACGTAAGTATTATCCCTTCTTTCGTTATTTCCTCTTTTTTTGTTCCGGCTTTAGCTTGTATATGCTAACTTCAATTTTGCTAGATCGAGAAGACAGGCCTGCTGGACTCAAAAGAGGAGAAATATCATTTCTACAACGACATCCCAGACGATGTAGCTGAACGCCTCACAGCCAGCCTCAAGGGCCACTCCGGAGCGGCAACCATGTCATTTCCTTCCAGTATAGGATGGAAAGACAAGGCCTACGACGGCCGCCGCGCGTATATCCGCACTCTTCAAGACAATGCATTAACTATCAAGTACCAGGACGAGCAGATTGCCCGTTCGGGAGTTGAGTGGCTTGTGAAGTCGGTGGATGCTTCACATAGTGCGTTCTTCTCTAGGACAGATGAGGTAGTGGGTTTGGTTGCTGAGTTGGCGGAGGAATTTGCAAAGAATTAAAAGGGCTGGATGTTGAGAAAAGTAAAGGATATATGGGGTTTTGGTACTTAGAATGTTTGCTGCTGCAGCGAGCGAAACAGCATTGTGTAAGATATAGGCGGATATAAAGCTATGATGAATCTAAACACCACAATTTCCAACTGAAAGCATTTTAGTAAGTCGTTTATTTAAAACACAAATCTATTTACTCTAGAGTGCCTAAAACAAACTCATGTGTCTATTCAATTACTATTACAATACCTCCAACCAGTTGGCATCTTCCTTGAACCAGAATATTAGAACCTCTCCTGTGGGACAACCGATGACAACTTTGTGTCCCTGGACTCTCATAGTGTTCCTATTAACAGCTGGACAGTGCTGGTCTGGCAAGAGGATGAGCTTCTTGCTTTTCCAGGTGATCCATGTCTCTGTGCCGGACGGAACATGATAAGGGCACCATGGCTTCTAGACCAGTAGGGCTTCTGCACCATAGCTTCGCTTTTGGATGGGTATAAGCCCCCTCTCTGTTATCACAAACTGAGGGTAATCGATATTGACGCTGAGTGAGCGGATCATTGGCGTTCTTCGGAATCTGATTGCGTTATCAAATCTCACATTACCATCCTCTCTAGTGACATCCCATATTATAATGTTTTTAGTGTCAGATGCGATAAATCGTTTTGAGTCGGCTGAGAATATCATCGCATTTATGCGTTCCCAGTTTCTCTCTTAAACACTTGTGACTTGAATGGGAGACTCGGTTTGATGGCCAGTGTGAAGGTCCCAAAGCATGATCTCACCATTGTCAGCACCAGACACGACGTATCTTGCTCTTGTGAAAACGAAATGCATAGAAAGACGTCTCTACGACCATGGAATATTCTTACTCCCTGGACGCCGTTCAACTCTTCTATCTGTCCTATCTCTCCTCCTTCTTCTTCCCGGGTCGATACGGTGTCTCCAATCTCGGACTGCATAAGATCCCATACGCGTACGGTCCTATCATCAGCGCTGCCGTCACATCAAATCTATCAAATTAATACGTACCAAAGTGACATGCACGGTATATCAAATGAATCAAATATAAATGTATTATTATACTTATATATTCAGCTTATAGTACATGTTATTTGATTTGATTTGATATGTTGTAGATGTCACTTCGGTACGTATTTATTTGATAGATTTGATTTGACGGCAGCGCTGCCTATCATAGGATCCCGAAGCTAGAAGTGTTCTATCATGCGATAAGACAGAACAACATACCAGAGTTCGGTGACCAAGGAGCATGTGTGGCTGGAAGTCATTTTCTAAATTCCAGATACAAATAGTTTTGTCACCAGATGCTAATATCAGGCTGCGGGAATCACGACTAAATATAAACGATTCAACAGCTTGCTTATGCCCCCTCAAGCTTCATTGGAGCATACTAGAATTGCCATCCCATAAACAGATTAAAGCATCTCTAGAGGCTGATGCGACCCACTTCCCATCATCAAATAGTGCAATAAATAAGATAGATTGCGCGTGTGTGATACTTTGACTGTGATTTGAGTCAATGTCCAGCTGCACCTGAGCTTTATAACTGCCCTAATTCCAAATTCGAATGGTTTCATCGCTAGGGCAGGTGTCAAGGCGTGTACCAGAAGGCGAGAATGCTTAATCTAACACGCTTCGTAAGTGTCCGCTCAGTATTAATGGGGTTTGTTTGGCGTTCCATGGCTCTCGCCACAGTCCAATTGTTGCGTCGTATGATGCCGATGCCAGAAACAAACCATCAGAGGAGAACTCAGCTGTGCTTTATCTTACTTTTCAGAAATTGCAAAGCCATTGCACTTTTGTAAAGTCTGCCTACAATACAACCTTGGATGGAAGTACTTCGTTCAAACCAACATGCATATATCCATGTTTTTATGCTTAGAGTTACCCACAATCGTGCCGGTGTGCCGCACATTCAATGTACTTACTGCTAGCTATTTCAGAGGCACACAGTTACTCAAATCATTTTAATCCGAATGAGTCAGCGCCAATTACGTTTTTCAAGCTCTTCTACCACACATGAGCCTTACATCAAAAACTTCACACAGTAAACGCTGATTATGCGACCAAATCTCTATGTATAATTGCTTCTGTAACAGCCTCTGTTACAATAAATTTCTTTTCCATCAATCAAAATCATCAATGTCCAACGCTGAGAAACAGCAGGACTCTGATGCAACTGATTTAACTAGCGTCCCTTGTGTGATAAGATGGAAGAGAAGAGGTATAGAGTCAGTTTCGGTTCTGGGCCAGGCGTTATAGTCCTGGGATGGCCTTCCAAGGGTGGTGTATACATCCTTGAAGATTGCTTTGCCATTGAACTTGACTATCTGAAGTTGGACAAGCTTCATGATACACCTCAATCAGGTCCATCTGATCCTAACTCTGCTGCTGAAGAAGAGGCACATTGCAATAGAAGTAAGTAATAATTACTACGTAATCCTAACTGTTTTTCAAACTCACTTTAGTTTTCTTTTTCTTTTGTTCTTCTTTCTTCGGACTGTGTCAACAATCTCCAAAAGTACTTGGACAATTTTCTCAAAGAAGGCTGAATGGATGGGAAAAGATACCCTACGTTCGTCTATCCATGCTATACTGTAATCAGGGTTAGCTTTATTCCAATTTAGCCATTGTTGTTTCTCACAAAATATATGGGAACCAGAAAATAACCACATATTTAAATATTAGCCGATCCTGGACACTCATTATCAAGTTTACCATTTATCTTGGACTCCTGAATCTGTATGAAGCATCGCGGTCTAGTTTGGCAACATTATCGTATTGTTCAGATGCTACCTCCCTTCAAATTGACATGGATGCAGAGGAACTCAGTTTTGTGCACACTTTTACCAGCCGCAGTCATCTCATCAACTGTTCCAAAGCTATTCTTTGCATATCCTGTTTAGACCATGATGATATGGATGTCATTGAACAGCTGAACAAGGTTTGACGTGAATGGCAATTAACCTTAGAATATTAAAATCCCGCTCAAAGACCTCCAGATGAAGGCTGAGGATGTTATTTCGGTCGACGTAAATAAATTCATCGGTTGCATAGGATGGATAGGTCCCCTTTCTTGAGTCAAAAGACTGCATATCAGGAAGTTTAGTCTCTACAGCTACCAAAGAACGCAAATATTATCATTGAGGGGACAGAGCTAAGATTGCTAAGCATGGTTTTGGAAATTGGCTGTAACAAACGAAAAGTGCTTCATCTTGGAAATTGGTGCACAGATTGACAGGAAGATCAAGGATGGCCGATATACCAAGGCCGATTACAAGCCGATACACGCCAGCACATAGAACCATCTTCGAGGTCAGTAGTAGTGGAATACAAAAAGACTTGCACATACCACTTCCATATGAGGGGGATGAACCCTTGTTTCGAGGTATCGTCAGTCAATTCATCACTTCTGTAAGGCTACGTTGAATGCTGTGTGATTCGCCAGTAGAGGTAAGTCCCGAAGTTTGCATTTTACCATAGTTCGTGCCACATTAAAGCCATGGCATTTTATCTTGTGATTTCAAATACATGCGCCAAGCACGAGCACAATATTACCATCAATGATCGCCCGCGCCAATGCAGGACATATCTGTACTTGTAGATACGACGGCCGCTTACACGTTTTGTAGCTCTCCACTCGAATGCACCTCATCCAGCGCAGCGGCTCAGGAATAATAGACACTCAACCCTCTGCGGACTAAAAGAATACGCATGCAGCTCCATCAGAGATCCATAAAAGTAGCTCTTTTTCTTCGTCTTCCATCTTCTTCTTTTTGCCATTAGTGTCGGTAATTCCAGCCGGTGTTTTATATGTTGCTTCGCTCTCGTTATCGTCCATGTGAGTCGGATGAATCCAGCCCGATTACCTAAGCAGCGTCGGCGCGATGGCGAGCGTCGCGCCGACATCGAAGCGCCGATGCACCGACGCCCCGTGATTTTAGTGACTGCCTGCAGGCAGCCCAGCTGGCGGTGCCTTTGGAGTCCGCTCTGATTGCGACCAGCGCGCATTTGGCAGTTTTCTTCGATAGAATACGTTGATCTCTTGTGATTTATGTCATTGGTGTCATCGTGATTATAGGATTCAGTACTTGTGTGAACGAAGAGAATAGCAAAACGGAGAGGAAACTAGGAAGTAAACAAGGCGCCACGCGAAAGCTGAGTACCTGACCCAGACTCAGCTGTAGTTCTAAGACAGCCACCAACAATACCATCACCACGATAGCCACTACTATCGAACACAATAGGCAATATCCAAGACACGCGTATTAACCAACCGATAGCCTATTCGAACGAAACCTCCCCAGCCAAGCCTCCAGCCGCTTGCCCCTTGAAAGCCCCAATTTTCCACTCTTTTAACGTTAAATCAAGCAACTCGCTAACACGTGTGACCCCGTTTCTCACCTCCAAATCCTTCGCTCAACCCCGGGCGGATCTTGCCAGAAGTGCGAGCGCCGATGCTGCCCACCTTGAAACGTGCCAAATGGCCGCTGGTTTTACGGACTTGCATCAATGAATCGAAAATCTGCTTACACATTCTGCCAGGCTACCCCCCTAGCATGATTTACGTATCAAGTAGCGTGGCATTAAGTGCAAGATGATCCATTGTCGGTGGTTCGGGTGCGATGCCATGCTGTTTTGGCGCGAAGTAGCACAAGCAAGGGGAAGCTCAGCTACGGGGATAGGAAAAAGAGACGAAAAAAGACCGTTGGCTCTAGGTAGGCAGTGAGGGATCTGGCTAAGCTCATGTACAATGACGGAATTTATTGCTTTTTGATTTCCTTTTTCCAATTTCATTTATTATATAGCGTGGCCCATGATCTTCCTCGTCTCTCATCATACTCGCTTATCATACTCGCTTGTCTTTACATGACTAGAGCAACATACAACATCCTCTTTCCACCTCCGTCATTTTTGGAATGATCGACCAGCGGACACTATAATTTGTCATCCACTTCATTGATCTTATATCGTGTGCGCTGAGTTTTACTATCACGAACTCGAGCGTCTTGGTGGTGTGACTTGAAGGCAGCGACTTATACGCATCAGCCCACATTACTTTTACAGAAAAGTCTTCCAGTATCACGACAAAAAGAAGAAGGAATAAACGAAAAAGGAAGAGAAATACCTATTCTTAAATCTCCTGGATCCCAGTTGATATAGAAAATATCAAAAAATGGCGTCCGGCAGTCAAAGCGGCGCCATGCAGATGCATGTACGTACAACACCACCACCACCATCAAAAACACGAACAACACCACAAAATCATCACCATCCTCATCCAGCCTCATCGCTAACATCTTCAAGGGCCCTCCCTACCCCCCCAAATACGCCGGCCTCGGTCTCACCCCAACCCGCTCCGTCGACATCCCCATTTCCGCCGTCATCCTCGCCTTCTACATCGCCTCCGCCGCCCTCAACATGACAATCTTCCAACGCAACCGGCGCCGCGGCCACAAATTCGTCCTCTCGGGCCTCTTCTTCGGCTTCTCCATGGCCCGAATCTCCGCAAACGTCATGCGCATCGTCTGGGCCTGCTACCCGACGAACGTCCGCATCGCCATCGCCGCTCAGATCCTCGCCAACGCGGGTGTTATCATCATCTTCATTGCCAACCTCATCCTCGTCCAGCGTGTGCTGCGGGCGTATCACCCTCGTCTCGGCTGGAGCATGCCTGCTAGAATCATCCTGCGCTCGCTCATCGCGTCTGTGATTGGATGCTTGATCATGCTCATTGTCTGTCTCATTATCAGCATCTACACGCTCAAGCAGTCCACTATCGATCAGACTCACATCGCCCAAACCGTTGCCTTGACGTATTTCGCCTTCCTGGCCTTCTTGCCCTTGCCCATCATCGGTCTCTGCTTCATCATCCCGCGCCGCCAGCACATCGAGAAATTTGGAACCGGAAGCATGCGTTACAAGCTCTTCCTCATCCTTTTCACCTCTTGCCTGCTCACTCTCGGTGCGGCCTTCCGAGCAGGTGTAATCTACTATCGCGTCCCTCCAACTGAACCGCGGTGGTTTCAATCAAAGGCTTGCTTCTACTGCTTCAACTACGTCATTGAGCTCATCGTCGTCTACACGTACGCCCTGTCTCGGTTCGATAAGCGTTTTCATATTCCCAACGGAAGCAGTGCTCCTGGTCACTATGCCAACGGCGTTCCAGGCTCTGACGGAGCCGTATTTGATGAAGAGCTGCCTGCCAGTGCTTCTGAGCAGACAATGACGGATGCCGGCTGGGCTATGGAATTTCAAAACAAGACTGCGCCTAAGGCATCTGCTTAAAGACGAAGAAGAGGGTATGAGATAAAATAATAAGAAGGGAAAGAAGAAACATACGGGGAGGAGCTTAATAATTACTAAGCATAAAGGCGCCTTAGGGTTTGCATTTATATGTATTGGGTGCTTTTGGCGCATTTAGGCAAGACACTCAAACGGCGTTGGCGGCATAGACTGGATATAGACAGCGGTAACATCGTGTTATACGGGTCTTGGAATGCCCGAAGAAAGAATCTCCTATACTTAGATTAGCCTGTCTGGGGATATTCTCCCTTAGGATGTACAAATTTATATTCGCGTAATTCTCAAATCAGTTCATTATAATTCTGTGCCCTATTTTGCTAATCAGCAGCTGTATCAAAAAAGATGTCGATTCGTGATATACATAGGTATACATAAGTGGACAGTGTGCCATAAAGAATACGTAGCTAACACCACCCAACGCTCATCCAAATGGCCGGATCCGAATATGGTGAAGCAGCCGAGCACTTTGTATATCGCTGTCTACAAAGAAAGAGGGTTGGGATCCTGTAATGCATCATCCGTATCGCAGTAACACTTGGGCAACTCTAGGTTCACATTGAGACTTGTTACGCTGGATGGCGTGGGCCTATATGCCAGCAGTAGGATTAATCGTACATTATTTTTTCTTTTAGATGCCCAGCTCTTAGGACTCTAACAGCTATAAACCCTCTCGCAATAAGCCCTTACAGCAATAGTTTGTTTGAATGCAGAACATCAGTGCTAGATTAGAGGAAGTAATCAGGAGTTCCTGTGAAGAAAAAGTTAGATGATAGGATTCAGATGTTTGATGAGGAAATGGACAACATACGTCTCGAGACCATTGGTTCACCGGCTCTCGGGCACGGGTCAAATTGCAAGCTGTTGCAGTTAGCACATCTGTGGCTTTCATAATATCCCTCTTGGCGTGGGGTCGGTAGTTGCCACAGCGGGGAGTTTATCTGGACTTACAAGGTATATTTCAGATGCTCGTCAATTTCCATTATAGCAGCCTGGTTACCGCATCGGTAACAGTAGTTTGGTGCTGCAGAGTAGTAGCAATGTTAGCCAAAATTCCAGCATGACTGGTGGAAAAGGAGAAAGAAAAAAAAAAAGGATGGAGTAATGGATGGGTAGTAGGCGAGCTGATAGCTCGGGAAAGATGCACCCTGCCATTGGGAGAGACATAGCTAGAGAAGCACTTTATAAAAATGAAACTCACCTGAAAAGATTGTCACAACGTTTCGATCCTGAGACCAGTTGTATCCCTCCATCACAAGCTGGTGCGCTCGTGCCACCAGCGTTAAGCCGTTGTTGTGGTTGAATGCCTCTGAAATGTCCTGGCCGAAAGTGTACCCCGCACCGCGGGGAGAGATTCCCCAACCGCAGCGGTCGTCTGGGTCGGACCATAGGAGATCGCACATGGGACCTTCGTGGGGGACTTCTTGCACACGATCGAGGGCCCTGATGTTATCTAGTGTGTCGATGCTGGGGGAGAGACCGCCGTGGAGGCAGAAAATCTGGTTCTCAATCAGGGCAGTCAGGGGGAGGTAGTCGAAGAAGTCGGTGAATATCTTCCACACGTTGGCGTTGCCGTATTTGCGAAGACATTCATCGTAGAAGCCGTAGACTTGTGTGATCTGGCGCGACTCGTGGTTGCCTCGGAGGATGGTGATGCGCTGGGGGTATCGGATTTTGAGAGCAACGAGGAGGGAGACGGTCTCGACCGAGTAGTATCCTCTGTCGACGTAGTCGCCTGCAGAATCAAGATTGATAGTCAGCGGCGAGGCACCCCTCATTTTGCGGATCAGACTGCGTGTATCCCACCCATGAAGAGATAGTTGGTATCAGGACTCGGGCCGCCAATCTTGAACAGCTCCATTAAATCGTGGAATTGACCGTGGATATCGCCACAGACCGTAACGGGGCATTTCTGCACAGAACGATGGGGTCAGCTTCGGAAACGCATCATTTTAACTCATCAGCCACGGATGGCTATCGCCAAGGGCCAACCTACCACGGGCTGCACGTTTGATTCATCTTGAACAACCTCTCGACCCTACATGATAGCCAAAAAAGTTAGCATCAGTTTTTCAACGACGTTTGAAACAGTGTCACGAGGGCGAGTCGATGGCGACGGGATGGCTTTGCAGCCTAGCCAACCCCTCCTTCGCTCGCGTCGTCAACCAGCAGTATCAGAGGCTCACCATGTCACACAGCCTCTGGACGTCGGCCTCGGACAGCTGCTTGCAGTTCATCAGGTTCTCAATCCACTGCTCCAGCGTGGATCTCGTCGCGGGCTCCGTCTGCACAGGCGCCACGTCGGCCGGTACTCGCCCGACGTCTTCCATATTTGTGTCCATTCTGGGGGGGATGCCGCGCAGTCTGTTGCGTCCGCTGCAGCTGTGCGAGAAGTCCTTGCTCGGACCGGGTCGATTGGCGATGGGTTGAAGCGAGGCGTAGGTGGGAAGCGGAGGATTCGAGGGCGCTGCTTGGGGAGGGGAGAGAGAAGGCTGAGGGCTGCGATGGGTTTGAATGACGTTGCGGTCACGCTTCGGGTTGCTTGCAGTGCAGACTTTGGGTTCGCGAGCAGCTGTGCGACAGTGGCAGTTGGCAGTGGCAGCTTTGGGGCGGATAGCGGGCGAGCGGTGGGGCTCAAGGCGCCAAAGGAGGCGGCTCTATGGCAGTGGCGGTCGTGCAGCAGCCACTATCAGGAGGGAGGGAGATTGGGAGATTAGGAGAGGGGGGCTAAAACAACAAGCCGGGGTGAAATGAAGTCAAATGCTAGTACTATTGCGAGCTGATTGCCCAGCGTGAAGCGGCACAAAGAATTACAAGTACTTCGATAGAATTAATTAAAGTAATTGAATGCTAATACTTGATCTAATAGAGGTTTTTCCTTCTTTATTAAACTTTTTCCTTCTGTGTTTTTAACACTCCTAGAGGTTGTAGCTATATCGCGTCTAGACTCGAAATTGCTCGTGTTTTAAGAGAGCAAGGGGGCTAGCAAAATATAGCTCTATTACTACCAGGTATTTATAGACTGGTAAGAGTAGGCCTTTGAGAAGAATTGTCAGTAATTAGTAGAAGCAATAGAAGCAGTAAAAGTAATAGAGATAAGAAACTGAAGAAGATGATATAGCAGTAGCACCACTCAGTAAATCAACTTGTCCAAATCAGCCATCTCTCACCAAACAAAATGTCGTGGTTGTCACCGTGATAATAGTGTGCACGGTAAAATTGTTGCTTCTAGCTACCATGTAGATATATGCATTTCATTCTTTTCTGCTCTGGCGGAGCTGAGAGGTAGCCGAGCTGGAGCTTCCCCTGACACCAAGCTGGTATCTACCTCAGCTCCGGAGCTGCCCCGCCAAGCTTCAAACATTAGTACGTAGGTACCTTGGCAAAATTAATACCTAAGACTGATAACTACCTAATACCATAGTAACAAGACTGATGGCGAAGTATCGTTTTTTTTTTTTTTTTTCTTTTTTTTTCACATATGGGCGTCTTGAAATTTTCCTCATTGAATTATCATCTTATAACACTATCTCAAATAATCTCGATTCACTGCTCCAGGGAGAGACACTACTACCTATATCACGATCTAGCGGCATCAAAGTAATTGGATAACGCAGATAATATGCAAGACTCATCATGCCAAATCACTGAGTCAAAAAGCACATTAAACGCGGTATTCGTAATTAAATGTAGCATATGATGCATTATAGAGAACAAAAACAATGTATAGGTAACTATGCCGCCTCCTCTTGCAACGCCCCGTCTCATTTTCGCCAGGAACAAACTCCATCAAGATAGCCCAACACTCGATATCCATCCCCTCTCCAGATTAGACATTTCTCTTTTATCCAGGCAATCTTCAAGCCAGCCCCAGCCCAACGAGGCCCTGGCTCTCAACCGACGAACTTGCCGGAGGACCATCCACGCCTTTACCAACCAAGCTTGAAAAGTCAAGGCCCACCTCGGACAATTTCTTCGCATGTTCCTTGGCCTGATCCATGCACTGTGTCCAGACCTGTCCGCCGCGCTCGGTGCTGCTCAACTGCCTGGCAAGAATCACGTTGAAAGCTTCTACTTGTTCCTTCGCCCACTTGACACACGTGCTCATCATGGGTGGGGGGAAGCAGCTCTGAAAGCACAGCACCGTGTTGTGGATGAGGGTAAAGTACACAAATGATAGCTGCCAAATGTACAGATGCAAGTCGCCCTGGAAGATGCATTGTCTATTCGCGTCCTGTTAGTTCATGTAGTGCAATGATACGTAAAAAGAGGGAGAGAAAGACAAACCTTGCTCGTTTATGAATCGTGTCGCCACGGGCTGCGAGATACGCCTCTCTGGCTCTATCTTCGTACCCCAGTCTGGCCAACCAGCTCAGGTTTCGCTTCGTCTTGTTTTGCTGGTTGTGTGTCGTCTCCAGCTGCTGGATAATCATGCCCGCAAGTTTACCGCTCCTCGCCTCAACCTCAAAGTTGATAAAGTCTTGCGCTACGGTGTTGCCCTTGAGCCCCCTGGCCAACCCGTTCATCTTTTCCACTCGTGCCACCGCGGCTTCGAATCCTTGGAGAGCAATATCAATATCAAGCTCATCCATTTGGCCTTCGACCCAGCGCAGATTCTGCTGTTTGCCATCCACTTCAATCAGCATGTCTTTGATATCGGACAGCGTCTCTAGCAGCTCCGTCTTCTGCAGCAGCCCCGGGTCTCTGGAAGCAAAATAGTTGATCGTCTCTCTTGCCTTGTTATTGGCCTCCATCTCAGACTGCAACCCTTTGCGTAGCTCTTCCACTGCCTTGCGTACATTCATCATCAGCGCCTTCTTCTCAGTTGCTTCTGGTTTTTCCGTTCGATAGATGAAAGTCTCCTGGCCACCGCCTCGCACCATGATGGCATCAGCCAACTTATTGCGACCACCCATAGAATCGCCTGTTCCAGGCATTTCGATGACTTCAATATCAAGCAACGGCCAGCAGCGGTCGGCTACCAGCTTCACCATCGGTCCACGGGCATCAGAGTTGGGCGCGTCGACCTTGCGTTTCTTCCGGGAGGCGATGAGAAGATGGTCATTTAGCAAAAAGATCTGCATGGCTCTTCTGCTCTTGTAGGTTGCATTGTCCAATTCAATCCATGGACCAGCATTTAGAACCACATGGCGTCCTATCGCGTTTGGCAGGAACTTTTGAGAGCCCTCCACGGTCTTGTAGAGAGTTTGCATCTGCGTAGTCCAGAGAGCGCTTCGATCCACAATGGAACTGCGCTTGTCCCTTTTGCTCATCGTGGCGCCTCCCCCTATGGATGTATCCATTTCACCTCTACCCGAAGCTTGCCTAAGAGCTGTCGTATTCGCCTTGAGCTCAGACATCAGGTTGCGAAGTGCTCGCATCTCTCCTTTGAGCTTCTCTGCTTCCTTGCTGATTTTAATAAACTGCGTCCGGTTCTGCAGTAGGTTCTGCTGCAGATCTGCGGCAGCGCGTGCCTTGATTCCCTGCAGCGACTCGGCATACTCTTGGATCTGATCCTCGCTCGCCTCGCTCAGCACCGAGGCCACGTACTGGTCGGGAGTAAGGTTCGGATCTCGTAACGCCTTTAAATCGACAGTGGGAGCAGCTCCTGGCCCTGCTCGAGACGGAGGGGGCTGATAATCGGTGTTGTACCGCTCAAGAGGGGGGAGAGTCGGAACTGGAGGGGCGGCCGCGTCGAATTCGGGGGGCAAGTTGTTAAATCGTGAGGAGAATCGTCGCTTGACTAGATCAGAGGTCTATAAAGCCAATGTTAGTCGCTCGATCCAAAAAAAAAAAAGTCTCTTCAGCGGCGGTGTCGTGATCTCTCACCTTTCCACCAACAGCTGAAGGCCGCAGCCGAGGCGCTTCGGGCAGCGGAACCAGTCCACCAGGGCCAGCAGTTGTGCCTCCAGTCGAGCCATCTTGCGGAATTGGAGCAGATATTTGACGCGGTGCACTGATTACGGGACGGGCCTTTCGTCGCTTGCCGCTTCGAAGAGACAAGGTTATCTTGCTGCGCTCCTCAGACATGTCGACTGCTGCTCATCGAGTGAGGACCGGGCGACCAATTAGTTGGTTGACACAGGGGACGGTGAAGAAGAGCAGCCTCTATGGTAATGGTAACTGGCTCTAGGTATGTACAGGCAGCTTTGAGCTTCTCACTCGCGTTTACTTTGTGAGAATCGGTGCACAGAGCTTCAAAGCCGAGCTGTGACAGGATTGGCTGCTGCGGTGGCAGTTGAGAATTCGACGCTCGGATGGAGGTATGTACAAGTGGAACTTGGAGCTGTTGCATGAATACCTAGGTGGCTGCGCAAGTCCCGCGACTCTCTACTACAGTAGTTTACCCGATAATGTACCGATCGCCTTCAGCGTCGCTCAATCGATATTCCGAGCTAGCAGGTATCGCAATGACTCCATATTCCTTGTGATATCTTTTTTTCCAAGAGAGCAAGAAAAAAATCCCGGCGGCGGCATCTTCTCTAGCTGAAGCTCAATTTCTCTGCTGTCATATAACCGGCCTATTTCTGAGCAGCCGCCGCAAAGGCCGATTTCCGCGGAGCCCGTCATCTTTTCATTTTCTCACTTGCAGCTACATTGGGCAACCCTTGACCCCAAGAGCTCCCCTCCATTCGTCAAAAATGGTTCAGACAAGCACCGTGGTGACGGCATCAGTCGCAACCGTTGCGACGGGCCTCTTGGGTTCGTCTCTGCCCCCAATGACCTGCGCGAGATCATCTCGGGAGGTGGCTTATTCTTATTAACGATTTTCTTTTAAAGCATATGCCGCCTACTTTGATTTCCAGCGACGAAGAAACGCCGAATTTCGTCGTAACCTGAGAAGAAACGAGCGCAAGCAGGTCCGCGCTGAGAAGGAAGAAGCCGAGGCCTCCACAGAGCGACTGCGCAGCACCATCAAGGCAAAGGTCGATGAGGCTAAGGAGGAGGGATTCCCCGTCGGCGTGGAGGAGCGCGAGGCCTTCTTCAACGAGCAGGTCATGACAGGCGAGATGCTGAGCCAAGATCGTATGGATGAACCCCTCCATGACACAATATTTTAAACGCGATAACGAATAACACTGACATTTATTTTCCTTGTAATTTAGCTTCCAAGATGCTTGACTCTGCGCTCGCTTTCTACAAGGGATTGAAGGTTTACCCAGCTCCCGGCGACCTTATCAAGATCTACGACAGCACCGTTCCCAAGGTAGATGCCCCCCCTTCTAGTAGCAACATGATACCCGACGCACCGACTTGATCTTGTGCTGACAATCGTCTCTTTCACAGCCTATATTAGATATTTTGGCCGATATGATCGCATACGACGGTGACATCAGCATTCGCACTCGCCCCTCTTCCGCCGGCATCAACCTGGGCGATATCCCCAACGTTGGCCTCGACTAAGCAAACTCAACTCAACAGATAACAGCCGAGTATTCTCCCTACTGCACTCAGCTTATAACGAAACATCATGGTGAGAGAAAATTTCATGGACTTTCTCTCTGGCTAAAAGTAAACGAACCCTGATGGAAAGAGGGGGCATAAAAATGACGAAAAGAAAAAAACCCTGATTCGAAGCGCCGGATTCCCCTCCCTCTCTCTGTTACATATATCTCTCCTAGAACCGCTGAGGAAGGGGGAACGCAAACAATCGCTTTGGTGTACGATAAAACTCCCGAAACTCTTTTTCCCATAGTTTCTTTTTTTTCTTCTTTCTCTCTCGCTCCGGGATTGAACCACTGGGAGTTGTGTGTAAACAATTGTGTAGTAAAATGATATAGCCATGGGAGGTTTTTGGGAAGGGCCGGTGCGGGTAGCGTTTCCATAATCCAATATGAAATTCTAATGGCTTACATTAGTCCTACGTGGGTATGATAATACTCTCTTCGAGGATGATGAGCACTGGTAAAATGATACTTTTGTCTTGTTATACATGAAACTAATAATACCATTGAGCATTTTACTCGGGTGCCTCGCGCGTCACAATGGCCTCCATTTTGCGGCCCTTTCTATCCACCCGTTCATCCCGAGGATCAAATCCTCCATTCCCCCACAGAGCCCACTCAGGCGTCGGCGGTCCCATATAGTCCTCGGGCGTCCAATCACCGTCCGGTCCTCTCTCTTCAAGGAGCTCAAAGAACCTCTGGTAATCAATGTGCGTATGCCACTTGCCATTGACATTGAAGCGTTTGCTTGCCAGCAAAACGCAGCAGCTATGGGCGTGCTCAGCGGCGATGCCGTAGTCGAGGCCCTTTTCCTGGAGGCGCTTGTCCAGTGCCTTGACAAACTCGCAAACCTCCCAGTAGAACGGCACGTTGGACATGCTCAGGCCGGCGTTGGAAGATGTTGCTGTACCGCAGTATGTAACTCCCTTGACTTCGACAAAGCATGGCAGTCCGCGCTCAATGAGTTGGGCGTAGCCTTCGACTTCGTCTTCCACGTTGAAGCCCTTGACAAGGGTCAGACGATAGACTGTACGGTGGCGGAAACGCTTTTCTCGAAGAATGTCCAGGCATCTCAAGAATCTCTCCCAGAAATCTCGGTGGAGAGGTCTGTCAATCTTTCGCAGCGAGTCTCTGTTGGAGGCGTCGATGGACACGTATAGCTGAGTCACGGCCTTGAGAGCCGCGAGCTGATCGGGATGTTGTGCATTACAGACCAAGAAGGAAGAGATTCGCTCATTGTGTAGGAGAGCGAGAAATTCATTGATATAGGGATAGAAGATGGGCTCTCCCACCAAGGAGAGAGCACAGTGTCGGATCCTAAGAGCCTCGGCATATCGCTCCGCTCTCACGCCAGGAACACCGCGCATCATCTTGATTTTCTTGTAGTGGTTCTCTTTAACACCATCAAAGATCATATCCGGGGGATCAACCACCCATCGCCATGTTGTACCGACAGGGTTCGTTCCGTGACGCCAGCAGAAGACACATTTATTAGAGCATGAGAGCGAAGGAGTAGTTTCCATGCACTGATGAGAGTTGATGCCGTAGAGGGAATACTTGTAACAGCTACCTCGTCCGCGTAGAGCAGATTTGGTCCAGCGGCAGATCTTGACGCCAGAGTGGGAGCCGACAATGGAGTATCCTTGCTTGGTAAGAGCGGTATATGTTGGTGAGTTCTTGGCCACCATTTCTTTGATGATGGGCGCCTGAGTCTTCTTCTTGCTGGCGGAGGGATATGTAGTGAAATCAACAGCCAGAGGTGCTTTTCGGGTATTCTCATTTCCATCCTTGTTGGGACGGATCATCTTTCCCAGATCCTCAACATCGTCCAATGGTCTAGAGTCATCAGATGATTTGCCGTCACCCGACTCGTCGTCGTCGAATACGACTTCACCGTCATCGGCTTCGGCGTCCTCTTCGTCGCTCTCTACAGCATCACCACTACCTGGCACGCCCTCGCCGAGGAATCCAGTCTGTACAGCCTGAGAAATGACATCTTGTACCCCGGTAGTCCACTCTGTGAATCTTTCCACGTGGTCGCTCTTCATGTCACCCATTCCGACAGGATACGCTCGCTTTCGGCCGGTCAGCTTGGACATCCATTTATCTAGCTCCTTGGCCTGGAAACAGAAGCCCTCGTCTTCATTGGGCCATCCTTCCTTGTCTCCAAAGCCAAATACCGAGTATCCAATTAATTGAGACAGAGGGGCAGTGTCGATCCTAAAATCATGATGGGTTTCCTGGAGATGCTGCAGAAAAGTATCGTTGATGGAGTCGATGTTGTAGCTCGGGAGGAGGAAAAGGTACACGTAGGCGGCGTTCTCAGCAGACTTGGGAGGGCTGACGAAGTAGTCTTCGAAATCAATTTCGGTCAAGTCGAGCAGTTCGGGCTTCAAGAATTTGCTGTCTGTCTCTTCAGCCTTTTGATCCAGGTATGTCTCGAGCTTCTTGATATACTCGTGAGCAATCTTCTCTGTCTTGGTGGTGACAGAGGAGAAGAACACGAGCACCTTGGTAGGTCTATCCGTATAGTCGACTGCTGCCGTCTTTTTCTCCTGCGAGGGCTTCCTTGTCACACCACCCTTGATCCGTCTAGGTCCGGTAGACTTTTTCTCGGCCACAGCGACAGGTTGCGCTTCACGAGCAGTCTTTTCGTTCGTCACGAGCTTTTCCTGGTTATAAATCTTAGGAAGCACAGCTAAGGGCTCCCTTTCTTCAGTCTTATGAAGAAGTGTGCGCAGACCGACAAGGAGAACAAGTGCGCACAGAATTATCGACGTGCGATAGGCGTGCCACACTTCCACCAGGTCTATAGAGTTTTGTCAGCATGCGACAAAAAGAAAATCACATAACAGACTCACCAGCAACCGCCGTCCCCAATTGGAGACGATTTCCCGCGTCCATCTTGATGGCAGCGTTACTTGCGCGTTGTCAAAGCGACTGCGCACAAGAATTTCATCCAGCACGCGATGCCTTGGAAATGGAAAGTTTGCTGCTGAAGCCAGTGCCCCGCGATGCAAAATTTTGGCGGGGCATCACGATAACGTGCTGACTCAATCTGGAGTGCACGATAACATGGAAACACACTGTACGAGCTTGATGCTCTCTGTTCTAACTAATCTGTTATGAGCAAATACTTTTTTACTGACGAGGCTCAGTACGGCCATGTATATTTTTCCTATCTAGCAGGAACAAGATAATATCATCCTTTTGCACCTAGTACTTGCTTATGGATACTACGCATAGAAATATACAGCCACTTATTCATGTGCAGCGGCACGGCATCCAATGACCGGGATCCAGTAGATCTAAACAATGTCCAATTATGTAATGTAAATAGATGTTTCCAACGTCTTGCTATAAGCCAGTATAGGATCTAAGAGGACCTACATAATCACAATAAATGATTAATTATCCTCGCACCCACCGGTTACCGAGGTATATAGAGGAATAACTGCCTCGGAGATATATTATATCTAAACACAGTAATGCGGGCTTCGAAAGGTTATCACGTAAGGCAACTTTTCCGGGCTAACCGGCGCCTAAGACGTGTTTCGCCCAACAAGATAGGACATGTGATTTTAGCTGCCAATTTGAACTCCTAGAGGAGCAATGAGTGCCCAGACAGGCAAGCAATACATTCCTCGGCAAGCAAGCTGACGGCCGTATTGAAGAAAAACATCTGGGTGCAGCTTACCAATCTGAAATTTCGTACTGGCGACAAGCTAGGAAGACGTAGCTCTCATCAGCCCATCGTGATTTAAGTTGTATAGACTAATACCAGGAGGTACATGATACCAGGAGGTACATGATTGTGTAAGTCCGAGCTATACTAAAACATTTTTATATTCTTATTTTTCTTTTTTTTTTTTTCAAATCTTCAAAAAGTATAAGAATAGCCAGCAGCTGCATCCCAACTAACTTCACTCCTTCCTGTAACATTGCAGCCATTCTCTCCCCTTTACTGCTTGTTCCAATTTGTCCGAGCCTCTCCCAACTACGTCCTCCCCGTCATGGCTCTTCAAAAAACTCTCGACGCCATATTGGTAGTTGGTGCTTCCGGAGCGGTTGGCAAGCCCCTCTGCCAAGCATTGATCTCCAGGAAATCCGACTTCAAACGCATTGCGTTCTTCAATGACACATCTAGGCCCGAGACAGAAGAAAAGCGAACACTCTTCGCCACTTTCCGCGAAGGTGGGATGGAACAAGTCTCTGGCACATACACAGATACCACAGCATTTACTGGATTCGACTGTGTCTTGATGCCTTTGGGGAACCACGCCCTCAAATACCAGCCTACCATCATTGACACTGCGATCAAGGCTGGAGTACGACACTTTTATACTAGCGAATGGGGCGCCGATCTGACTGCAGGATCAAATTGGACGCAGCGATACTACCGAGACAAGGTTCTCACCAGAGAGCATCTGGCGAAGCGTGGTCGTGAGGCGGATACACCAGATCTCGGTTGGACATACGTCAACCTTGGTCGTCTTACAGAATGGAGCATCATCAAGCATTTTGGAATTGACAACGCGAACCATACTGCCCGTATCTTTGGAACTCCCGAAGGAAGACAGTCTTTGCTTTCGACCGCGGACGCTATCGCATACACCATCGAAACTCTTCGACATCCATTTACAGTTGCCGATAACGGCCATCGACGCACTTATCGTTTCCACGGTAGTTCGCCTACCTGCAAAGAAATCTTCGATGACCTGGAGGCAATCACCGGCCACAAGTATTCAGTCACCTACCTTGACGTTGAAACGGCCGTGGAGAAAGAGGCTCGGGCGAAGGAACTCGGAGACGTTGACTTGGAATTGGAAGCTAGCCATCAATTGATTCAAGGCAGAGGTGGAACTCTATTGCCAGAGCCTTTTGACAATGATCTCTTCCCAGATATCCACCCAGAACCAGTTCACTCTGTTTTTGAGAAGAGCTTCAAGGATGCAAGCTTGAGAAAATTCATGGGTTTTTCTTAAACTAAATACCTAATTGACCATGATATATCATACAAGTCCCTTCCTATATTTAGCTTGTACGTTAGATCGTCTTTGACAGTTAAATTTCATTCGTCTTCCAAGGGATCATTAAGGGCTTTTATACCTTCAAACTACCTTCCGTATAAGTGATTCCTTCATTGCGTTGTTAAGCAAGTGAGGAATCTTATTCCAGCGGGGGAACCTCATCTTGAACCTTATAAATGTATCGAGATACCCTGGCTTTATTGAGTCTTGATGGTCAATTTGGCTGAATCTAGTTTTTTATATTTGTTTTATCCACCCAGTTACCGAACGAAGGGGCGAGGTAGAGCCCTCGTTTGCACCGGCCTTTGCAGGCCTTTTGAATTCGTATATCCAATTGTATTTGAAATGAATCTCTATGTCTATTCACTAAACTAATCCTTTGCTTTATCTACGATTTTGTGACCGCCATTGTTTATGTCTTTGGTTCCACATGCTCATACGGGCCATATGCTTGTCGAATGCTTTGAGGTCGATGATACATAAAGTTAGTATCGCGTGCTATCGCCTCCCAAGCCGTATCATAAATCGTTCCCTCTGACCCAAAGTCTTGCCATATGCATACAGTGACGCGCTGAGACGAAGTTTCAATGCAGAAATCTGTTCTGCAGGAACCGCAAGAGAAATATACTGGAGTATTTCTTGTTGCGAAAGCTGTATCCAGAGCTTGGTCGATTTCCGCGTGCTCAATAACCACGTGCTCGATATCCGCTTCGTCGATTTGACTCCAACGAAACCTTGGTCTCACTTCCCCTTGGGAGTAATGGGGGCATATATCCAGATAGCGTATAGACTTACGAGATAGCTTGGTCTCGTACTCAAGATATGTCCAGATGGACAAAAGTAAATATCTTCCATCAACCACCTTGGGATAAGCCGAAAACCTTACTTCGACCCCTCGAGTTATGGCATAATACGGCTCTTGAAGCCGACGGTGGTATGGTTCCAGAAGTTTTAGAAGGTATTTCTGATACCTTCTTTCTCTATCCTTCAGTCGCGTATATTTAAGCGTAAGCTCGACGTGTCTATGCTTTGGAACATAGGCAAAATATTTAGACTCGCCGTACCGCTCGGAGATGTCTAATCCGTCTACACAGCTGAGGTGCTGGGAGCTATGGTTACCTGGCGTGTCTTCCCCATGGATTCTATGAAGCTTGCAGCATTTAGCACAAACCCATCGATCAGGTTGAAGCCTGGAGAAGTGAGCGAGGTATAGAAGTCTATCTTCTGGCGTCAAGTTGGCTAGTATATCACCTCTACCAGCTGGAAAGAGACGATGAATGATCGTGCGCAGGGGGCGACAAGTCTGGTAAACGAGTAATAGCGTATAAGGCGGAAGGAGACCCAGGATTTCCTCGAGTATATCGATTGGCAGCTGGAGGATATAACAAGGAGTTTGAGAGGAAACCTTGCCCTTTTTGGGGCGGACAAGGAGTTCAATAATGCCCATGATGGCGTATATTTTCTTTTGTATCGGCTTTTTGCTTTGGTATGATTGGGAGAAAAGGGGACAGTATTAGATCGAGGTATATGAGCTCTTTATATATTCATGGCTGGCTCATCTCTTTGCTTGACGCGTAATGGAAATTAAGTTTACCATGTTCTTTTCTTAGAGCAGACAAAAGCTTGATAATTTGAGGCTGAAAGCAAAACTTACATTCGTATAGCAGTTATCGATTTCTACCTTACCTTACTAGTAGGTACCTAGGTAGGTATATAGAATTGTAGGTACATGTGGTCTGCAGTACTTGATTCGTTACTAAAGGCCTAAGCTACGACCTCATAATGGAATTATCTATATACAAAGATATATTTAAGCATTTGATGGTATTAATGGCGATAAAAAAATCATCGCTACCAGAAGAAGTGCGCAAGCTCATGCAAACGCCCTACATTAAGGCATCCGTTACCTTTGTCCTATGGTCAGGGAAGGAGGATATACAAAGACTTTTACTTCCACAGGCAGGGCGAGAGATTATTCCCGATCAAAGCATCAAAACGTGAAATGTGGCTTGCCCTTGGTTAAAGAGCACAATTGCGCCTCATTGCTCGCCTCCACTTCCCAGGCATGAGCATGCGAAAATCACGCACCGAAGACTTCCGTATCCTTATACCCTCGCGGTAGAAATGAATTGCGCTATACCTTAGTACTCCGATGCATGTACACACGGAGCGCAAATCCGCATGGCAATCTTGTGCAGCTCTGCAACGGATATTGTCTCTTAAGTCTAAGATACATGAGGCCACGTAGACCAGACTGCGGTTTTATCTTCGAGAAGTTCCTCGGGAGCGTTATCATTGATTTTGACACTGAACAATTGGAGGTGTCAAGAACTGCGCCATGAATCGGCCCCTCTCATAGGCGAATCTATCTTTGAGGAGAGAACTGTAAATCGCTTCGAGGAGTGACAAACTCCGCGAAGAGAAGCTCTAGGAAGCCATCTCTCGTGAGTACATTATTTACTTCTTTCGGAGCACTTCGCTGATTTATTGGAGTCGGTGATATCCTAACCGAAGCGCAAGTTCAGATTCCACTGCTGCGTCCAAGCTCTTGCTCGCCCAAATACAGTATCAGAGTCATTGTAAGAGTCAAGAAGATAGTTAAAAGTTATGAATGTAAAAGTAGACACGTCATGCATGTATAGGGAATGCTGTAAGGAGAGAAGAGAAAACCAGCTGCTCAGTCTCGTCATCGGAATGGCTTCAAGTATAAACATGGAGACGGTTTGGGAGGCGCAAATCCCAGGAGAGTTAGAGACTATATCGCCCAAGACACGGCACACTTATAGAACATTTGGCTGCCAGCAGGAAGTATTTCCCAGTGACATTAAAGTCATATATCGAGATTTATTTCTAATGCATAGGTTCAAAAGACCTGTTTAAAGTCATATATTATATTCTGTTTTTAGAGGATCCCAAAACCGGATCCTTCTAAATTCTCTAGCTGTTCAATAGGGCGCTCATAGCTCCTGTACATTGCAAAGTGTAAGTAAAGTTCCAATGAGGTAGGTTGTCAACGGTTGGACTATTCAGGGTTGGAAAGAAAGACGTGATTGAGCACAAGTAGCATAAGGCATCAGGATTTTGACCATAAGCAAGCTTGAGCAGGGTTGATAAAGGTTGATCCGGGCATAAGCAACCTTCAAGTAAGCCTAGAAAGAGCATAAGCAGGGGCAGAATAAGACTGAGTAGAAGTGAGTCGAGGGAAAGCCGAGTAAGACTTTACTAATGCAATTCCCCAAGAATTATAAAACTTCAAGTTAGTATTACTAGTGAGTTTTATAAACTGATATAAACGATTAAAGATGAACTGCAACTTTTGTATAGTTTATTTGCTTTTATAATAGTAGCTAAAGAGAGAGTAAATACTAGTAAACTTTTATTAGCTAAACTTGCAAAAATTGCTACTGCTTGGTAAATAAGGCTCTAGTTAGGTTACATAGACAATCTTATGTCAGATGCGGTATATGCACAGCAGCGGGGCTTTAGTCCTTCCAAGTATGTCAGATAAGGTAAATCCACTTACACTACAACAAGGGACGTGTTATCAGGACACCATGTTGGAGTAATTGCCCTCCATAAAAACGGGTCCTGTGGCGTTACTACATCACCACGCCGATTCCGGCCGTTCCATATAAAAATAGCTTTTCTTTATTCTGACTCACGGACTAGTTTATAGCATCAGATCGATCTGGCAACCAACGGTTTCCTAGAACACACGTCTTCGACAATTCATCAATTTGCTCAAGATGTCGACCTTTGGTCAATTCCTGCGTGTAACGACTTACGGCGAAAGGTAAATATCTGTCTCTTTCAAGCGAGGATAGCGCTGGCTGCTAACTTTCGTATTTAGCCATTGTCCCAGCGTTGGATGTATTGTCGACAATTTTCCTCCTGGAATTCCGGTCTCAGAAGAGATCCTCCAGCCCCAGGTTAGCATACAGAACAGACATCAGACTTTCTTCAGTTTGTAACTCAACAAAACAGATCTCCCGCCGTCGCCCCGGTCAAAGCTCTCTTACGACACCTCGCAATGAAGCCGATCTTGTATCAATCCAGTCCGGAGTGGAAGGAGGAATCTCCCTCGGAACCCCGATTGCCATGGTCGTCAAAAACCAGGACTTCCGCCCCTCAGACTACAAAGGCGATACCATGAAGCAGTACCCTCGCCCCAGCCACGCCGATTTCACCTACCTTGAGAAGTACGGCGTTCGAGCATCGTCAGGCGGCGGCCGTTCGAGCGCGCGAGAAACAATTGGGCGTGTGGCGGCAGGCGCTCTTTGCGAGCACTACCTTAAACTCGCTCATGGGATTGAGATTGTTGCTTGGGTCTCATCTGTCGGAAATATTCACCACATCCCACCCTCAGCAGAGTATCCTACCACTACTCATAACCCCAAGTTTCTCCAACTGCTTCAAGATGTTACACGGGAAACCGTTGACAAGTCGCCAGTCCGGTGTCCAGACCCAGAGGTGGCTGCCAAAATGGAGCAATGCATTGCCGACTTCCGAGACCGCCAGGACAGCATTGGCGGCACAGTTTCGTGTGTCATTCGAAACGTTCCAACTGGACTTGGTGAACCGGTGTTTTCGAAGTTGGAGGCAACGCTTGCTCACGGAATGCTGAGCATTCCCGCAACTAAGGGATTTGAAATCGGCTCTGGATTTGAAGGAACAGAAATCCCGGGTTCCGCCCACAATGACATGTTCATTAGCAACCCTAACAGCACTGCTTCAGGTTCCAAGAACGGATTTGCGACACCAAAGCTTACAACCTCAACAAACAACAGCGGAGGTATCCAGGGAGGAATCACAAACGGCGCGCCCATCTTTTTCCGTGTCGCTTTCAAGTCGCCTGCAACGATTGGATTGCCTCAAGAAACGGTCACATTTGCGGGAGAGAGCGATGGTCTTCTAGAGGCCAAGGGACGTCACGATCCCTGCGTTGTTCCTCGTAAGTTCTTTTCCAATTGATCAGCCTGATTACTGCTAACCATATCTAGGCGCGGTTCCAATCGTGGAAGCCATGGCTTCACTTTGCATTATGGACGCTCTTTTGCTGCAAGGAGGCAGAAGGGCGGCGGCGCTCGCGCCATAAAGGGTAAAATTGCACTCCGGGTAAATGGAAACAATAAAAAGGTGGCCTTGGTACCAGTGATGAGTGATGAGCTAGGAAAAAAAAAAGTCGTGCCCTCAATCAATTGAATTAGCTGCCCGTCTTCCAACAAGTTGATAACAACCGCCTATTAACCATATAGGCCTGATGTATATATTAATCTTCAAGTTTGCTGCACTTGAAAAGAATATCCTTGCGATCAAAACATAACTATACATAGACTGCTCTCTAGCTGCCTCCAGTGGCCTTACAACTACTATGATATCGACCTATGAAGCCAACTAGTACTGACTCATTGCTACAAGTGATGCGGATGTTCTGGCGGGCTTTCTGCAGGATTCTGTAGTGCTATGCCTTTTGCAGGCATTTACGCGGCCCCTGCTAGTGTAAGGAACGGGGAGGATTCTTTTCTTTTTTTTTTTTCCGCTAGTGGAGTTAAGTGACATGACATTGTGCTACCAATCTTCGCACGAATAGGAATAGTGTCGTTGAATTCGAGTGATCAGAAATCTTACGGCAGATCAGCTTCGATGAATCGGGGCATTAGTGCAGAAGTGCCTGTCTTGCAGCACATTGCCCCTGGCTGCGCTTATTCATTAATAATCTACTTGTACAATATATCAACACGGTTGGTTTACATGCCAAACATAAAAGATGTTATCAAAAGTATTAGAAGTAGCAATAGCCTACATGTATCTATGCTATAGCTGGAGTACTAGAAAATTGAACTAGGGTGCTGGAAACGTAGGTACCTTTCAACTTGGATGGATGTGACTTTATATGGGCGTTCTTAAGTGTGTCCATAGAAGCGAGAAGAGACAAAATGCATCAAAAATTCCGCGACAGTAATACAAAGCTTGCCAACATCAAAGAGCCCAAAAAGCCGTTCAAAACCCGAGTTTAGATGCTCAGATCTTCGCTAACCTGGATAGCCAGGCTCTGTGGCATGTTTTTCTCAACATGCTCCGTCACAGTGGCAGCTCCAGTCTTCATAGCAGCCACAAATGTTTGATCCATCGTCACGCCCACCTTCTCAAGCATTTCGGTCTGCTCAGCAATGTTCTCAATCCGCGTCTCTAGATTGTCCTTGATCTCGTTTTGCTTGTCAGCAACTGTCTTGAGGATAGCCTGAGACGCACTGGTTGCCCAGTTATTGAGAGCGTCACGCTTCGCTGCCACCTCGCTGGGATCCTTCAGCACCTGGCTCAAGTCCCAGACCAAGTCCATGCCCTTGGAGACATGGTTTACGTGCATCTGGCAGTACATTCGAGCAATTGTCTGGAGCAGCTCAAAGTATGCCTTGATCTGCAGGGTGCTGCTGTAGATGATCTCGATATCCATGTCCGTCAGGCGAAGGATCTGCTTCTTCTTGGCGTCGACGGCGACGCTCGAGACGTCCTCGTCAAACTTCTTAACCTTGTTTTGCACGACTAGGCGCACCATGGTGGATAGAGCGCCAAAGAAGCTCTTGAGCTTGCTAATTTGCACCTTGAGCTGCACGAGGGTGGCGATGCAGTCAATAAGGATATCCTTGACCTTTTCGAGAGTCTGGCCCTCTACCTCGAGGCCCTTGAGCTTGGTTTGGATGGCCGTAAGCTCCTGCTGCACCTTGAGTGCGCTATCGGCAGCCTTTTGGTAGTTTTCCTGCGCGGCATTAAGAGCCCGCTGGTTAATGGCCAGCTTCTCCGTGGCAGTATTTAGGGCAGCGTTTTGCGCCGAGTAGTCCGTCTTGGGCACATCAATCTTGAGATTTCGCATCTGAGGGGTGCTGGCAGACGAGCCAGGGAAGGTCTTGGCCGTTGTCTCCAGCTTGAGAGCAATAGCTTTGGCATTCTTGATGTCCTCCTGCCAAGTCTTGATGGTTGCTGCATCAGTGCCGCCTGCGGCCATGTCTGAAGACTTGAGCACCTGGGCCTTGATGGCCTCGATAGTCTTAATCATCAATGCAAAGGCATTCTTGAGTTCTTGGCTGGGCTCACCGGTGCCGAGCTGTGCCGATTTCTCCTGTTGCTTGACGTTGGTGAGAAGCCAAGTAAGGCCGTGAGCCTGCTGGACTTTGCCATCTTCGTCTTTCTTACTGTCCTTGAACTTTGCCCAGTCAATACCGTCGTTAGGGCCATGGGTCAGATACGAGTACATGTCATTAAGGAAGGGAGCCAGCAGTGGTGCCGCGGCGTAAGCAGGATCAGTTGGAGGCGTTGCGTCTGTTTGAGCGAGAGCAGAGCCGCCGTTGACAGCAGCTTGACCAGCAGCGGCTCCAATTAGAGCACCAGCCATTGGAGGAGCACCGGGAGCGTTGGCTGCGCCGTCCATTGCAGCTTTGCCAAAGGCTCCTGCGGCCGAGTTGAGGGCCGACATGGGGTTCATGCCGTTGATGAGGGCAGGAAGAGTCTGAGCCACAATTGAAGGTCCAGCCTGAGCAATAGCATTGATTGCTCCCATGGCGCAAGTTTCCCATGCTGTCAATAACCAGACGTCAGTGTTTCATGTCACTCATCAAGCATATCAAGTCTTGTGAAACGTCACTCACCGGTGGGAATATCATCGTTGGCCTTCTGAAACGCCGCTTCAGCCTTGTTCAGAGACTTCAACATTACATCAGCAGCCTTTTCTGCAGACGCAACCTCCTTGACCTTGAAAGAAGATTCGATCTCGGCTTGCAGCTTGAGCGAGACATTGGCCTCGGCCTCGGCCTCTGTGGTGCCATGCTTCTGGACTGACGCGGTGTGAAACTCTGTCACGCAGAGGAGCCAAGCATCGAACGCTTTTTCGGTTCCATCAGCGTAGTCGAGGCAGCTGTCAGAGAGGCGACGAAGCTGGGTGAGTTTGTTGTCGAGAATACGCGCATAACTCGGATCGGGCAGTTTCTGTGTTGCGCGGACAACTTCGGTAACCTTTTTTCTCTCATTTATTAGTAAACTGCTCAAAATCGTTCCCAAAGGCTGAATTCAACGGCTTCACTCACAATATCGGTCAAGTCACCCGCAGTGCCAGCGATGGCGTCCATATTGGTCGCAGCAATGGTGAATGCCTTGGCGCCGCAGTCACCGACGTATACCAAGCACGCTTTGAGAGTGGGCTTTGCAGCGACCTTCAAATGCTTCCATCCGCCCTCAGGCATGGCGGAGCCCAAACTGATGGCCGCGGCCTCCTGGCTGGAGGAAGCAACATGGCAGGCGCCGAGGAGAGATAGAGCAGTTGGAGCAGCGGAGAGGAGATCGGCCCAATTATACTGGAAGAGCATAGACTCTCTGACCTCTGTAACAAATTTTGTACCCGCCTTGCCGTCATATTCTTTCTTGAGACGAGCCTGGTTTCTACGCTCCAGCTCAGCTAGGGCTTCGGCTCGGTTGAGACTCATGATGACGTTTGAAGGAAGAATGTTCAGGGAAAAGTGATGATACCAAAAAGAGTTTGAGAACAAAGCTCTTGGAAGTTCTGTTCAATTGTATATTGAAGATTGCTAATGATTTGCTCAGGTCAGGGCTGTTGTCCAAGTCTAGGAACCCATTGCTTTATAGCATTGAGAGCAGTAGGTCCAAGAAAATGCCTGTTCTATTGTCTTCATGTTTGATTCAAAGTCCCTCCGCCCCTCTACAGATTCTAGGCCCAGTCGGTTGTTTGTCAGTCAATAATTTACATGTAAGAGCGTCACTGACAAAGAATATGGCGTGCAAGAAGATAACTGACCCAACTGCAAAAGTTGGAATATTGGCAATAGTGTACAGAACCATCGCCGATGGCGTAAAGAAACATATTGATATGAGCCTATCGAGGTGGCAGAGTCAAGCGGCAGAGTCAAGCGGTAGAGTCTCTTACTCAAATGTGGCGTCTTCACTTCAAAGCTGGCTGCAGGGATAAAGAACACTATTTGCCATGAAGTGGAGACCTGAGAAGTCCTTAGGAAAGGTACATGTGCCTATTCTTTTACAGCCCCAAATCCTAAACTAGCTGCCGTCCGGCCCGATCTAGTTACTTGTGCTTTTCCGGCTAAAATGGGTCTTTTAAGTCCATGAATTTCCTGATTTGGCGATCTTTAACGCCTGAAAATATCTTTTTTCTGTTACGCTTCAGTTTACTTGCTATTACTTGACTTATTTACATGTGGATATGTCAATGTCACTCATTATACCTCATTAATAATTCCGTACAATGAATACATGATAAATCACTCGAAAGGGTAAGAGAAGTTCATGAAGTTGTTATCCCCTTTTCCAAGTAAACTTCATTTTACGTATATATTACACCAAAGTAATAAGCCACCACTGGTTAGCTCCCTTCAAATCCGTATATGCCAACACATCGGCTCCATTAGCAGTAGAGCCTCCGGCAAGATCCAAAACGCAAGATGGGTGAACAGCGCTCTCAAAACTGCTCCTCCAAAGATTAGTAAACTGCTTCAGCTCTCTAATTTACCGTTACTACTTTTGAGCCGGACCATTGTGGTGAAACCTACCGAAAGATACTGAGTTGGACTTCTTTTAGAATAACTGACTCGGAAATCTTGGGCAACAGTGCTATGTTCTCCATTCTCCAGCGTGCTGCCGGATCCTTAGAATCTTCTGTGAGACTGACTTTCTGGCATGGTCCTAAGGGGTGTTAGTTCTTTGTCGAGGAAAAATGAACTTATCAATACGATCAGAGATTTCGCCAACTCACCATTCGACTTGATGTATTTATTGGTATGTTCGCTGAAGATGAGAATTTGATCGCTACCGAAGACCTGGTACACTTTCCATGTCTGGTGTAGATTTGCGCCGCGTGCTCCATTCCATTCCCTGAGGCGTTTTGTTGTCAGTTAGCCTGGAAATTCTCACATCACCACTTGCAGATTGCATTGCCTCACCAGCCATAAACGCGAGTTCCGTCATCAACATCAAGCAGCGTCTTGGACATGACGTTTGTCAAGTTGCAGCGATGAAGAAGCACGGGGGGCATATTTTGAAAGATCTCTTCAAACATATTTGCAAGTATTAGAATACGAAAATGGTCGTAAAAGCAATAATCAAGATTCCAAGTCTGGAAGAATATGAATTGGCTTGAGAATAACAGAGAACGGACAGACGAGTGGTCTATTTACATGGCAATAGCTTCAATTACACGTTTATGTTTATATCTACATAGGCTATGGGGAAAATGGCTTGGCCACTAGTGATTGATCCCGGTTGAGCTGAAAGTGTGCCGAGAGCGTTTAGAAGCGCCAGACGACGGGGATACTGTGAAAGTACCATGCTATTTCTCATGCAATAGTTTAAAATTTTTGGCTATTCTAATCTTGTCACTTTGCAATTATTGGTTATTAAATGCAGAGCGCAAGCAAAGCGGCGTCGAAATAGGCAGATCTCAAGCTCTAGATTAGAGTCTCCACCGTTTCTCAGCCAGCCACGACTTAGACCGAGTCTTATACATGAAGAGAACCTTCTCAGCTAGCCACAGGCTTGCCAAATCCAATATTGCATGCAAAAATTCACTAGTCAACATGTTAGAGTATGGCTATACTATAATTTTCTATTTTGTATTGCACAAACAACTTTACTAGTTTTGAACATTTCGCGATAGACATGTTACAAACACGGATAAGTGTTCTGTTATTGAAGTTTTAGGATATTGTATACTTTCCCTTGTATACTGTATATGTCTTCCATATAATAAGGTTGGTCTATGATTCCGCTTTCCAAGCTCAAGCTGTTTTAGCAGCGTGTTTATCAATAAAATCCGAACTTGAGAGTCACCATGGCCAGCAACAATGAAACAGTCCTCAATTGGACTAATACGATAGGTGAGTTTGCCCAAATTTAAGAGGACTAACCTTGAACTAATTATGATACAATAGATTCTTATAAGAGGGAATACTATGCTCTCCATGAAGAGACCAAGGGGCTCAGCGTACGAATGGAAGAACAGAGCTGCAGATATATCCGGGTGGCAGACTTAGTCAGTAAAGAAAGGGAGATGATACTCCACGGGGCATTTGAGGCGCTTGTCAAATTTGTTGCCGACATTCTTCAGTACAGTGATGGCCAAGATGAAATTGGCAGCCTCGGCATTCAATTTTTGCCCGACGCTGTAAAGTCCTTTAAAGCCCTGGCAGACTACAGCGAGAAGATAATTGACCAGGAGAGCATCGAGGAAGTCGAATCCACTCAGGAGATTGGCGAGAACGGGCAGATCATCGAAAGAATCAAAGATTTGAAGCAGAGAATGGCATCTGACCTTGCAGGTCTTTGTCAGGCCACTTCAGCAGCAAGAAATACTTTGCTTGAGACCAAAGATCATGAATCTCAAGCTCAGAGCGCTCTCTCGAATGCACGAGACAAACAAAGCGTACGTCTCGCTCTCTCTCAAAAGAAAGTGCCATCTCTGGCTTAAACTGACAGCTTATGCTAGGGGTTCTTTTACGATGTGTTTGGCGATGATGATATTGACAACGCAGTCGATACCGACCGCAGGAACCTAGAGACATGGCAGTCCAATGTACGAGCAGCGTCAGACGTGTTTGAGAGACTCCAGGCTCTGGTATCTGTCCCCCAGGAGCTGGCGGCGTTTCACATAGAGAGCCTTCTCGAGAAGCTAAGCAACTTGGCGGACGGCATGCGCGCCAACTTTAAGAATATTGACGTGATCCGCCGTATAGATAAGGACTGCTGGACTGCCGCGCGCTTGCTGGAGTACCATGTTAAGACGAACACTGAATATACCAGTCGAGACGATGCGCTGAGGCATGTCATCAAGCTGCTCCACACGGCTAACAAGACGATTGATGAGGACAATACCGTCAAGAATTTGAAGGAGGCCATTGAAAAGATGCTTGAGGAGAAGCTGGGCGTTGCAAAGGCAGAAGAGCTGCACCAGGAAAAGAAGTTTTTGGCTATGCCAGAGGATATGGATTTCTAGGTGCTGGTTTATATGTTGTTAAAGGGTACATGTAGGTATCTTCAGCTGTGAATTTGTTAGTACTGAGCATAGTACTGCTTGTATCAGAATATAGTAGTACACAGACATGCTGGGAATATGAATAGGAGACAACAATATTTAGTGTTTCAGTTATTTTCATTCTATACACGCCGTAGAACAATGATTGTAAGGATATTTCTGCGCTTCATGCTCAACATAATAGACAGCAGTTTTGCAGACGATGTATATGTAGTTGGCTATGGTAGATGTTCATATATACTCGCAGTTAAGACAGGCGACTTTCCCTCAATCACCGAAACCCGATTTGCCCCGACAGGTAATAATGCCAAAGTAGCGCTGTTCTCATCTCTTCTTTCTTTTGGCTTCATCTCTGAACTGGAGCTCCATATCACAAATTTACCATATAAACATGGTGACTAGATGTTGGAGTCGCATGTAACGGACGGATTTAGGCTCCGTTTTTGCAAAGCGTCTCTAAACGCACAAACCTGAGCAAAGACACAGTGTACTGATGACCGACCTATGTAGCTTGTGGCTGGCTGAATCGATAGATTGATGGATTGACAGGGATTGCGGGTACCTCCGTATTAGACGCTCGGCAAGAGGCGGCAGCTTCCAGCTGGAACTAGTGATTGCGCTATGCCTTTCAACTCCAATGAGGCTCATTACATGTAGTTATGCCACAATAAGAACATTGGACGTATGCCGCACATGATGCTGTAGGGTTTGTGTGCCGTTATTCAGGTAGCCACAAGTGCGCCTTCATTAATAATTGTCACCAGCAACGCAGGGGTATGCCAATGAACGAAACAATACATGTAGTCCAGAACGGGCTCCCATGTGCTCACCATAGCTCTCAGCTATTAACATCCTCCATTGGCCTTGAATATAGCACCTATAGAAGAATAGCGTGGAAAACTATTGTTTTACGTGTAGGATGTGGGATGCCTTTCAGCTGTATGGATTCAGTATCTAGGCTTGAGCAATAGCCCCCCCCCCCCCCTGATGCAGTCGGCCTCTAACAGGTTTCGGTCCCTCTATTGGTTGTTTGTCGTTTGGGAAGAGCCATATGGTGTGCATGTATTATATCGACTTGCTAAATGCCTCGAGAATTAACTATAAAAACGGCTGCTTCATCTGTCAAACTGAAATATAGCTCACCATCTCGAGTAGACAGACCAACAAGCACTCTTTGCCTCTAAAAAAAAAAACATACACATTACTCTCATCCATCATCTTGCACTTTTGCAATCATCGACGCGATGCAATCCACTTCCACTTTTACTAGACCATCCGATGAGGAGGTTGCCAAGGAAGTGCGCAACTTCCAGGGAAGGCTGACGCTTCAACCCAACCTGTGGACCCTGGCAGATCTTAAATCTGATTTTAAAAGGCTTCGAGGCGATGACTACTCGACTCTTGCCAGCGTGGCAGCTGGCACAGGCAAAGCGCTCACATCTTTCCTGCAGCCCACCGGAGCTCAATTTGAGCTCCTGGCAAAAGCCAAAGAATTTCTTGCCGATAAAGCAAAAGAGTCTATAGTAGGCCATATTGTCGACATATCTCTCCAGTCTGCGACGGAGGAGGAGTCGAAAGCTGGAAAGGAGTTCGTTACCGAGCTGGGCTCGACCATTATTATGGGAGTTTTTGCGGGCCACGTCCCTGGGCTGGTGTTCGGGGCACTTTTCACCATCATCATCTACCTCTACAAGTCGGAGAAGGAACGTCAGAAGAAGGCAGATGACAAGCTTGCAGAGAAACTGTGGGAAAATTGGGAGAGGATCAGGGAGAAGAGCCAGAGGAAGGTGGATGCGAGGAATGAGAAAGAGATTGAAGCATTTCTTCGGAGTTCCTGGGCCCAGGACCAGTTCGACGAAGAAATTTTGCTAAAATACCAGCACAAGAAATTCGGCCTTTTGAACGTCAAGGCGAGTAATTGCATCGACCTGCTGAAGGTTGTTTCTAGCCAGGGCCTTCCCAGCCAGCTTCACGCGGCTAAGGCGTTCGCAGTATTTCAGATAATTCCGGGTGAAGAATCTAGATTAGATGAGGGCATGAGGACCAAGGTGGCCAAGTGGCTTCTTGACTTAGTCAAGGCTGAGGAAGAGAAAAGAGCAGTGGAAATTAGGCGCCTGATGGCAGGGGAGAATTATCTGGAGATTGACCAGGATGAAGGAACTCGTACGAGTGGCCCATATGTCTTCTCTAATGGCCGCAATCACTAGCAAATTTGTAAAAATACTGTTTAGAGAGATGCGATTAGTTACTGAGAGAATATAACGTAGGTTCGTATAAGTCGTTCAGAAGAGATGGTGATTCAATGGGAAAGCTGGCGTACAAGCACTTGTATCTTTAATCTCAGTAGCCTTATATCATCTGAACTCGAGCTTGCCGCGGGAACAATCCCCCCCCCCCCCTTTTTTTTTTCGGCGTAGTTGCAAGGAGATTGACCCGAGTATCAGGGAGTCACTCTACGCACTGCGCTGCGTCCTAGTCTTCGACTACTCGTGGCGTAAACTACAGAGAAATAAACGATTAGCGTCGGAAATGGACGTCGGAAATGGTAAGAGTACGACTAGGTATGCTCATGAAACTCTCTTTCAAGCGTCAAGCTGCAAAAGAAATATATTTCTCGCTTCTTATCGTTTGGTGTCCCATCTAAAGCGTCATCCAGATTATCAAAAATAGTATGTCTAAGATATTACTCTTTCCCTTTAAACACTTCGTCATCCATCGCGAGCCTTGTCTTTAACGTATCATGTCTATGCTATTAGACGCCAGCTCATGCTGGTCAGTTATATGTTTCCAGTTCCAGCTTGTTGTTAGACCCAACCAGACGCAGATAGCTTGAAGTTTATAGCTAAGGTCGTGGTATTAGGTCCAGTAGTGCCTATATAATAAGTGAACGGTGAATATAGCCTATATCAACGATCTAAAAGCCCTCGTCAACACACAATCAGAGATAATGAGAAATTCACAGCCTCGAATGGAAAACTAATAATTGTAGACGTATAAGCTAATATTCGCAGCTCAATTCAGACTCTAATATTGTTAAATACATGTACACTGATATACTGCGCGGTTGCATTAATCACAAAGTCTTTAGTTGCCAAAGGCCATGACAACAGCTCTGCCAGAGGAGTAGCGCTGCCAGGGTTTTGGCCAGTCATTATCTTTCCATCAACCTCCACGTTGGGCCACCATGGCTCCGCTGCCATCTTGTAGTTGCCGGTAATCTTACGCAAGCGATCCTCAAGGAGAAATGGAGCATGCTCAGTCATCTGAGCTTGCCTTTCCTCCTCGTTGGTATAACCAGTAGCCTTTTTACCAGCTAGTAGCAGAGTTCCATCGGGCAGAACGACTTCAGTAAGAGCCGCAACGCCGTGGCATACTGCGGAAATAACCTTGCCTTTAGCCAAGAATTCGAGGATCAAAGCGTGCGAATCTTTGTCGAATGCAAGGTTAAACGCTGGTCCATGACCGCCTGGAGAGAATTATGCTAACAATTGTAGGGTGATCCATTTCAAGCCAACTGGCAAACTGCTTTCTGGGGACCTAATTACGAAAAGCTGGTGACAATCCGCGAGAAGTGGGATCCTAACAGAATATTTTATTCTATTGCCACTCCCGGCACCGAGGAGTGGGAGCAAATTGAGGGGTTCACAAGACTGTGCAAGAAGCTTTAATGCGCCCGGAGAGTAGCCGCTTTGGCGCATGAGATCGTTGTTACTTGACTCAATCTAATCGATAGTATCTAATGTCGAACAAAACTTGAACGTGTCGAAATAGTAAACTACTGAGATAAATCCAATAATCCCCTTATTTCCCAAGATCAAAACCGCGAATAGTGGTAGGTGGCGCTGGTGCCGCTTCTTCAACCCAAGTATAGGCCTGATAGTGTTATAATAATCAGGGAACCTTGCTGAATGTATTTATGTACGTGCAATTAGTCAAGCTGCTGAGGGGATACCACAAACAAATATGTTAGCATCGGCCTCAAGCAGCCTAAGGGCGCCATGAAGGCAGAATATGCCATTCTACAAAGCTACATTTAAGGAAGCGTTAAGAAAGTGTATCATTGAGCATTACTCGTTGCTTCTCGAGCTTAGGCTCGATTCGCCGACGGAAACCCACTACGCTTACGCATCTGGTTAAAACGTTGTAGATGTCCTCAACCAACAACAATTATAACAGCCCATAAAGCACTCCCCGCTCACTACGATTGCGATAGTTTTAAAAAGCTCCACTAAAATACAGAGAAAAGTCTGCCTCGGTTGGGCAGATTAGAATCTTCCAGTTTACCCCTCCTTGAAGTCGCCGTGAAGCAGAGTTTGCAATCGCACGAAGAAATACTGCCGGTTCAAATTCAATACTGCCTCCGTTAGCATTCTACACTAGGTAGCCTAAACGGAGGACGGACGGTACGGAGAGCACATGCGACTCCAGTTTTCATGGTCCACCTTGTATCGCTAGTGACCGTAGATGTCACTGAGAAGGAGCTTATTCAGCAATGCGAGAAACAAGTAATAGTTTCTCTTGACACTTGAGAAGCAAACACTAATAAATATCTAGGTAGAGAAGAAATGCTCAAGGCCTGACTGGAAGTATTATCAGCATGGCGAAGAAGTCAGACCACCAGACGATACAGCGGCAATTCTTATTGAAGTCTCTGCAGCATCGGCCCAAGTGAGGCTGTTTCACTTTGGGACAGCGGTTACCTTTGTAAAAACAATCGCACCACTTCAATTCAATCTACACACTGTCATTGTACCGTGGGAACAGGGATTAGGATTTGTTTGCTATGGAATGAATGATAATAAACAGAGTGTAAAGTTATGTAAAATAGGAATAGTCAAGCTAGCCTAAGGTTGAGCACCTCCATTTTCAAGCTTGCAAATATGATACGCCGCTTCTGGTTTGATTGGAATCACCAAAAATGGGTGGGTGGTTGAATCCGCTGGTAATGTTAGGTGTATAGGTCCGCTGATGGTGTCCCCCGTGAGAGCGTAGATGGCCTGTCCAGACACCGTAAGACTTTCTGCATGTTCCAGTGCAAAAGCAGTCGATTTGTTAAATGAAGGGGCCTCGGCTATCTAAAAGTCAGCGAGAATATCGTGTACAAAACACGGGGAAATTACCATTCTGGTCATTTGTTAAGACTGGCGCTTCCTCGCTGCATCTGCGGGGTGTGGAAATATGCTGATCCAAGGCTCCGTGGCTCATATTGGAGGTTGGCGTGTTGCCTCGAGACATGACAACTTCGATCACTTCCATTGGAGTACTCTGGCGACGAAGCACACGATGCGACAATAGCTCAGGTTCTGAATCACTGTCTGCGTCTAATGAAGATTTTTGTTCTCTTTGCTCTTTGAGCCCTATCCGATTGAATGTTGTGTTAGTATGCATTAAGCATGCATGCGTTCTGTAGAGCACATACTTTCTTCTATAAACGTTTTATGCTTTGCATAAAGCTGAGAAATAAAGTCGTGGAAAGATGGAGGAAGCTTATTAGGATTTTCTTTCATCCATATTCGAACAGCCTCGCAAAATCTCTTCTTGTTTTTTAATGTGCCTAGGTTTGATACGGATATAGAGAGGGTGCATAAAAAGAAGGCATCAAGTCCAAGACCCAATATCCTCAGTAAGCAAGCCTTTGTTAGTCTGCGTCTCTTACGAGTTCCCTCGGTCAGCGGTCGGCTAGGAGCATCCCATAAAGCGACAACCCTTTGAAAGGAGTTAGAAAATGATGCAAGGCTTGATGCTGGTATATCCTTTCTAGCAAATAATTTAAGCATAGATTGTATTTTTTTGAAATTGTCAAAATATGGTGCAATCAATTCATAAGACATTTTAGATGATTCGCTGATCGCTGATCGCTGATATGGGTTTGGGGAGGCAGGGAGTATGCGGGCGCAGGAACAGGTGGAGAAAAGAGCTGAGGTGGATAAACGTGAGATCACAGTATTAGAATATTAGAAGACTCGGTTTTATATTGTGAGCAAAGAGGAAGGCGGTGAAGAAGACAGGGGTTCGTTCTTAGTGCCTGCGGTATTTACCTATTACCTATATATGAGTGGTAATGAATATGTTGGAAGTTGAAAAGTCAAATATTAAGAGTTGACAGTTGGGTAAAGAGTTCCAAGATTATTTATATATAAAAATGGTTTATTCTATAAGAAAGTACCTAATTGTCTATCAAATTGCTTTTAATACTCCATCTCAAAACGCCTATGCCTTAGTATTTGCTTCAAACTCAGGACTGAATGGATAATCCAGATAACCCTTGGGGTTCTTCACGGCGTAAAACGTGCTCCGGTCATATGGATTAAGCTGCAAGCTGTGCTTAATTCTGAAGACCAGATCCGGGTTTGCGACAAAGTATCGACCAAACATGACCATGATATCTTTCTGAGGATACATCTCATCAATCGTCTTGTGTACGTTATCCGGCTTGTAGCCACCTGCCAAAAGGATTGGCCCATCCCACAAGTTGATTGCAAAGTCCAAGCTCTCGACAATGGGATGCTCCAGATCGTCAGAGTTGGTAACTCGGGGCTCAATCAGATGGATATAGGCAAGACCTAGCTCCTTCGCTTTGCTGATGACATCTGAAAACTGAGGAATAGGGTCTTCCATTCGCATGCCCTGGAAAGTACTCCATGGGCTGAAGCGCATTCCGACGCGTTGAGGTCCAATGGCATCACTAACGGCTTTCATGACTTCATATGCGAAGCGGGATCGGTTCTCGATGCTGCCTCCATACTCGTCTGTGCGTGTGTTGCTGACGTCCTGAATGAAGCTGTCCAGGAGATAACCGTTTGCGGCGTGGAGCTCGACACCGTCAAAGCCTGCGCGAATGGCGTTCTTTGCAGCAGTTTGGAAGTCCTCTACGATTTGCTTGATTTCGCCAACAGTCAGTTCTCTTGGCACGGGCGCATCTGGCCCATGAGGAATGGCGCTGGATGACACAATCTCAATTCCTTCCTTTGCAGCGATTTCGGGAACTGCTGCACGGCCAACATGGAACATTTGGGCAATGATGAAGGAGCCGTTTCGGTGAACTTCATCAGTAATCGTTTTCCAAGCTTCAACTTGATCCTCGCGCCAGAGACCTGGTGCATTGGGGTAGCCACCGGCACCTGGAGAGATGATGCCAGCCTCAGTGATGATCAGGGTGCCCGGGATTTGGGATCGTTGGCTGTAGTACTCCTTCATCATGGGAGTTGCGGTATGGTCGTCTGTGCCTCGGAAGCGAGAGAGGCCGGGCATGCCAATGCGGTGCTTGACTTCAACACCGGCAATTTTGAGAGGTTTCCAGAGTCGTGATTCGGCCATTGTAGAAGATTGTTGTTGAATTCCAAGTATAGTAAAAGTAGAGTAAACTGATATAAGTCACAATGCTAGTAGGTTGCTTTGTGAATTCGTTTGTATGTGAATGATGCTTTACTGATGGATATCAGATCTTCTTTCGACAAAAGGAGCACCATAGCCAGATTTATATATACTTGTTTCTGTATTACAAAAGCAGGTTCGAACATTGTCAACTATCGTCAATTGAGTTTTTCCAAAGACTTAGCCCAACTACACTTCTTCCTGCCATCAGTTGCCCGAGTGCTTTGCTAAGCTACTGGCAATGGCCGTGCAACTACTCTTTTGGGACGAGAAGCCACTTCCCGAAGCAGCTAGCAAACATCTAGCGCGTCTGCCACCAGCTTTGAGTAATTGGGCGTTGAGCGGACGATCTCGGCCGAAGCGCCTATTTATCACTCGCTGCTGAATAATAACTAGTATAGCTCCAAGGGATTTTACAGTGAGACAAGTGGTGGGTGGAAATACCAGGATCGAGCGCCGTCATCAAAGGGGCTGATTAATAGTGGTGTGTGGCTTGCTTCGTTGTTTTGAAAAGTCGCCGAGTCTTGTTTTTTCTGGCAGTTGCTTGAGGGTCGAATGGCCTAGAAGTTCGCGCCTTTGTCCGATTCAAGCAGAGTTATGTATGAACTGAGAAGCTTGAAAGATGATTACCAAATACAGCGCGTATAGACGCTAAACAAGCTTGAGACAAGTAGCCGGCAATAGGAAGATATAGCAATTACCAAATAGTGTGGCTGTAGAAGCACTAAGTAACCACTTGGTGATGGCCTCACTTGATACACGTACAATGACTCTTTAATTGGAAAACAGCCTGAATGTATAATAGTATACAAATGCAAACAACATATATTCTATAACATTAAGCTAAATCTGGTTGAATCTCTTCCCAAAATTTATCAAGCTGCATACGATACGCTTTCTCCGACCAAATAAAATCATGTAAAATCTCCATCAAATCCTCCAAAGAGCGGTACATCCCCTTAAACCTGGATTCATGGTTGGTTTGCAGAAGGGCTTTGTATTCTGAATGTACAGCCCCTCTGGGGGAGAAGCATCCTCCCATATACAGCATCCAGATAAATAGATCCAGATTGTCATTCCAAAATGGATCCTCATTAGATTCTTGAAGCTTCCTTAAGAGTCGTTGAGAGACATGAGACTGTTTGTTTAAAATCAGCATTTTTAAATTGCAAAACCTTCACAAGGGTTTTGTCTTGTCACTTACAGGCATAACCGAATGACGCCACACCTTGCAGCAAAGCATACAGGCACTGAGGTACGCGGCAAGATAGCAAGCTTCCATCGTAGAAGAAAGCTTCGGTAAATCCACCAGTCTAGACCCAATCGATGCCTGCTGATTATCAACGCGGAGCATTTCCACTGGATTCTGACAGGAGTAGCGGGGCAGATCTTGCACACACTGCAGCGCGTGGATATCTTTGAGAACTTCTAGAAAATTCTCGTCAAACAAGTGAGACCTCCTCTGGAACCCTGGCGCTAAGGTGAAGTAAGCAGAAGCGAAGGGATCGCGCTTCCACTGAAGCTCGGCAAAAGTGGTGTGGTCCACTATGCGGTCAGAACCAGTCATGACGGAAGAATTCAGATCTTGCCTACTCAAACGAAATTACGGTCAGTCATACTTGGACTAGTAATTTCTCATCCTGTTAAGAGTCATGACTTACCAGAAGATGGCACGTTTGATCCCATCTGTCAGATAAATGGTTTTGGTCTGGCCCAGCTCAAGAAGCTGCTGGATGGCTCCCATGTGCAGCTGAACTTGCCATCGCATACCAAGACGGGCCTGTGGTGGTATCATCAAATTAGCGATCAGATTTCTGGCAAGTTTCAAAATAGCCAGGGTTGATGTCGTATCACCTCCACACCAGCAAGGAGCAAGATGGCCCCCAGAGTCGGTAATGTCAAAGCTGACTCGAGCGTATCCATCCTTTCGCGTATCGTGCTCATGGCTTGATTTTGAAAGTCGAGGCATTCTTGATCGATATTCCCTCCGGACACGGCAAACGCAAAAGTGAGCTTAACAGCGTTCAACAAGGCCGGATCGTCGAGATCGGTTCGAAAGACGGACGCAAAATCCTGAAACACTACAGGATCTGCAACGCTGAATATAGGCTCTGCGGCTTGCCTGGCAGCATCTGTAAAGTTGAAAAAAGATTCAGGTATAAAATTTATTCATTTGACACTGATACACAGCTTACCATGGCTCAGTAAAGCTCTCAACTTGGGAGAGTCCCCGATGAGAGTCTCAAAGGGGCCGTATGCCGACACTGGTGCAAAAATGGACCACGGAATCAATGATTGGCCTGACGATCCCGCCTCATCTCTCGGAGAAACGTGTTGAGATCGCTGTCTGCCCTGTCTGGCTGCGTGTGATCGTGCCTGTCGTCGTTTATCGCGGTCTTTCGCTTCAGCAAGGTTTGTTATCGATATAAACTGGAAATTATTGCCTATTGAAAATTAGCCTCCTTTACTTTATTGAAGATGAATATGACTAATTCATATGTCTTCTTACCTGTGTCACGATCCTCATCCATGGTTGTAAAGACGACTGCCAATGGTGGTGCAATTACTTGTTTGGGCTTTTTGAGATATATACAAGAACGGTAAAAGAAACAGCTTTGCAGCGAGTGGCTTAGATATACTCCGCATTTACCGGAGGGTTACAGCAAGTTACTAGGACCAAGCGGGATTAAAAGGAAATGTGATGCTTATGATGCCCAGTAATCTTTTCTCGTCCTAGTGTTGTGCTCATGCAGAGGCGATATACAGGGCCTACCTAGATACCACCTTGGGTGTGGCTTGCTGAAAGCGACGGCCCCACCTCTAGGAGCTGAGTTTTCGGAGGAGACTACGGACGGACGCCCCGATTATATGCCTGGCCGTTCATATGCCTGAGAATAGTCTTTTCTGGAAAGCTAAGATGACTAATGACAGGCAATTGAGATGGGAGAGCTAGTAATGTGTCTTACCCAGCCACCCGAGAGCTGATGTACACTAAACGATCCTTTAGCTGAAGAAAGGGAGGCAGCTACATCACTTCATAGAGTTGGTGATGAGTAAGTAGATAGAAAAGCCTAGTTACGAACAAACTTCGGAATGTCTTTGGGGTAATGCTAATAACTGAATTAACATTGAACCAGTGAAAAGCTTTGCAGACGCCGCTCTAACTGTACGCTGGAGCAGTAGACCGAACTAGTTACTAATTGTGCGGCTCTATATTCTTCATAAGCTGAAAAACTAAACTAATGCGCAGAGGCAGCGGAAATGCCCGAAATCGTGCAAAGTAAGAATCGCTTTAATGCATGTCGCACATCTGCAAGACTATCACTTACAATCTAGCATGGACCACACGCGCTCTTCGAGGCGATATCGTCTCAGTTCAAGGGATTGGAATTAATGTTAAACCTGAGTGGTACGATTGTCATTCGACTTTACCGGTTCATAGTGAAAAATCTGTGTTAGAGTTTTGGGTGGCGTGGTTTATACTATCACCCGCCTGGGAGCTAGTGACGCAACCTTTCAGACTCAGTATATGATTTCTCTTTCTAGCTTATAAGCAGCATAAATTCAAATCTAGACGGTGATCTCTTCTAATTTGATAAGGTATGTCATTGTTCAGATGTAAGAGTTAAATTCTGGTTTGGTCATGACAGCCCACCGTATGACACTCTTCTAAACCTTAAACCGACAACAAAGGTGGATAGTAACAAGCTGAACCTCTAATAAATCTCTTTCAAACAAGTATCTCGCATCAAATAGAGTTAGTTACGATGTAATGATATCTGCAGCCACAAACAATAGTGGCATGATCATTGCAACACCATCTTTGCGCGTGGCAATTGATCATTCTATAAAGAGCGGGAATATTGCACTCAACTCTCGCGTTACCGGATAAATTCCTACTCTCAGTAATATTAAATTAAAAACAGTAGCATTTACACTATGGCTTCCATCAACGGCGCATCAGTCAACTTCGTCCCAGAACAATTATTCCACACCATCCTCACAGTCATTGACTACTCTCACGATCCATCCGGCGCCATTCGCACAGCATTCGTTCTTAAAACCCATGGCGCCTTGGAAGCCGCAAAGAAATACGCCATCCACTCCCTCGAATCCCTAAACTTTACCTCCGGCGACTTCCAACAGTACCACATCCGCGGCTCCAGAGGCCCATCCGAAAGCTGGTCCCACGGCGACGGCGTCTTGCTCTTTGCCCGCGCCTTCGACGGACAAGAGTTTCTCATTGGGATAGATACTACGCCAAACAATGAAGCCCTGACTGCGACCCCAGATGGAGACCTTGTACTGCCAGAGGGCGCCAAGTTTTTGCACTATATTTTGCAGATTTCCGTGGATTATAATGCCGATCGTTCTGGTGGTCTTCAGACTACGGAAATTCTAGGAGTTTATGTCCATCGGGCAGATGCTTGGACGGCCGCACACAAGTGTCTCGACCCAGCACAGTATGCGGAATTTGATCGCCGAGGCGACTCGCAGTTTATTGGAGAATGGCCTTTTGGCGAAGACATCGCGGTTCACGCTGTTTCTGAAACGGGTCAGAATTACTTTATTGCGGTGAAAAAGCCTCCTGAGCAAAAACATGAGCTTAAGCATCACAACTTGAAGAAATAGGTAGGGTTGTAAGTAGGATACTTTGCTAATTGGTAGTATGAATGTGTATGTATCCTTGGGAGATACAATAGGAAAGCAAGGATATGGGAACCGCAAATTGATACTCGTGACTTCTATTATGCTTCAGTCTATTATTTCTCAATTCGACATTAATAGTTTGGTCTCATCTCTGTTCATAACTGTGGGCAGTACTGCTAGGCTGATCACATCGTCATGGCCGATCATTGAGTTAAGGCCAGCGCTCTTGGTGAAATGTTTCATACAAAAATAGAACAAGGTTTAACATGAGACATTGTCGATTAACGAGATTCTTCGTCTATCTTTTCAAGGGGACTCAACGGTAGATCCTTCAAGATAGACGACCTGCAGTCTTAGACTGCTCCAGTGCTCATATAGCTCCCTATGCGAAAAGCGCCTCTGCTCTCATCCACGACGCATCTTTGTTGGCTGTTTTGAGGTTGGCTGTTTTGAGGTGGAGCCTACTTTTTCACTAAGGTGATTTCTCTGTCTTTCATTCTTCCTATTAATTTAATTTATTTTCTCGGCTTCTTACCAATGTTCTTCAAGTCATTGTTGATACATTTGTATATCAATATTAAGAAAAAGAAAAGTGAAAGAGCATTTTGTAATCTAAGCTAGATAGACAAATATTAAAACCAGTTGCTTGCTCCTTTTTCTCCGTCGCCATCCATCTCGTACCAACATCGTCGCTCTTCATATGGGGTATTTAAAAAATAGAATAAATAAAATAAAAACGTCTGAAAGTGAATCAAAACGCAGCGCGAGTTTCCGCCCACGGGTTAGGATATTATGGAATTGCATCTCATGTACTTCATCAAGAGAAATGCTGGCACTAGGAGTTTAGCCAATAGGCTGAGCTGTTTATGTCGTGCCTAGGCCATTGTCGAATGGGATATCTGTGCTGTTGTCCAAAACGTAAAAGGTAGCAGAGTAAGGCGGATATGTAAATCATGTCATCAGAGGATAGCTAGGGATATCAAACATGCGAAACGCTCAAATGACCACTTGCTCCTGTATCCGTTGAGCCGTCTCCTTCAATTGTCTTCCTCCAATGTTCTGGAAGGCAGACGCATACTAGAGGGAACGCCTTTAGTTCGCCGTGGCCTTGTGGCGAGCTTTCTCTAGCACCAGAAGTATTTGAAACGCCGCTGTCCCTCTGTGCTTGCCTTCGCGCCTCCCATTCCTCCGCTCTCTCGTTGACCATGAGACCCGTCGCCCAACCGTCATCCCAGATACCCACAACTTTGAGCATATCTCCGCGCTCCAGGGCAAACTCATCAGGGGCCCTTGGCTGGTAAGCCCATAGAACCGCAACTTTGTCATGAGGGTGGATATCGTCTTGTGAGTAATAATCCTTGAAGAAAGGCAGCTGTTCGGACTGCTGGCTTGCCAGGGCATTCGGAGACGAGAAACCAATGGGGCTGCCGGCGATATCGCTTCCAAGCATCGAGTTGCTGGATAAAGAGCCTTGTCGTCTCGAAGTAGCGGGGGGCCCACGGAGTCTGGTATACGGAGTTTCGGGCTCGGGAGTGTCGCCAAATTCAGATGAAGACATTCTATCAGAAGCCTTGGAGGCGTAAGGAACAGCGCGAGCAGAAGGAGAACTTCCGTGGCGGGAGGGTGAATCGCCGGAATGTCCTTCCAAGGCAGACATGCGCGCAATACGGCCACCAGGAAGAACTTCATATCCTTGCGGAGGTGGTGCGGCGCTACCCTGGCTCATAGGTGGTCCTTTACGTGCAGGCTGAGGCTGGTTGAAAATACTGCCGGCCTGGCTGCTGCTGCCGGGTCTACGCCTCATCATCCTGATGCAGAAGAATAGAAGGGCGGCAAGAATTACAACTCCCGCAAGAGAGCCGATCACAATACCCGCAATAGCACCCCCACTGAGATGGCTGCCACCACTGGAAACTGGGGCCGAAGAACTTGTCGGCGTAGCGGTAGCCACGGGTGCTGTGAAAGTCACGGTAATATCAGGAAGCTTAACCCCTTTGCATCGCGTTTCGGCATTGGAGCTATAGCAGCAGGTATCTGTGGAATTGATGCCTCCGGCGCCGCAGTATGAGCATAGACCAACGGTGCTGTTACCAAATCCACAGTTATCCGGCTCATTGTCTGAGCCGACGATGCAGCTAGTTGAGAGTGCCTGTTCCGGGTTGGAACAGACGGCAAAGTCGGCGCGAATCAATTTGTTGAGGTCGCTGCTGGGGTTACCGCAAAGAGCTGTGTCGGCGGTGATATAAGCTTCGCTTTGAGCATATTCGGCGCAGGTTTCGGCGCAAAGAGGCTCCGAGTTTTTCTCAGATACGCCGCAGCCAGCCGCGGACGCTTGAACAATGGAGCTGCAAAGGACTGTAGTTGTGTAGCGCGCGTACATGTCGCTGGGATCTGTATAATTAATATTGTGGCAGCCAAAGTTTAACTGGAATCTAAAAAGCGCGTGAGAAAATTGACCAAGGTTACACTGGGTGAGAACTGCCTACTTGTCCTGGAGATATGTAGTCTTGATGAAGCTGGAGAGCTGCGTATCGAATGTCTCTAAGTCGGAGACATACTTTAAGAACGAGCTATAGCATCAATATTAGCAATCTACTCACACCAAGCATGAAGAATAGCAGGTAGCTCACAATGTATCGATTAATGACTGGTTTGTGGATATAGAAGCAGCCTGGAAAGCTGGACATATTGTCGAACCCTTGAGAGAAATGCAGCTTGCCGAATCTTCAGCTGAAGCGGAACCCACGAGGGCTGCTAGCACAGCTATTGATGCATTCCTGAGCGTCCATTGTGTGTGTCTCGGTGTGTCTCGATTTCGGCCACGAGCCCTTGTCGGGCTTAATGTTTCGGATGCCATTTTGACGGAAGAGAACTAGCGGTGACCAATTCTTGTGAAATGCTGTTTTACTGGACTTCGATGTTATACACGCATATAAAAAACGAGCTATAACCAAAAAATCTCCAAAGAAAACAGGTAACGCTTCTAAGTTTTTAAGTAGCGTAATTGAATTGAATGTCGGAAGAGGCGATTGTGAATTGTTGAGAAAAATTAGATTAACGCGATTTCAGAAGAAGTCGTGGAAAAGAGCAAGCGCCAGGATGCAAGAAACGAATGAAAATAAGACGCATGAAGCGAACAAAGGTCCGAAAGTAGAAGCAACGCCCGTCCAAGGTCTAAGAATGAATGGAAAATGTGTAGGAAGTGAACAACGCTGAAGAGAAAGAAAGAATGGCCCGATGGTATAAACTTCGGTGTTTAGGAAGGGATGACAGAAGGCCGACCAGGAGCAGCGATTTCGACAGGATCTGCGCTGGTCGCTCTATGGTTCTTCTCCAGTTCCGACCGCCTGGCCTTGTCTTTACTTCGGAATCGAGCCCAGGCAGAAGCGACGCTGGGAAAAGCGACCCCGTGGTCGAATTTGGCGAGAATGCACGGACAGAGGAGGCCTGGTCTGTGGGCGAGGAGAGAGAAAGAGAAGAAATCGCAGGATCGAGGGCCTCGACGACGAGGCTTGCGGACGCAGAGGAAACACGGCGAGCTAATGGCTTTTTGGGGAAACACGAAACTGCGAAGCGAAGCGGCCTCAGAGGCACTAGGGCGTGGGATATTAGTAGGGGTGGTTGGCCAGCAAGTGGAGCTGTTGGCGAGGGTGCGAGACAAGATGCCCTGGCCTAGCGCAGAATGCAACAATGAGCGTGTTCAAACAGAGGTGTTTCTCGTTGTCAAAGACTGCACGATAAAGAGAAGAGACAGAAGAGAGAGTTAAAAAAGGGAACAAGAGACAAACAAAGCTGCAGGGGCAAAGGGGAGATCGAGAAGAGTGGATCCTGCATGCACCAGATCGAGAAAAGAATGGCTGGAGAGTTGCGGTGATGGTGTTTTTGTTTTTTTCTTTTTCTTTTTGCCAGGCTGCTGTCATGGGGACGAGACCGAAGCCGAGCACTGCCAACGAACATCTGGAGTCCAGTGGCCGCTAGCACTCTTTGGGCGCTCCCTCTAGGCCCAATACCGCCAAGTCTAGGCACCTAATGCACCTAACGCCAGCACCTGTAGCTCGATAGCGTGCTAATAACCGCAAGCTAAGCTGGGCAGGTCGCGGTTGGTGGTGCCGTGAATGTTAGGCGCAGGAACCGCGCTATTCGAAAGACACGAAAGGGGGTCTCTAGAGGTCTTGCGGCGCCAGAGTTCATGTCCATCAACGACCGATTCGATGGTTTCCAGTCTCTACATTCAATCTCGATGATGTACAGATTGATAGCACAAACCCGTAAAGCCAGCACATGCACCAAGCGAGGTGCCACAGATGGGGCCGCTGGCATCTGCAGTGCATCTTCAGCGGCCCAGACACTAAAATTGGCTCAGACACCCTGCGGCCAAAGGGCGACGACACATCGAAGTGCGTGGCACGGCAAACGTGGTGCTAGTACTTCGCTCAGGTACCGTCTCGTATTAGGCTAGAGCTCCACTAGAATCCCCGGCATTGATACATTGCTGTTGCTCGTATGAGGACGATTACGGAGGGCATGTAATTGATGGTTTATGCGGCGCTTAGCCCAACATCGGGGTCATTACCCTTACCATGCAACAGCATTAGAGACGATATAGATTCTCGCTTACTTATACATCTACGAGAAGAAAAAAAAATTGCGATTAAATTCCTTGACCGTCTTCAAATTTTTTCCTACTCCGGACGATCAGCAGAGCTCAATTTCGCTCTTGCTAGCATGCAGAAAAATCCCCATTGAAATTTGGCCAGCAGGGATGCTGCGGATGGCGCCGCCAGGGGGTGCGACGAGGCCCGCATGATTTGGTCTCTGCTCCGAGAACCATTACAGGAAGAGCTGTACGATTACGGTGCTTGAGCTCTGCAAGGGCCAACTGCTTATCTAAAAGAAGAGACAACTCATGTTCAACTGCCAATATAGTTGTTGGCAGGGCAGGGCAGGGCTACAATTTGTCATGAGATCTAGGCACATATGCTTTAAACTCCTAATTGAGTCTTAAATGCATTGGCCGTTGCTTAGGTATTATAATATACACGCAGAGAGTATGAATTCGTCATGACCGGCTTAACAATGGACTTGCTTCAGGTCTTAGCTCTCTACATCTTCAACTTCAACTACACGCCTCATAGCCAGGAATCATGCGGATAATTAAACAAGCATGCCCTGCGTAATTTATCGGCCACAATCGTCCCAACACTGAGCTACATCCATTTCCACGTGGGTCGGCGGAGCAGCCACAATCTAAAGATCCACCCTCCCTTGAATCGCGACCCCAGCTACTGAAGGCGTTCGTGCGCTGAGCCATCTACGATCTATGGATTTCATCGCCATCAAACTGTATCGTAGTGATTGATTTGACGCTAAAAATCTTGTTCTAATCTTGATAGAGCATACAATAGTTTTCTACCACGATGTAAAAGACTACAAGATACCGTCACTTGTAGGCTGCATCTACATGTACCCGGTGCTAATTAACAAAACTGCGTTGCTATATATATATATATATATATATACATGTAGCTTTTCCCGGAACAAAGTGCATTTAAGCTCGACTCTATATTGTCATCATAATATTCAAGATCCCATCCGCACAAAGTTCGTCAACAAGCCTTTCACCATTCCTCGAGAAATGCTTTCATACAAGCAGCTGCAGATGCGGCGGCATATTTCTGCCACATCTTATTCTTATGGCTATCCGCATAGTCACATACACTCTTGATAACAACGGTGGGGAAGCTGTCCCATACACCAGCGCCCTCCATTTCAAAGGCAATTACCTTTTCTCGTGATGCAATTTCATCGCGACGGATTCCGGATTTCATGACTGAATCTCCAGATGCAATCCCGCCAAAGTATATAAAGGGCTTCTGCGCCTCTCGAAGCTCCTCGTCTGTGCGTAGACACCCGTTGGCTGCAAAAGCTTTTGCCTCCTCAACGCGAGTACGAGATATAGTCATGCTCTCTTCGCAGCCCAGTTCAGCACATGAAGATTCCAGCGCAGCATTGCACACTTCATCATCCGGCTCTTGACACTTCGCACAGATGCTGCAACCATCCGGATCACGATGTTTATGGCGGTATGTGGCATCGTAAAGTACGTCATTATCTGCGCCTGGATAAGAAGACGCTCTGAACTCATTCTTCGAGCAGAGATTCTCCAGATAAAACGATGTCTTTTCTCTTAACGTCTTTCGACCCCTTAATCCCGAGTATTTGGAAAGAAATGAGCGGATCGCTGGGCTTGGCCGACTGAGGTTGTCATGCAGGGTATCTCTCCTCAATATTTTGTCATCGTATTGTCGACCAAAGTCATATTGTGTAAGAGCGGTGCTGATGATAACATCACCAAGCAGCACTTCTTCTTCGCCATTTGTCTTACCTGGCACGCCTCCACATATACCTACAACTATGCCAAGCTTTATCTTGGGAAAGCTCGCGCGAAAACCAGCCGCTACATTCGCCGAATTCACTTTGCCCATACCCGGCATAAACGCCAACACCACGTGGTGTCCGGCCATTTTGCCAATTGTGTAGGCATTTGGATCGCCTGATGCTTTAACATATAAAGAGTCTTTATAATACTCGTCAAAGAGAGCCTCGACAGCATCAGATTCTATTTGTAATGCACAGATCAAGGCAATCTCGAAGTCTTGAGAGCCCTCGGGCCAATCGGTGTTTCTCGTCGATTTAGAGTTTGAGACATCATTGTTGAATGAGCTATTGTCATCTCCGAGAATTGATTCAGAGCCGACATAAGATGATCGCTGTTGAACACCGGGAATACGCCGTCTCTTGCTACGAAGCGATGCGGCGTGGGGCTCCATGGGCCTTATAGGTAGATTCTGAGACTCCGCAGCTTGACCTTTATCGTGGTAATAAGTTGGAGACGGGGATCGTGATCGTTGCCGCTTGCGCGATGATCTAGGCGTGGATTCATTAAAACCAAGCTCGAGCTTACAAACAATTTGCTTGTAAAGTATCTTTCGTATTTTTGAGTCTGCGCCTTTCTTATGAGAACCGCGTGAGTCCAGCTTCTGTGCTATCTTATGATAGACAAGGAGGCAGTTTCGAATTGCTTGGAGATATGAGTCACTTTTATCTTGTTCAAGAGTATCCACGTATCTCACAAGCTCAGCCCAAGTTGTGTGATTTTGATCGCTGTTTGGATTGACCTCTAATTCGATAATCTGGCCAAGTTCTAGCTCTAATAATAGCTTTGCAAATGATAAAAGTGTGGGGTGGCCTCTTTGGAAATTGTATGGATCGTTTGTGGTTGGAAAGTTTGAGCCAAAGGCTAGGTATGGAATATCCTTGGTGTTGGGGTTTGAAGAGTCCAAAAGATGGATCCTACCTGAAGTAAAATCGGCGTCAAAGAAATCCATAAGACTGTATCCGAGTTTGACAGCAAGTTTTCGCTTGTCTTTGGTGCGATATTTTATTGATGCTGACTTGTTTTCCAAGGCCTTGACGTCAGGACGTCTGAGTGCACCGTTCTTGATAAGTTGATCGAGAGACTCTTTGGACGATGGTTCAGTTGCAGATAAAACAATACTTTCCCAAGCACCATATAAATCATGCTCCTTTATATGTAGCCTTAATGCCATCCTTTCATGAGTGTTTGGTTGAAGGTCCCTACAAATATTAGAGATCCGTGAATCAGGTTTATTGTCTCTGCACATGGTGTGAGTTGACGAGTAAAGAGGCAGGAAATTGGGAAGCTCAAACATACAGATTAATAACGCTGTACTGCGCCTCTTCCCATGATTCCAAGTCGGGGCATAGAGAGAGCATGAGTTGCAAATTTGGCAATGATAGATTCTCATTTTCATCCCCACTGAGCTTCAACAGTACTTCATGCGACATTCCACACTTGAAGCGCTCAAACAAGGCTTTCATGACGCGTATAGCTTGATCTCGTACTTTACTTTTCTTCCATGCTGTCTTCTCTCGCTGTGTCCGAGACGACCGTGCGACCGACTCTGACAGAGGAAATGTGAGCAGTCCGCCAAGGGCATTATTGCAATCCGTGACAATTTGCAGACAGTTGCCAAGATCATCGGCATCGTTAGGAAGCTTGAAAAGTTTCTCATTAGGACCATTGACCAAATCAATGGGCCCAGATATTGAATCCAGAACTCCTATTAATGCGCTTAGATGGGCGTATTTCTGCCCTTCGAGGTTCCCGCGAGAGCTTCGATGCAATGCAAGCCTATATAGCAACGAACATAGGTTCTTTAAAGCTTCTTGGCAGTGCTCAAACTCTTCTTGAAGTAAGCTCTGAGGAATTTGGTGTACTATGAATGTACGACGCAGCTCGATCTCGAGTAGACCAGCATCATGGTGAGTTTCAAACTGATCGTTTTGGAGTGTAAGTAATGCACGGTACGATGCTTTTCTCTGGCTCAGACGCGTTGATAACTCTTGAAGCAAGAGCCATTCACAAGAATCTGTGAGGTAAAACTTCTTGTGCAGCTCATTGTCGGCCATCGCAACTATTTTAAAGCTTAAATTGATGCCCTGAGTGGCATGTATTAGATGAAGATGGGATTGAGCGATAAGAAATCATGCGGGGATGTTTGTTGCTGATCGATGTTCCCAGTAAGGCATCGAATAAACCAGATATTCTACCAATTATAACCGGAAATTATATGTACCTTAGATTCCACTGCCGTCTTATTGGACAGCCAGGCGGAATGCGACATCATTCGCAGCTTCCCCGCTTGAGAGATACGGATGCCATTCTTTTGCGCTCGTATGAAATAATTCGTCTTGCTTCCAATATACTGGCTTTGAATATTTATTGCAGTCACAGTAATGAACTCCTTTGACTAATGGCGCTTCATATTAATGAAGAGGATCTTCTCTATGACTTGTCTTATCAGTGCGAAAGCCACTTTGATAAACTACTAGAGATCTCACAGAAAACGAAGTCAGAGGCGACAATCGAACTATGCGCCGAATTCCAACAACGCTTTGCTATATGGACGGCATATCTCGGAGTTTTTGCTCGAAAGAGCCAGTGTTTAGACACGAGGCTCCGAGACCTCCCCGATCTTCAGGATCTTGTTGCTCGGCTGTTAGATATCCTCCGCCATAGCCTGTTGCGCATGATAGCTGAAATAGAGAGCCCAAGAGAAACAAAAATGGCACTGTCAAGTGGCAGCGCATGTGTAAATGAGGCCTCTCAAGACCAAAGGTCAGCTTTGGGGTCAATAGACGATACTCTCACTCGATTAAATCGTCTAGGGACTACTATTCGTCAATCAAGCAGTAGACTGGATACAAGGGTCAAGAAGTTCGCCGCGGGACAAAATCTAGACCCATTCGCATACTTATGCACGAACGCCGTTAAAGCCTTGTATCCAGGCGCTCACCAATCGCTCAAAGAATATCTCAGCAATTCAATGACTAGGAGATATGCAAACATGTTATTCTCCAATTCTCGCCGCGCCAATCTCGCGCGCCGAAGGAATCTTCCAACAATTGAAGAAACACCTAACGAAAAGACGCAGCCTCGTTATTTTATCAATCCATCAGCGAACATAGCCATGAATCCTGCTATATCTCATCTTCGAATAGCACCAGATGCTCCTTCTGTATCTGACTTATCTAGTGTCGACATTCAGCACATCAAGATTGGAAGCAGAGACCAGGTTGAGTTATCGACAAAGCATCATAAGACATCGTCGATTCAAGTAAAATTGGGATATTATCCACAGATGCCTAGCACAGAAGCAGGGGGCAATATCTTCTCCTGCCAGTGGTGTGGCGAGTCTTTAAATAGGAAACAGTTTTCGGAAATAAATTGGCGGTACGTTTCTTCTGTTTTATCCTGTGGAATTTATCCTGGTGCCTTAGTGGAAGCCTCCCTGCAGCTTCAACAAAGGCTTCTTAAACACTAGAGCAAACACGAACAGCAGACATGAATCTTGCTAATTATTTCTTAGTCGACATGTAGATCGAGATCTCAAACCTTACATTTGCCTATTTGAAGATTGTTCAGACGCGCACCCGGGCTTTACAACGTTTAATGATTGGTATAATCATATGGAATCTCACGATTGGCGATGGTATCAAAAGATCTATTTAACATCAAACTGGCTGTGTCCCCTCTGTGGATCCTCCGATATCAATTACAATAACTCACAAGCCCTGTACTCTCATTTAACTGAGTATCATAGCAAAGATCTGAAGGATACACAACTTGAAGCTGTTTCAAGGCAGAGCAAATTGGAGCAATCAAGAGCTTGGAATGACTGTCTTTTGTGCTGTTACACAATAGAAGGGGAACCAGACGAAGATTGGTCGATTATCTCGAAACGACAAAAAGATCAACGGAAGCAAGAGACTATCAAAAGTCCCAGGAAACGTATCGAGATGACGAGCCCCGACCATCCTAGTTCAGATCTCGACTCATCGGATACATCCTCTGATTCTGACAGCGGAGATTCTCATCAGCAAACAAGGCAGGGGAGAGATCGTTCAAACGTGGCAGCACGACACATAGCGCAACACTTACATATGCTAATGGGATTGACAATCCGTTTCGAGGCCCTGCAACATGATTCTGATGGCTTGGATGAAGATTTCAAAAGTAATTCTGCCGATATCGACGATGAACATAGCGCTGCCTCAGTAGACACCCGTTACCTGGGAGACTCAACTTTGCAAGATATATACGATGAGATTAACAAAGAGGGCATCACAAATTCAAACGGCGATGATATGAAATACGAGGTCCTCAGAGCCAACTTCAAACACGCACTTAAAAATCTAGAGGGTTCCGGTACAAAGAATGACACGAAGTCAGATAATGTAGCTCAGTGGTTACCCGAGCTCGATGATCCAAGCCAGTTTCAATACCCGACAACTATAGCAGAAGAGAAGGGCCTCACGCGTTGGAGAAATGGTACCTACTTTCGAGCGATTGAGATTAGGGATATGCCCAGAATTAGGAAGCTGATAGAAGATGGCGCTGATCTTGAAACGACGGATGAACTCGGACGCACGCCTCTCTGGCACGCAGTGATAATTGGGCACCGCAAAATTATCCAATTACTTCTTGAGCATGGCGCAAATGCGGATGCGCAGAACATCGACGCACAAGATATTTTGGGCTGGGCTGTGGTCAGTAATAGATACGACATTATTGAAATACTACAGCCGAAACGAGAGGACAAGAGGGAGTTTTATAATGCACCGCCAAGGCGAGCAAAGTTTTACTATGACTCTGAGTCGTCTTGATATATATGGGAATATATTGTAAAGTCAATAGTACCAATAGTTTGTACTAATTCATCGTAATGTTATATCCATGGATACTTGTTCTCTTTTGCTCTTCTAGATATACTATCCAAGGCGTGAAATCGATTCAACTATCTCAGGATTCAGAGGCACACCATAACATATACAGTTAATAATGGCATTCTATAAAAAAGACATAGTTAGACGATACGTTGCAACGTATTGAAAACTCCCAAGTCTCTAAACCATCGCTTTTCGAAGAGAATGTTGACTAAAAGATTTGAGGAGAGCGTCGTTCACAGGCAGCTTTTACAAGCAACTATTGGGAAGATGGCTACGTCATGATCATAGATAGTTATACTCGACTTAACGAGTAGTGAATGAGAAATAACGAAAGCTAATGATAAACCATTACTGCGCCGGGTGCTGTGAAGTTTGCAATATACTTAATTGCGTGAGTGAAGCGCATATTTAGTGCGTTTATCGTGGGGCTATTAGTCGCGGGAGGCTAAGGAGGGGTTCTCAAGCTTCTCCAAAACTCCAGCCGCATAGCAGCCGTCATTTCCAAATTCATCCGCCAACACTTGATTTTGTTCCCGAGACTGTTTGCAGGCTTTCATCTAGTCATTGAGATAGAATCTGGGCCATTTGATTGCCTGGCGACTGGCGTCTATTTTCTCTGCTGAGATTCCCAACTCTTCTCAATTATTGGCGCACAATGGCTGATCTTAAGGCTCGGGCTGAGGCGGCGCTGCCCAAATTCAAGCTTGAAAGGGTGCTCAACCAAGGCAAGTTTTTCCTTCATTTTCTGCCAACGGAGCACACAGCTCTCCGATACTGCCAAAAGACCAACATATCAAGACAATTCCACGCTGAAACAGCCCCATATACCAAATTCTGATCTTGGCTAACTAAACATTCTCCCACGCAGACCAAGCTGGCCGCCGCGTCTCCCTCTACGGTACAATCGACAATGAGCCCGCCGTCATGGTCGTCGAGCGAGCGACATTCCCCACATCGGAGGTCTATCTTGCCGGATTGCCCTCATCACTCGCGCGGCTGCGGAACCTAGGCGCAAACGACATCTACTCATGGAGCATGGCGAGGACAGGGTCCGTGGACGAGGAGATCAAGCCCGAGGCGGACAACGGACACGACAACGGCGTCGATTTCTTTGCGGATTTGAAAATCAACCTGATATATCCGTGCACAGAGGCGCACATTAAAAAGTACAGCAAGCAAGCCGTTCGATTCGTTACCGAGACACCAGAGATTTACAAGAATCAAATTCGGCCGTTCATGCAGCTTAAAAGAGAGCAGGGAAGATTAAACTGGGTATTCAACATTATTGAAGGCAGAACCGAGGTGGAAGACGTTATCTACAGAACTAAACTCGGCGAGGCTGGCGATGAAGGCTTCCTCCTTACGCCTGACCTCAACTGGGACCGCAAGACACTCGAAGGTCTGCACCTGCTAGCGCTGGTTGAGCGACGGGATATCTGGTCGCTGCGAGACCTGAAGAAGAAGCACATCCCTTGGCTACAGCACATGAAGGCCAAGGTTATCGACGCCACGACGAAGACGTACCCAAGCATCGAGGAGAACCAACTGAAGCTCTATGTTCACTATCAACCGACCTATTACCACTTCCATATACATATTGTTCATGTTTCCCTGGAGGCCGGAGCCACACAAGCCACGGGCAAGGCTGTTGGCCTTGACAGCATTATAGAGACACTAAAGATCATGGGGGGAGACGACGAAGCGGGTATGGATGCACTATCGATGAGCTACACGTTGGGCGAGGCGAGCGAGCTATGGACGGAAATATTCGAGCCGCTTACGACGAACCGTGGTACAGCTTCTCAATAGCGAGGACCAGGTCGTTGACGCCAGGCCCGTTGGGGCAGTCCTTCCACTGGTCGTCATCGCGAATGCAGTAGATTTCGTTGTTAAGACGGATGGTGCAGCTGATGGTTACGTTGGCCTATAAAGTTGTTCTGTTAGACTATTATCACAACGGGAGCTTTTTATTCGAATGGAAATGCTGAAATGACATACATCAGCAGACCGCTGGACACTGTTTCGCAGCAGCTCAATACCGTGAGCAGTTTCATCACGGGCGGTGCATTCATTGAGCTTATTGAAGTCGATAGCATGCTCGAGAGCGCAGTCTTCGATGAGCGCGCGATCGGGGATCTGGGGGTAGTCCTTGGTCAGGCACATGACGAAGCCGAGATGGATCTTGGGATCGGGATAGAGCTCGCGAGCGCATAGTTCGATGATATTGCCGATGCATTCGGAGGGGCCGTGTTTGCATTCAACGCCGCCGTTAGCGGTGGGCCTAACCCACGGATATTAGAGATGACGGATTATATGAGTGGATAGAGTACTGGTTTGACATACTTGCCAATGTATGAAAGCTGAAAGTCAACCTTGTCGTGGACCTTTTGCATCACGGGCAGGATGAGGTTGCGAAGAGCATGCTAGAAGAGATGATCAGCTAACAGAAGAGAAGAATAGCTTTGCGAACAGTGTGTCCCATACCCTGGTATCAGGACATTTGCTGATGATGTGCGCTTCGAATGGGACGAGGGCCTTTGTCGTGCTACCATGGTCGCACTGAAAGAAGTCCTTTGGCATAAAAGGCACAGCGACCAAGTGGAAGCTCGCGATCAGAAGGACCGCAACCAGGAGCAGCTGGCGCCCCTTGGCAAATATCTTCGACGCACGCCGCGGCGGATTCATATTCATGGGCTGCGGGAGCTGCTGGTGCTTTTCATCCATAATGAAGCTCGGGATGGCGGTGATCGGGGGAGCTGAACTGGCGGAGAAGAAAGTCGTTAAAGCGTAGCTAATTTAAAAGATGCGGGTATCCTAAAGTTCGTGATATTCGTTCGCAAGAGCATTAAACCAAAATGATGGCACGCTGATGATGGCGATGCTTGTACCTAGTTTGAAGAGCTGAAAGCTTTAGCAGTAGTATAGCTTCACGCGCGAAGCTGCTGCGACGAGATTGGTCGGACGGCATAGCGTCATGGTGAGGAGCGGTTGCGTGGTTGGTGATGGCGCTAGTCCGAATGGAGCGGCTCCGCAGGGACCTCTCGAGGTCGCGTGTCGAGGTACCAAAGTACCTGCATACCGAGGCACCGAGATACTGTATGCACATTATGAGAGTCGTCCTATCTCGTTGAAGTGAATAACATACTTGATGGCTACATTATTCTACTGCTAAGACGAGCGCCTTTTCATTGTACTCAAATCTCAAAGAGCCGTACATCAGCATGCTTTTGAACACTATTTTACTGTCAATTACAACGTAGATAGGTAGCTTATTGCTTATCATACCTAACTTTGTTCACTCGTGTGCGTAGGTAGGCAGTAAGAGTTATTTTGATTTAATACTCATAGAGTGTATTTTATATAATTCCGTGATTGTCTAATCTAAATACATCTATACTTTCGTTTTGCGGCTCTAATTTTGGCCCTTATACGAGGTTCAAAATGACTTCTTCCTTACAGTCCACAGTGACACACTTTACTATCACCCGGGACCTGGGACCTGGGTTGTTTAAGTGACTCGTGAGTTGAAGTTGCAGCAAATAGGATACATGTAGGTATATATTACATATCATGCTGTAGATCAATAGGGCAGCTATTGTTCAAATCAGATGATTGGTAGAACCTATTAGGACAATAAGCCCTTCTTTGCTGATCAGAGGAGTGTACCAACCCAACTGCTTCAAGCAAGGCATTTATTGCTTCTTGAGTCATCATGCTATAAGAGTAAGGTCATCCTTCTTTTCTTTTGCCTACTACAGGCAAGGCCATCTACATGTATCGACTATATTATCTCAGCACTATATATAGAACGGGGCACTAGATGCTACCAAGTGGGCAGCTGCCAGGGCTCGTTTATGAGTATGCGACGTAACATCGGATTTGTATAATCCATTGATGTCAACAGTTCCGAGCTGTAAAGTCCTTATAAACTCCGGTAATGGGCTTTCCTTTTGCAAGCGACGTGGAGCTCTAGAGACCAGCTCATTGAAAAGAGCCACATATATGCGGATGCACATGGTAGGTTTTAGCTGCAAACTGGTGCCCTGAACGCCCTTCTAGAAAAAGCACGTCCCGCCGACCATTCGGTCCGCCAAGCTGGCCCCATCCCGCCAAAATAGCACCAATAAGGCAACGTCCACTAGAAAATCCGGCCGGCGTTGTTCTTCCCAAAGGGGGGAAACCATTCACCACTGCCACATTTACTTCCAACACGACTTGGCTGCTACTTTGTTATCAGCCCATCCTATAAAGGGAGGTGAACAGCTGTCATCCTGCCTCGGGTTAAGATCTCCGGCGGTGAATTGCTTTACGAACTACGGATCTCTACTTTTTTCCTATAAAGCAGCCAGTGCTTTTCTCTACCGCTACTGTTATCATGATACCTCCGTCATAAGCGTCTTTTCTACGTCTTCATTGGGGCCCTCACCAAAGCCGGAGCCATGGCTTCTACAACGGACATTCGCCGGTTCTTGGAACCGCTGAGCATCGATGTCGACAGATCGCACGAGTTATCGCGCAAGTTTCTGGCCAATTTCAGGGATCTGGCTGCGAATTCAAGAGACCAGTGGTTACCCACCCCGATATCTGAGTCTATCCTGAGGCATCTTTCTGATCAAGGAACCGGACAGTAAGTTATGCTATGGCTTTGAATGAGAATTGATTCACAGCACTGCAAGCTACAGCCTGCAGTGTTGGTGATGACCATCTGAAGAAACACAAGGCTGACAAGTGATATCTGATAGGCATCTGGCAATAGACATGTGAGCCAGCCACCATGGAATTATTGACGGGTTAAATTTATATCCGATGGGAGCTGGATGCTAACATGAACTAACCTAGTGGAGGAACTAATCTTAGAGTTGGCTTCGTCGAGTTGCATGGCGATGCTCAAGACCCTTCATCACGTGTCCAGCGACCACTAGAGAAATCATGGCCCATAGAGCACCACCTCAAGAACGATAACGCCGATAGCCTCTTCTCATGGATTGGAAGATGCATAGCCGAAGTTGTGGGGGAGGGCTGCAGAGTCTTTAACATATCTAAGGATGAGCCTGTGCCCCTCGGTGTCACTTTTAGCTTTTCCGTGGAGCAGCGATCCGTCTCTCATGCCCTCATAAAGGACATGGGCAAAGGCTTCGCTCTACCGTCCGGCATCGACCTAGGCGCGCATATCGAGCAAGGTTACGAAAGGTCTCGAACATCTGAGCTGCCGCCTGTCAAAGTGACCGCCATCGCCAACGACACAGTCTCCACGCTTGTATCGTGCCTCTTCAGCTACGGCGGCACGGAGCATCGACGAGCCGCCATGGCAATCATTCTGGGAACAGGAACCAACGCTACGATACCCATGAAGCTAGACCTTTTGCATCCCAGCAAACGGCCTCAGATAGTGAGCGTCCTCCCAGGCGAGAGTGTGGCGGACGCCAAGATTGCAGTCAACACAGAGTGGAGCATCAATGGCTCGCTGCCGCCGATGAAGGAAATGAACCTGGTGACCAAATGGGACGACGTCTTATCTTTGCAGAATGAGAGACCTGGTTTTCAGCCGTTGGAATACATGACAGCGGGACGGTATCTGGGCGAGCTGGCTCGAATCATCTTGGTTGACTACTTGGTTAATGAACTGAAGGTGGCTACCGAGACATTACCACGGAAGCTACTAGAGAAAGAGAGCTTAACAACGACGTTCCTAAGTCATTACAAGCCATTGCAACCACCATCTGTTCTGCTAGAGAAACTCAGACAGCAGATCCCTGAAGACGCAGGCTCTTCTTTTACTTGGACAGAAGATTTGGCCACGGCTCTGTATCACATTGCAAAGGCTATCGAGGTCCGCGCTTCAGGAATAATCGCCGCTGCCATCATCGCCCTGCTCACACTAGCTGATGATCTACCCGAACACGGGGCAGCGACAGCAGATTCGAGCTCTCCCATTCGCGAACTTGGCGTGGGTTACACCGGTGGCTGCATCGTGCATTTTCAAGACTATCTTGCCGACTGCCAGCAATTCTTGGACGAGCTACTGACCCGCAGGTTTGGGAGCGATAGCCGACTGCGGGTAGTGCTGAGGCCTTGCCACGATGGCGGTGTTACGGGAGCGGGCATTCTGGTGGTTGCAGAGGCGTCATCTAGTAAGAAGTCAGAGGTGTGAGCGAATGAGTGTCTTTTTTTTTGCCTGCTATTTTTATTTATTTACTTACTTGTTTTGCCCCTTTTTCTTGACCTGCAAAGCACAGCGTGGATTACTGAGCGCTAGAGATACGAGTCTTGCCATGACGAAATAGAATAGCATGTGGAGCGAATCCAGGGATATGAGAGAGGACCATGAGAGGATTTTGGAAGTAGTCTACATTCTGTCTGTCTGCATACTCATATACCCTGTATATATCTATATGTATATACCTTATATATCCAGATGCCTGAACAAATCATTCTCGATTCACGCTGGAATGCCGCGAGACACTAATAGGCAACGAAACCCAACCAAGTCTCTTTTTCCACTTGAGATTTTAACAAAGAGCTGGAAAAGCCAAACACATTTTGGCGCACTTTGACGCCTCTCACGCAATCTGTCATACACGGCACAAACGCCGTTTCATGAATCTCTCCTTTTCGCCTCTTTGCCTCATCACCTCAGACAAACAAGGCCACTGCCCCAATGAGTAAGAATATAGCTAATCTCAAAGACACCTCCCCCTCCACTCCTCTTCTCAGCGAAATCGCTCCAATAATGCAACTGCGAGATCGCTGCCGCTTCTGAGTAAGGATGCACATGCACGCTCTGCCGGGATTAGCGGGCCAGACCCTGCGCATCCGCATCGCAGCCAATGCGTATAAGGCCCTCCAAGCCCAAAATCCCCTGCTTATATCAGTCCGTCATAGGCCACTTGACCTTTTCCCACGGCATATTCCAGCCAATGCGGGCGCAGCCACCTGCTCAACTCTGCTCTCTCCATAATTCTAGCCGCTTCCCCGGGGGGTTGATGTAGGGGTCGAGCAGCATTAGCGGCGGGACGGGTGCATCTGACCTTGGATTTGGAAGTGCGTGCAGCGACAAGCCGCTGATGTCTTGCGACGGCGCGGGCTTACTACACCGACAAAGAGCTTTTGCTTCTCAAAACTGCGACAACGGCCCGGGGAGGATTCAGCCCTAGAGAGGCGCATCTTCTAAATCTCTTTTTTTGCTTATTTCTAAGATGGAAGTTTCACTCATGCGGGGAAATTTTGTTTGCTTCTTCTCTATTTTACCGTGTATTACAGGCCATCCTTGTTAGTACGAGATACGGAGACATCCGCCCGCACTTACACGCAGCTTTTTTAGTCGAGAGGCTACAATACCTAGGTAGTTGAATGCTACAGTACTCTACGGAATACGCCCCTTGCATATTTTGCGCTTGCATGGCCTATTTCGCTCCGATATATGGAATTTGTTCCTTTAAGACGGCGGCTAGCGAGTTTCCCACCAACAAAAATCCATTCTCCCTCTTTCAAACGCTTCACTACGGACAATCTTCTTGATAGTCTCAAGGATCAGTGGACAGGAGCTTCTAGTTCCCCTTGCTTTCTTTCTCAGTTGATTCCGCTAGAAGTCAGAAATTTGGATAGACCTATATTCACAAATTCATCCAAATGGCTCGAGAGGGGCCACAAGCAGGCTCCGGCCCTCATTCGGACACAGAAACTAGTATAAGTCGCATTATAGACGATGAAGAAGGCATCCTCACAACACAAACCAACCTGAACGGCAGCAACCACATCAAATATCACGACGACGACACAAATCAATCCTTCACCGAACGCTCCCCCCTCCTCCCCCGCCGCAACAGCACCGCCTCAGCCACCTCCACCGCAAAATCCTTCATCTTCCTCGGCGAAACCTCCCCAGCGCGCTTCTGGCTCGTCTTCGCCCAGATCCTCATCTCCCAGTTCATGGCCGCCTTTGACGGCACCCTCATGGCCTCGTCCCACCCAGTCATCACATCGCACTTCAAAGCAGCCAACTCGGCGTCCTGGCTATCCACGGCCTTTCTGCTCACGTCGACGACGTTTCAGCCGCTGCTGGGCAGGTTGTCCGACGCGGTTGGCAGAAAGCCCCTATTTGTAGCCAGCATAGGCGTCTTCACTCTTGCAACCATGTGGTGCGCTTTGGCGGGGAGTATCGAGAGCTTTATAGCAGCGAGGGCGCTTTGCGGACTTGGTGCTGGGGGAGTGGCTGCGTTGGGGAGCATCATCACGAGTGACCTGGTGCCGATAGAGTATGTCCCCTCTCTCTCTTAATATATCCTCTTTGTCTCAATATTACAAACTCGGAGAGAATGTGAAACTGACTTACACCAGACGCCGAGGCACCTACCAATCCTACGTCACCGCAAACTTCGGCGCTGGTTCCGCCCTCGGAGCTGCTCTCGGCGGCGCCATGGCCGAAGCCCTCGGCTGGCGATGGGAATTCGGCGTCCAGGTCCCGCCGTTGCTCCTGTGCATGGCAATGTCTATGGTAGTGATCCCAGATGATATTGGCTTGCAGGGCCCGCGGCGAGGCATCTTTGACGCGATGCGGCAGTTTGACTTTGGGGGTTCGGCCTTGTTGACGTTGTCGACGACGACTGCGATTTTGGGATTGGTAAGCCATCAATCTTTTTTTTCCTCAATATCTTGTGGAAAAATAATGTGATAGGAGGCGATGATGCTAATGAGTTCATTCATTTTTCTGTTTTAGAGTTTTGGCGGCAACATCTATTCGTGTAAGCATCCTCCTCACTTCCCCCCTTTTCAAGCATCAGTCTCTGTTTAACCAAACACTCTCATCTCATTCATCATCTCATCTCAATCTCATTAGGGACCCATCCTGTTGTCCTCGCCGCTCTCTCCATCGCAGCCATCGCCTTCCCATCCTTCCTCTGGTTCGAAACTCGCGCCGCCATGCCCATCATGCCCTTCCACCTCATCCAGAAATCCCCTCGGGCAAACCTCATCTTTGCAAATTTCATCGCAGCCGTGCTCGCCAACGCCATTAGCTTCAATATGTAAGTGAAAGAAACACCATCTTCTCCCTCATTTCAAACTAAAGACGTACAATCATAGCCCCCTATACTTTCAAGCCGTCCTCCTCTCCAGCGCCACCTCCTCTGGCCTACGCCTCGTCATCCCCTCCGTCGTCGCTTCCATCATCGGCGCCCTCACCGGCCTCTCCATCACCTACACCCGCCGCCTCAAGTGGCCCGTCCTCTCCGGCACCGTCTGGTACCTCCTCGGGAACATCACCCTCTGCTTCCTCCGCCGTGGCTTGCCCGAAGTCGTCTACCTCCTCGTCCTCATCCCCCAGGCCATCGGTCAGGGGTTCCAGTTCCCCGGCACCTTCATCGCCATCCTCGCGTGCGGTGAGCAGGCCGAGCAGGCTGTCGTCTCCAGCACGCTTATCCTCTGGCGTTGCTTGGGTTTAGTACTCGGTATTGCGCTGAGCAGCCTCGTCATCCAGAACGGGCTTGTGTACTACCTTAATGAATTCGTCAGGGGCGAGGACAAGCTGGATATCATCAGGCGCGTTAGAGCATCTGTTGAGGCCGTCGCTCAGCTGGAAGAGCCGTACAGAGAACAGGTGATACGGAGCTATGAGGCGTCGCTGAGATTGACGTTTATCCTCTGCTCGGTGCTGGCTGCTGTTTCGGTGTTGATTGTTCTGCCTATGAAGACGCCTCGTTTAGCACCAATGAAACGCAAGTCGTGAAATACTTGATAATGAGATAATGATTCATATGATATAGATATATAGCTGGGAAGACTGGAAAGAAAAGAGTAGATAGCCTAGATACTCTTGTATGATGACGTCAAAGCACACATGTCGAATAGAAAAAAAAAAAAAACAGTTACTTGATTTCCTTTGTACAGCAACCCCTCTTTTGATGCCCATCCATTCAATTACCCCATGGTAGTAAACAAGAAAGATGAAATTATTCATTGCGTTGTCCCCTGATTAATGGTATCCGTTAATGTTTCCCGCTCGTAGAGCTTCAAGCTCTTCTTTAGCCTTTTGGTATTCCTCCTGTGCCTCTCTCTCTCTTCTGCTAATGAAATTGACTTCGTCTCTCAGTGACGCCAGTCGTCGGCTAATAGCTGTATCCTCGTTGATGGCCAGTGTCTTGAATCCGCTGAGAGCTACCTTTGCCTTGTCCAAAGCGTCTGCCGCATCCGACACCTTGTCTTTGAGCATCTTTTGTCGTTTCTGGTATCCACCTAGATGCAACGTGAGCTTTTTCTCAAGCTTCGCGTCTTCCTCTGCTGAAGTCATGATGGAATCTTGAACCGCCTATCATTTGCTTGGTTAGTATATATAGTCGGGATGTAACAGCTGTATGAGGTTAAGATAAACTTACGTCAAAAGCAGCTCGCATAGCGGCATCTTGCTCATCCTCATCATCGTTATAGCATCCTAAGCCCAGAAGTAAAGAGTCTCCATTGGCCCTGCTTTCAAAAGCCGCTTGAATATCCTCAAAACTCGGCAGCGGCTTAGTTTCAGAGAGAATTCGAAGGCGGGCGTCAGCGAGGGATCTGTCGTCTATCTGGGCCAGAGACGATAGCTTGCCTTTGACTTGAGAGCCGCTCAGCGGGAACTTGATGGCATCGTGAGCCATCAGAACAGCCGTCTCTGCCGCAATGAGTGCCGCAGCTGGATCATCAATCGCCTTTGCTCTCTTCATCAAGTCCGTCAAGTCGACAACCACGGGCCGTGGAAGCCCTCGCTGCATTACTTGAGTCCGTCGTCGCCGTTCAAGCGCCTCTGCAGCCTCTCGTCTTTCACGCTCTCGTCGATCCCGGTCAGCAGCATCTTCTTCCATGGCATCATCGGCAGCCATTGTCTCCTTTTGCTCGTCTGGTATCTCAAACTCCCACTCGGTGTCTTTCGGCTTGGGCAGCGCAGCCAGTCCAGCGCGCAGCTGATTTCGCATGGCCATCTCCCTGTTTCTAATATCTCGAGGGGTTGCACCTGTCATTGACATTCCGTCCTCTTGGTTGAGAGCAAAAGTATCTCGTGGAGTCCGCATCGGTGTTTGGCCAGGAGCAGCGCCGTTCGCTCCACCATTTCTTAAGGGTGTGGCTAGAGGATTAGGAGTCGCCATAACCTGTTTCCGAGGAGTAATGCCTTCAAAGCCAGTTGACCCAGCTCCCTGGTGAAGAGGAGTATTCTCACCACCCAGCAGAGCAGATTGGGTATCATTTAGAGCGCGGATGTTGCGGATTTCGTTGGCTATATGGTCCTCCTGTGCAGGCGCTCTAGGTGTTCGGATCGGCGCATTGGTATTGAGGGTCGAATACGAGTTTACGAATCCTCGCGTCGCATCGTTGTCGCTTTCTCTAGCCAAAGAGTTGGCGGCCTCACCCATTTTACCCATCTTTACAATGTCCTCTAGCTCGCCATCTCCCACTTGCGGTGCTGGCAAGTTTAGAGGACGACGCTTGCTGCTTTGTTCGGCCTCTCGAATCCTCTGCATCTGGCCCGCCTTTATAGCAGCCTTTTGTGATTCTGAAATGCCCTCCTTGTCATTCTTCCTCCTTTTGCGTTCGTTATCCTCGTCGCCGTCGCCTTTCCGTTTGCTGGCAAGCTGCTGCTTTCTAGGGTCGAATGCCGCACGCTGTAAGTCATTTCGTACTTTTTCTTCCGACGTATCGTAGAATCCGGGAGCAGCCTTCCTTTCAAACGGGATATCTGCGTTGTAGTCCATCTCACCCTGCTTTCGCGTGGTAACCTTGATATTGATGCCGGCCGTTTTGAGCTCTCGCCGCTTTTGCAGAGTCGCAAGGCGACGAGACTCTTCTTGCTGGCGTTCTCGAGCCTTTCTCTTCGCTTTTTTACCCTGCGTGTTGGCTAGACGAGCACGAGCCTCGCTCAGCATCTCCTTTTCGTCTTCGTCGAGATCGATGGTATCTGGTCGAGCGGGCTTTGTCTCTGGATCCGGGTCAAGCTCTCCCGGCCGCAATCTCCTGACATCGTCGGCGCTTGGTGCCTGCGTCTCGCCTCCGTCTGGTCCCATAAGGCCAAGGCCAGACGATTCGCGGGCTTCAGCCTCGTCAAGCAGCTTCTGGTATCGCTCGAGACATTGGTTCGCAGTCCGGCCGACTATGGGAGCAATGGTGCGCCATTGGGTGGGCATGATCTTGGCGAGATGCAGCAGCTTCTCATCTTCTTCCTTGCTCCACTCAATCTTCTTGATGCTCGGGTCCAGCCACTCGTTCCATCTGGCCTTGCACTGCTTGGGCGTCTTGCGCGCCAGCAGCGAGGACACGCGTGCCCATTGATTGAGGCCATACTTGGAGACGGACGCCTTGAGGATCTCGTCCTCGATGTTGGTCCAGACGCCTCCCTTGACGACCGGCATTGTGGCGGCGGCGATGGAAATTGGTGATAGGTTGATGCGTGTTTGCCGCTGGCTTGCTCAGAAAATATGCCAGGCCTTGTTACTACCGCGTTGTAGTTGAGATTGCTGAGTCATCAATTTACCGCTTCTCACTGGCGGCTCACCGAGCTTCACCTGATGCCACATTCGGCAACCCAGGCGTATGGCAGCTTAAGAGGATGCATTGTAGTCTAGGGGCTGCCCGGCCATGCAACCTGTCAGGTACGCATGAGGCACCAATAGATGTCTTTTTTTCGGCTACTGTGGCTTTGATTATTCTGTGTTTACAAATACTGCGATATGCATGAAGTGCCACGTAGGGCCTCTTGTTTGCTGTCAGAGAAGAATTATGGAGTACATGAACCTACACTGAGCCCAACCACAGTTATCATCGGCAAACTACCAGCAGCTATCAAATGATTGGACCATTGGGATAAAGTTGAAACAACAAAAAATTATTTTCCAGTCTCACTAATCACCCACTCCCATCTATGCCGCAGCCAGCCACGCGATGGAAATATGAAGCAAACACCGGAATATTTCCCTAACAAAAAGCAACCAACCAGTGTCTACTACTAGTCTAGTCTGGTGTATTCCTTCTCTTTGCCAACTGGCTTCGATCTGCAGTTCAAAAGCTCTATCTAAGCAGATACATGCATACAATAAAGTGCAATAGCTCAAAAGTCCACTGAAACCTAAAACAACTCTTAGCCTGCGGAGGCGGAGTTCGGACTCCCGGCGACCCAAAAGTCCGGATTACAAAGCGCAGAATTAACCAATTACGTCTACTGAGCATCATCAAATCCAGCCCAGGTACCGCCAAAGCACGGCTAAACGGACGCGATCGCAAAGTCTGCCACTTCATCAACAAGCGTATCGCTGGCCCCCGCCGTTTTTGCGGAATGCCATACCCGGATAGGCTGGAGAGGTTGGATAGGCTGGATATAACTGGAGGCCGGGCACCATTTTGTGCGCTTCGGAGTGTTGGTGTGGCTGGCGCGTTATCGAAAAGAGCCCCGTCAGGCACGGCATTCGCAGCAACCAGGCGTCATAGATTGGTTGGCCGACGCCTGCATGAGTGCATTTACTGGCTGTGCTGGGCAACTAGCAGCAGCAATAGCTCCGTCCACGACGCGATGGCCTGCGGGCATCTGGAGAGGCAATCGCGGAGTTGCAGCAATCAGACCTGGCCGCGCTGACACGCTTTGCAGCTCGCATTGCGTCGCAGAAAGCAGAGGTGTTGCAGATACCTAGATGGAAGCGTCATCTATACCAGCCTAACTCCGTCGATACGGGCTCAATCATAGCGTCAGACAGCAGGCTGGGACTTTTGGTGGTGCGCCATCCCTCCAAGAATCCTGGTCGACCTTCCCCCCTGGGCCCCGGATTTTGGTTCCGAGTCCACTCAAGGGCGTCCACGCGATTGACGGCAGCTTGAGATTAGACTTGGCGGCTTGCGTTTTGCGTTTGGGCTTCTGCGAGTGCTTCCTTGGATCCACCCGCCAGCGATACCTTATCAATGCTCAGAGCCCATGCCCCGGTTTGCTGGGTGACGCAGCATGTATTGTATGTAAGCTCTGACTCCAGACAAATCGCTGCGTCGGGCTCGCTCATCTCGCTTCTCTCCTCCCGAACCTTGTCTACCTCCTTCTCGCCTTTTTGTGTATATATCCGTACATATTACATGCTTGTTCCCTCTGTTCGCGGAAAGTACCGAGTAGCTTCATTCCAGTGAGAAATGAGACTGAGTCAAGCTTTGCGCCGCTATCACAACTCCGAAAGCTACTCGATAGCTTTCCCAACTTGAGCTGAGCGCGTCTACCATCAGCAACCCCCGGCTTAATTTCCTGCCCTCGGGCAAAGCCGCCTTGAATCGCATCAACTCAGTCGGCATTTCTCAACCAGTTTCAGTCTCAGAAGACGCATCGAATTCACAACATGGCTGGGCCGAAGCGGAGAGGTGACGGGCGGAGTCCAAGTCCGACGGTTCGCGAAATCGACGATCGCAACTCAGACTTCACAGAAACATCCCAATTGCTTGGCTCTAATGGGCTTGGAGCAAGAAAAGACAGCTGGGACAATGACCTTGATTTCCAGCATTTGCCCTGGTGGCGTAGGCCTTCTGTATGATTTTCTTTGATGCCGACATGCAAATCGCAACATAGATAAGATCTAACAAGCACATGCAGGTTTTCTGGCTTCTCGGTCCTTATGCCGTCTTCACCCTCGCTTTTGGCGGCATCATCGTTCCCAAGCTCAACTTGTAAGCAATATTCAAGTGATCCTGCCAACTGCTTGTAGGTCGCTAATGATACTTGTCCGATAATACAGAATCTTAGATCTTGTCTGCAAGCAATACTTTGCTGACGAACAGCTCGCTGACCCCCAATTCACGTATAAGCCCATCGTATTGGGGTCCGACAACCCGCAATGCAACATTCCAGCCGTTCAGCGAAATGTCGCTGAATTCATGTTGACTCTCAATCTTGTCATCGGTGGTCTGAGTGCCATTGTTGCTCCAAAGCTGGGCCATCTCTCTGATCGCTATGGCCGACGAAAGCTGATGGCTCTTGCATCCTGCGGTGGTGTTCTGAGTGAAGTTGTCACCATCCTCTGCGCCAAATACCCTCAAACATTCAACTACCGGTGGATGATCCTCGGTGCTGTCTTTGATGGTGTTACGGGCTCTTTTACCGCTGGCAGCATTCTCAGTCAGTCTTATACCAGCGACTGCACTCCTCCATCTAAGAGAGCTGTGTCCATTGGCTATATCCACGCCTGTCTCTTCACCGGTCTTGCTCTTGGCCCTCTTATGGCCGGTTATTTCGTCAAGTGGACTGGAACGCTCATCTCAATCTTCTATGTTGCTCTTGGCTGCCACACATTCTTCATTCTCTTTGTCCGCTTCGTTTTGCCAGAGTCCCTCTCAAAGCGAAGGCAGATGCTAGCCCGTGAGAAGATGCTGAGGTCTGAAGCTGAGCAAGCCGGCAATGAGGGGTCGTCATCTCGCATCCTTCATAACCCCTTTGCGACCCTCAAGATTTTGTGGCCAACGGGCCCTGGAACCTCTTCAAGACTCCGAATCAATTTGGTCGCACTAGCCATCGCCGACACCATTATCATGGGTTCCATGATGGCCGTGGGTAACGTGCTGATGCTCTACAGCGAGTACATGTTCGGCTGGGGCAACTTTGAGACATCTCGTTTCATTTCCTCCTTGTCCATGATCCGCGTCTTTGTCTTGATGGCCATCTTCCCTATCATCAATTACGTCTTCCGCATCCGACCAGCAGCACGCCGGCGACGAGAATCCGGGGCACCCCTCATAGAAGCAAACTCTGGAGCGGACAACCTAGATGTTTGGGTTCTCAGGTTTGCTTTGACTTCGGATTTGCTGGGATGCCTTGGATACCTCTTTTCTCGGAACCAACACCTCTTCTTTGCCAGTGGAATGGTCACTGCCCTCGGAGGTCTTGGAAGTGCTACCGTCCAAGCAGCTGTCACCAAGCACGTTCCCGCGTCGCGTATCGGGCAGGTCCTTGGCGCCGTAGGATTCATGCAGGCACTTTCACGAGTCATTGGACCCGTCCTATTCAACGGTTTGTATGCGATGACAGTTGGGGTGTTCCCACAAGCCATCTTTGTACTTCTTGCTGGACTGTTTGGCATCGGCCTGACATGCGCTTTTATCTTGAAGCCTCATAGTATGTATTTCCAAATCTACTCTTGTGACCCCTCACATACTAACAAAATCTGTAATAGTCCACTGGGAAGATATTGGAGAGGAACAGGATGAGCAGCCACCAAGCCAAGCCTCGAGGCGTCTTGGCGACAGCGCTGCGCTTCTGACAGCAAACGAGGAAGCGATTATTTAGATGCAGATGAATCTGGCGGTGCACTTTTGGGAAGCGTTTTTTTGTCTTTAAGCGTTGTGTTTTTAGCGGTTTGCGGCGTAGCGGTCTGTGCAGGAGATGATTTGCTTCGACAAGTGGCGAGAATTACAAGGAGAATAATCCAAAAGCGATTGGACATATCGACTGACTTATTGGAATGATACTGGAAGGATAAAGCAGCTGTTGCAATTTGAAGAGGGGATATTTATGATACGATATGTAATGTTAGAATATACGATAGAAGGTAACCAAATAAACTGTACAATGTAGCTGTATTTTCATTGAGTCTCAATGTAGGTCAATGAAGCTCATTTATAAGACAATTTAGTCTACTAGCTGGGGCAAAACGAAGCTCCTCCCATCAGCCATTGAGCGAACCATCCTAGCGAGCCGAGACACTTTTCCCCACAACGCAGAGAAAACGAAACTAATCAAATCAATGACTTCGGCCCCGCTCCTCCAAAACAATCATTCTTAAATCTCACAAAATCTCACGCTCACATCTCACTCTTATATTTAAATTAGCAGAAGCCATTTATATCTTTTCGCTTATTTTTCTCATTCTTTAAAACTCATGAGTTTAGTTTTCCAAAGTATAGCTCATCGATCGGGTTAGTTAAAGCTAGGTTTTAAATCCATTTACACTGCCACTTTTCTTCGTTTTCTAGTTTCGCTGACGTATGAGAAATTTTGCATGACTCGGACGGTTTACAGCTTCGAATAGATTGTCATTGTTCCGAGCGAGCCAACTTGTCAAGCAACGTTGTTCAAACTATCCTACTACAGCACCTGGATTGAATTGTCTCAAGAAACCTTCATTTGCGAGAGGCATCATGACTTCAACCAACACCGACGGCATGAATATCAAATTCGGCCCCTTCGAGGTCACCAAGCAAGTCTTCCTCACAACTCCCCATTCCTACGGCCTCGTCAACCTCAAGCCCCTCCTCCCCGGCCATATCCTCATCTGCCCGCTCAAGCCGCACCGCCGCCTCCTGGACCTCTCCCCCGCCGAGACAACAGATCTCTTCACCACCGTACAGCTCGCGCAGAAGCTCCTCACGAAGCTCTACTTCCCCGACCCTGCGGACCCCATGTCCGGCAGCTTCACCGTTGCGCTTCAGGACGGCGCCGACGCGGGACAGACGATCCCGCACGTGCACGTCCACATTATTCCCCGCAGGAAGGGTGACATGGGCGAGGCGGGAGATGAGGTTTACGTCAAGCTGTCCGGCGAGGAGGCGAATGTAGGAGGCGCCCTGTGGGATCGTGAACATGGGAGACCGCAGCCGGCGGGGAAGATGCCGAGGATTGAGGATGCAGAGCGCAATCTGCGGACTATGGAGCAGATGATTGAGGAGGCGGATAAGTATAAGTCTGTGCTGGGAGAGATGGGCGTCGGCAGCGCCAAGGCAGGTGAGCGGTTGTGAGAGTTGCGAGGAAACGTTTAACAAGGAGGCTTTGTGGAACCTGGAGACTGCTTCTGCATATGCAGTGTAACGTCTGCAGAGGTGATGAAGTTGCAGTATTGGTATAGGTGTCTAATTTATTGAAGCTTATAGAGAGACATATTAGTAAACATGGATGAGTTGCGTACCTATATGGCTAGATGTAAGAGCATAATAGTTTGCAAAATCGTGCTACCACAACGTCAGTTTATCAGTGTAAAGACAAGAGGCTAAGCCAACTTCAGTAGGGGTGAATCATCATCTTCTTCGGTATTAGCTATAAATTATCATGTTTTGCTTGCCCAGAGCAGTGCATTCTCTTTTGAGAAATAGGAATTCCAGAATGGATTCCTGTCAGTCAATACAGTTAAATATAGAGGCTTTATGCGATTGGACAAGCATAAGTGCCAAACGACGGCTGTGTACTGTTACAAATGAAACTCCCATTACAGCTAAATCATGTTGAATGCAACACAGAGTTGCAAGATCACCATTCGCAATGCAGACGGTATAGCCGAAGTTGATTTACGCCCCGAGACCGGCGAGGCGATAGTCGGCACCCGATCGCCGCTCACAACAGACGGGAGTAAAGACATCAAAATTGCAGACCATGAGGTTTACAACGCAGGTGTTTTCTCACGATCTCTAATGATTGAAGATATTGGATGCTTAGCAGCCATGCGTCATTTATTTCGTTTGTGCCACAAGTTCAGCCACTTTTCGCCAACAAGACGTAAATTTGACTGTCCTTTATCAGTCTTTCCGCTTTATTTCCAATATATCGCGTTGGCTGAAGATGCTCCACCCAGTGTGGCCCAATTCTCGGGAACTAGATGAAGTCTTTGTCTAGTGCTCCCTGGATAGATGCATAAAGCCTTCGCTCATTCTCCACCTTCAAAGATTCTTTTTCCTTGTTTGGCGCTGAGGCCACCAAAGAAGATGGAAAATGAGTGGAGGGGGGGTGAGACCCTCAGGGTTCGGCACTGCGCCATTGAGTGGGTGTCCAACGCCAAGTTCAAGGTCGTCGGAGAGGCGTCCCGGGTCGGGCGTTCGACGGTCTGTCTGCTCGTCTCTTTTGCGACACCCGCTAGAAACGACCTGGGGCACGGGAAGCCGGTCATGAGGCTGTCAGACTAGATGACTCTCTTCACAAATAGATGCAAGCTATCCATTGGCTGTTTCCGGGGTAGCACTCGACCAGACCGCCAGTTTGCTCCTCATGCTGCGATTCGAGACACATTCCAGGCCCCCCAAGGTGAGCGGCGGGGAAGACTTGGAAGGGAGACAAGAAGAGAGATTGAGGAGGGGCACGAGGCGGGGGACATCCTCCGGGTGATTTGTTGGCGCAGATCCGGATGCTCGTGGGCTACAGCCGGTGCCTGTCTCCTGCTGGGCGCCTGCGTCTATTCTCGCAATTTCTGCGGGATTCGATAATCTGCAGCAGCTCACCGGGCGACATCCAGTGACGCGTCTACCATAGACAGCCACAGCCGTCATTCCATCTTGATTTGATTTGCTCTTTTGGCTGGCCAAACAGCTGCAGATCCAAGGTTAGTGCGGGAAAGCCGCATAAGCTGATTAAATTGGAGTTGGAGGCTGGAGGGAGGAAAAGTGTGTAGCGTGACCGTGCAAAAACTGGCACCACGGCTCAAGACCTACCTATCTCGCAATCTGTGATATTAAGTAATGGCAACTCAAGCCGTCCGCACTTGTATGAGGATATTAACCCCAGCAAACCGAACCAGGCTGGCTCGATCTAGTAGGTTCTAGGCACATGCATGCAAGTACAAGCATGCAATTGATCCCCATCTTTGCTCGGCTGTCAATCTTATGTCGCATGGGAAAGTGACCGGCTTGCATCCGAAACGACTTATCGCTGCTCCTAGTCTTTTCTGGCACGAGCCGCATGAAGATGCAAAAAGGGCAGCGCAGCATAGTGAGTGCGCGGCTCGTTCGTAGAATGTGCGAATGGTATGAGTTGACTTGTCTCTGACGATATTGTCCGTCATTACGCCAAGGATCCTGGTCATGGCGCCCATCGTCATCGTATTGTCATGCGATCATCCGTTTCGCATCGCAAAGTCATGATGGAGAATTGGTCCCGCGATGGTGATAAAACATAACATACTTCTTATCTCAACGGGCGAAGCAATAACATTGTCAGAAAAATAACATACGGAGCCATCAAAGTAATGGATCCTCCCAGTAAAAGACCTCCGGTGAAGGCGTCGGCTCGTCGGCGTCGCACTGACAATCTCGCAGCGCCATGCAGTGGTTGTCTAGGCTTTGCCGTCTTGGGTGGAGCGCCGCGACGCAGGGAAAATTCTACCAGCCAATTGCCAAGCCCAATTCACCGCGTCTGCGATAGATGCATATACTGTGTAGTGGCGCAACGAATCTGCACCCCACCTCAAAACTCCTAGTTCGGAGCGGAAAAAGAGGTTAAAAGTTGCCAGGCAGCGATAAGCCAATGGCAGAGCATGTGATGTCTGGATCCGAGCGCAACACGAGACTAACAAGCCCCCTCTATCATAGGACAAGGTGAGCTAGAGTTGCTAGGCTGTTAGTTGATCGGCTCTTCCCTAACTTCGCCCCCTCGGTTGAGTAGTTTTTTCTCTTCTCTCCTCGCTTGGGTGTTATCGGCCGGCACTGATTCGCGGTTCGGGGATTAGGAGACTGGTATCGACATCGCGGAGCATGCGGACGAGCGTCTTTCGTCTTCCCCGGATGTGGCGTTTTCTCGGAAACAATGGACTGTGACGCAGCAGATCCTGAGTTGTTCAACTTCTTTAGCACAACTAGAACTGGATTCTGCCATTGAAAGCAGCTGCTGTTGCAGTGCAACAAACAAAACAATGCGAGACAGTTGAATCAGAGCGAGACATGTCGCGTATAGGGCCAAGCGATAGTAAAACCCCCGGGGTACGACGCTTGCGGCTGCTGCCAGAGGCTAAAATATTCGAGGTGCTAGCGTGTGGCTCGTTCAGCTTCACTTGATGCATACTGCTACGGTGCTGCATGCAGGCCCTGTCTTAACTCCCACATGCCACACGCAGCCGCACGCTTTACATGCATGTCTCTCTTATCGATGCATTCGGCTCCACCAGCTGCCACCGTCCGGGGCACTGTCTCCTACTGTGCGCTCCCACCTTGGCAGACACCACGCCTTGAAATAGGCCTGCTCCCACCATCTTTCTCTCGCCTTCTGCAAATCTTTTTCAACAAAGATCTTCCATCAGCTCAGGTCATCCGTCTTCGAATTCTGTTGCTTCGTTCTTGCCACTCTTGTGTGCGGGGCTTAGCAACATCAAACTTTGAACGCACAGAACGAACACCACCCACCGCTCGTACTTATATCATACTTTTGCCTCCGCGCTCAACTCGTCATCTTTCACAACTCGCACAACCAACCGACTCTAGAGAGAAACTCAAGCCTCTCTATACGCACACCAACACACGCACTTCTTCGCATCTGTGCCTGTGTCTGTTGTCGTAAGCTCATACCAAACAGAGAAGACATGGTCCTAACAAAGCAGGCACGTCTTCGCAACCCAGACGACTTCCCAACCCTTCAACTCTTCCTCCTCGGTAAGACCTCCATCATATGTAGAGAAGGAGGTGGAAGAAATCAAAAGCTAATATTTGCACAGCCATTGTTCGCCTTGCTGAGCCAATCGCCCTCACCTCCATCTTTCCCTATGCCTGGGCTCTTGTCAAGAGATTCAAGATTGGAAACGAGCAAGATGCCTCCTTCTACTCGGGTCTCCTCATCTCATCCTTCGCCCTCGCCGAGGCCCTGATGGGCATGTACTGGGGCGGCTTGTCTGATCGCATCGGTCGCAAGCCCGTACTGATCCTCGGCTGTGTGGGAACCATGTTCAGCATGATCATGGTGGGATTTGCTTCCAACATTTGGATCGCCCTGGCTGGGCGCGCAATCGGAGGTCTTCTCAACGGCAACATTGGCGTCATCCAAACCATGGTCGGTGAGCTTGTCACCAAGCCTGAGCATGAGCGTAAGTACTCTGTTTCCAAACGCATCTTGAACGTCATTTGAACAAGACTTGCTAACAATTTCATCAGCGCGCGCTTTCTCCGTCATGCCTTTTGTGTGGAGCATTGGAACCATCGTGGGCCCTTGCATTGGTGGAACCTTTGCTGACCCTCACGAATCCTGGCCCAATGCTTTCCCCAAAGGCTGCTTGTTCGAGCGATACCCCTACCTCCTGCCCAACCTCGTCTGCGCTGCTCTGTTGTTCGTCAGCATCGTCATGGGATGCTTTCTCTTAGAGGAAACTCACCCTGATATGCAACCTCGAGTTCTACTCCCCGCAGACACCTACGTTTCAGAAGAGACCCCGCTGCTCGAGACTTCAGACGCCATCAAGCGACCAGCGGTGGATCTTCGCGCGGAGACCTACGGAACTATCCGAGACAGCAGCAGCGAGGAGTGCCCGGAGCGAAGCTCAAACGAGACGCCTACGGAAAAGACGAAGCCTGCCCCTATCTGGAACCAGCGCATCGTCGGCTTCATCGTGTCTCTGTGCATCTTCACCTACCACTCAATGACCTACGATCACCTCATGCCAATCTTCTTTGAAGATGAGCGTGTTTCGGTAAATACTCTCTCCAAACTCGGTGCTTCTTCACCCTTCTACTCTCCTGGTGGTTTGGGCCTTTCCCTTCGCGATGTGGGCATGATCATGGCTGTCAATGGAGTAATTGCTCTCTTTGTCCAGGCCGTCATCTTCCCCTTGGCAGCGGAAAGGTTCGGTGTGTTCCGACTCTTCATCATTGTCACGGTTCTACACCCCATCATCTATGCCATTGTTCCAATGCTGCTTTTCGTCCCCGAATCCTTCCTCTTCCCCGCCATCTACCTATGCCTTGCTGTACGCAACGTCCTCTCCATCACACTCTACCCCCTCCTCCTCATCCTTATCAAAGGAGCTACCCCTTCCGCGAGTGCCCTGGGAAAAGTCAATGGCTTAGCCGCCAGCGCTGGAGCTGCTTGTCGCATGATTGCACCGCCAATCGCAGGCTACCTCTACACGTTGGGCAGCCAGATTGACTGCACTGCGCTGGCATGGTACGCCAGTTCTCTGGTCGCCATTGTCGGCGCTATCCACTGCTTCACCGTTCCCCGCGATCGCGATTGCCCGCGATCCAAGGACGACGCTGAGCGACAAATTACCCCTCCTACTCCCGCTGAAGTTTCAGTCGAGGATGTGGAGTGAATAACAATCATAAATTGATTCCTGACTAAAAAGAAAGAAAGAGAGCGAGAAAAGAAGAAAGAATAGACAAAAAATGTCTCTTACAGACGGCATCCTCCGGGTAGGAGCCGTGACATTCCTAAAGGAACGCCATCTGCAAGTAGCAGTGGCGGATTAGTTGATTTTGATTAACAGGTTTTACGCACGAATAAACGGCGCATTTTTCAAGGGGACGAGGCTCAGGTGGCTATATACCCAATGGCGCATGTTGATATTGGCTGATAGTACATTCGGGCGCGGCGCATTGGGAGAACATTCAGACGATATTCAAGAACGTGCAGATATCCATTTTTGTATCTACATCCGGAGTTGGTTGCATTTGTTGGAGTTTGGGCGGCACGGAAAAGTGTATTTCGATACCATACATATTTCTCTCTTCTGTCCTCAAAAAATGAAGGGGACTAGATAGTTTTAGAGATTAGAAAAGATAGCAATAACAGTGCTGTTTGCATAAGCAAGACTTGTTTGCTCAGTGAAGTGATTACGGCTCGTTGGTAGCACAGATGCCGCTTGCTCTGGGAGCGGAAATTGCTGCTAAAAGGGAAAGAAGATAATCTGAAATCAACTAAGGGGGTCGAGGGATGATATTCTAAAACAATCCAAATATGTTCGTTTTCGCAAATAATGCTGAATATTCTCATTGTCTGTTAGCCGCGCATATCAAAGTCTTTTTATTCGTTGGCCGCTAGTGTTAGGAGCTAGGAAGATCAAGCGTCCAATATAGATCTGACAAAATTTTGCCTTCGTCATATTCAAGATTGCCCCACTCTATACAAAGCTCTGCTGTGTGCATGCACCTCTTACAGCAAAAGCGCAGACGTACAGAAAGTAAATAAACACCCTTGTATTCTACCGTCTTCATTAAAAACACAGTAATCTATTGAACCGCAATCTACGAGAGGCGCATCTCCACAACAATGAGTATAGATCAGCTCGCAGACCAGGTCGAGCAGGCCATGAGCCTCGCCCAGCAAAATCCATCCAATGTCACAGCTCCAAGCCTTCCGCCGGCGCTGGCCATTGCCAAGAACAAATCCGTGGATGAAATCCTCGCAGATCTGAACAAGTCACCGCTGTTCATGACGGAGATGGAGGACAACGACGACATTGCTGCGCTGCAGGCTCTGGCATATGAGGGCACGCCGCTGGAGAATGCGACGGATTTCAAGGAGCGCGGAAACGAGTGCTTCAAAGCAAAGGGCTACAGAGACGCAGAGCAGTTTTACGGAAAAGGTATCTCTATCTTATTCGTGGAGGAGCGGAAACGGGCAAAGGGGGAGATTACCAAGAACCCTGAGACGGGAGAGCCAGACTCTGAGGAGGAAATCAAGCAGCAGAAGGAGACGCTGGAGGCCATGTATGTCAACCGGGCGGCGTGTCACTTGGAGATGCAGAATTATCGCAGCTGCTGGACAGACTGTGCGGCGGCCATACGGCTCAACCCGCGCAACGTGAAGGCGTATTATCGCAGCGGAAAGGCGCTGCTGGCGGTGGATCGCATAGAGGAGGCAGACGACGTTTGTGCACGAGGTCTGGCGATTGAGCCGGAGAATAAGGCTCTAAGGACCGTGGCCGACGGCATCATCAAGCGCGCAAAGACACTGGATGAGCTGAAACGCAAGGCGGCGGAGAGGGAGGCCAAGAAGCAGCGCAGGGCACTGCTCCTCAAGACGGCGCTTGCGGCGAGGGGCATCAAGACGCGCAAGACGGAACAGCCGCCTGAGATGGAGGATGCAAAGATTACGCTCGTGCCTGATGAGGACGATCCTTCGTCCGAGCTGGCGTTTCCGACGGTTCTGCTCTACCCGCTGCATTTGGAGTCTGATTTCATAAAGGCCTTTCAGGAGACGCATACGCCGGAGGACCATCTGGGATATATCCTCCCCTTGCCTTGGGATAAGGAGGGTGCGTACACACTGGCTAAGGTGACGTGCTACGTGGAGACGAAGGAGGGCGGTTTGATCAAGATGGGCAAGAAGGTGCCTCTGCTAAAGGTGTTGGCTGGAGGAAAAGTAGAAGTCGTGGATGAGGTGGTGAGGATATTTGTGGTGCCGACGGCAAAGGCAGATGGATGGGTGAAGGAGTTTAAGGAGAAGAGGGCGGCGGAGAAGGGGGAGAGGAGTTGAAAATGTTATTTGTAGACACGAACTAGACACAATTTTAGAAGGGAAAGCGAAAAGTTTGTATTCGACGAAAAAGAAAGAAATAGATGGCACGTAGGAGAAGAAGGCAAAGACTTCAATATGGTCTTATCAGGAAATTACATGATACAGCCTAGATTACTACCACGCAACGTAAATTAACAGAAATGCCAAAATGCCAACAACGTAAACTTCCATTGAATCCGATAATACAATTACAGCACGCTTTGCCAGTTGAAGAAACCAATAGACCAAGCAATATTTCCAATGGCGATAAAAATCCAAAATTCCGATCATGCAAAACAAAAAGGTAAAACCGGATATGCAAAACAACGCTCCGAAACATGACCCTAAACAAACAACCAAGACACAATCTGATTTCCAGGTGCCAGCCCAAGGGGGTATCTCAAAAAGCAATTAGCGCGCAGACAAACGGCTTTAAGATGAAGAAGGGAAAGAAAAAGAAAGAAACTTGCAACACCAGCGATACATCCAGTGGTTAAAGTGAAAGAGGCTTTGGTCGCTTCCTTTTGCGATATCGCCCCTGAAATTCTTCGCCGTAGTCTGACATTCCCACAGCCAATGAGGATGGATGTGCTGTGTCTCGAATATCTGAAGCCAAGCTCAGTAGAACTTCAGCTACCCCCGAGTGTTCTTCTTGATGCAATCTCTCTCCTCCGCTGGGAGAATCCATTGTGGTTCTTTCATCAAAGGCTCTTTTACGCCGTTTGTATCCCCATTTTTCCTCAGAAATGTTCACTTCTGTTCGTGACAGGCCAGATGCGTTTGTTTCCTCCTTCTGGCGTAGAGTTTGGCTGGGGACAGCTTGATCCGGAAGGGTGCTAGAGCTCGATCCAAGCGGAATCTTGTTAGCCTCGCGGCTATTGGTGACAGATCCATCGACTGTAGTCCAAGAGGAACGGCATTGCGATGGTACTAAGGGCACAAGTGTTGTTTGACTCTCTTGTTTGCGACCCAACATGTAGCTTTCGACCCGACGAGAGCTGTTGAGTTCACCGACCGCCGCCTTGATAAACCCGCTGATATGCCCCTGACGATACTTCTCGACCTCTCTGGTTGCCTTGAGTATGATTTGCTGGCTAATTACCATACCCTTGCAGTGAGCAGAGTTGAAAGGGGCAGGAGTACACTCGGAGGGAAACGAAGGGCCAAAGAGGGGGATCAGTGCGCCTGCAATTTTGTGACAAAAAGTCGCACATACCGCTCTGGCACACCGGTAAGGCATCCAATATCCTGTATAGAAAGGGGGGTTGTGAGCGACCAATCACAGGATCAAGTGCTTTTGGACTCACCTTGGGCTGATACGGCGCCGCCAGTGATACTGGGCGAAATTTCTCTCAAACCTGGATTCTGACTCAACATCTGCGCCGGCGTGGTCTGTTGCTCATTAGAAAAAAGAAGGTTTCCACAGGCAAGCTAATAGCACAATTCAAGCCCTACTTTCGAATACTCCAGACATTTGAAGAACGGAGTCATGTGAACAAGGCCGACGTTATAATCCCACATGATGGTATAGATCTTCTCCTTGTCCGGTAATCGAAATTCGTATTTGAAAGCTATCGCCAGGTTTACTTTAATGTCGTTCCAAGGACAACTATTCTGCTTTTCTATGGGAGAGACTCCTCTTACCTTCAATACTTTCTCTCCCCGTCTTCTCGAAAAAGTCCTTTTTTGAACTATTGTATGGGATATGTTGGCAGCATTGTCGTATTTTTCCAAAAGGGCTAACGCGAAACCGGCACATTTCCCGATAGGATGCTTGATCTATTTCTTCAAAAGGTGCAAAATTGATCGGTCCCAAAGGTTTTGACTTGGTCATGCTGACGATACTTGTCGAAGGCTCGACCTTCGGCACAGGCGACACATTTGAAGCAGTTGGTATTTCAGTTGGTAAAATCCTAGATTCGGCCGCAGATACTGAATCAGACTGTCGAAAGCACGTAACAGAATAGCCAGGCGGGGCGGGATTCAAGAGAGCTTGCAGAGAGAGCATTCTCTTTCCGGTATCTGTAGGCATCATATTATCTAGACGGCATGCAGAAAAAGTCCTACCATGTATCCTGTTGGCTACAAACATAGAACAAAGTTATAGAAGAGAGCAAGCGTGGAATTGGCTTTGCGATTGAAAGAAAAACAAAAAATAGGATGTAAGTCCTTCAAATAGCTCCCACAAAAATTTCACCAGGGCACGAATGACGACCAAACGCAGCACCAAGATTTCTCACATCCTAGGCTCCCAGCTAGGCAAACAAAAATGAGAAAATGATTTGTTTTTTAAGCATCACCAATCTGAGCAGGGAATCTTGGGTTGCTTGTTTCTTGAATAGGGGGTCACAGGTCCGGGGCACAGAAAGGTCGCAGGGATCGATACGCTGAACTATCAACGGTACGGCCGCCGATCATGTGCGTCGTCGATGAGGTTTGCTTCCCAAGCTTCTGGAATGAGATTTCCGAATGCTCTTGCTTAATTTCAAGCGTCTAGCATGCATGGACCTCTCGCTGCTGCGTTTGTGAGTCTCCACAGCGGTTAGAATATCGGAGATATCCGCTATGAAGCTCAGGATGTTGACGTTGGTCGGTCAGCCTCGAATATACCTTCCTCTTCAACCTTCACGCTGCAATTTAAAGAGGGGAAAACATTGGCC